>OY288268.1:54220203-54820203 GCA_958450335.1 Hibiscus tridactylites | reverse complement strand
TTCAAACATCTTTTATGCCCTATTGCCACCAAATGATCATTCACGCTGAGAGTCTACAAGTTTTTGGCGTCGCTGCCGGGGAATGCAACGAGTTTAATTGTTTTTAGGTTTTTACTTGTTTTGTTTTTGTTTTTATTTTATTTTTGCTTTTTTTAGTGTATGCCCAGAAAACATGCTCTGAGGGAATTTATACCATTAGATCTTGAGATTGAACGCACATTGCGCAGATTGAGAAAGAAGATCCGAGAGATGAATCACAGAAATCAAGGAAACAAATGAGTAAATGGTGTTCAAAACAATCAGGAGATTCAACCAAACAATGGAGGGATACCATTACACAATGGCAATGCCGTTAACAATGCTGGAGAAGACAGACCCATTCGAGAACAATCAGAACATAACAACACAAGCTTAATGCCAGGAGTTATTGGCAATGAGGTAAATGCATCAAATTTCGAGCTTAAACTTGTAATGATCTCAACTATTTTGAATGTATGACAATTCGATGAAGCACTGACTGGAGATCCAAGGCAGCATTTAAAGAAATTTATGGAGATTTGCCAATTATTTCAGCAACCAGGAGTGTCTGAGGATACTGTGAAGTTGAAACTTTTTACTTTCTCTTTGAGGGACAGAGAAAAGACGTGGCTAGAAATTACCACGACCGCGTACATGGCCTCGTTGTGGTATCGTTGCATCCCTCGTGATGTGTGTACACCCTCGCAGGACCATCACCCTCAGGTTGAACTACCATTACATGTGCTACAGCCCTCTGCCAATCCTTTCTACGCTGGAAATTACTACGACCACGTACACGGCCTCGCTGTGGTGCAACAACAGGTGCTCTAACCAGACCACCTCTAACCAACAACATAAAATCACATCTCAAATGATCAGCTGATCCGCAACTCCAACAAGAGTTAGCCGCCATAGCCGCAAGAGCTTGCGCCTCTCGAGCAAAACGAGAACAATCTCGCCTCAAATGCTCACGCGATTCATATTCCCAACAAGAATTAAAAATCGGTCTAGTGGTTTGGATTTTTTTGCTTCGATGTTGCTTGTAGGTTCAATAGTTGTTGCTTAGTCAATTCAAGCTTGTTTTTATACCCTTGCATTGAATTCTAGTCGTTTGGGTAGTTGGGATCATCAATAGAGCCGTTGGGAGCATTTTTCCCGCAATAAATACAGCTCTATAGCCTACCGTATCGGTACTCGAAGAGGGCGTATCGATACCTGCATCAAAGAGGAAAGAGTCGTTGTGACTGAAAACAGAGCGTATCGATACGCATAGAAAGCGTACTGGTACAGTTTTAAGGGGCGTATCGGTACAGAGGGCCGTATCGATACGGTGTTTGCTCACTAGAATCCCAAGTTTGGTTTTCTTAAAGATCGTATCGATACACATACCAAGCGTATCGATACGGTATAACGGTCTTTTACAAATCGGGAAACCAGCCAACTGACAAGTAACGGTCGAAAAATTAAATGCAAAGATTTTTCAAAGATAAGCTTATCGTATCGATACGGTTGCAAAGCGTATCGGTACGGTTTCATTGAAAGAGTTGCCCAGATGAATATCGTATCGATACGAGGTAATACCGTATCGGTACACTAAGTCCATTAAAATTCCAGTGGCAAAAGCCTGTATCGATACACCTAAGGGTATCGATATGCCTGGGCGTTTTTGTATAGTTTGGCTTGAAAATCATAGGAAAAGACTTAGAAAACTTTCATATATTTAAGAGCTTGTCTTGAAAAAATATTTTATTTAAAATACTTGTCAATTGTGAGACTTTAAAGAGTACTTAAAAATTTATTGTTTTTCAAATTGGTCCTTAAGTTTATATGTTATATCAAAAATCAATTTTGGTTTCACAATCTCCCCCTTTTTAATATAACAAAACCACAAATAAATTTTTAAGTTTTTGAAACTTTGAAAAGCTTTCTCCCCCTTAATTTTAGATAGATTTTCAAAAATAAAAAATTGACTCTATAGTTTTTCTCCCCCTTTTTGTTAGATCAAATATAAACACAAGGATAATAGCAACAATTAATTCATTAAACTCAAAGCAAACATAAATGTTCAAATGCATAAACTTCAAAGTAAACATAAGAGTTCAAATGCATAAACTTCAAAGCAAACATAATAATCCAAACTTAAATCCTAAGACATAGATAATAGGCATAAACTTATATCCTAAAGCAAAAGTGCAATAACATAAAAGAAAAGACTAAATGCCATAAGATTATATGCATAAACTACTCGTCCGCCTCATCATCATCATCGTCCTCATCCTCTTCATCTTCATCATCTTGAGAGGGTTGATTCCTTCGGCTTTGGTTAAGCCAAGCACCATGGAAGGCGGTAAGAGAGATATTCATGGAGTTTTGGTGAGAAGCCATGGTTTCCATTTTCTTCTCCATACCTTTGACGCGATCTTCCAAGGATGTGAATCTAGTGTCCATCGTGGTAAACCCGGCTTCCATGGAAGTGAACTTCTCATTTAGGAATGTCATTAGAGTGCCTATGGAAGAGGAATCAATCGGAGCACAGTGAGAGCTCGAAGAAGCACGAGAAGCATCGACTAGAGCATCTTGAGGAGGAGCTTGAGGGTTACGAACCCATTCATTATCAACATAAGAGAAACTGGCACGAGCTAGAGAACACTCATCTATGGGTAGGCCAAGGGTTTCAGGATAGTCATGGGAACAATCAATGTCAAGGTAATGAAAAAGATAACTCAAAGCCGTAGAGTAGTAGAAAGATGTGACTTGTTTGGTGTGACGGTGTTGGACAAGATAGACAAGGTCGGCAAACATAATTTGACAAAGGTTTGGACGTTGACCTTCCCTAAAGCACCTAAGCCAAAAATCATCTACTTGACGAATAGTAGAAAATTTCCCTCCCGATGGACGAAAAAACCAAGAGACAAGAAGATGAAGGATACGATCATGAGCGTTTAAGACTTTGACTGAGCCTAAAGGACCCATACCTAAGGACCTCTCATCATCAATACCAATGTTTTCAAAACCAAAGACATTACATAAAGTTTTTTGATCAATTGTAAAGGTTTTGCCCATAACAGAGGATTCAATAGCAATGACGTTCTCCCTAGCTTCATCATGAACACATAAAGCATTGGAAAAGAAAATTATGACTAGATTCCTATATAGAATATGAGGAATGCTCAAAAAAGTTAGAAACTTCCATTGCTTAATTAAAGGGAGGTATTGGAATTTAAAATGGGCAGAACTTAAAAATAGGACTGACACAACACGTTCTTCCCTAAGGGTCATGCTTTGAAATAGTTTGTACCGAGCTATATCGGCATCATCGGGAAAACTTAATTGGATAATATAAGGGAGATTAGGTTTAGGGTTACCCTCAGCATCCTTACTAGGATCAGAAGTAGAAAGATAACGCTTAGTTCTCTTTTCTGATGGTGTCATAACCCTGAAAACACATCAAAAACGATTCGAATATGTATGCAATTAACATCCTATTCAATCCAATAAATTCTAATAATTCAAGGTAATTGTAAAAAGAAATTTAATTTTAAAAATATATATACAAATTTGAGGGAAAAAACAGATTAAAAAATACGAATAGAAAATATATTCAAATGAAAAAAATTTGATTTTTGAAAATTTTTTATGAAAAAGTTGAAACTCATAATATAAAACTATGTTTTGTACAAGAATTAAATTGAAACAATTATAAAAATCAAGCGAAAATCAAAGAAAATAAAAAAGAAGAGTTTTATACCTTGAACTTTAGATTGGATGAATGTGTTTATGTGAATGCACAAGATTTGTTGACAAAGCTTAACTTTGATGTGGAGATTAAAAACCCTCAAAGAATTTTTAAGTTTGACGGTAAAAATTGAAGGATTAAGGGGTTTTTTATAGGGTATTGCGGCTAGGGTTTTGAAGAGAAAAGAGGGGTTTTTTTCTTTTAAAGTCTTTTAAAGATGCAGCCATAAATAACCTCTCTGTCAAGGCCGTATCGATACGCTATACACGCGTATCGATACCCTTTAACCATAATTTTTTATTCGTCGTTACTACTGTATCGATACGCGGGACCGTATCGGTACGACTTGGCTTTGACTATTTCCCTTGACTTTAACCGTATCGATACGCGAGGTCGTATCGATACTCGTTCAACTTCAAAGTTTTCCCAGTTATGAACCCGTATCGATACGCTTCAGCAGTATCGATACGCCTTTACCAGATAAGGCATTTCTGACAGATTTAAATGAAAAAATCCAACTTTAAACGTCCCTAAATGCATGTAGATGTCCTATGAACAAGTTTTAATGGCTAAACTTAATGCATACTCCCCCTAGCAACATGCATAGAAGCAAAAAGAACAAAATTAACACAAGCATGAATCACAAACAATTTCAAGCAAATTTTTGACATTTTGGGACCTAGAGGGGGTCAAGAAAGGCTAGTTAAACCTAACTCTCTCCTAAGGGTCCAAAAGCGCTCTTTATCTAAAGGCTTTGTGAATATACCCACTAATTGGTTCAAGGTGTCAACATACTCTAAAACAACATCATTTTTCAACACATGATCTCTAATGAAATGATGTCTAATTTCTATGTGTTTAGTTCTAGAGTGTTGGATGGGATTCTTAGTGAGACAAATGGCACTAGTGTTGTCACATCTAAGGGGTATGGTTTCTATTTCAACACCATAATCTAAGAGTTGTTGCTTCATCCAAAGGACTTGAGCACAACAACTCCCTAAGGATATGTACTCCGCTTCGGTGGTAGATAAGGCTATGCTATTTTATTTCTTAGAGAATCAAGATACGAGTATACTGCCTAAGAATTGACATGTCCCGGAAGTACTTTTCCTATCTATCTTACATCCCCCATAATCTGCATCCGAATAAGCATGAAGGCTAAAGGAGGAATCTTTAGGATATCAAAGGCCTAAGTTAGGTGTGTCTCTAAGGTATCTAAAAATTCTCTTAATGGCAACTAAGTGTGATTCTCTAGGACTAGCTTGAAACCTAGCACACAAGCAAATACTAAACATGATATATGGTCTACTTGCGGTAAGGTAAAGCAAAGAACCTATCATGGATCTATAAAGCTTAGAATCAACACACTTACCTCCTTCATCTTTGTCAAGCTTTATGGAAGAGCTCATAGGTGTGGCTTGAGGTTTTGCATTCTCCAAGCCGAACTTTTTGAGCATATCATTCACGTACTTAGCTTGATTTATGAAGGTGTCATCTTTCCTTTGCTTGATTTGGAGTCCCAAAAAGAATGAGAGCTCCCCCATCATGCTCATCTCGAACTCACATTGCATTAGCTTAGAAAATTCTTTACAATAACATTCATGAGTAGAACCAAAAATGATATCATCAACATAGATTTGTACTACTAAGATGTCATTGTTATATCTTTTTATGAAAAGTGTAGTGTCCACCTTTCCTTTTTCAAAACCCTTTTCAATTAAGAAATTTGAAAGTCTCTCATACCAAGCTCTAGGAGCTTGTTTTAAACCATAAAGAGCTTTTGTTAGTTTAAACACATGGTTTGGAAATTTTGAATCCTCAAAACCCGGTGGTTGTTCAACATACACTTCTTCATTTATAAAACCGTTTAAAAATGCCCTTTTCACATCCATTTGAAAAGGCTTGAAATCATTATAACATGCAAATGCTAAAAGCATCCTAATGGCTTCCATCCTAGCTACGGGTGCATATGTCTCATCAAAATCAATTTCCTCTTCTTGGGTATAGCCTTGAGCAACAAGCCTAGCCTTGTTTCTCACTATATTACCACTTTCATCTAATTTATTCCTAAACACCCATTTAGTTCCTATAGTAGATTGATTACTAGGCCTTTCAACTAATGTCCAAACTTTACTTCTCTCAAATTGATTTAATTCCTCTTGCATGGCCAAAATCCAAAAATCATCTTTTAAAGCTTCTTTAATATTTTTAGGCTCAATGCATGAAAGAAATACAACATGGTTCATTAATTTGAGAGAGGATCTAGTAGTTACCCCCTTGGATGGATCACCCAAGATTTCACCACCTTTGACATAGTTGAACTCCCTTGGGTAAGATACCTCATTTTCCTCAAGAGCCAAGTCCTTCAAGGCTTCAAGAGGTGGATCTTGTGCATAATCATCTTTAGTTGGAATCTCATCCACCTTTGACGTTTCTCCTCCATCAATGGCATCAAGAATTCCTACATCATCATCATCACAAGATTCCTTCCTCGGAAGGAGGTTGTCATCGAAAACAACATGTATAGACTCTTCAACTACTAGAGTTCTTTTATTAAATACACGATAGGCTTTAGAGTTTAAAGAGTACCCTAAGAAAATAGCTTCATCACTTTTAGCATCAAATTTACCTAAGTTTTCTTTACCATTATTCAAGACAAAACACCTGCAACCAAAAGGGTGAAAATAGCTAATGTTAGGCTTCTTAGATTTTAAAATCTCATAAGGTGTTTTCTTCAAGATTGGCCTAATCATTACTCGATTTATAATATAGCAAGCGGTATTTGTGGCTTCCGCCCAAAAATATTTAGGTAAATTCTTTTCGCAAAGCATGGTTCTAGCCATTTCTTCTAAAGTTCGATTTTTCTTCTCAACTACCCTATTTTGTTGAGGAGTGCGAGGTGCGGAAAAATTATGGCTAATCCTATTTTCATTTAAAAACTCATCAAAACCTAAATTTTGAAATTCGGTTCCATGATCACTTCTAATTGAGAAATTTTAAGTTCAAGATCATTTTGAGTTATTTTAGAAAATGTGATGAATTTTTCTAAAGACTCATCTTTTGTTTTTAAGAATAGAACACAAGTAAACCTAGAATAGTCATCTACAAGTAAAAAGGCATATGATTTACCACCCAAGCTCATTGTTCTAATAGGCCCAAAAAGATCCATATGAATCAATTGTAAACATCTACTAGTAGAGACATCATTAATGGATTTAAATGAACTTCTATGTTGTTTACCCTTTGAACATGCATCACAAATTTTATCATTAGAAAACTTAAGTTTGGGTAAACCTCTAACTAGATTAAGGGAAATTAATTTCTCTAAGACACTCATGCTAGCATGTCCTAATTTTCTATGTCAAAGCCATGAGTCATGTTCATCATGTGCAACTAAGCATGTATGAGATGATTGGATGTCATCTAAATGCACCATGTAGATATTGCCTATTTTATGTCCTATGAGCATTAGTTGATTGTTTTAATGTTCACAATTTTGCAACCACTTTTATCAAATAAAACATTAAAACCCTTATCACATAATTGATT
This sequence comes from Hibiscus tridactylites, assembly GCA_958450335.1. Lineage (NCBI taxonomy): Eukaryota > Viridiplantae > Streptophyta > Magnoliopsida > Malvales > Malvaceae > Hibiscus > Hibiscus tridactylites. Next base: position 54,812,900 of record OY288268.1, on the reverse strand, counting down.
AATGCTCAATAAATTATGTTTAAGACCGTTGACATACAAAACATTTTCAATGAAAATAGAAGAGTGACTACCAATGGAGCCTATTCCTTCAATGTGGCCTTTGGAGTTGTCACCGAAAGTTACCACTCCACCACTCTTTGGCTTTAGTTCCACGAATCTACTCTTGTCACCGGTCATATGTCTTGAGCATCCACTATCAAGGTACCATGAATTTTGGCTTGAAGCTTTGGCCTTGTAGCAATGCTCCCCCTACAAACAAAGAAATTAAGCCTTGATTTTTGGTACCCAAATCATTTTGGGTCTATGTGTGTTAGCCTTCAAAATTTTGGTTCCCTTAGGAATCCAAGAAGCAATAGCATTCATATTATTAGAAATAATGAGTTCCTTAGGAACCCAAACACTTCTAACCTTTTGACCTTTAGATTGCTTATGAAAATTTCTTTGTTTAGGAATAAAAGGTTTTCTTTTTACATATTGGGATTTAGAAGAATTTTTTTTTCAAAATGGTTTTTCCCAATAGCAATTGATGTTTTAATATTATCCACTTCCTCTGTGTGATAATCTTGAAAATTGGAAAGAAATTTTTCAAGTTCAAGATTTTTCGTTTTAAGATCATTTGAAAGATTTACTAAAAACAAAACCTTCTTTTCCAATTCGGAGTTAGTTCTTGAAAGTGTTTCATTTTGATTTTTCAAATCGGAAATGTTTTTCTTGTTTCTCAAAATGGATTCTTTATATTTTCCAACTAACTCATCGTAAACCTCTTGCAATTCATCATAAGCATCTTGAAGCCGATCAAAGGTAAAATCAAAATTAGATGAGTTAGGATTTACCTTTGGTTCATCATCAATGGCCATGAGACAAAGATTGGCCACTTCCTCCTCCTCCTCGGATGACTCATTGTCACTCCAAGTTGTTACTTCAGCTTTGAGCTTGTTCTTCTTCCCAAAGCTCTTCCTCTTCAAATGAGGACATTCGGAACGGATATGGCTCGGCTTTTTGCATTCATAGCAAGTGATTTGGTCCTTCTCCTCTTCCTTACTCTTGCTCTTAAAGTCTCCTTTTCTAATGAACTTTCTCCCACGATTGGACTTCATGAAGCGAGTGAACCTTTTGACCAACATGGCCATCTCCTCATCTTCATCTTCACTTGAATCCCTTTCATGATATGAAGCTTTAAGAGCGATTCCAACCTTTTTCTTCTAAACATCCTTCTTCTCAACTTTCTTCTCTTCCCTTTCTCATGATCTCATGGGTGAGTAGAGATCCAACAAGAGCATCAAGCTTGAGAGTCTTCAAATATCGAGCTTCAATAATAGCCGTTCTCTTGCTATCCCATGATTTCGGAAGAGAGTACAACACTTTCCTCACTAGTTTGTCTTCGGGGATGATCTCACCGAAACCCTTCAATATGTTGACAATGACCGAGAATCGATCAAACATCTTGGAAACACTCTCATTGGGATCCATCTTGAAATTTTCGTAGCTTAGATTGAGTAGCCCAATTTTTGTTTCCTTGACATCACTAGTTCCCTCATATGTTGTCTTGAGGGTGTCCCAAACCTCCTTGGCATTCTCGATCGAAGACACCTTGGAGTAGATATTCGGACCAAGTGCACAAAATATGACATGAAGAGCTTTATCATTCACTTGCATCCTTCTTCGTTCATCTTCTGTCATTTCGGCTTTTACCTTTGGGACAAGTCTTGCTTCACTATCTCTCTTCATGGGAATGGATGGACCTTCTTCAACCACATCCCACACCATGTAGTTGGTGGACTTGATGAAGAGCCTCATCTTATTCTTCCAATATGGGTAGTTATCCTCATTGAAGAATGGTGGCTTGGTAGTAGATTGGGACTCGTAGAGGTTGGAGTTGGAGGTGGATGTCATTGCTTGACTAGTTGTTGATCAAACTCTCCTAGAATCGACTCAAGAGGGTTGTAATCCTTCCAATGAGTGTAGCTCTGATACCAATTATTGAGTTGATCACACAATTGCAAATAGCCAAGAGGGGGTGAATTGGCAATTAAAATTTTGGTATGAGGTAAGAGTGAAAAATAAAAGTGACACAAGTGGTTAGAGCTGAGTGGTTCAAGTTCTCCAAATGAACTCTACATCCACTACCTTAGTTCACACTAAGGATTTTCAATCAATCCACTACTTGAATTCTTCCCATTTTCTTGGATGAGGAGGTAACCTTACAAATTGATTAAGCTTTCTACCCAAAGCTTAATCCACTCACTTTTACAAAGAGATGAATTTAGTAAACTCTAAAGATTCCTCTCAAAGGATAAATCTTTACCCAAATACAATTTCAAACTCCCCAAACACACAATACAAGATTACAATAAGATCACAAGAGTTGGGTACAAGAATTTGACTATGAAAGGCACTAGGGTTTGGATTTTTTTTGCTTTGATGTTGCTTGTAGGTTCAATCGTTGTTGCTTGGTCAATTGAAGCTTGTTTTTATACCCCTGCATTGAATTCTAGCCGTTTGGGTAATTGGGATCATCAATAGAGCCGTTGGGAGCATTTTTCCCGCAATAAATGCAGCTCTACAACCTACCGTATTGGTACTCAAAGAGGGCGTATCGATACCTGCATCAAAGAGGAAAGAGACGTTGTGACTGAAAACAGAGCGTATCGATACACATAGAAGGCGTACCGATACGGTTTTAAGGAGCGTATCGGTACAGAGGGTCGTATCGATACGGTGTTTGCTCACTCGAATCCCAAGTTTTGTTTTCTTAAAGATCGTATCGATACGCATACCAAGCGTATCGGTACGGTATAACGGTCTTTTAAAAATCGGGAAACCAACCAACTGACAAGTAACAGTCGAAAAATTAAATGCAAAGATTTTTCAAAGATAAGCTTATCGTATCGATACGGATGCAAATCGTATTGTTACGGTTTCATTGAAAGAGTTGCCCAGATGAATATCGTATCGATATGGGGTAATACCGTATCGGTACGCTAAGTCCATTAAAATTCCAGTGGCAAAAGCCTGTATCGATACGCCTAAGGGTATCGATACGCCTGGGCATTTTGGTATAGTTTGGCTTGAAAATCATAGGAAAAGACTTAGAAAACTTTCATATATTTAAGAGCTTGTCTTGAAATATTATTTTGTTTAAAATACTTGTCAATTGTGAGACTTTAAAGAGTACTTAAAAATTTATTGTTTTGCAAATTGGTCTTTAAGTTTATATGTTATATCAAAATCAATTTTGGTTTCACAAACTCCTAGATACTTCTTCTTAAAGGCAGCTTGAAAGAACTCCCAGTTCACTTCATTAGGCTTCAAAGCCACAGTTACAATCGTCCACCAACTGTAAGCATCACCTTGCAATAGCAAAACAACACATCCCATCTTATGTGCATCATTACACCCCATTTGTTCCAAAACCTGAATCATACTGGACATCCAAGCCTCGAATGCCTCAAGCGACAAACCATGATACTCAATACTGCCTAAACTATGCAAGCATTTTAACGGCAACACTGCTTGCACAGCATCTCGTACTTGCACTTGTACTCCAGCAACAGCAGCTTGGAATGCTCCAGTCATCGCCTGATCTAAAGGCGTCAGATCGCCCAACACTGGCCCAGCTTGCTCATGTTGTACTTGCTCCTCACCCTGAGGTGGTGGAGGTAGGTTCCCTCCAGGAGGTACCTCGTTCTCCTAATTTCCTCTCCCTACGGAAGCAGCAATCGTACCAAATCACAACTCTCTCATCGGTCCCATTGTGTTATTATAATTAATACATGATAATAAACCAAAACAAAATAATCAGGCCAGCTTCAAGCAAGGATCCAAGACTTCCAATTCAAATCAAAACATTTCAAATATAGTAATAAGGCAATGGGTATCCCAATTTTCCCTAAGCATGTCATAAAGCAATCAACATACATATCACAAGCACTGTGCACAACAATCAGCATGATTCAATTCACAACAACACGTATACAACAATGACCACGCATAACAATCAACAATATACCATCTACATCAACATGTAATTGACAATCACTGTACAAGCAACATCAATCGTACAATTTGAAATCATGTCGCATCAACTTACCAATATCCCATTTTTTCGCAACCTGGCTCTGATACCACCAAATGTAACCCTCTCGACCTAGCCTAGACGCCTGATCGAACCGAACATATCACATGGGGAATATTGAAGTAAACCGGGAAGTTTACCTCAATAGACAACCCTTTTTTTCTTTTTATCTTGTTTAGATGCACATTGTTACCCTAAGTGTTTAGACTTACAGCGGAAGAAACATCTACTCAAACAAACATCGATTTGGCATTCAATTGATTACAACATGTGGTAAGGACCAATTTGTAAATTTTGTAAATTATAGGGGCTCCTTAATATTTTAAGTTACCATCTTTTAATTAATCACATTAAATGCCATGGTGTCAAATCTCAGCTCAATCCGATCATTCAAACATGTTTAATTACATCCACAACATTCAATGACTAAAACGTAAAGAAACAGAAGTCGAAAAGATTCCAATTAACTAATCAACCGCTACATGTATCGATACACACAGCCCTGTATTGATACACCTTGTTTCGGAACAGCTATGGGTGTTTCAGAACACAAGCTTGTATCGATACGGTCTCCAAAGCGTATTGGTACACAAAATTCTAGTAGCCAATTCATTCGAACCTATTTCGATGCACCTTTCACAATTTCGAAACCCAATGCCCATTTTAGGCTCACTGTATCGATACAGCCTTAGGCGTATCGATACATTTGGGCATGTAATGTCATATTTTGTTGGTTTTTCACTCTTTAATGCAACACAAACCACCTAAACATGCTTCTAACATATATACAACATATTCAAACATCAAACCTCAATCAACCATGGCATATTCAACACCATCTCATGGCAATTTGCATCAAAAGTAAACTATAGGCATGCAACCTAGTAAACAAACCAAGCAAGATACCAAAATCCATAGCAAAGCACAAACCAAATACCAAAGGGCATTTACAAGTCAAAAGCACCATTATAAACTTGCTCAAGTAGGGACTTTACACAAATTTCCCAAAACATAACGGATCCCCCATTGCCCTTATTACTTTAGTCTAAACCGAAACATACTTTCAAGAATGAAGTCTCTTTTGGTCCCTTGCTCCATGCTGCCTTTCCGAGCCTCAATTCTCTGCATTGTTGGACAAAATAGAGCGTAAGCACACAAGGCTTAGTGAAGCGTGCTAAAAAACAAAACACCATCAATGCATTAAAACCATTTTCCAAGTCCCCATTGAAATCTCATTTCAATTAACTTAAATCATCATTTGAAAACCATAATGCCTTTAAAACCATGCATTTTTCTTAATAAAAAATTTAGCATAATAAACCTTATGCAACATGTATAATGAATCAACAACAAGTCTCATTTGCTAACACTAAATTTAAGCCTTTCCATGCATTACTACCATATGCAAAGCTTAAAGAGTAAAACATTATAAGTCACAATATACAACATAAACCATCTCATGATACATCATCAATTATATTGGCTTACAAGTGATCATTAAACAAGTTTATTTCTCAAAACAACATACCGGATACACGAATTCAACAAGTATTCACACAATACTTCAAGCTATCTCAACCAGAATTTAGTACAATAACAACCAACAGGGACACCAACCCCTCGGGAAAACCAACCACATTCATCAGTTAGATGCTTAACCCACTAACGAGAGACGGGACACCAATTGTAGAACTAATGTTTTGATATAATAATTGAAAAATAGTTTTGGACTAAATTGAAAAGATTTCAAAAATGCCTTTAAGTCTAAACAACTTGAAAATAAGTTTGAGGATGTTTTAAATGGTTTTGGCAAGGTTTGAAACGTTGTTAAGTATCCAAACAAGCGTTTTCAAGGCACCAATTTCGATACAGGCTAAATTGTATCGATACATTTTGAAACTGCCAAAACACGTACCGAAACAGGGCTTGCCCGTTTCGATACGGAGGGTTTCAGTTTCGAAACACCCCTTGGGTGTTTCGATACGCCCAACGGTCCAAACCACCCCAACGATCATATTTCCCAACAACTTTTAAATGCAGCTCAATGGTCACTCGTACCGAAACTATTTGTAACCATTTCAATACAGCTCAATACCGTTTCGAAATGGCAGAGGCGTTTTGATACTGCTTGTTGCATCAGGCTTCAACGACTAGTTCTAAAAAAGGTCGTTCCGATACGAGCTCGCTTGTTTCGATACGGACAGCTCCAGAACTGCAATTAATGAGGGAAATAAAGTCTCCAACGGCTCCAATTCAACCCCAACGGTCCTCAACGGCTACAAACTCATTTTGGAGTATAAAAGGGACCTCCAAGCATCAAGGGAAGACCAATGCTTCAATTGTAACAACATTATGATGTCAAATTGTCTTTAGAGCTAAATTGTATATTTCTTGTATAGACAACACTTGTGAGCTCAATTGTCAAATTTTCTCAAGTGTATAGGTTTTGGGTGAGTGCTTAGAGTTGCAAACATATACCTATTAGAGAGATTTCTAGTTTGCTTTTAATTTCTCATGTAAGAGAGTGTTTGATCAAGCTTTGGGTAGAAAGCTTGATCGTTGTAATGGTTTCCTCCTAAGCCGAGAAAAGGGGACGAAATTCAATAGTAAATTTGGTTGAAATCCTTAGTAGGAAGCTAAGGTAGTGGATGTAGGCTTTGGGTTAGAAATTCGAACCACTCTAAATCCTTGTGTTTAACTATTATATTTTTAGCTTCCACAAAACACCAAAAAATCCAATCTTCTCCACACTTGGCAAGCATTTCGGTTGTGTCCATCAAGCTCAACACCAACCTCCTCGATCGTTAGGGTACTTGGACGGAGACACGGGACACCAACCCCTCGACATCCAAGGCGACTTTTTAGAGTGCACTTAATCCTATAGCCGACTAACTATATCTGATATCATTTATAAATCATTTTCACAACATCACTTGCCAATATAATTCATATTTAACCACATACCTCACTGTTTTCAAAGCATCATCAATAAATCATATTCCAAAACATTAAATTATGCTTTAAATCACAAGTATAAAACATATACTTACAAGGATCACTTAACATGTGCATAATTCATCATCACATCATTAAAAACAGTAAACCACATACTTTAAACATGCTTTAATAGTAAGTAACATGCATCCAAAACCAAGTGCATAAAAACTATTTCATAATAGCACAACCGAGAGAAAAATTTCTTATACTTACTTCCAAACTTAGATAAGCGTTTCAAGCTTACATCTAAGTTCCCAAAACCACATTTAAAACATTTCAAAGCTGAGATCCACATTCTCACTCACCGACACGCGAAACATTGATTAGCCGACGCGAAACTAAGCGGTTGAAGCTCCCGAAACCTCACTGATTGCTTCTGAAATGTTCTCCACTATTTTAACCATATAAGAACAGAGGATTAATGCATCTCAATGCATTCAAAACTCCAACAAGCAAATCTACCACGTTGCCTTGCCCAAAACCACCAAAACGTTTATCCAAAACAATCGAAAACATCATTGATTACTCTACAAACTCAACCCAGCCAAAACCTAACACTTCCAACCATTTGTAATCATTGATTAACATCCAAAACCATTCTATTATCAACCTTATACCTCCAACATTCACAAAATCATATTAACACCAAAAAACCCAATTCTAACAACCTAAACAAGTAGAGATTCAAATAGTTTAGGGATTACCATGCTTAAACCTCAATCTCAACATTAATACACCTCTACAACATAGTTAAAATCAATCATAACCCAACCAAAACAGATCCACTACGAAAATTACACAAAATCATCATTTAAAGCTTGATTTAGCCATTTTCTTCAAATTAATCATGAAACCTTGTTAAGAAACATAATTAAATATCCAAATACTTGCGAATTTTATTAAAGAACCTTGATTAGAGGAGAAGCACAAAAATTACCTCTAATCCCTAGCCATTCCTTCAATTGACAAGATTTGATTGAAAATCTTCAAGAATCCATTAAAACAAGTTGAGGAAACTTCATGGAAATCATTTGGTAATCAAAGTAAAATGAAAAGGAAAAAATATCTGAAAGTTTTGAAAGAGAATAGGTAGTTGGCTGATGAGAAAATACAGAGAAATGGAAGTTACGTGAAAATAAGTTTGTAAAGCTTAATTCCCTTTTTAATCAAATTTTTTTTACCTTTCTAATTAAAACACAATAAAAACATGTCAAATTAAAGGAATAGCTGATTACAATTACTTTAGCTCCCTAAAAATTCTAAGTTTTGACTCTTTGAAAATTAGCCATTAAAAATAGTTTTCAATTTTTACAATTTAGTCACTAAATCAAAATGTCCACCTTTCAATTAAATTTTCCAAAATTGACTTCACCACTCCCTTATATATATATATATATATATATATATATATATATATATATATATATATATATATATATATATATATAAATGATTTTAGAAAATTTTCTCATATTTTTATCACTTCCCGAACTAGGCTTTTCTTGAACCAATGTCGAACTAACCTGGATCTCTAGTCTCGGTCCAAGGGACCCTAAACCCAACCTACAAACTCCTAGGCCCAAAAACCGGGGCGTTACATGTGGCGAACAAAAAAACTACAAGTAACATCACACCTCGCCCGATGCCCACATGACTACGAACATGCCAATGACGGATGCCAAAGAGAACCTAGGACATCAAACCATAACCAGTCCAACACGATAATCCTATCTTAACACGTGTCCAAGTGGTATAAAACTGGGCATGCAACCGAGAGGAACCAAGATCTTCCACTCCAAGCATATTCACCACCAAAAAGACAAGAACAACACAAGGCTTCGACTCGAAATGACCGTCTTGACCCTCATCGCACTACCGTCTCTGATCCCTGTCTATTTGAACAATCAACAATCCTAAACCCAAAAGCAATTCAAAAACACTGCAATCAATCTTGATCTCCCTAAAATTAAACCCAAAATCAATTAAGAATTTTGTAATATGGTTTTCCCACCAAATTGAAAAAGTTTCCTTTTCCTGGATTGATTTTAGAAAATGATAAGTTCAAACGTTTTTGTTTTTAATTAATATTATTTAATACATGTAGAAATAAAAAATGAAAACAAAAAATTGAAAAATATGAGTAAATTATACCAAATACCACTAAACTTTAGGCAATGTATCATTTATATTATTTAATACATATCCAAGCATGAAGAAAAGTAGGCAGTGATGTTGTAGAAATGCATGTGAATTGTGAGGCACATCCACCACATAGTTCCCCTTCCCCCACGAAGTTACGAAGCTGGATCGTAGAAATGCCAGGCTGGCAACCGTTAGAAATTTGGAAAGATCTTATTCTTCCCTGCCCAACCAAATCTCTTTTCAAACCAACGGCTCAGATCTCCTCCCACGCTTTATTTCACACTCCTAATAATTTCTACCCAAAAATCAATCTTCCTTTTCTTTCTCAGTCTTTGCTTCACTAAAAGATACCATCATAGCAGGAATCTTGTTCTCCCCTCTTAGCCGCTCCCTCTACACTGAGTCTCTGCCTTCTTTGGCTTAGATTCAATCCACATTGCCTTTGGTTTGTTCTTCTTTCTTTCTTTTACTTCTTATTGGGTTTTTGTTTTTGTTTTTAATCTCTAGATCTGCTGTAATTTGTTTTCTTTTTTCTTCTGGATTCTGGGGTTTCATCGATGGTTCAGTTAAGTACATTGTGTTGTTATGCTGTTTGGGTGCTGAGAAAATCTGGGTACTAGACACATAGTTGAATCTGGTATTCATTCCTGGTGTGGAAGTGATTGATTTACTAAATTTCGGTTTGTTGTTTTTCTTTTTCTCCCCTCCCCCTGCAACTTTATGTTTGATGGCTGTGAAGTGATAGGTAAACGGATCTTTATTTAGTAATATATAATTTTAACATTTTTCATTATTTGTGTGGTTCTTCCCTATGGTAATCTTGGTGAGTGTCAAAATGTGTTTGAAAAATGGTACATTTAAGGCTAAGTGAATGGTACGAATTCCATGGAAAATACTGATGAGTATGATCTTGTGTCATCCTTGTTCTTTTTTTTATTATTATTCTTTGAACAAAGTTTTGTAATTTATTAACCATTTGCTAAACCCCTTAATGCAGTTGTGAAGATGGTTGCACAGAAATTCACCGTTGATTTGGATAAACCCCTTGTCTTCCAGGTACCGAAATCATGTGCTTCATTTTGGTTTTATCTTTTGGAACCAGCATGTGTTGGTGACAGCTATGGTGTAATTGGTTTTCAACTCTCATATTTAATTTCTTAAGTGATTAAAATAGTGACATATTGATCTGTTTTTTGATTTTTTTTATTGTTTAGTTGATCCTTTCATTTCTTTAGTTTGTTTCCTTGATTTGATTTCTTGGTGGTGTTAACGTCTTTACCACTTCCTTTTCTGTTTCATTCATCGATTTCGTGGGCTACGTGCTCTTTCTTCTTTGTTGCATTTTAAATACATTTTAGCAATCCTAGGCATGTGGGGGATCGGTATCTGGTTATATACTGTATTTTGACTGCTTAATGATCTATGACAGGTTGGTCACCTTGGAGAGAGATATCAGGAGTGGGTTCACCAGCCTATTGTGAGCAAGGAAGGCCCGAGGTTCTTTGAGAGTGATTTTTGGGAGGTATTTATTAGCATTTCAAAATGTTTTTAATCAAGCGTTACCGATGCGATATGTCGTAAGTGCCTGCTAATGCTTTATTTGGCTTGCTTTACTTGAAACAGTTCTTGACTCGTACTGTCTGGTGGGCAATTCCAACCATATGGCTGCCTGTTGTTTGCTGGTTCATCTCAATGTCTGTACGTATGGGGCATACATTTCCCCAAATTGCTTTGATGGTTGGTTTTGGCATTTTTGTGTGGACATTAGTGGAATATATTTTGCATCGATTCCTTTTCCACATTGAAACAAAGAGTTATTGGTTAGTTCTCTCTTTTGGACTCTCGACTCTTACAAAAAAAAACATTTACGATGTTTTCTGCATATGTTAACCTTCAGAGTATGCTAGAAAGATGTAATAATTCATTAAGAACTTTGGTATAGGGGAAACACCATACACTATCTCCTTCATGGCTGCCACCACAAGCACCCAATGGACGGCCTACGGCTTGTTTTTCCACCTGCTGCAGCTGCTATACTATGTGTTCCGGTGTGTATATTTTACTTCATTTCTTCTGCCTTCATATATTGCATGATGCTGTCTAGGTCTTCACCATTGAAATAGTTAATTGGCTGCTGGGTTTTGATAATAGTTTGTGTTTAATGACTTTTGCACGGTAACTCCGTTTCTTGTTTTTCCTTTGAAACCTTGAACTGTTAAGGACTTAAGGTTCACATCAAAAGCATTTTGTTGCATGTGCAATTCATGCATCTTTGAATTATTTTAATTCTTTGCTTTCCACTTACCGTTTTGTGCAGTTTTGGCACCTGATTAAGCTTTTGGCCACTCCATCCACTACGCCTGCTTTGTTTGGAGGCGGTTTGCTCGGGTATGTCATGTATGATGTTACCCATTACTACCTACACCATGGTCAGCCCACCAACCAAGTTCCTAAAAACCTCAAGGTAAAGATACTTGTGCATCAACTAGTTGCAGGCAACTTTTCATGCCAGTTTAACACTGATTATCTCGCTTAGGTTGTCACTATAAATTTTCAGTTCCATAGATTTCATGAAAGCAGATTTTAAAACCTTATCAAATTAATTGTAGCAGGATAACTAAACCTCAAAAGTTCATTGTCTTTAGCAATGCAGCTCGAGTGTTCTATAGCTTGATTTGGTCATTTTTATTGCAGAAATATCACTTGAATCATCACTTTAGGATTCAAAATAAGGGCTTCGGGATCACTTCAGCATTTTGGGACCGAGTTTTTGGAACCCTTCCTCAAACTAAGGCAGCTGAGAAGGCTAGATAATTTAGTAGGCTGGTTAATAGCAAACATTGATTGGTTACAACCTGTGAGGTCGGGTCTGGTTCCGGTTCCGGTACCGATTCTGGGTGAAGGTATTGGACATTATTTACTTGTGCTTGTATTTTATTTTTGTAGTATGTTCTATGGATGAGTGTTTTGGGGTTGGCATCTCATCTTCATTTAATCTCTTCTCTATCCACACATTGAGTTGTTTGTGTATATGAATTTTCAATTGCTCACTTTGTTCTCCAACAGTTTGAAATCCCAATTATTTTGTAGAAAATTAATGCATTGGTAGGAATTCATTGCTACTATATCTCTGGAAAATGAGTGCAATGATAAAAATCCAAGAGGTCTCTACCCTGAATATTACGGGTGAGTATTCAATTGAGAATTACCATTTTATCATCCAAACTTTATTTGATTTTCTTTTCGAGTCAAGTTTATGAAATTTAAGTAGAGTTATCGAATATATTTGTTCGAGTTTTTGTTCATATTTAAATATAATTATTTATAAAATCATGGTATTGATTGGTTTCAGTTTAACGACTCATCTAATCATATGCAACATACATATATTTTTTCATATTCTTCATTTTACACGTGTAATAAGATTTATAAAGTTATTTAGTAAATGAAATGTCATATAAACTATATAATATATTTATAATATTTTTAAATAATAATTTTTGAGGAAAAAAGTATCGATGAAAGTACGAAAAATTGATGAGATTTTATTTTGCATAGACTTGTAGTTGGAGAATCAAATTGAATAAAATGTAAAATTGAGAGATTAAATTGTAAAAGGAATACATTTATTATTAAAAAGAATAATTGAAGTTACATAAGTACTCTATAATGGTAGAGTTTGGTAAGAAAGAACTAAAAAAAATCATGTAAAGTTTAGAAATTAAATTGAAAAAAAGAAATACTTTATTATCAAAAGATAAATTGAAACTATATTGGTATTCCATGGTGATTGAGTATCACATGGTTCAAATTTGAAGGTTATATTTTTTTTAATTAAAAAATAATAAAATTTTAAGGATTATATTTTAATTCACAAGCTGTGTAAAAGAAATTCACACAACTCTTCGCATTTAAGTTATAACATTTAAAACTTAAATCTCTAACCCTAAAACTTAAAAATCTAAAACTCTAAACTATAAATTCTACACCCTGCATACTATCATGAAATCCTAAACTCTGAATTTGAAAGTTTAGATAAGCCTTGTGTATTAAAATATTTTTTAGGCTTAATACACATTCCCCTAAACTTTACCTATTTTCCCAACTTGCCCCTAAACTTTTTATTGTTACACATAACCCCAAAAGGCTAACACCGTTAAAAAATTATATTGACCAATCAGAACGCGTCATGCCATTTTCTTTCTTTATTTTTAAATTTTAAAATAAAATAAATAAAATAAATATATTAAAATATTTATTAATTTAATTATATCTCCTAAAATACCAAAAATACCTTATCTTCATCCTCTCATCATCATCTTCATTCAAGCCTCTACCTAAAGCTCTTCCCAGCCATTATCATCATCTTCGTTCAAGCCTCTACCATCATTATTTCTCAAAATAATCAATCTATTCACCTTTGAGTTTCAACCGTCCATTATCGAAAGCTCTTCTTAGTTCTCCCCCCTAAATCACACTACCACCTCAAGCTTCAATATCCACTACCCAAATCGAGAGTCAAATTCTCCAGCTCACCCACACCGAAATACCCACATCCCCTCGATAGCCCTCTTCTATTACCATCATTGATCCAACAACACCAAACAAGAACCCTCCACCTTTGCTCCATTGCCGAGCCATCTCCTTTAATCCCACTCCGAACCAAAATACTCAAAACGCAGTGCAAAGAACTCGGATTGGCAGCCCACATTCAACAATTAGAGATTCAAGAAAAGAGAAAAGAAGCTTACCCATTTCGGCCATGGTGGTTCTCGACCGCCAGAGTTTTTGACGGACGATCCTAACGATGGGGATGTTCTCTGTGGCGAGGAGAACCATATATCTCGAAACCAAATCCATACAACGGTGGACGATACATATCCGACGCCGGTAAGGTTCGAACATTGAAGTTATTTCAGTGAAATTTAGGACAGTTTCGAGAAAATTTAACTGGGAGAAAGGAGAAAGGGGCCGAAAGAAACTTGTTGGTGGCACCGACGACCAGAGAGCTCGTCATATGGCAGCTCTGCGAAATGGGGAAGCGGCGGCTAGGGTTCTCCATCATAGAGAACTAAATTTGTGAAGAAGAAAAGAAAATGGAAAACAAAATAGGAGTGTTTTGGGTATTTTAGGAGCTATAATTAAATTAATAAATACTTTAAAATATTTATTTTATTTTAAAATTTAAAAATAAATAAAGAAAATGACATGACACATTCTGATTGGTCAAAATCAAATCTTTTTAACCGTGTTAGTTTTTTGGGGTTATATGAGTAACAATGAAAAATTTAGGGGTAAAAGTGGACAAAATGTAGTTTAGGGGACAAGTTGAAAAAACATGTAAAATGGTGAATGTATATTAAGCTTATTTTCTAAATTTTATTATGACAATTATTACTATTAACTTTTAACTAAATTCTGTTCACAAACAATTAAGCAAATTAAACTTTATTATTATATCTTATTTTTAACTTAATCTAGTTTCATCTACCCTTATTTTTAACTTATTTTTAATAAGATTGTGCAAAAAATTCGACAAACCGAAATCGAAATTGAAACACCAAAAAACCAATTTGAAAATATGGTTAATTGAATCGAAAAAATAAGTTTCGGTAGCTTTTTTAAATATTATTTTGGTTCTGATATGATTCATAGTTTTTTAGAAAAGCGGATAACCAAACCGACCAAATATATAATATAATATACAAAATATGTATATTTATACAATTATATTAGCAAAAATTTAATGTTGTTTTTAATTTATTCCCCTCCCAATTATTTACATATTTCTATTCTTCTAAGAGTAGAAAGTCAATAATTAAAGGTAATTTTTAATATATATTCTACTACAGAATATTAATTTGAGAAGTATTCTGCCGCAACTCTATCACCCCTGCCCAGATTCCCAAGTCTTTTATAGTTTACTCTTTAAAATTTTCAAAGTCAAAACCCTAGTTTCCCTCGCCACATGGGCGGAACATTGGGGGGTTTAAGGGGTATGGTCCCCCTAATTTTTTTTTCATTAGAAATAAGAGAGATTTTTTTTAGAAAAAAGGTAAAATTACCTCTATAATCTCTTTAAAATTTGTAAAATTTTAGTTTGCCCCCCCTCAAAATTTTTAATTTCATTTTGGTCCCCTTCATAAAGTTTTAGTTTTTTTTTTTAAATTTCATTTTGGCCCCCCTTTATAAATTTCTAGTTCCGACTCTGCCTCGCCAACTAGTCAACTACCATTGATTCATATTAGATATCAATTTTCGATATCCTATTCTATGAAATCTCATGTACTCACTATTTCACCGTTTTCAAAGGATTTATAGTCAAAACCCTAGTTTCCCTCCCCAACGGTCGTCACGTCACCGTTATCATGCTGCATTCACCTCCCTCGTCGCACATATTTTTCCTAATTTGCATGTCTCTGTTTGATGTTCGTCGCACAATTTTACTCGTCGTTAATTTCACAATTCATAACTTCCACACGATATTTTATTATCAATGGTGTGCCATTAAGAGAGAGGGTTAATCGACAACTGGCGACGACAATAAATAGTTTTTTAAAATAATCCAAATTGTAGTTTGACATATATATTATTTGTGAATTTTGTGAATTTAGGAGGTTTGAAAAAAATGTTTTTTAAAATAAAATAATATATTATATATAATATTTTTATATACAAATATTTTATTAATATACAAGTATTTTATTTAAATTATTTGTATATAATATTATTTATAATATATCTATATTATAGATAATATTAATTATCATGTATATAATAAATTAAATTAAAATAATATAAACTGCAGTTTGACATATATATTATTTGTGTTAGATTCAAAACAAAATTTTACATTGACTTAGTGGCTAGGAGCTAACCTTAAATTCCAAAGGTTTTAGGTTTAAATCCTTTTGAATGATTTTTTTTTCACATTTTTTTCCAGCAAAATGACGTCGCTTTGGGCGTTTAGGCATCAAAATAACTGCAATAAAATAGTGTCGTTTTGATGTAGCAACCATGTTATCGCCCCGTTAAGGAGTTAATGACGGAGTGGCATAAATGAGTGTTTTGATTCATGGATTGATATTTGGGGATTAGGGTGGTGGTAAGATTTAGGCTTGCACTTTAATTATTATTGTTTGTAAGATTAGTGTTTAGGGTTTATTATTGTTTTAATTTATAATATGAAATAAGTATATTATTTTTTCAAATTAAGTGTCCTTAATAAAAAATGTTAGATTACTCTATTGATCAACCTAAAAATGACTTACAAACAGCTAAAAATCTAACAATTTCACTTAAAAGAAACATTGTTCTTCTTGCAGCAAAATCATCTATAACAAAATCAAAATCATCTACAACATTTTCAATATCAACTCCTTCAGAAAGACCGCTCTCATTTTTCATCAAAACAAGTACATCTATCCTTTCTTACGACATAGTTGTCCGTAAGTATGACTTCAAAAACTTTAATTTTGAAAATTTTCGTTCTACAGAAGCAACAATAATAGAAATAGTCAATAAGACTTTATATGCAATTATCGCATTTGGAAAGTTAATGGAATTGAGCAACCCTAATCACAATTAACATAGTATTTTTTTTTGAGAATATATATAACTCATTTGGGGCCTTTATTTTTAAAGCCCCTCCCTGTTTGGTCTAACCTATTGAACATGCCCATAACACCAATATGGTAGCATATGGTGTAGTTTACCCTAATATATAAATAAATGTACGAATAATATTAGACCTTTAAAATGAGCCGTTACGGTAGGAAAATCTTGATTAAAGTAAAAGTAAAAATTTGAAAACAAATTTTATGAATTTGGGATGTCAAATCCTCATTTTTAAATCAAGGAGTAATTAATAAAAAAAGTAATCGATTTTAAAATATCGATCAAAATGCATAAATTCCAAAATAATCTTAAAATTTAATAAACATGCAAGATCTCCACTTATTCCAAATTGAGCAGGGAAAATGGAATACCGATGTAATTAGCTTTGTTTTTTTACCAATGGTAAATACATTGAGACAAATCAGCTTAGTTGAAGATAAAAAAAAATAGTTATTGTTAAACAAATCTTGAGCATGAAAAATATGAGCTTAATAAACAACTCTAAAATGTTGTAGTTGAGACAAATCAGCTTAATAAACGCCGTTAAAGGCTAATTAAACCCTATATGACAAATGTTGTGTTTAAAGAAAAAATATCAGATTGGTCTGGCTCACCACGTCATCCATGGTCCATCTAATGAATTTTTTCATCTCCTTTTTTTCAAGGAGAATCTGCACCTCTTTCCTACATGTAACTAAGGAGTCGGTAGTTACTTGGAAGGTACACTGAAATGGGTGAATGTTATTACCTTTCTAAATGCGATAGTTGCATATGAAGTTTTATTGACTATTCCTATTATTGTTGCTTCTGTAGAACGAAACTTTTTAAAATTAAAATTTTTGAAGTCATACTTACGGACAACTATGTCGTAAGAAAGGCTAAATGTACTTGCTTTGATGAAAATTCAGAGTGATCTTTTGAAAGGAGTTGATATTGAAAATGTTGTAGATGATTTTGATTTTGTTGTAGATGATTTTGCTGCAAGAAGAACAATGTTTTTTTTAGTGAAATTGTTAGATTTTTAGCTATTTGTAAGTCATTTTTAGGTTGATCAATAGAGTAATCTAACATTTTTTATTAAGAAAACTTTATTTGAAAAAAAAGTATACTTATTTCATATTATAAATTAAAACAATTATAAACCCTAAACACTAATCTTACAAACAATAATACTTAAAGTGCAAGCCTAAATCTTACCACCACCCTAATCACCAAATATCAATCCATGAATCAAAATACTAATCTAAAACTCCAAACACTTGTTTATGCCACTCCGTCATTAACTCCTTAACGGAACGATAACATGGTTTCTGCACCAAAGCGACACCGTTTTGTTGCAGTTATTTTGTTGCCTAAACGGCCCAAAGCGACGCCATTTTGCTGGAAGAAAATGTGGGAAAAATCACTCAAAAGGATTTAAACCTAAAACCTTTGGAATTTAAGGTTAGCTCCTAGCCACTAAATCAACGTAAAATTTTGTTTTGAATCTAACACAAATAATATATATGTCAAACTGCAGTTTAGATTATTTTAATTTACTCTATTATATACATGATAATTAATATTTTTTCATATAAATATATTATAAATAATATCATATATAAATAATTTAAATAAAATACTTGTATATAAATAAAATATTTTTATATTGTATATAATATATTATTTTATTTTAAAAAATTATTTTTCAAACCTCTGAAATTTACAAAATTTTCATGAAAACCTCAAACATCCCCAAAACCTCAATCCACCCATTGTCGCCGCCAATTGTCAAGTTGTTATTCCCTCATTCATCATTGGACTCTCGTTATCGATTAAGCCTCTCTCCTAATGGCACGCCATTGACAGTAAAACATCGCGCGTAAGTTAAGAATTGTAAAATTGACGAAGAGTAAAATTATGCGACAAACATCAAAAGAAGACATGTAAATTAAGGAAGGCATGTGCGGCGAGGGAGGTGAATGCAACATGATAACGGTGATGTGACGACCATTGGTTGCAGTGGGTGAATTTGAGATTTAGGGATTATGATTTTGGAGATTCTTGGGTTTTTATAGACATTTTCGAAATTTCAAGTTTTTTCTCTAAAAATAATTTTTAAATAAATATTATATTATATATATATATATTAATATTCTTATAATATAAAATATTTTATTTCTATAATAATATTTTGTTTATATTGTTTTTATTTATTAATATTATGTTATATATATTAATATTATTTCTAAAATATTTGTATTAATAATATGGCTTAATGCACATTTTACCCCTAACTTTTAACTATTTTCTCAGCTTTTTACCTAATGTTTTTTTGGGCACAAGTGCTCCCTAAAGTTTTCATCGTCACAAATTTTGCCTCCAACCGTTAGATAATTGTTCAAAAATTCCAGCCAATGACATTTCATCACGTCGACTCTTCTTTGACTAAGTCAACCTGACTGATTTTATAAAAAGGATATAAATTATGGTAAGTCTCTCGGGTTTATTTTTTGTTTAATTTAGTTACATAAAAGTCTATTGTTATCTAAAATTGACGCCTATTTATTTCTAAATTTTATAATTTAGCCCAATATTTATTATCATTGACAATATTGTTTTATTTAAATGTTAATATTTAATAAAATGAATAAAACTATTTTAATTTTAAATTAGTAATTTATCTAAAAAAATTGTATCATTTAACTTAAATGGATAAAAGTAATGAAGCTTTCCACCGTTTGAATCTTGGAGAAGTTCCTCCGTTCGTCGATAAATGGACATTGTCAAAAAGTTAACAGAAGAGTGACAAAAAACGTTTTATGTCTAAACTTCAGTGAGTAAATTGAACGTTTTGAAACATCAATAACTAAAATGTGTTTGAAAGTAAAATTTAATGATGGTTTACGTAATTTACCCTACTTTTAATAAAACGCTTTGAAAATTGTTGTGATATATACTTGGGTTCTGACTTATGACAGAGATTGAACTAGACAAATCGTGTCTATAAAAAGCATGTTAATCGATGGGACTAATTAAATGATTATTGTCAAATTCTCAAATACACTAAATTGAATAAAATACATTGTTTTGATTTATTACGTTAAATTTTTTAGATAAATAATTAATTTAAATATTTAATTTAATTTTTTTATTAAATATCATCCTTTTAAAAAATATTATTATCAATAATAATACATGTTGGAGTAGATTATATAATTTAGAAAGAAATAGGGGTCAATTTCAGGTAAAATAGGCTTTTTAGTGACCAAATTGAACAAAAATACAAACCTGGGAGGCTTGACATGATGTTCACCCTTTCAATAAAATCAGGCGGGTTGACTTAGTAAAAGAGAAGCTGACGTAGAGCAATATTATTGGCTGGAACTTTTTAACGGCTCTCTAATGATAGTGATAACGACATTGAGCAAAACGGATGGTCGTGAAAACGTAAGGGGACGCTTGCGCAAAAAATATATTAGATATCAAGTTTGGATAACATGTAAATGTTATGGGGTAAAATGTGCATTGATCCTAACTATATAGAGTAATATTATTTATATATTAAATAAATTGAATTAATTTGAATTGTAATTTGACATGTATATTATTTGTGTTAAATTCTAAACAAAAATATATTTTCGCTTAATGGTTAGGTGCTAATTTTAGATTCCAAATTAAAAAACTCTTTGAGTGGAAGATTTCCCCCAATTGTTTTGGGTTGACGTTGTTCTGGTGTAACACCTATGTCATCACACAGTTGTTCATGTCATCGTCCGTTAAGGAATTAACAGGTAGTGTTATAAACAAGTCGAAAATTAAAGTTTAGTGTTAAAATTGTGCCAGTTGAAAGTTCAATGGTATAAACTAGACAATGCGACAATTGATACTCTGGTTTAGATGCATATTATAGGTTTTGGGTCGTATTCAAAACAAATTAAACGATCGATGGCTACTCCAAATCATAACGAACCTTTGAAGGTCTAATCAATTTAGGCCCGGACGGAAACGACGTCGACAATCAAAACAAGAAAACAATAATAGGCTGGTGACTACGAATGAAGTTTACCCTAATTTCTTTTATAATTATTGATATATGATTTATTTATTGACTAATTCAAATAGGATGTTACATCGTTTTATTATAGAAATATATATATATATTATCCGGTTTTTCATTCACAAATAGGTTAAAAAATTAATAACGATATTTAAAAATAAATAAAAGAGTCTACAATCACTAGAGAAAGTGGTTAAAGTTCTCAGTTTACACTCTCCTTTCTCCCTTAGGTTGTGAGTCAAAACCCATTAGGAGCAAATTCTCCCTTCCATTCCCTAGGTAGAAATTGTTTTGAAATAAAAGAAAATACTTTGATATTTACACAAACCTTATAATTTAAGGGTTTAGGTTGTATGGTGTAGAATTTAAAGTTTATGATCATACTTTAAAATTTAGAGTTTGAGGTTTAGGTTTTAGGGTATTAGGACTAAAGATTTAAGTTTACACAACTTTTATATTAAAATATAACCCTAAAATAAATAAAAAAGACGTGATCCTATTTTAACTTTGTTTATAGAAGTTAAAACTTTCACGGTTAGCATATCATAAAGCAAGGCCTTACGTATTAGGGAGTAGAAATGGTTAAACAATATTGAAGAACGGAATAGAAATCTTGTAACTTTTCAAAGGCCTTACGTATGCCCCGGTTTAAAATTTAAGTTAGGGTTTAGAATTTATTCTTTTAGTATTAGGGAATAAAAAAAATACTGAAAAAGATAGAGAATTTTTGTCTTGAAGAACGAAGATGGTATATTTGACTAATGAGTCCGAAACTAGTAGTTAGATAAAAAACGAAAACGACATAAATATTTAATATATCAATGGGTAAATTTCATAAAATAATTATTAAAAATAGGCAACACTTTACATACCATTGTAAATTGTAACTAGGCATATCCAAAGCGGATCTTGAAGAATTTTTTTACAGAATTCAAGCTGGGAATTAGTAATTAATGGGTGAAGTCGTAGGTTCATTTTGATCTGGAGGTATAAGGACGTGTTTGGGATCATTTTGGATGTTAATTGATGTTTAAAAATGGTTAGAAGTGATGGATCTTGGCTGGGTTAAGTCTTGGGAGTGTTTGGAGGTGATTTCGGTTGTGTTTGGTAGCCGAAATGTTGGATTTGCAAAGAGCAGCGAGTTTAGGTGTGTTGCTGGTGTTTTTAATGCATTATGATGCATTAATCCTCTGTTGTTATGTGCTTGAAACAGGGGAGGATGATCCGTGAGCAATAGAGGTGGCGTTGAAGGTTTCGGATGCTTGGAAGGCTTGTTGGCTAGCCTTGTTTTGTGTATCGGTGAGTGAAGTTGGGTTTTCAGCTTTAAAACCAAGGTTTGAAGGTTTTGGGAGCTTAGTTTAAGTCTAAACAACTTAGCTAAGCTCAAGAGTAAGTAAATGGAATTTCTCTCTTGGTTTGTGTTATGAATTGGTTTTTTAAGCACTTGTGATTGTTGGATGCAATGCATGTGATTTGCATGTTTTAAATTCTATTTTGAAAGCATATTTTAGCATGGTTTAATGCTGGTTTTGAAAGCCATGTGTGAAGGATGCTCAAGGTAAGAGACCCTTGGTTTTGTACATTGGAATTGTGGAATTGTTGCATAGTGTTGCATGTTGTTTAATGGCTTTGTGTAATGCTTCAAAAACAGTGGATTGATGATGGTAATTGGTGGTTTTGGCATTTTGGTTATGCTTGTAAAATAATGGATTAATGTGGTAAAATGGTTATATTGGCAAGTGATGTAAGTGGTTCTTGGTTACTTTAATCGGATATAGTTAGCCGGCTATAGGATTGGGTGCACCGTGAATAAAGTCGCCTTGGATGTGGAGTGGTTGTGATTGTACCGGTGACTCCATCCAAGTACACTAACGAGATGGTTAATAACACCATGGTGGTTAAAAAGTCCATGGGTGGGTCTTGTGTTAAGGTCGTAATGGTGGTTAAAATTCCATTTGGGGACCTTGTGTATGTTAAGGTCATAATGGTGGTTAAAATTCCATTTGAAGACCTTGTGTATGGTAAGATCACAATGGTGGTTTAAAGTCCATGTGTGGATCTTGTGTTGTATGTCCCGTGATCTCGTTAGTGATGTTATACAACTACCAATGAGTGATGGTAAGGTCATAATGGTGGTTAAAATTCCATTTGAAGACCTTGTGAATGTTAAGGACATATGGTGGTTAAAAGTCCATATGAGGACCTTGTGTATGGTAAGGTCACAATGGTGGTTTAAATTCCATTTGGGGACCTTGAGATTGGTAGTGTGTTTGAAGCGTGGGGACAACGCTTGTAATCCGCGTATCCGATTGTATCTTGTGTTATGATGGTTTGTGAATTATCACTGGGATGCCAATATAATGTTCTTGAATGTAATGGAGTATGAGATGCTTGAAAAGATGCAAGGTTGCATGGAAAGTGTGTAATGTACCAATAATGCATGTATTACTTGTTAGCTTGAACAAGTGTTTATTTTCTATTGAGAATGGTGCATGTGTGCATGAAATCTCTTTAGTGCATTGAAGTCTTGCAAAGACTTGTTTTTAAAGGCATGTAATGCAAATATTGATTTTGTGGTTCATATGTTGCATTTGTTTAATGCATGAGATAGATTGAATGAGTAAGTGGTTTTTAAAGGTTTCTTGCTTTGCAATGATTTTCAAATATGAGAAAAGTATGATGTGAAGTGGAAGTGTTTTCCAAGGATCTTGTATTTAACTTTGCATATGATGTTCATGCATGGAATGGTTTAATTGATGGTTTTGCAAGGTTGTGCTTTGAAGTGAATTACTTAGCTTTTCTAAGCTAAGGGTTGGTTTTCATGTTTGAGCAATGCATGATTTAAAGCATGTTGTTAAAAAGGGTTTTCAAACATTGCTTTGGTTTATCGAATTGTGTTTACTTTTAAAAGAGGTTTTATGACTCGCTGCATTGATGGTGTTTTGGTTTTGAGCATTCCTCACTAAGCATTATGTGCTTATGCTCCTTTTTGTCCATCAATGCAGATATTTGAAGTTGGAACATCGAGAAGCAAGGGATTCAAGGAGAGCTCCACTTGAGATATATGTCTCGGTTAATAGCTGTAGATAATAAAGGCAATGGGGGGAGAATCTCTTATGTTGATGTTTAATGAGATTGTGTATGTTGGACAAGTTTGGTTTATGATTTTGAACTATGTGGTTTAACGCTTGCAACGTTTGAATCTTCTTATTCTTAAGTCGTTATGCTATGCTTCTTGTTTTAAAAGCATGATTGAGTGTTGGATGTGTTGAATGAGTTGGTGCACCTAGGGGTGGTTTTTTATCTAGGTTTTGATGCAATTATGTTCCTTGAGTGTTGAATGTCTTGCTGGTATGTTTTAGTTGCCTTTGGAACATGTTTGATGGGTCATTTGTGCATTAAACCAGCAAAATTCTGCAAATCTGGGCAGGCCGTATCGGAACGGGTGCTACCGTTTCGGAACGGGGGCCTGAAATGGCCTAGGCGTTTCGAAACGGGAGGAACCGTTCCAGAACGAAAATGCTACTGCCAGATCCTGTTTTGGAACTCGTTTCGGAACGGTCCCACGTTTCGGAACGGATCATCCCTGTTCCGAAACACTTGACCGTTGGGCACTGAAATTTTTGGTTAAATGATTTGAAATCCTTGCGTTTTGGTCCTGGACTTTGTATAAGCAATTGTATGAGTTCTAGATGTCCGTTTGAGCTGAAATTTGGCAGTAAAGCATGAAACATGACTAATTTCATATTGGTAACTCAAAAGTTGGTTAAGTCCTTGTAATTTCCAGAATTTACATTTTGGTCCCTAAATTCATGATTTGTGCAATCGAGTCCTTAAACGTTTTCTGATCGTGCTGATCTTGAGTATGCTGATTGTATGAACATATATAGGGTTAATGTGCATTTAGATAAGATTAAAAAGAAAAAAAGGGTCGTTAATCAAGGTTGACTTTCGGGTTGACTTTGGTTTTCCCCGTGTAAACTTCTTAATTCGGGTCAACCGTCTAGGCCGGGTTAAGGGGGTTACATTTGGTGGTATCAGAGCTGAGTTGCGAAAGCTTGGGGGAAATGGTAAATGTTTTAATATGTGTTTGATGTTTATTCTGATGTGTGGTTGAAAGTCGGTTGGAAAGTGTGTCTTTGAGCGAATTGTTGATGTTTTTAGCATGCTTTTTGATTGTGAATTTTCATTGAGCTAATGTGGATTTGTGCTGATGTTATGCTGGTGATGTGAGCTGTTTTTATGAATGATGAAAGTGTGATGGGTATGATATGTTGACATTATGCTGTTGCGAGTGAATGTTGTTTGATGAGAGTATGATCGAAGTATGTTGATTGATATACTTGATGTTGTGATGTCCATGTTTTTATTGACTGTTATGTCATGTAAAAGGGGAGAATTTGGGATACCCATTGCCTTATTATTATAGCTATTGTGTTATTTTGGAGTTGGAGTTTTGAATCCTTGCTTAAAGCTGGTCTGATCGATTTGTTTGTTTTGTTATGATTGTTTGCTGTTAATAGCATGGTGAAATCGATGAGAGAATGACAGTTAGGTGAGATGGTTGCTGCTTTAGAGCAGGTTGTTAAGGCGTGGAATTCACCTTTTAATGGAGGTGTTTCGTCTCAGTCTTCAGTGCCTGAAGTTGAGGTAGTAAGGCAGGAGGAAGAAGTTGGTTCTGTGATGAAGAGTTCATCACCTATAGTTCAAGAGGTGTTGGGAACATCTCAGGCTGTGGCAAAAGTAAGGTCTGTAGACGTGCCGGCTGTGGGATGTGTGGGTTTGTCGAAACAACGTTTACATGATTTGGGAGCTGTAGAGTATCATGGTTCGACACCTGAGACGTTCGAGGCCTGGTTGGCCAGTGTAATTCTGATTTTGGATCAGGAAGGTTGTGACTATGCCTGTAAGCTGGGAAGTGTTGTCTCATTGATGTTGGAGGACGCTTGTGCTTGGTGGACATCTGTGGCAGTGGCATCGCACATCCACGATATAGATTGGGACTTCTTTGTGTCTGCCTTTTATGAAAGGTACCTTGGAGAGAAATTCCCAAGGGTTAAGCAAGGTGAGGGTGTGGTTTCAGTCTATGAAGGTGAGAAAAGTTTAGGCAAGAGAGCTGTGGGTACTGACCTCCGGAGCGGTCAGCGTAAGAGGCTACGTGATAGAAGGTTTTGCTTGAATCGAAGTCTGGGTGGTAGTGCAAATCTGGGGCAAGTGCTGCATGATCAGGGAGTGGAAGCTCAGCTACCGGTGTGTGACCGTTGTGGAAGGTGTCATGTTGAAGGTTGTTGGGGCGCGAGAGTTTGTTGGAACTGTGGTTCTAAAGAGCATGTGAAGCGAAATTGTCCTCAAGTGGTGAGATCAACTTCAGTGGTAGCAAAAGGGTCTCTGAAGGGTAGTCGGCGCGACCGAGACAAAGTACGAAGGTGGCAGGAAGGACAGAAAGGTGTGAGTAGCTTGGAGAATGAAATCTGTTGGAATTCTGGGCCTGTTGGACATTTGAGACGTAATTGTTTGAAGTTGGCTCGGGGTAGTCAGGGTTCCTTACCGCAGGGAGATGGTGATGACCTTAATGTGTTAGCTGGTGCTGCAGCGGTGTGGCTGGAGAATGATGGTTCTGCGAGGAAGAGAGCTTGTCTGTCGAAGCTCCGGGGCAGTGAGGTGTTTACAGGTAACCTTGTTAAGTAACCTTTGCTCTAGTATCTTAGTTTGGTTTCAGTTGGTATATCCTTGCGTTGTGGTATGGTCTCGTTGCTAGCATGTTTGGGGTAGTAGTTGGTGTTGTTTTGAAAACAACTTTAGTGTGAAAAGGGCATTAGTGAGTATCTTGTGGATAATGGGTTGTTAGAATGATGAAGTTGGTCAAGTTGGAAGTGAGGTAGGAGGTTGTTTTTAGGCGGACTCTGAGGATGTTATTAGTGGGTGTGAACCGACATACATGCACAGTTAAAATCATTTGTTATATGCTATATTATATATATGTACTGGTTCATGCATACATGTGACATGACATTAGAGGTTTTGCATGCATGTACATCAGGCATTGATAGGGCATATTGGTGACTATGCATACGAACGTTCACACTCGCTGATAGTTAATCGGGTCCGTTAGTGTTGTGATAGGGTTAGATTGGATGGGGGGTTTTAAAAGTTGTTTTGGTGATGGGTGAATGTTAGAAGTAACGGAGGGTATTAAGCGAGTTGTCAGTAATAGTGAGTGCGGTATAGCATGTTGGTAGAAGGAAGGTGTTTGATGCTTAATGAGTTTAGCGGTATGGTGGTGAGGAGATTACCGTTTGAGTTAGAATCAGTCAAAGTGGTTGTGAATAGCTGGTAGAAGTGGTAGTTTCTTGGTGTTAAGTGCTGTAGTAAGTTAGTGGATGTGTTCCAAAGTGCTGAGGTAACTTGGCATTGATGTAGTAGTAGAAGGGTTGTTTATGTAGGTGATGGTTCGTAGCAACCTTCAAAGAGTTGAGAAGATGTTGTGTTGTGGGTTGTAGAAAAGGGTTATCCTGGGAGAATAGGAGTTTCGTAACCTAAATATGTATGTATAGGTTGGGCGATGTTCTAGTAAGGCAAGTGTTGTAGTCAAAACTTGAAGTGGAAAGGCAATGTAAGATCAAAGGCCATTGTTGGTTGGACGGGTTCTTGTGAGAAGTGGTTGGCTGGTTGTGATTAAGTAAATTCCGTCTGAAGACAGCTCGTGGTGTGTGGAACGGCTGGCGGAGTCAAGGTTGGGGTATTGTGATGTGATTTTCGGATGTTAGGTGAGTAGTCTTGGTGAATCGTTATGGTAATGATAGCGGCGGATGTGAAGGAATATCAGCAATATGTTGAGAAGTTTGAGTAAGCAGTTGATGCTTAAGAATTCTTGCTTGATGTAGTAACCTTTGGAAGAGGTTGAGTAGTTTTGCAAGGAGTTTTAGAAGCAGTGAAGGTTGTGGGTCACATGGTGGCTGAACTAGATTGGTTGGTGTCACTGTGTGAACAAGTTTGGGAGTTATGAGTTAAGGTGGTGTATATTGTAAAAGTGGGAGGTTCTTCAGGTTATTGTTGGGGCTATGTGCAGTCCGGAAGTGTGAAAGGTTAAGATGTGGTTAACATTTGAGTGTTCTGGAATTGGAGAACAGTATGTGGTGGTGTTGAGTTTGAGTGGAGTTTTGTGAGGAGAGTGTTCAGTGGTGGTTAAGTCTCCTGTGTTGCCTTGTGTGTTGCTTTGAGAAGTTTGGTTGTTCTCTTTTCGCCAGCTGAAATTTCGAGGACGAAATTTCTTAAGGGGGGGGAGAGTTGTAACACCCCAATTTTGGGCTTAGAAGTTTTGGGTTTGGACCGGGCCGGTCAGAGTGCGGTTCAAATATAAAAGGTGATTTTTAGGAAAGCCTAGTTCGGGTTGCATTAAAAATATGGAAAAATGTCTTAAAATCCTCTTTTATTATATATAAGAGAAAGGGGAAATCAATTTTATAAAATGAGGTTTGGAAGAGTGACATTTTGGGTTAGAGACCAAAATGTAATTTTTGAAAACTGGGTGACTGCTTTAAAAAGGATTGAAACTTTGAATCTTTAAGGAGCTATTTACCCAAAAGAGTTTCTCCAGATTTTTCTGAATATTAATCAATTTAATTAATGGTTTTAATTTAAGTGCAAAAGGAGGGAAAAGATATTTTGGCATTTTAACTAACTTTTCTCTAAATTTCCATTTTCTTTTCTCTCAACTTTTCTCTCAACCCAAACACATTTCTCCAGCAAAATTCCCCCTGATTTTGACAACTAAAGATTAGATTTCAACCTTCATTTGATCTCTAATCAATTCTACAACAAAACCTTAGCATTTGCTTATTGGATTTTCAAGAATCTTGGTTCCAAAAAGGGAGAAACTCAAGTTTAGAGGTATAAACGTCCTTCTCCTCTAAATTCTCAGTTCTTTACTGAAATTTCCAAGTTCTCAATCCTTGATTTGTGTTTTATTAAAGTTTTTGCAATTGTGTTCTTGATCTTGGCTTTAAAATGCAAGATTTGCTTTAATTTTGATGAAATTCGTATGATCTGATTGGGCATTGTTTTGAGATGTCATTTTGATGTAAAATGAATGTATAATTGATGAGAAATTGAGGTTTGATCAATGCAATCCCGAATAGGTTGATTTTCCTAAGTTTTTACTTGTGAAAATGGTGGTTTTTGGGGTGATCTTGGTGTTTTGTTAATGCTTGAGGTATAAGGACGTGTTTGGGATCATTTTGGATGTTAATTGATGTTTAAAAATGGTTAGAAGTGATGGATCTTGGCTGGGTTAAGTCTTGGGAGTGTTTGGAGGTGATTTCGGTTGTGTTTGGTAGCCGAAATGTTGGATTTGCAAAGAGCAGCGAGTTTAGGTGTGTTGCTGGTGTTTTTAATGCATTATGATGCATTAATCCTCTGTTGTTATGTGCTTGAAACAGGGGAGGATGATCCGTGAGCAATAGAGGTGGCGTTGAAGGTTTCGGATGGTTGGAAGGCTTGTTGGCTAGCCTTGTTTTGTGTATCGGTGAGTGAAGTTGAGTTTTCAGCTTTAAAACCAAGGTTTGAAGGTTTTGGGAGCTTAGTTTAAGTCTAAACAACTTAGCTAAGCTCAAGAGTAAGTAAATGGAATTTCTCTCTTGGTTTGTGTTATGAATTGGTTTTTTAAGCACTTGTGATTGTTTGATGCAATGCATGTGATTTGCATGTTTTAAATTCTGTTTTGAAAACATATTTTAGCATGGTTTAATGCTGGTTTTGAAAGCCATGTGTGAAGGATGCTCAAGGTAAGAGACCCTTGGTTTTGTACATTGGAATTGTGGAATTGTTGCATAGTGTTGCATGTTGTTTAATGACTTTGTGTAATGCTTCAAAAACAGTGGATTGATGATGGTAATTGGTGGTTTTGGCATTTTGGTTATGCTTGTAAAACAATGGATTAATGTGGTAAAATGTTATATTGGCAAGTGATGTAAGTGGTTATTGGTTACTTTAATCGGATATAGTTAGCCGGCTATAGGATTGGGTGCACCGTGAATAAAGTCACCTTGGATGTGGAGTGGTTGTGATTGTACCGGTGACTCCATCCAAGTACACTAACGAGATGGTTAAGAACACCATGGTGGTAAAAAAGTCCATGGGTGGGTCTTGTGTTAAGGTCGTAATGGTGGTTAAAATTCCATTTGGGGACCTTGTGTATGTTAAGGTCATAATGGTGGTTAAAATTCCATTTGAAGACCTTGTGTATGGTAAGATCACAATGGTGGTTTAAAGTCCATGTGTGGATCTTGTGTTGTATGTCCCGTGATCTCGTTAGTGATGTTATACAACTACCAATGAGTGATGGTAAGGTCATAATGGTGGTTAAAATTCCATTTGAGGACCTTGTGAATGTTAAGGACATATGGTGGTTAAAAGTCCACATGAGGACCTTGTGTATGGTAAGGTCACAATGGTGGTTTAAATTTCATTTGGGGACCTTGAGATTGGTAGTGTGTATGAAGCGTGGGGACAACGCTTGTAATCCGCGTATCCGATAGTATCTTGTGTTATGATGGTTTGTGAATTATCAATGGGATGCCAATATAATGTTCTGTAATGTAATGGAGTATGAGATGCTTGAAAAGATGCAAGGTTGCATGGAAAGTGTGTAATGTACCAAGAATGCATGTATTACTTGTTAGCTTGAACAAGTGTTTATTTTCTATTGAGAATGGTGCATGTGTGCATGAAATCTCTTTAGTGCATTGAAGTCTTGCAAAGACTTGTTTTTAAAGGCATGTAATGCAAATATTGATTTTGTGGTTCATATGTTGCATTTGTTTAATGCATGAGATAGATTGAATGAGTAAGTGGTTTTTAAAGGTTTCTTGCTTTGCAATGATTTTCAAATATGAGAAAAGTATGATGTGAAGTGGAAGTGTTTTCCAAGGATCTTGTATTTAACTTTGCATATGATGTTCATGCATGGAATGGTTTAATTGATGGTTTTGCAAGGTTGTGCTTTGAAGTGAATTACTTAGCTTTTCTAAGCTAAGGGTTGGTTTTCATGTTTGAGCAATGCATGATTTAAAGCATGTTGTTAAAAAGGGTTTTCAAACATTGCTTTGGTTTATCGAATTGTGTTTACTTTTAAAAGAGGTTTTATGACTCGCTGCATTGATGGTGTTTTGGTTTTGAGCATTCCTCACTAAGCATTATGTGCTTACGCTCCTTTTTGTCCATCAATGCAGATATTTGAAGTTGGAACAGCGAGAAGCAAAGGATTCAAGGAGAGCTCCACTTGAGATGTATGTCTCGGTTAATAGCTATAGATAATAAAGGCAATGGGGGGAGAATCTCTTATGTTGATGTTTAATGAGATTGTGTATGTTGGACAAGTTTGGTTTATGATTTTAAACTATGTGGTTTAACGCTTGCAACGTTTGAATCTTCTTATTCTTAAGTCGTTATGCTATGCTTCTTGTTTTAAAAGCATGATTGAGTGTTGGATGTGTTGAATGAGTTGGTGCACCTAGGGGTGGTTTTGTATCTAGGTTTTGATGCAATTATGTTCCTTGAGTGTTGAATGTCTTGCTGGTATGTTTTGGTTGCCTTTGGAACATGTTTGATGGGTCATTTGTGCATTAAACCAGCAAAATTCTGCAAATCTGGGCAGGCCGTATCGGAACGGGTGCTACCGTTTCGGAACGGGGGCCTGAAATGGCCTAGGCGTTTCGAAACGGGAGGAACCGTTCCGGAACGAAAATGCTACTGCCAGACCCTGTTCCGGTACTCATTTCGGAACGGTCCCGCGTTTCAGAACGGATCATCCTTGTTCCGAAACACTCGACCGTTGGGCACTGAAATTGTTGGTTAAATGTTTTGAAATCCTTGCGTTTTGGTCTTGGACTCTGTATAAGCAATTGTATGAGTTCTAGATGTCCGTTTGAGCTGAAATTTGGCAGTAAAGCATGAAACATGACTAATTTCATATTCGTAACTCAAAAGTTGGCTAAGTCCTTGTAATTTCCAGAATTTACGTTTTGGTCCCTAAATTCATGATTTGTGCAATCGAGTCCTTAAACGTTTTCTGATCGTGCTGATCTTGAGTATGCTGATTGTATGAACATATCTAGGGTTAATGTGCATTTAGATAAGATTAAAAAGAAAAAAAAGGGTCGTTAATCAAGGTTGACTTTCGGGTTGACTTTGGTTTTCCCCGTGTAAACTTCTTAATTCGGGTCAACTGTCTAGGCCGCGTTAAGGGGGTTACATATATATATATATATATTATCCGGTTTTTCATTCACAAATAGGTTAAAAAATTAATAACGATATTTAAAAATAAATAAAAGAGTCTACAATCTCTAGAGAAAGTGGTTAAAGTTCTCAGTTTACACTCTCCTTTCTCCTTTAGGTTGTGAGTCAAAACTTATTAGGAGCAAATTCTCCCTTACATTCCCTATGTAGAAATTGTTTTGAAATAAAAGAAAATACTTTGATATTTACACAAACCTTATGATTTAAGGGTTTAGGTTGTATGGTGTAGAATTTAAAGTTTATGACCAGACTTTAAAATTTAGAGTTTGAGGTTTAGGTTTTAGGGTATTAGGACTAAAGATTTAAGTTTACACAACTTGTATATTAAAATATAACCTAAAAAATAAAAAAGACGTGATCCTATTTTAACTTTATTTATAGAAGTTAAAACTTTCACGGTTAGCATATCATAAAGCAAGGCCTTACGTATTAGGGAATAGAAATGGTTAAACAATATTGAAGAACGAAATATAAATCTTGTAACTTTTCAAAGGCCTTGCGTATGCCCCGGTTTAAAATTTAAGTTAAGGTTTAGAATTTATTCTTTCAGTATTAGGGAATAAAAAAAGGGTAATTGTTCTATACACAAGCGCTTGTGAGATTTTTTTTACACAAGCGTCTTAATTTTAGGGGTTAGAGACTCCGTTTAGGGTTTAAAGTTTAGGGCTATAAGTGTACTAGTTTTGAATTTAGGGATTGTTGATAGAATTTTGGGTTTAGGGCTAAATTTTAGGTTTTATAGGTTAAAACCTAAATCCCTACCCATATTACCCTAAAGCTAAACCCTAACCCTAAACCCTAAATTCTAACCCTAAATCCTAAATTCTAAATATGAACCCTAAATTTTAAACCTTTACACTAAAACCCCTAAACTCTAAACTCTAAACCCTAACCCTAAACCCTATAATTGAGGCGCTTGTGGAAACAAAAAATTTCCACCGCCAGTGTATAGGATATTAATCCATAAAAAAATACTGAAAAAGATAGAGAATTTTTGTCTTGAAGAACGAAGATGATATATTTGGCTAATGAGTCCGAAACTAGTAGTTAGATAAAAAAATGAAAACGACATAAATATTTAATATATTAATCGGTAAATTTCATAAAATAATTATTAAATAGGCAACACTTTAGATACCATTGTAAGTTGTAACTAGGCATATCCAAAGCGGATCTTGAAGAATTTTTTTACAGAATTCAAACTGGGAATTAGTAATTAATGGGTGAAGTCGTAGGTTCATTTTGATCTGGTAGTGTACTCTGCTACAAGTTGTGCAAACGATGAAAACTTGTTTTCCAGTAAGCTAGCAGTAGAATCATATTCTTCAATAACTCCTGCAACAATTAAAAAAAACTAATGCAATGAACTTGAAAGACTTTTTATAAGCAAATCATAAATTACTGCAATACTGACCCTGACTTAGAAGCAGAAGCATATCACTATCGAGAACCGAAGTTATTCAGTGGGCGATTGTTACAACCGTACAGCCGGAGAAATGCTCCCTTAAGGTCGTCTGAATCAGATTATCAGTAACTGTATCGACGGATGCCGTAGCTTCATCGAGTACTAAGATGTTACTTTTCTTGAGCAGCACACGCCCAAGACACACCAACTGCCTTTGACCCATACTCCAATTCTCTCCGTTTTCACCAACTGCATAATAACATAACTTTTGCTGAATCTGACTTAGATAGATTTTAAACAATTTGTATGTTATATTATTGAATATCGGACCTGGAGACTCGAGCTTGCCTTCCTTCTTTCTAACTTCATCCCCAAGTTGGCACTTATCCAATGCCTACGTGTTACATGGATTGATGTCAGAACTCAAGATTGCATTTCATTAGAAAAGAAATAAATGAACCCACCTCCCAAATCTGTTCATCTCTGTACTCTTGGAGAGGGTCCAGATTACTCCGTATGGTCCCTTCGAGCATGGTAGGATCCTGAGGAATGATGCTGAGTCGTAACCGCAAATCATGCAGTCCGATTGATGAGATATCGACACCATCAATTATAATCCGGCCAGCTGCAGGTTCAACAACCCGGAAAAGTGTTTGTATGAGAGTTGTTTTTCCGCTGCCTGTTCTCCCTACAATGCCGGTTTTCAACCCTCCAGGAAATGTGCATGTCAGCCCTCGTAAGACAAGCGGCATGTGTGGGGCGTACCGCACCTACACCGACCATCATCATAAATTTCTGAAAATACTACATTAAAACTAGTAATAAGCATCATACAACTGTTTTACCTGCAGATCATGAATACCAACTTCTCCTCGGAACGGCCAAGATTGGTCAGGGCGATTAGTTTCAATCACAAGGGCAGGCTCGCTAGGGATGCTACTGTACTGAAGAATTCTCTCCACAGATATAATTCTGTTCTCCATTCTGCAAATTTGCCATATTAAAATAGCTTGCAACGAATTTAGATTGAGCCCGTATGTCACAGCTAACCCGGCAATGCCTAAAAACAAAAGATGAATGTGTTCAGTGGCAGTGAACTAAAATTAAGATGTCGGCCTGCAATCACTTACCGGGATCAATAATTCCACCAGGTATAGATATCAAAAAGAACAAAGAGAAGGCAAACGTAATAGAAGCCAAGATGTCGAGGCGGAAGCACAACCAAAACATTGCACTGTTAGAATGAAACATTGGACGAGAATACGCATCCATTAGTATCATGTTCTTCTGCTGGAATCTTGATTCTTGATCGAATCCCCTGATAGTTGTAGCCCCCGAAACTGTTTCAGAAAAATTCTGTATTACTGGAGCTTGGCACACTCCAATCAGTCGTGCAAGCTCTCGAGCAGAAGATATGTAATATTTCTGCAACAATACAAGTTGATGAGAATCCGTACCTCAAAGTATTATGCATTAGATATCCACAATTTGGCATACACAAGATTTACCTGATACCAAATGCAGGTAGCGACCACAGGTATAAAAATGATAAAGATCTGCCAAGAAACCTGAGACATAACAGCAATGATTCCAAGGAGTTGGATAACCGACAAGGCAACACCCGAAACCTGATCTGGAATGTCCAAATCCACAGCACTTTGATCTGTAGAAGCCTGAGTCGGGCGAAGAAAATTTCAGAAGCAAGGTAGACATGAATGAAATACTTGAAATCCAGAGAAGAAAATACCGGATACTTACTCTGTTTAGAATTCTTCCACTAGGTGTCGAATCAAAGAACGACATAGGGGCACGGAAAATGCATAAATGCATCTTTTCGAATAGAAGAGTGGCTGTTTTATATCCAGTTATTCTCACAAGGATGGTTCTGGCAAAGACCGAAAAAGCGCTTGCAATGGCCAAAGCTAGATAGACAAGTATAAGTGTAAGGTTCCCAACTGGAGGTTCCGCGGCGCCAGACACCGGAGATGCCCAAGCCATCCAGTAATTGCTACCGATTTGAAAAACCTGAAACAGAATTTGTGCCAGCAATATAAAAGGTATAAGAGCTCCACCATATGCTGTAGTGATATACTTCCAGTACACCGAAAACCCGACTTTTCCTTTCTCTCGCTCTTCTTCTTCAACAAGCTGTCCTTTTGGACCAACATCATCCACTTGGCCACTCTCGTTGCCGTCTTTCTGCATTTCCTGAATAACGCCATCTCCTTCCCTGACACACTTTTCAGAAACAGATGTATCAAGGGCTGACAAAGCTTTCTCCTGTGCGCCCACCAGCTCCATAAAATCAGACCCTGAATCGAGAATGTCATTATACTTTCCGGCTTGTGTAATCCTCCCATTTTTCATCACCTATTAAAATAAGAAGTTGAAGTTTGTAACTATATTGTTTCATGGAGGATAAAAACCACTGAAATGATAAATAGCTTACAAGGATTAGATCAGCAGCAGGTAGGAATTCAAGTTGATGAGTGACATAAATCACTGTTTTCGAACTCAAAAGGCCAAGTAAAACTTCCTGCCACATGTATAAAACGATAAATAGCGATGAGCAGCAGGTAGAAATGCACCAACAAATGGAAAAAATCAATTGAACAGAACAAAATGCAAAGATTAGTATTTCAATTGATTACCTCAGATACAACAATATAGCTTACAGCATAAACTAAGAGTAGAGCATGCTATTTTAC
Organism: Hibiscus tridactylites; assembly: GCA_958450335.1. Taxonomy (NCBI): domain Eukaryota; kingdom Viridiplantae; phylum Streptophyta; class Magnoliopsida; order Malvales; family Malvaceae; genus Hibiscus; species Hibiscus tridactylites. The sequence goes on along the minus strand of OY288268.1, from coordinate 54,776,619 downwards.
CTTAAACAAATGAGATCCGGTGTGAGCATCCACCGCACTAAAAGGATCATCAAAAAGATATATATCGGTGTCTTGGTATAGAGCACGAGCAATCTGTATTCTTTGCTTCTGTCCACCACTCAAATTGATTCCCCTCTCACCTATAACTGTCTGATCGCCGTATGAGAGGATTTCGAGATCCTTGTGAAGGCTACAAACTTCGAGCACTCTTTCATACATCTCCCTTTCCATTTCTTTACCGAACAATATGTTGTCTTCTATCTTGCCACTTTGTATCCAAGGTGACTGAGGAACATAGGCTTTTGTACCACACAACTTAAGTGTTCCAGATATCTTCGGTAATTCCCCCAAAATACAGGAAAGTAGACTCGACTTGCCGGAGCCAACTGTACCGCAAACAGCAACTCTCATTCCATGGAAAACTTTCAAATTTAAGTCCTTAAGTGTTGGAGTGGGAGAAGACAAGTCCCATGAGAAATTCCCGTCAACAATTTCCATTGCCATATCAGTACTACCTCTTGGAAGCTTCTCCACAACATCAGGCTGCAAGTCATCAAGTCGAAGGAAGGACACGATTCTATCAAGAGACACCTTTGTCTGAACTATCATTGAAATCATACCAGGAAGACCGAAAATTGGCTCTTGAAGAACCCTGAATGTTGCAAGTGCAGATAAGATCTTCCCGGACTCGAGTGCGATGCCTAAATATGAACAAGCACCAAAAGTGGCTAAAGAAACAAATGAAGGTGAAATCCAGAAAATAATGCTACTCATAGAACTGGTATAAACAAATCTTTTCAACCATCCTTCCTCGATATTCCTTAACCCGATAATCTTAGACAGAAACTTCATTTCCCACCCCTGAAATTTGAGAACTCTCATATTCATCAAAACTTCAGATGTGGCCTTCATCCTTTTATCTTTAGATTCCATCAACTTGTCCTGAAAGTTCTCTTCCATCTTCCCCAAAGGAATGTTGGCCAACATAACAAGTAGTGTTGTGACAAAAGCTGCAAAGGTTGCTGCCCCAAAGTTCTTATACAGGACCAACAAGGCCAAAGCAACTTGTAAAGCCATCGTCCATGGATCGTGCATGTACCAACAAAAGTCACCAACCCTCTCCGCATCGACGGTCATTAAATTGATGATCTCCCCGCTTGTCTTGCTCTGCTTCGACCGGCATGAAAGGGTTAGGCCCTTGTTATAAATCATGGCAATCAGCACTGCTCTCCACCTAAGTCCAATTTGCAGTGACTTAAAGAGACACCATCTCTCAGATATACACTCTACAAGCTTTGCAACAAAGAAAGCAGTGACCAAGAGATACCCTTCGTTTTTAAACTCAAGTTGCCCATTCAAGTACCGAACAAAAGTGTCGATGAGATACGGGCCAACATATAAAGCCACACTGTACATAAACAAGAACAAACCAGTCCAAAGAATATCTTGCCAAGCTGAGAAGAACAATGCCTTAACCAGCTTAAATGTGGTAACTCCAGTCCCCTCACTGTCGGTTGCCTCAAGCCTGTTTCGGAATTTAGGAAAAGCCCCGGTGACACTGATACTACTATCCAGCTGAGGAACATCCTCAAGGTCTAAAGTCTTCTTATTGCCAGCAGCAATGAGAGGTCCCATCCAAGAAAATGTAAGAAGGCTGAAAACACCAGCATTCGAATACGGTGTTGCAGTCTCACTCAACTCAACACTAGAATCTCCATTCAAAAGTGGTTCCCCAAGTTCAACCTCATGTCTAGGAGAGAAAGCCAGAATACATAGGAACAAACTAGTAATAACAGAGAAAACATGGGATGCAAAATACATAGGAACAAACTTGAGAAGAACAGTGTCTATAACAAGACTATAACAAGAAATTGAAAAATAAAACCCCCACCAAATTCTCAACAACAACGGGAACCTTTTTTGTTTAGTGTGATTGGAGGATTGAGAATGCAAAACAACAGCCGTTGCAGCCGAAGCAAGTGTTTTTAGCACATCGTCAGAAACCGTTACTAACTTATCCTCCGACCAATAAAAATAACTTAGCAAACCCCACACAATATTAAAAGCTGAAACCACTAAACAGCAACAGCAAGCTAAAGTTTGCTTCTTATACCACCTTTGCCTGAACCTCTCCTTTGAACCTTCTTCATCTCTGTTCACTACCCATAAGACCAACAAGGAAAGCAACAAAACCATGTGTAATGATGCGGAAAAACCATTAACAAAAATGGGTTCCAGGAGAAATTCAAAACTATTATCTGAACTCATGTGTATAGCTAACCCTGAACCCAAACGTAAAACTTCCTTTGTTTTGAATTCTGCTCAAAACATTACACAGGCTTTGTAAAGTTATTTAGGTTAATTTGATTTCTACGTGTAGACTTCAAATTCTATTTTCTAGATTGATTTGGATTATGATGACGACTTTGTTTCCTTAAACAAATTTTATGTTGAATATATTGAGTAAATTTAGGTATTTTTTTAAATTTGTTTGAAGAATTCAAATATAATTCTTTTGTTTGATAAAAGTAAATATTGTTTTCCCCATTAGTCAAAACAAAGTAAATATTGTTTTCTACAAATAATTTATTTTTTTATAATTATTTATCTATGTGGATGTCTATATTGTATTATGTACTTCTTATGCCTATAAATAGATGAAGACATTGTACACAAGTCTAGTTTTTGGATGATAATACGAACCTCTCTCTTTCTCTCATCTCTTTGTTATTTTATTCTTATTCGTTGTTCTTCTTCGTTATCTTATTTCTAACACGTTATCAGCACGAGACTCTAATCAATTCAGGTCTTCATCTTTTAAATTTAAAAGAAATTACTAGAAAGAATTCGAGTATATAATAAACCAAAGTAAGTTTTCCCCTTATTTTTATAGTTACTTATTCTCTTTCACTTATATTAAGGATGGTGTACTTCGATCCATTATTCCTCTGTTTGGTTATTATACTAGTGGCAAATGATCGGTGCAAACTAGATCAATATCCTTATTGACGGCGTAAGTGGTAATTAATTGTGATTGAGCTTGATTTCATTGTTCCAAGTTTTGGTATATCAATTAAGGTATCTTCATATATTATTTTATATTTAATTCTCTATTACACTTGGTAATTTAATTTGGTTAATAAATTTATTATGTTTTTTCTCGAGTGAATAGAAGACATGACAATTTGGTAAATTCATCATAATTTTAGATAAGTATATTTCTTTTATGTTAGTCTATTGCTATATTTTTATTTATTAGGATACGTGGATTATTTCATGCCATGAATTCTTTGAATTTGATTTTTAATATGCTGATACATTCTTTTTTATAAATAAATCATGACTACTCATAATCCCGTATATATATGTACGATTGTATGGCCTCAATAAATGATAAACAAATCCAAGAAAAATAGGAACTAGTTTTGGTATTCAATTTTTACAACATCTTTAATAATGATATTTTAATATTATTGATAATATTGTTCGTTATAAATATTAATTTGATAGATGTTGGTCGATAAAGTGACACTAGTAATAAGGTTTCTCCTTATTAGTTCAAATTTATTCGTTTTACTCGTAACATGTTTATTTGGTGTACTATGTTCGAATAATTTTGAAACCAATTAAAAAATGATCTAGTCCCTTATTGTTATATTTACATCATATTGTAATTAAAGATCACTATTTATTTATTGATGATCATTGATGTTTTAACAATGTTTTGAATTTTACATGATATGTTTAAATGGTGTGGTAAGAGACATGACGTAAAGAAATTATGAGAAGCTTCTTGGTCATTTTCTATGTCTTCATTATCCTCGAGAGAAAAATCAATATCGGTAACTCTATTTTTATTTTTATTCTTTAAATTATTATTTTAAAGTACGATAAATCATGATGATTTTGCTCGAAAGCAATATTTCTTCTATGTCGAGAAAAAATCGACTATAGACTTCTCCCAAGTTCATGTTACAAAAATTCATCTTGACAAGAATTTCCGTAGGAGGCACTCCCTGAAGTGAATGCAAAGCATGATGTTTATTTCATGCGATTATCAATGATTGGGCATTCCCTGAAGTGAATGCAAGCATGATGTGTATTCCATGCGATTATTGGATCTGTTTCATTCCCTGAAGTGAATGTAAACATAGTAAATCATGTTGTCACTAGATTTTCACCCACCATTATTAAATAATATAAAATAATTTTAAATAAAAAAAACCTTTTTTCCTTTTAAATAATAAAAAGCCCACCCCTTCTAAAATAAATAAAACAACAACAACAAAAAACTCATTCCCAAAGGCCCATTTTGTAAAACCCAATTCAAAAAATAAGCCCACATTTAAGAGGAAAAAAACCATTTGAGTAAATAATAATAATAATAATAATAATAATAATAATAATAATAATAATAATAATAATAATAATAATAATAATAAATATATAATAGTAATAAATGTGGAAAAGGGGAAGTAAAATGAAAGCAAAAAATAATAATAAATGAAAAAACAACAACAAAAAATAGCAAATAAATAAATAAATAAATAAATAAAGGGAACCATCGCGCGTCACGTGCCTAGCGCGAGTGTCGCACGCGCGCGGGCTGGTTCCCTAAAACTCTGGTTCGACGCTCTGCTTGGAGTCGATCGTCGTCCACCGGCCACGACTACTGTTGTCGTTGGTGTCGGTCGACGTGTCTCGATGTTGCCAACCCGATGGCACCAACGCCGCTCGCTGCCGTCCATTGTAGCTGCCGAAATCTGCAAAAATAGAGAAAAGTGGTCAAAACCTAGGCTCGAATCAAGGGAAAATTCGATCCCGAATTTGAACCAAATCGGGATATTCTTGAGGGATTTTTCGAGGATCAAGCCTTGTGTCGGATTGAGGCTTCAATTTGGGGATTAAATCTCGATTTGGCATGAATTTTAAGCTGGAAATTCAACTATAAAAACCCGCTAAAGCCCATTGTTCATCACACTTGAAAAAGCAAAAAAAAAGTTTAAAAAAGAATTCCGAAAATTCTTAAAAAAATACTCTAAAGGTTGCTGGAAAATTTTGGGTGGAGTTCGAGCTTGGGGGCAATTTTCTGGAAGCAATTGGGTGCATTTCGAGAAGTTCATATTCGAGTTCTTCGTTCTTCTTTTAGGTAAAATTCCTCTATTTTCTTTTATTTTTAGTATTTTTCATACTTGTTCTTGGTGGATTTTTTTTTGTGTTTGTGTGAATATTAGGTTGTGTTCATTGAAGTTGGAAAATCGTTTCACGATTCCGGTAATGTTTTCATTCTAAATTTTCGATTAATTTTTAGTTTAATCTTTAAAAGAACGTGCGTGCTTAAGAACGTGGTTTAGGAGTTTTTGATCTTTAGAAATAAAATATTTGAACCTTAAAAGTGTTATTTTTAAATCTAGGAATAAAAATGAATTAATTTTGTTTTTAATAAAAAACTAAACTTAAGGGATTTAATTAGAAAATAATAATTCATGAGTGGAAATAATAAAAAGGCATAATTTGTAGAAAAATAATGTTTTTTCTTGAAATATTGTTTTTCTTGAAATATTGTTTTAATAATAAAGGTAGTTAAGTTTTTTTTTTTTAAAAAAAGTAAATAAGGGCATTTTTTTAAAGTAATAAGTTTTCAAAAAAAAAAGAGAAAATAAATTTTGAAAAGGGTTTTTAATAAAAGTTTAGAGTTTTAGGAGAACTAAGGTTTTAAAAAAAGCATAAAGGGAAAAAAATCTTTTTTTTTTTGGAATTAAAATGATAGCTCATAAGAGCTTACATCAAATGCGATAAATCGAAATCTAAAATAGACATAAGAGAAGGCGGAGGTTCTTCAAAGATCTTCAAATCTTAATCCACGGGACTAACCATTTTTACAAGAGCATCGGCAAGTTTATTACCTTCACGAGGCAACCACCGTACCTTAGTCTCCCATCCTAAACCCCGGAGCTTGGCGATGTTCCGAACGATAGGATTCACACCAGAAGAAGCATTAGGACGGTTCAAGAGATCAACCACCACTTTGTTATCAATCTGAATAAGGACTCGATTGAATCCTTTCGCTCTAGCTAGACGGAGGCCGATAAGAACCCCCCACAGTTCTGCTTGCAGAGGCTGGACGATACCCAACAATTTGTTGAAACCCAACAACCACGAGCCATCATCCGCACGGAATGCTCCCCCTGCTGCACCAAGGCTAGTCGACCGCGACACTGCCCCATCTGTTGTCATGGAGACCCATCCCGACTCTGGCCTGCACCAAGCATGCGTCTGGGAACGCAGTCGAGGGGCCGGGGCAATACGATCCTGTGCTTCAGTAATGTACCTGGCCCAGGCTGCACCACGTGAAAGGAGTTGCTCCGGTGTCGCTGGGCTATCATTGAAGACTGTTTCGTTCCTATTTTTCCAAATACACCAAATCAAGGATGCAAACAAGACATTCCAGTATATATTCGATGCTGGCAACATGCGTTGCTGGCCTAGATTTTGCAGCAGCCAGTTTTCTACATCCCCAGTGAAGAAAGTTGCGTGATGACTCGAGGGGATGAGGAGTTGCCAAACCTGTTTTGCGACTACACACTCCCGAAGTACGTGAGCCACGGTTTCTTCTTCAAGGTTGCATCAAGGGCAGCGAGGAGAGGGAGCTAAAGAACGTCGGAAGCGTTCAGCATTGATCATTAGTCGTTTCTTGAAGCAAAGCCAAACAAACATGCGCACACGCTGCGGAACACGGAGAGACCACACCAATTTCCATCAAGGATCCCGACTATCCCAAAGCATATGAGATTTGGATTCATAAGCTGACTTTACCGTGAAGAGTTGAGTGACCGTGTGACGCCATGTAGGCAAGTTGGTAACATCTGAAGAATCAGGGCAACAGACGCTCATGATATGGGGTATGACAGCAGGATCAAAATGGGACGTGAGACGCGCACAATCCCATCCACCATGCCTATCCGTGAGGACCCAAGTGCTCATGGTGCTCAAACCATCATCAAGGGGCCGAAGAAGAAATTGCCGCAGCAGACCAATCGTGGGAAGCCAAGTATCCTCCAAGGCGTTGACAATTTGTCTGTCACCAATCGACCAAGAAATGCTATCCTTTAGGTCCGGCCATGCCAATGAGATTGCCCTCCATAAGGGAGTGCACGATGGACGATTAACTGAAGAAGGACAAAGCTCTTGCATGCGATATTTCTGTCGGAGTAAGCGAATCCATAGGGCATGCGTTTCAGACACCATCACAAAACAAATCTTTAAGATAAAGGCCACGTTAAATTCATGGATGCGTCGGAAACTGAGACCACCATGAGCGAGAGGCTGACAAATAGATTCCCAGTTAACCAAGGAAACTTTGGAAGCATAATCCGTCGACCCCCAAATGAACTTGCGGATAAGCTTTTCAATCTCGGCACATATCCGCTTTGGCAAGAGAGAAGTTTGCATGAAATAGACGGGAATAGTAGACATCACTGACTTGGCAAGAGTGACGCGGCCTGCTAGTGAAAGAGTGCGACTAGCCCAACCATTAAGCTTTTCCTTGATTTTGTCGATTATGAAATTATAATCTGAGCACCTCATACGTGCATGTAACACCGGCACGCCTAGGTACTTACCAAGGCATTCAACACGTTGATAACCCAAATAGGAGCTAATATCTTCTTGAAGAGAAAGTGGAGTATTTGGCGAGAAGTAGATTTGCGTTTTGGCTCTGTTAACACAATGGCCAGAAAAAACACCAAAAGTGTCTAGGATGGTTTGAATCAAAGAAGCCTGAGATGTATCAGCAGCAGCATAAAAAATTAGATCATCGGCAAAATATAAATGTGATACCGGAATACCATTGCGAATGAAGCGGAACGGGTGCCATGCAACGTTTGTGATCGACTGATTAATAAGGTGCCCAAGTCTCTCCATAACTAAGACAAAGATATAAGGCGAGAGCGGATCGCCCTGACGAATGCCACGCTCTGGGAAAAATGGGCGAGATAATGCTCCGTTCCACTGTATCTGGAAGCTTGCCGAAGTTATTGAGCTCATGATTATTCGTCGGATAGTGGGCGGAAAACCCGCATCCATAAGAGAATCAGAAATAAAGTCCCATTTTACATGATCGAATGCTTTGGTGAGGTCCACTTTGATAGCCATCCAACGAGTTTTGTTTTTCGACAACCGCATAGAATGAATTACCTCTTGATTAATGATGATATTCTCTGTGATATTCCGCCCGGAGACGAAACTAGTTTGATTCTGCCCAATGATCAGAGGGAAAATAGGCTTGAGCCGACGAACAATAACCTTCGATAAGAGCTTGTAAAGCACCGTACAAAGGCTTATTGGTCGGCCATTGTTTTTGGTAAAACTCAGCATGGAGCCCGTCCCACCCGGGGTATTTCAGAGGGGCCATGTCCATAAGTGCCGCATGTACTTCCTCCGGTGAAGGGACCAGCTCGAGGGCATCCAACAACGCACGATTTATGGAGGGAAATCGACCCGAGATGGGAAAAGTACCTGAAGACGCAATACCATCCTTGAACAGATTACCAAAAAACTTCACTGCTTCATCTTGCAACTGAGCATCATATTCACACCATGTACCATCTGATAACTGCAACGCCTTAATACAACAATGATGTCGTCTAGCGATTGCACGCCTGTGGAAATAACGTGTGTTCCGATCACCCTGAGAAATCCAATCGGAGCGTGATTTTTGCTGCCAAAGAAGCTCTTCTTCATCTAAGAGGTGCTCAAGATGGATAAGTAAGTCACTTTCTAAATTCTTTAAAAAGCGGGAAGGCCTAGCACTCAGTATCCGTTGTATACCACGAAGCCGTCCCATGAGCATACGCTTCTTTGTGCCAATATACCCGAAAATTGTTTTGTTCCAAGTATCAGCAACATGGGTGAAAGCCTGAATAGTCTCAGTGATAGAGGATGATGGTAACCAGTTATCCATAACCATCCGAGAGAAATCTTCATGCAAATGCCAACCGAAAAAATAACGAAAGGGGTTAGAAGAGGACTTGTGATTCACAGCTCCAATTTGTAAAAGGATAGGCCGATGATCTGAACGCATACGAAGCAAGTGTTGAGCCGATGCTTCCGGGAAGAATTCATCAAAGTAACTGTTACAAAGAAATTGATCTAGACGGACAGAAGCAAGTCCCCTTGACCAAGTAAAATCTGGTCCCCTATATCCCATATCGCACAAACAATGGTCAAGTGCAAGACGTTGGAAGTCCTTACTTGGCCGCGCTGAAGAAGAACAACCCTTGCGGTCCTCCCAAGAAATCGTGGCATTAAAGTCTCCAAAAATAACCCAAGGACTACGGATGGTTGCAGCAAGATGGTGGAGATGATGCCATAATAGTTTCCGGCCCGTCGCCGATGGAGAGGCATACACAGCAGTAGCAAGAAGAGAAGATCGACTTGCCTTGTGAGTTATCCGAAAATGGACGAATTGGAAGTGAGTGATGACGACTGATACCGAAACCAGATCCTACCACGCCACCCAAATACCTCATGAGAAACCTGCTGCTTCTACATGATGAGAATGAGGGAAACCCAGGGCTGCAATAACTGATTCTGCATGATGCCCACTAATACGAGGTTCAACAAAAACAACTATATCGGGCCTATTATCTCGCAAAAAATGCTTAGCTACCTGAATAAATTTTCTATCTGTGCAACCTTGCACATTCCAACAGAAGATTTTTAAATCCATAAAATAAAAATAATACAAAAGAGGGAAGAGTAAATCACTCAATCATCGTCGTTGGCCGGTCGCCTGTCGAGCCATGCACAACGTTCCTATCAGAAACATCAGTAGTATCCGAGTCAGGCGACTTGGACGATAAAGTATGAGGTTGTTCACCAGGATGCTGCTTTCGATCAGGTGGTTTATCCAGCAGAACATGATCAAGCGGCTGCACCTGAGGATTACTGACCGGGTCCAAATGTATCACATTCGGATCGGCATTTTCGGACATGACCGTGGATCCATGGTTAGACTTATTGAGGATAGAGCTCGAGCTTTAAGAGACATGCGGATGCACGGATTTGGCCGAGAACTTCGATAGCACAGGGAAGTCAGCGAGATTAACAGTAAGCAGCTTTCTCGTGGCACCCAATTTAATCCCTTGATTAGCTGCTGGTAATTTACCCTTATTACGAGCTTTAAAGGACGAAGGTTGGACCATTTTGCGTTGCGGCTGCTGCGGCAAAGGTGTAACAACAAGGTTGGCAAGCGTTGGAGCGGGACTTGCACTTGCAGTGTCGACGGTGAGAGGGCTGAAGCGTGAACTAGTGGACGCGCTTGCAGAAGCGGGCAATGGGTTTTTCTGCTTGTTGATGTTGCGCCGCGGACGACGTTCCGCCACCATCCACGGGCCGAATGAAGCAGATTCACCACTGTTGTCAATCGTTTTGGAAGGGGCAGCCTGAGTAGGAGGAGCTGAGCCATCTGTCGTCTAACTTTGACCAGGTGGGACTTGCGGCGCGTCCGTTTTTGCATTGGGACAAAGGTCTTGGCCATGGCCATACAAACCACAAGTGAAACAGATTACCGGGAGGGATTCATATTCAATTAACTGTATATTACCGTTAACAATCACCTTAAAAGTGAGCGGTTTCGAGAGATCGATGGTAACGGCCATCCACGCGAAACGACCTCGGCATCCTAGTTCCGTTTGGTAATCAAGCTTGAGTACCGGGCCAATGCATTCACCAATTTCTTCGATCAGGGTTTTCTTATATAGTAGCACGGACAGCCCCGGGAGTCGAATCCATGTAGCAACATGCGTCAGATAAGGAGTTGCTGTCACGGACAGCCTCGGGAGTCGAATCCATGTAGCAACATGCGTCAGATAAGGAGTTGCTGTCATGAAATCGGGCGACCATTGTTGCACTGTGAGGTAGTGTCCGAAAACTGTCCAAGGACCTTCGGTGAGGGCCTTGAGATAATCCGATTTGAGACGGAACGTCACCAAGAAATAGTCATTCTCAATATCCATTAGCCGTATCGCTTGCTTAGGTTTCCATAGTTCGTATATCTTCGATTGCAAGGTGTTGTACCTAATGCGTCGACCAAGCAACTTCATAATCAAGGTTTGATCCAGGCTTCGTTCCGCTAATAATCGAATACGGTCGGAGAAGTCAATGGAGGGAATACCATCCTCAGAGGACCGGATCACATCACCCTCCATAAGTTCGATATCATCCTCTTCAAAAAACTCTTCGGGTATATTCGGGTGTGCGTTAACATCAGACATGAGGGATTCTTTATAGGAGGGCGGTGCTTGCTGTGTCTTGCCGCCGCCGTCCGGTGGATCATCGTCCTAATGGTAAAAGAAGTCTATTTGAAATGGAAATAAAAAAGAATAAAAGATGAAAAAAACTAAAAATGTAAAAATGGTAAAAGAAGGGTCTTGGTTTTAAAAGTAGAAAATAATATGTTTTTTTTTAAAGAAATAATAAATTTTAAAAAAACTAAAGAAAAAATTAATTTTCTTGTTTGTTCTTTAGAAATAGGTCAAATCTTAGGACTAGGTTCTAAAAGCTTAGATAGAGACATGCTTGAAGAAAATTTACTTCCTAAAAATAAGACACACTTAAGCAACCTTAAACCTTTAATTAGGAATAAAAGAATTAGACATTTTTAGGATTTTTAAATAATCAAATTTAGAATAAATATAAAAAGCTCAGCATATCGAATTTTCATGTTGCTTGAAAAGTGAAATTAATTTATTGCGATGTCTTATCAAACGAGAATGACGGCTTAGTGCCATCAATGTTGGCGGTGATTAAAGTTCATCTCCCGGGCGATAAGGCCGTTAAAATAGACTGATATTAATTAAACGAAAAAGTGAAGTCGAACTTTCGTGAACTTGCAAATTCCAATTTTGAAAACGGTTTTAAAATCAATTAGGTACCAATTTTGGGCGTCGTAGGGGTGCTAACCCTTCCCCACGTGTAACCGACCCCTGAACCTGTTTTCTAATTTTCGTAGACCAAAACCGTTGTTTTATTAAAACAAAACGTCTTAGTTAAATAACCCCGTTTTAAAGTGATCCAATCACACTTTTCAAAAAGATTGGTGGCGACTCTGTGTTTTTTTAAGTTTTCCAAAAAGTCGAAGCCCTACCAAAAAAGGGTTGCGATAGCTTGGCGACTTCGCTAGGTATGTGTTTTTGTTTTTAAAATAAAAACAAAAGAGGGTCAGGCCACAAAATTGATTTTAAATGGTTTTCAAAAAAAGTCTTTTTTAAAAATATGGAATTTGCAAGTTCACAATAGGTTTAATTTATTTTTCTGTTTAAGTGAATATAATTATATTTTATGCATTTAAGACTTAATTCCAAGCTCTATACCCGAGCTTTGTCTCGTTCGTTTAAGTGGGGGGAACACGCTTCACTCATGTAAGAATATTGATTCTTCGTATGAGCCTAGAAAGTACCTTCAGGACTCATTCCCTTTGTCTTTGTAAGGATATTGATTCTTCGAGAAGGCATCGATGGTAAGTCCTCATGAGTTGGACTCGATTCGTTTGAAGCCTGTGATGGGTGAAAATCGATGGCCTTGCTACCCTTAGTAGGGGACAACAAGGACAACTCGGTTACCCTTTTAGAACCGAACTGTGAAACCGATATTTTAATTTTGATATAACTAAAGAACCTAAGGACTAAATTGAAAATGTGAAAACGAATTTTTAAGTCCTCAAACCTCTCTATATGTTTTAAACAATATGTCTAAGTTAAAAACTAATTTTATCAAATATTTTTCGAAGTGTTCTTAAAGCCAAAACAGTGATTTTCGAGTCACCGTTTCGAAATGGCCTAAGGCGTATCGAAACAGTTTTGAAACTGTGAGTCCATGTTTCGAAACGGGAATCAAAACGATTTCAACACTGCCAACCCGTGTTTCAAAACAATATGCCTAAGTTAAAAACAAGTTTCGAAACGGCTTAAGAACATTGAGCAACCGTAACGAAACGACATCAAGTGTTCCGAAACGGCTTTAAAATATATTTGAAAAATATGACCGTTGAATATTTTTAAATGATTTTTAACAAACCGTTAAGGTGTATGGAAACGATCTCAAGCTGTTTCAATACGATCCTTGACAGTGGCAAAATGTTTCGAAACAAGTTTTGAAACGGCTCTTAGCGTATCGAAACAAGTCTTACCGTTTCGATATGGGCTCTTAAATGCACCCTAACGGCTCTTTCTTTTTTGGTCTGTTTCGAAACAGGGTCGGGTGTTTCAAAATGGTTGGTTGCAGACTGTATTTATGGAGGGAAGATAACACCCCAACGGCTCTATTGATGAATGCAACAACCACAACGGCTAGGATTCAATGAGAAGGTATAAAAGGGACCTCTAAAAGCTTCAGCAACAACTATTGATCCTAAAGCAAACATCCAAACATCAAATCCAAGCATTTGTGCCTAAATCCCATTATTGTCTTGAAACCCCAATTGTATTTTTTATTCTTATCATTTCAATTGGGTTGAGTTCTTGTAATTGGGCTATTTTGTGTATTGAGAGATGCTTGTTTATCCAACAAATTTTTTGTTTCAATTGTGTGAGGATTGGGTAGAAAATTTGACCGAAAATTGTAAGGGTTACCTCCTTAGCCTAGAAAAGGGGAAGAGCAATTAGTAGAATTGTTGCAAATCCTTAGTGAAGCTAAGGTAGTGGATGTAGAGTTCATTTGGAACTTGAACCACTCTAAAATTCAGTGTCTACCATTTTTATTTGCAAATCCTTTCTTCAATGGTGACAACTATCCGTTTTGGAAGAATCGAATGTACCTCTTCATCAATGTCCAATGATTAATTGGTTTGGGTTGTCATTGGAGATGGCCCCTACATTCCATTGAAGAAAGATAGTGAAGGGAAGATGGTTTTGAAGAAAAAGATGAAGATGAGTGAAGAAGAGAGGAAGAAGATACAAATAAATGACAAAGCTCTTCACATGCTCTTTTGTTCTTTCGGTCCGGACATCTACTCCAAAGTCTCATCCATTGAGAGTGCCAAAGAAGTGTGGGATACTCTTGAGACCACCTATGAGGGAACCAACGATGTTAAGGAAACTAAGATTGGAATTCTCAATCTTAGTTATGCGAATTTCAAGATAGAGCCCGATGAGACGGTGCCCAAGATGTTTGATCGCTTCTCAACCATAGTCAATGTGATAAAAGGATTTGGAGAGACTATACCAGAAGACAAGCTTTTTCGGAAGCTACTCTACTCACTTCCCGAATCTTGGGATGGGAAGAGAACCGCCATCATAGAAGCTAAAAAATTGAAGACCTTAAAGTTTGATGAGCTAGTGGGTTCTCTCCTTACTCATGAGATTATGAATCAAGGAAGGGAAGAAGAGAAGAAGAAGGAAGAGAAGAGAGTAGAAAAGCTAGAGGTGGAAAAGAAGAAGAAGATGGGAATAGCTCTCAAAGCTTCATTGCTTGAGGAGAGCTCTTCTAGTGAGAAGGATGAGCTAGAAGAATTGGTTATGATAGCCAAACGATTCTCACGCTTTATGAGGTCCAACCGGGGAAGAAAAATTCAAAGAAAGATGGACTTCAAAGGTAAAAACAAAGAAGAAGCAAGGGATCAAATCATTTGCTTCGAGTGCAATAAACCCGGACACATACGTTCGGAGTGCCCTCAACTCAAGAAGAAGGGCTTTCAGAAGAAGAAAAAGCTCAAAGCCAAGCTTGCTACTTGGAGTGATGAGGAGTAGTCCGAGGATGACGAACAAGAAGTGGCCAACCTTTGCCTCATGGCACTTGAGGAAGATTCCTCCATGGTAACCTCTAACTCATCATCTTTAGATTTAACATATGATGAATTAAATGATGCATATGATGAGTCGCAAGAGGTCTATGATGAATTAGTTGAGAAATACAAGGAGTCAGTCATTAGGAATAAGAAAATTATTTCGGAACTAAATGATAAAAATGAATCACTTTCTCAAGCTAATTTAAAATTTGAGAAAAAAGATATTAGGGTTGAAAGATGAACTAAAATTCTTCCAAGATGAAAATATTGACCTTAATAATCTTCTTTCTCAATGTAATAGTGAACACCAAAAGGTGTTAGACGAGCTTAACAAGCTCAAACAGTCTTTTAAAAATGTTGGTAGTGTGAAGCATGAAATAGGTGAATCTTCAAAAACAAACCAACCTATGAAAAAGACTAATTACTACAAACAAGGTAGCTTTTCTAGACATAGTAGAACTAAAAGGATTAGAAGTGTATTGATGTGAGCACGATTATGCCACCTAACGATGCAACTTAAGCCTTTCAGGGAAGTTTGCCTTTTCACTTGTTACATACTAATGTGTAACATTTCTTATACTTATACTACTTATTAATGTGTTCGAGTATGTATATAATATTCTATGTGTTTTATCTGATAGTTTGATATAACTTATGGTGTGTTTATATTTGTTTGTGAGCAACTTTGACAAGTGTAACGTGCAAATGTGTCCAACATGCATGTACTATGCACGAACAGCCCCAAATATGTTTGCAGCCGAATGTGATGTTTTACACAGCCGAGTTTCTAATGCCACAACATGCAGCCGAGAGTCATTGGGATTTCATTCTCCACACATGTGGTATTTTTCATTTGGACGATGGAAATTAGAGAGCATGTGCATTATATGAGCCGACCATCACCATGTGCTTATAAAAGAAACAACAAGACAAATTAAATAATAGGTGGAGATGCACTTACAATGCACGAGCAGAAACTTTGTGATTGAATTTTAAATTCAATCTTCACCTGCAGCCCATTTTCTCTCTTTTGGTGCGGCAAACTCAAGAGATAAGAACAAGAGGTTGTTCTTTGAATTTCAAATATTTTTGCACATGTTAAATGCGCATGGTGGTACCATGTGCATTTCAAATGCATGGCTGAAATTCAAATCTGCCATGAGAGTTATTTGTAGTTTTAACTTGAATTTCAAATGGCTGAATATTAGCCACAATTTCAATTTCGGCCAACTTCCTTTGTAGCCTTTATATATGTAAATCGAATGCTTGTGTAAAGGTTAGATATTTTGGAAATAAAATTTGTTTGAGAGAGTTTCTCTTGTTCGGTTCTTTTTTAGAACTATCTTTTGACATTTCAGACTTTGTTTTGATTTGTCAAATTTTACTTGATACTCCGGGTTCCTAGATCGCTATCTAGTGAGTCCAAGTCCTCCGACGAGAAGCATATTCGATGTTGAGTGTGTAAAAGTCCTATTATTTACACCCTTTTTACCCATATTTCTGCTGCATTCAAGCATCATTGCATTGCATTTAGGTTAGTTTTCAATAAAACATCACAAATATATAAAAGGCACAGATTCTACTAAAAATGGCTGTTTTTGGCAGGTTTCCGCCGTCGTAGACGGTGAAGGCAGGCGCAGGGTAGATAAGCAGAAGAGCTGAACTGGACAAGCAGACGAAGAGGACAATGCTGCCATAGAGCTGCCGTGACAACAGAGGACGACAGCAAGTTGCTGCCATAGTAGACAAAGAAGGCAGGCGCAGGGCAGATAAGCAGGAAAGCTGAACTGGATAAGCAGACGAACCTGTCATGGACCTGTCGTGACAGCAAGGTGACAGCAACTTCATGAAGAGGAAAAGTAAAGTGGACCTCGATAGATAGAGAAAAATCTGCTCGTCTGTCGTGTGAAAGCCAAATATTTTTCCAAGCCCCAGATCAAAAGATATGTCAAGCCAAAGCTCAAGGAGAAGAATTTCCATGAAACAAGGAGGCGGCTGAAAAGTAGGAATCCTTAGAGATTTAGCATTTATTAGAATCTTACTTTTCATTAAAGTTGTAATCCTTGTTAACTTAGAATACTTGAGCCCAAAGCTTATATAAGGGCATAGATTTAACCTAGAGAGATCATCCCTGAATATACCCCATAACCGATAACCAAAACCCTCCGCCGTCTACCTGTCATCTACCCGTCACCGACATGTTCTAAAACCCCCTAGGGCCACGGGTTGTTTTGTAAAGTAGTTGCAAGGGTTGCTTTGTTTTAGGATTTTTTCAGTTCAATAAAATAAATTTCAAGTTCTCTTATTTTGGTTTTAATATCTTGCAAGAGCATCGGGAGAGCATTGTGAGGTTATCCATTTACTTAGCATCGGGAGAGTTAAGTATACGAAAGAAATAAGAGCGCGTTCTCTAGTTTATAGTTGAACCATCTCGTGCCTAGGGATAGGGCGAGGTTAAGTGGCTAAGGAAGAATTCATACACATCGGTGTTCATCCTTCGATTCACGCCGGGAGGTATCATCAAAGACGTGTTCATCGACAGACTTGTGCCTAGGGATAGGGCAAGGCAGATCTGGGATTCTTGCCAAGCTTGAAGTACAGAGTTGGTGTGTCTGCTGCCGCGACAGCCAACGGACAGCCGCCGCGACAGGTGCTGTCGGCGACAGGCGCGACGACAGAACTGGATTTCCTAAACTCTACAATACCTGCACTACTGAGCAATTCAATACCAGCCCATTCTCTCTATCTTGATTTCTCTACTTTTATTTTCCAGTATTCTTTATTATTTTCGTGACAATATCTTAATCTACTCTTTTCCCCTTGTGCAGATAGCGAAGGAAAGGGTTAGCCCAGTCCCTGTGGAGACGATATCCGATACTCTAGTATCACTTTATTACTTGCGACGTGTACACTTGCACTCAATTGCGATAGACTCTTTTACACGCAACAAGTTTTTGGCGCCGTTGCCGGGGACTGGCAACACACTCTTACCCTAGCTTCTGCACTTTTCTTTTATTTTTATTTTTTATTTTATTTATTTTATTTATTTTATTTTTTTTATTTAACAAAAAAAAAAACTCAGGTGAAAATACAGGTTCAAGGGCATCAACATGCCAGGAAAAACCATTCGAGAGTTGATGTGGGAAAGTTCTTGCAATTACCGTAAAGATATGCTGCCAGGGCAGCAGCCGTGGCAGCAACAGGGGCAGCAAATGCCGATGTCGCAGCAGCAAAATTTTTTATGGTACGATCAAAACCCACAAAATTTTTTTTACCATGACAGTTTTGCTACAGAACCCGACCTGCCCTGGCAATGTCATCATCCACAAGAGCAGTCAAAATCTTTAGAAGACACACTGCAAGCCTTCTTGGCAATCACTCAAAAAGTGTCAGCTTCTACGAAAGCAAGTATCGCCAAGATGGATGAACTCTTGAGCAGACCAGTCCTCATTCATGCCACAGATGAACCTGAAATCTTGAGGCAAGATGACGAGGATGCCCATGTGAAGGAATACCCAACATATGATGAGTCTGAGCAACAACTAGCCATGGCAATGATAGAGGAGCCGGAATGGAGCAACACCGCGACAACGCTGAGTGGAATTCAAGAGAATGTCAAGACAGCAACCACTTCTGAGGCAGAAACTCCAGCCTCGGCAGAAACTGCCGCCTCGGCAGAAACTGCCGCCTCGACAGAAACTGTCGCCTCGACAGAAACTGTCGCCTCGATAGAAACTGCCGCCTCGACAGCAACTGTCGCCTCGACAGAAACTGTCGCCTCGATAGAAACTGCCGCCTCGACAGCAACTGCCGCCTCGACAGAAACTGCCGCCTCGACAGAAACTGCCGCCTCGACAGAAACTGTCGCCTCGACAGAAACTGCCGCCTCGACAGAAACTGCCGCCTCGACAGAAACTGCCGCCTCGACAGAAACTGCCGCCTCGACAGCAACTGCCGTCTTAACAGCAACTGCCGCCTCGACAGCAACTGCCGCCTCGACAGCAACTGCCGCCTCGGCAGAAACTGCTGCCTCGATAGAACCTGCCGCCTTGACAGCAACTGCCGCCTCGGCAGCAACTGATGCCGAAGCAGCAACCACATCAGAGGCAGATTCTCAACCCACTACCTCGGTTATGCCCGACCAAGATTGCACACATCCATCTCTGTCATGGCACTCGCACAACCACCTAGAAGAGCTACCCAATGACAGTTCTTCACAAATGGAATACGAGCAGGTAATAAACGAACCTTTTGAATCCTTTGAAAACTCACCGATTCCATTGCAGATATTAGAGGAACCAACACCGATGGACTCAGAATTATCAAAGTCTCTACTGATGGAGATTTACGAGTGGTCAACAGAATTTGATATAGAGAGTGATGGCACCTACCAATGTCCCATTAACCTGCAAAGTAACCTGATAAAAAACTGTCAAAATAACTGCCTGCCGCAGCAGCGGATACGACAGCAAGGGATACATTCAACCACAACAACATTCAACGAAAACAAGGTAAGTTTGTGGCCGAATGTCAATTTGATTATCTCTAATCATATATTCACGCCCTCAGAAACATTACTAAGAAGGGAGGACTTCATGGACTACAAAGGGAAGAGAAAGAAAGGAGCCCCCAACATGAGAATAATAACCAGATGGAGGGTACGGATGGACTTCAAGAAGTACCGGAAACGACGCCTCAAGCATTATCAGGGGACTGAAGCCCCAGGAATTCAGGAAGTGGTTACTTTAGGAGATGCCCCATAAGGCACCCCTAATTTAACCTAAGTTTTATTTTTATTTTCTTATTATTATTATTTATTACGAATTAGGTTTATTTTATTTGAATAATGTTTTGTTTTTCTAATTTCAGTTTTTAGGAAATAAAGGAGTCAAGAAGGAAAGGAGAAGTGGCCCAAGCCCACCACCCATCCATCAGCCCAACAAAGCCCATTTATGGTAACCTGTCGTTTCGGCTGCCGCCGCAGACGAATATGACAGGCTGTCAACAGACTGACACGGCAGACACAGAAGCGTGCGGCAGACGCATAACAGACGCATAAATGCGTGTCAGACGCGTCAGACACGCTAAATCCAATCTGCCGCCCCGTTATTCACGCCTGCCGTTACAGCATTAAATGGGCAGCTACTCGACCGCTATATAACCCCGTTTCATTTTCATTTTTTCTCACTTCTGCTTATTCCTACTTGCTTTCTCCTCTAGTTTTATTTGCTTTCTACATTTTTCTCAACCCTTGCAACTAATATGTCGTCTAGACAGACCCGCCGTAGTGCTGCCTCAGGATCTTCTTCAGCAGCGGCTCGCCCTCATTCATTCCATCATGCACGACAGGCCTATCAATGTGGGCCGATATATGAGGGACAGCATCCTGGACTGCACCTTCCGCTCCGACTCCCGCCTCTGCCTGCCGTTCACAATAACCTCCCTCTGCCGATGTGCAGCTGTCCCCGAGGAACCCTCCGACAAAATAATCAAGGGCAGAGGCTGGACAGACAACAACATCAACAGCCTCATGGAGCTGGTAGTGGCTACACCTGTCTCATCTTTCAATCCAGCCGGCTCCCCAGAAGAATCATCAGAGGAGCCTGTCCCTGAACCTGCCGCCGCAGCCGCTCCAACAGACCAGTCTGCCCTCATCCTTGCTGCGCTACAACGGGTAGAGGAGAGACAAATGGGACTGATGACGTTCATTCGGGACTTCGCTAACTCGACGGTAAATTTTATTAACAACACTTTAAATTTTCCCGATGTTAATTTCCCTACTTTTCTTGCCCATTATTTCCATATCCCCAACCCTGTCCACACACCCACATCACCTGCCCCGACGGCAGCAGGCAGTCCAACGGCCGAAACATCTGCCAGAGGAACAAAGAGACCTGCCTCAGATGACAGCCCTCTGATCAGAAGGAATTTGGAGAGGGAATTTACGCCTGTCAAAAGGATAAAGCACGTGGCAGACAAGAAACGGCTGCCCAAGGCTAGCACAACCACCAGCAGCACTTAGGACAATGGCAGCAGTTCCGACATCCAGCTCGTGGAGCAACCTGCCCCTGAACCTGCCTAGCCTCCTTCACAGCCCAGACGCCGCCGTCAGATCCGTGTCAGCAGCAGCAGCGAGGACAGCAACTGAAAATTTAAGTTTTTATTTTCCTTTTCTGCTGCCTGCTTATATCTTTTGTGATGTGCTTATCTTCATGTTTTTTTTTTTTTTCTGTCATTTTGCATTGAGGGCAATGCAACCCTCGAGTTTGGGGGTGGCAACCCTCCATCATTAATGGAGTCTTAAGTACATCTTTTTATTAATTGTTGTGTCTTCTTTTTAATAAAAAAAAAGAAAAAAAATCAGAAAATATAAAACTGTTGGCTTAAAACTGTGAAGTTAACTTACCTGTCATGACAGCTCTGTCGTGGCAGCATCTTTAGGACAGGTTAAGGAAAAGTTTAGAGCCTTTCTATAGTTCTGAAAACTTAAACACTTTTGTGACTGTTATATTGCTTAGATTTCTTTTAGCCAAACTAGAATAGGATGCTTAGAACTTGAATAGTCCCTAGAGGTGCCTAACACTGGCTCTAGGAAAGAAGTTTAGCAAAAGAAATTTAAAAACCTAGAGGTGCCCGAAACCGGCTCTAGGAAGCTAACTAGAGGTGCCCGAAACCGGCTCTAGTAACTAGAGGTGCCCGAAACTGGCTCTAGTAAAAACTTAGCTTGAAAATAGAAAAAAAAAAGCATGAAAATGTGTCTTCAAGAAAGTAAACTTTGGCATAAAAATTCAAGTTAAGAAGTTGAATATTCTAGTGAAACTAAGAGAGTCTTAGCATATAACTGTTCACAAGCATGCACACACTGCACGAGAGCTATAGGGAGATTCCGGACAGATCCTAACCTTTCCGACAGGTTGCTGCCGCCATAGAGAATGAGCGACGGGTAAGGGACAGTTCACTATTTGAAGGCCAACACAAAAATTTTCATTTTTCCTTTAAGTCTTGATTGCTTGAGGACAAGCAAAAACTTGAGTTTGGGGGTGTGTTGAGTGTGTAAAAGTCCTATTATTTACACCCTTTTTACCCATATTTCTGCTGCATTCAAGCATCATTGCATTGCATTTAGGTTAGTTTTCAATAAAACATCACAAATATATAAAAGGCACAGATTCTACTAAAAATGGCTGTTTTTGGCAGGTTTCCGCCGTCGTAGACGGTGAAGGCAGGCGCAGGGCAGATAAGCAGAAGAGCTGAACTGGACAAGCAGACGAAGAGGAAAATGCTGCCATAGAGCTGCCGTGACAACAGAGGACGACAGCAAGTTGCTGCCATAGTAGACAAAGAAGGCAGGCGCAGGGCAGATAAGTAGGAAAGCTGAACTGGATAAGCAGACGAACCTGTCATGGACCTGTCGTGACAGCAAGGTGACAGCAACTTCATGAAGAGGAAAAGTAAAGTGGACCTCGATAGATAGAGAAAAATCTGCTCGTCTGTCGTGTGAAAGCCAAATATTTTTCCAAGCCCAGATCAAAAGATATGTCAAGCCAAAGCTCAAGGAGAAGAATTTCCATGAAACAAGGAGGCGGCTGAAAAGTAGGAATCCTTAGAGATTTAGCATTTATTAGAATCTTACTTTTCATTAAAGTTGTAATCCTTGTTAACTTAGAATACTTGAGCCCAAAGCTTATATAAGGGCATAGATTTAACCTAGAGAGATCATCCCTGAATATACCCCATAACCGATAACCAAAACCCTCCGCCGTCTACCTGTCATCTACCCGTCACCGACATGTTCTAAAACCCCCTAGGGCCACGGGTTGTTTTGTAAAGTAGTTGCAAGGGTTGCTTTGTTTTAGGATTTTTTCAGTTCAATAAAATAAATTTCAAGTTCTCTTATTTTGGTTTTAATATCTTGCAAGAGCATCGGGAGAGCATTGTGAGGTTATCCATTTACTTAGCATCGGGAGAGTTAAGTATACGAAAGAAATAAGAGCGCGTTCTCTAGTTTATAGTTGAACCATCTCGTGCCTAGGGATAGGGCGAGGTTAAGTGGCTAAGGAAGAATTCATACACATCGGTGTTCATCCTTCGATTCACGCCGGGAGGTATCATCAAAGACGTGTTCATCGACAGACTTGTGCCTAGGGATAGGGCAAGGCAGATCTGGGATTCTTGCCAAGCTTGAAGTACAGAGTTGGTGTGTCTGCTGCCGCGACAGCCAACGGACAGCCGCCGCGACAGGTGCTGTCGGCGACAGGCGCGACGACAGAACTGGATTTCCTAAACTCTACAATACCTGCACTACTGAGCAATTCAATACCAGCCCATTCTCTCTATCTTGATTTCTCTACTTTTATTTTCCAGTATTCTTTATTATTTTCGTGACAATATCTTAATCTACTCTTTTCCCCTTGTGCAGATAGCGAAGGAAAGGGTTAGCCCAGTCCCTGTGGAGACGATATCCGATACTCTAGTATCACTTTATTACTTGCGACGTGTACACTTGCACTCAATTGCGATAGACTCTTTTACACGCAACATTCGATTCGGGTTTGCTCAGTATATTGTGCAGGTTCTTTCGAGCTTTCCGTATTTGACGTTAGACAGATTCGATTCGGGTTCGTTCAGCAGATTGTTCGAGTTCTTTTGAGTTAGCGTTTCCAACATCGGTCGTTTTTGAAGCCTTCTTCACCATCGTTTTGAAGTCTTTCCAAAACGCCAAAATTATCATCTTACCCTATATTATTATTATTTTTATTTTTGTTCATCTTTAAGTCCATATTTAACATAAATATGTCGTATAATTTTTGTTGTTTCCTTGTTATTTTTATTTCAGGAATATGCCTACAACATTCCTAGATCCGTAACAATCGAGGATAGTCTGTTTCGGCACACTGCCCCTTATTATGTGGTAATCAGAGCCTAGGTTGTTGGATTCGTTGTAAGTTTCTGCAAATTCGAGTCTAAAAAAAGAGAAAAAATGCATTCGAATAAAACAAAAAAAGTCAACATTCGAATATAAAAAAACAGAATTTCAAAAAAAAAACAAAAACCGATTCGAACAAAAAAAACAGATTTGAAAAAAAAAACAGATTCGAAAAAATAGATTCGAACAAAAAACAGATTCAAATAAAAAAATAGTTTCGAATATAAAAAATATTTTAGATTCGAAAGTGTTTATATTTGTATATGTATTATTATTGTTGTGTTCCTACTGTAAATTATGAAATTTGTACGAGTTTGTTATGTAACTTTGATGTGCTCGGAAATCAACAAAAGTGAACTATGCTTGTTTGTTCGGTAATAGGAAGGTTGTAAGCACGTCTTCGCAGTAAGGTTCTCTAAACTCTTCATTTTCATCTTTTCGTTCTTTTTTTCGTGTCATTATCCTTTTCATCTTTTCTTTAATTTTTAGTCTTATTTCCTTTCTTTTTGTGTCACTTTTTTTTCTTTGTTTCCTTAACCGTTGTCCTTCATTTTTTATCAGCCTTTATTTCTTTTGTTTCATCACCAATTTCCAGCCTTCTTATTATTATTTTTTTTAGCATTTTTTATTTTTATTTCACTTAACAGTCTCTATTTGTCTTTTAACCATTTGTTTCTTTACCTATTATATTATCTTGTAAGTTTGACACAGTTAACAAGTCCGAAAGATTGAGTTAGTTCCTTAAAGAACTGATTGCGAGAGATCGAGTGGAAAAAAGGCAATTGAGCGTGTGAGAACAGAAGGGGGGACAAAAAGAGCCATTCAAGTATTCTCCCGAGTGAAACGCGAGCGTTTGAGTGCAATTGTTGAGCGATCTTTCCTTGGAGCGATCTGTGAGATTTTTGTTGAGTGTGCAGTGAGGTCCATTTTTTTTCTCACTAGCATATATATATAGGATTAATATCCTATACACTGGCAGTGGAAAGTTTTTATTTCCACAAGCGCCTCAATTATAGGGTTTAGGGTTAGTGTTTAGGGTTTAGAGTTTAGGGGTTTTAGTGTAAAGGTTTAGAATTTAGGGTTCATGTTTAGAATTTAGGAATTAGGGTTAGAATTTAGAGTTTAGGGTTAGGGCTTAGTTTTAGGGTAATATGGGTGGGGATTTAGGTTTTAACCTATAAACCTTAAATTTTAACCCTAAACCCAAAAGTCTATCAACAATCTCTAAATTCAAAACTACTACACTTATACCCCTAAATTTTAAACCCTAAACAAAGTCCCTAACCCCTAAAACTAAGGCGCTTGTGCAAACAAGTTTCCACAAGTGCTTGTGTATAGAACAATTACCCATATATATATATTGTGTGTTTTTGTTTGTTGTTTTGGTTTTTCAACATGGCAAGTTCTGATGATAATTCGGGTGAACAACAACCACTGAATCTCAATATGCAAGCCTTAGAGCGGATGATGTAACGAGTGATTGCTAATGCATTGAAGCCTATACATTCTCGAATGGATAGACTTGATGGGGGTGGTTCCCATTCTATCCATGAAGAGATAAATGATGACAATGTGCATACATTGGCTACCGATGAAACACCTGTTGACAAGAGAAGTCTGAATGATCAACCATCACAGGATGAACCACAACGAAACAACCTCTTCCATACGAGATGCAACGTGAACGGAAAGGTATGTATTATGATTATTGATAGTAGTAGTTATGCTAACTTTGCTAGTACTCTCATGGTTGACAAGTTAGGACTGAAGACGACCACACATCCCAATCCGTACAAGTTACAATGGTTGAATGATGGTGTTGAAATCAAAGTTATCGAACAAGTTGTTATACCATTTTTCATTGGAAAATACAAGGATGAGGTAACTTGTGATGTTTGTTCTATAGATACTTGTCATTTGTTGTTAGGAAGACCGTGACAGTATGATAAGAGAGTTTTGCACGATTGTTACACCAATCGATACTCTTTTACTCGTGAGGGTAAAAAGGTAACTTTGGCACCTATGACTCCAAGTGAAGTATATGAAGACGAAGTTCGTTTGAAAGCGAGTACTGTAGCTTGGAAAGCCAGCAAAGAGAAGAATGACTGTGACAAAGAAGAAGTGAACTCAAAGATTTTATCCGATTCTACGTTTTCTTCTATTTCTTCTTCTAACTTGCAGGTTAATAAGGTGATGCCATGTGAAGTTCCCAAGGTTGCTACTGTTGGTATATCTAGTGCATCTATGTCCTTTTCAGAAATTCAGCAACCTTCTTTACCACAGTTTGACGTTCCTTTCCATTGCACTACTGATTTTTCATTTTTATATGTTGATTTTTTTGGTTATACATTGGATTGTGAACAACCTTGTGTTGTGATTCTGGATGATCGTCGAGATTCTTGTTGTTCCTTGGAGTTGCCTTTATATGTCATCGTTTGCAGGATTACGAATGTGCAACGAGCATTGTCTGACTATATGTTGTGCATTATTCGGAAAGGTATAAGAAATAAGGCATTTCCATTTGTGTTCTTTGTAAAATAACTTGATTCGAGAGGATGGCATATGTGCCGAGCAAGACGACTGAGGAAGTTCCCTGCCAAGCAAAAGTCGAAATTGTTCCCTTTTGTAATGAGGGCCGATTTGGGGACAAATCGCATTAAAGAAGGGGGGATGATGTGAGCACGATTATGCCACCTAACGATGCAACTTAAGCCTTTCAGGGAAGTTTGCCTTTTCACTTGTTACATACTGATGTGTAAAATTTCTTATACTTATACTACTTATTAATGTGTTCGAGTATGTATATAATATGCTATGTGTTTTATCTGATAGTTTGATATAACTTATGGCATGTTTTTATTTGTTTGTGAGCAGCTTTGACAAGTGTAACGTGAAAATGTGTCCAACATGTATGTACCATGCACGAACAGCCCCAAATACGTTTGCAGCCGAATGTGATGTTTTACACAGCCGAGTTTCTAATGCCACAACATGCAGCCGAGAGTCATTGTGATTTCATTCTCCACACATGTGGGATTTTTCATTTGGACGGTGGAAATTAGAGAGCATGTGCATTATATGAGCCAACCATCACCATGTGCTTATAAAAGAAACAACAAGACAAATTAAATAACACGTGGAGATGCACTTACAATGCAAGGGTAGAAACTTTGTGATTGAATTTTAAATTCAATCTTCACGTGTAGCCCATTTTCTCTCTTTTGGCGCGGCAGACTCAAGAGATAAGAACAAGAGGTTGTTCTTTGAATTTCAAATATTTTTGCACATGTTAAATGTGCATGGTGGCACCATGTGCATTTCAAATGCATGGCTGAAATTCAAATCTACCATGAGAGTTATTTGTAGTTTTAACTTGAATTTCAAATGGCCGAATATTAGCCACAATTTAAATTTCGGCCAACTTCCTTTGTAGCCTATATATATGTAAATCGAATGCTTGTGTAAAGGTTATATATTTTGGAAATAAAATTTGTTTGAGAGAGTTTCTCTTGTTCGGTTCTTTTTTAGAACTATCTTTTGACATTTCAGACTTCGTTTTGATTTGTCAAATTTTACTTGATACTTCGGGTTCCTAGATCGCTATCTAGTGGGTCCAAGTCCTCCAACGAGAAGCATATTCGATTCGGGTTTGCTCAGTATATTGTGCAGGTTCTTTTGAGCTTTCCGTCTTTGACGTTAGACAGATTCGATTCAGGTTCGTTGAGCAGATTGTTTGAGCTCTTTCGAGTTTAGCGTTTCCAATATCGGTCCTTTTTTGTAGCCTTCTTCACCATCGTTTTGAAGTCTTTCCAAAACACCAAAATTATCATCTTACCCTATATTATTATTATTTTTTTTGTTCATCTTTAAGTCCATATTTAACATAAATATGTCCTATAATTTGTGTTGTTTCCTTGTTATTTTTATTGCAGGAACATGCCTACAACATTCCTAGATCCGTAACAAACGAGGATAATTCGTTTCGGTAGACTGCCCCTTATTATGTATGGGTTCCTAAGGAACTTGTAAAATCTAATAACATTGTTGCTATGTCATCTTGGATTCCTAAGGGAACCAAGTTATTGGGAGCTAACACTCATGGACCCAAAATGATTTGGGTACCAAAAACAAAAGTTTAATATCTTTGTTTGTAGGGGGAGCATTGCTACAAGGCCAAAGCACAAAGTCAAAACTCGTGGTACCTTGATAGTGGATGCTCGAGGCATATGACCGGAGACAAGAGTAGATTCATGGATCTAAAGCCAAAAAGTAGAGGAGTGGTGACATTTGGTGACAACTCCAAAGGCCACATTAAAGGTGTTAGCTTCATAGGTAATCACTCTACTATTCTTATTGAAAATGTCTTGTATGTCGATGGTCTTAAACATAACTTGTTGAGCATAAGTCAATTGTGTGATAAAGGATTTAATGTTTTATTTGATAAAAATGGGTTCAAAATTGTTGACATTAAATCTAATAATATTATGCTCATAGGTTATCGCATAGGTAACATATACATGGTTCATCTAGATGAAATACATACATCTCATTAATGTTTAGTAGCACAAAATGAAAATGATGCATGGTTGTGGTATAGGAAACTAGGACATGCTAGCATTAGTGTTTTAGAAAAACTAGTTTCCCTTGATCTAGTTAGAGGTTTACCCAAGATTAAATTCTCAAACGATAAAATTTGTGATGCATGCTCTAAGGGTAAACAACATAAGTCTTCATTTAAATCCATTAATGATGTTTCTACAAGTAGATGTTTACAACTTATCCATATGGATTTATTTGGGCCAATTAGGACTATGAGCTTGGGTGGTAAATCTTATGCATTTGTTCTTGTTGATGATTTTTCTAGATTTACTTGGGTTTCTATTTGTAAGTACTAAAGATGAGGCTTTAGAAAAATTCATCACATTTTCAAAACTAACCTAAAATGATCTTGAACTTAGAATTTCTCATATTAGAAGTGATCATGGAACTGAGTTTCAAAATTTAGGGCTTGAAGAGTTTTTGAATGAAAATGGTATTAGCCACAATTTTTCGGCTCCTCGAACTCCTCAACAAAATGGGGTAGTTGAGAGGAAAAATAGAACTTTACAAGAAATGGCTAGAACCATGCTTTGTGAAAATAATTTACCTAAATATTTTTGGGCGGAAGCCACAAACACCGCTTGCTATATTGTTAACCGAGTAATGTTTAGGCCAATTTTAAAGAAAATACCTTATGAGATTTTAAAATCTACAAAGCCTAACATTAGCTATTTTCATCCTTTTGGTTGCAAGTGTTTTGTTTTAAATAATGGAAAAGACAACTTAGGTAAATTTGATGCAAAAAGTGATGAAGCTATTTTCATAGGATACTCTTTAACCTCTAAAGCCTATCGAGTATTTAACAAGAGAACTTTAGTAGTAGAAGAATCTATACATGTTGTATTCGATGATAACCTCCTTCCAAGGAATGATTCTTATGATGATGATGATGTAGGAATCATAAATGCCTTTGATGGAGGACAAACTTCAAAGGAGGATGAGATTCCAACAAAAGAAGAGGACACGCAAGATCCACCTCTTGAAGCCTTGAAGGACTTGGCTCTTGAGGAAAAGGAAGTGCGCTACCCAAGGGAGTTCAACTATGTCAAAGATGGTGAAATCTTGGGTGATCCATCCAAGGGGGTAACAACTCGATCTTCTCTTAGATTAATGAATCATGTTGCATTTATCTCATGCATAGAGCCTAAGAATATAAAAGAAGCATTGAAAGATGATTTTTGGATTATGGCTATGTAATAAGAGTTAAATCAATTTGAGAGAAGTAATGTTTGGACATTAGTTGATAGGCTTAGTAATCAATCTACCATAGGAACTAAATGGGTCTTTAGGAACAAGCTAGATGAGAGTGGTAACATTGTGAGAAATAAAGCTAGACTGGTAGCACAAGGTTACACTCAAGAAGAGGGAATAGATTTTGATGAAACCTATGCACCCATAGCTAGAATGGAAGCCATTAGGATGTTGCTTGCATATGCATGTTATCATGATTTCAAGCTTTTCAAGTGGATGTTAAAAGCGCGTTTTAAATGGTTTTATAAATGAGGAAGTGTATGTGGAACAACCATCGGGTTTTGAAGACTCAAAATTTCCAAATAATGTTTTCAAACTCACTAAAGGTCTTTATGGTTTAAAACAAGCTCCTAGAGCTTGGTATGAAAGACTTTCAAACTTTTTAATTGAAAAAGGTTTTGAAAAAGGCAAGGTGGACACTACACTTTTTATAAAAAGGTATAAAAATGACATCTTAGTAGTTCAAATTTATGTTGATGATATTATTTTTGGTTCTACTAACGAATGTCATTGCAAAGAGTTTGCTAAGCTAATGCAAGGTGAATTCGAGATGAGCATGATGGGGGAGCTCTCATTCTTTTTGGGACTCCAAATCAAGCAAAAGAATGATGGCACCTTCATAAATCAAGCAAAGTACATAAAGGATATGCTCAAGAAGTTTGGCTTGGAGAATGCAAAGCCTCAAGCCACACATATGAGCTCATCTACAAAGCTTGACAAAGATGAAGGAGGTAAGTGCGTTGACTCTAAGCTTTACCGTTCTATGATTGGATCATTGAGTTACCTTACCACAAGTAGACCAGATATCTTGTTTAGTGTTTGCTTGTGTGCTAGGTTCTTAAGCTAGTCCTAGAGAGTCTCACCTTATAGCCGTTAAGAGAATCTTTAGGTACCTTAGAGATACTCCTTGTTTAGGTCTTTGGTACCCTAGAGACTCCACCTTCAACCTTCATGCTTATTCGGATGCGGATTATAGGGGATGTAAAATTGATAGGAAGAGTACTTCGGGAACTTGTCAATTCCTAGGTAGTATGCTCATATCTTGGTTCTCTAAGAAACAAAATAGTGTAGCCTTATCTACCATCGAAGCCGAGTACATATCCTTAGGGAGTTGTTGTGCTCAAGTCCTTTGGATGAAGCAACAACTCTTAGATTATGGTATTAAAGTTGAAACCATACCCCTTAAATGTGATAACACTAGTGCCATATGTTTGACAAAAAATCCCATCCAACACTCTAGAACCAAACACATAAAAATAAGGCATCATTTCATTAGAGATCATATCCTTAAAGAAGATGTGGTTATAGAGTATGTTGACACCTTAAATCAATTATCAGACATATTTACAAAACCTTTAGACAAAGAGCGTTTTTGGTCCCTCAGGAGAGAGTCAGGTCTAACTAGCCTATCTTGAACTTTTAGGACCTCTTTTGTGCTTAAAATTGCTTGATCTTGTGAAATGCCATGTTTATGTATTTTTACTCCTAATTTCATCCATGCCTATAGCTAGGGGGAGTATGTTTATGTTTACATATGTTTTTCCTGCTCATTCATGTCATTCATGCAAGATAGGCCTTAGAAAATTTCATTTTTATGCACTTTTAGAGCCTCATCTACACTTCCAGGCCCAGGTGTATCGAAACGGGTCCACTTGTTTCGATACGGATGCTTTAAATTTCTATTTGAGAGAAGGATGTTTCGAAACGCTTTCCAAGGGTTTCAAAACATTTTTGCTACTGCCAAGGGGTGTATCGAAACAAGTTTAGATACGAGTCAACGGGGATTCGATACGGTCAAACCCGTATCGAAACGGTCAGCTAGTGTTGAAAAATTGGTCAAACTTTCGTGCCCGCGTTTCGAAACAGTCGACACCGTCCCGAAACGGGTTCGCAAACTACTTTAAAGGGGCTTTAATGTTAAAGTTTAACTTAAATTAAAACACTCCCAAAAACTCTAAAACGATTTTCTCCTATAAAAACCCTCTAAACCTCATTGTTTTTCACCATATCTTGAGGGCTTTTACTCTTAAACACAAGTCTAAGAAAGCATCAACAATCTTCTGCAAGGATTTTCATCTATTCATCCAAAATCCCAATTTAAGGTATATTTTCATCTTTTTCTTTTTCCTTTAATTTATATTCGAATCTTAGGTTAGAAAATTTTAATTTTGTATAGTTTGTGTTTTGATACTTGGGTTTTTCAAATCTTGTAAAAAAATTTCAAAATCTTAAATTTTTTGATTCGAATATATAACTTTTCATTCGTATTTTCTCTATTGTTTTTTTTTAAATTATTTTTCTCTTAATTTTTTTTGTTTTGTTTTGTATCCTCGTTTTTAAAATTTGTTTTTAAACCTAAGTGGGATTTATCATTGGATTGAATTAAGAAATATCATGCATACACTTAAACTTGTTTTTAAATTGCTTGCTTTATGTTTTTAGGATGTCTACGGAGAACGTTGACAAAAAGCGTAAGACCAGTCAAGCAAGTGAATCGAGTATTCTTCCTAATATCACACAGCTATTTCAAAAAACTCTTCGAACTCAAGAGATGAGGGATCGTTTCAATTATGTCAAGGAGTTTGAAATTCGTCGTGAGCGTGTTGTTGACCTCTCGTTTCTTGACTCCGAGCGCTTTCTCCTTCGTTACCTCGATCGTTTAAGAGAATGGGACTTCCTTGTTTTGTTGAGTATCCCAGACATTTGCTACAAGCACATGGTACTTCTCTTTTACTCAAATGCTCAATTTATTAATAGTGAAGACAACTCCGAAGTGGTTGGCCTTGAGTCTTCTATCTTGGGCAAGATGATTGTCATTGACATCCCTTTCTTGGAGTCAACTTTTGCTCTTAAGAACCGAGGAATCGAGAATGAGAGTCACTTTGGTTCTCACATCGGTTCGATGCTTACTTTGGATGCTCACGACGGGTTTCTTCACTTGATAGTCTCGTGGTTCATTCGCCCCTCCGGAGGTAAATTTTCTCACATTCGTAAAGTAGACTATTTTTGGCTTGAATGTTTCCGTCGTGGTGAGCGCCCTAATCTTGTTAAGATCATGTTTGCCGAGATAGTCAATAATGTTAAGCTTCGTGACACCGATGCTCTAAAATCTTTCACTTATGGGACGGTTTTAAGTCACGTCTTTAGCAAGCTTAATCTTGATTGCACCTACGACTCACTGGAACCCCGCAAGTCAAAAATTGGTGAGTCTTCTCTCCGTAGGTCCGAATTTCGCTATGTAAACAATGGGCATTGGGAACGTGTTGATAGGGAAGCACCTCCACCTCAAGTTGAACCTCAACCACAAGCTCCAGTCACAAACAATAAAGCTCTCACGGCTTTCCATACCGAGCGGTTTAACACTTTGGACACTAACATGTCTATAGGTTTTGGTGCTATCAATACCCGCTTGCAATCCGTGGAGGATCGTCTTCTTGCAAATGAGAATAGCCTCACCTCCCGTGAGAATCAACAAACAACTATGGATATGTCCTTCTCCACCTTTTATTGCCAATGGATGAATTTTCGTCGTTCTCAAGTCAAGAGCGATGATGAATCCATGGATGATGATGGTGACGACGACGAGGCTTAGGATTTTCATGTCATCTCATATTAGCTATGCATTTTAGGATTAAGTTTGCATCTTTATTTCCATTATGTTTTATGAACCTATGCTTTTGATTTTATTTGGGATTATGCTTTGAACTTATTATTTAAGATTTATGTTTTGGATATTTGAATATTATGAATTTAATATTATGTTGCTTATTGCTTACTGATTATTGTTGTTAACCCCATCTCTTCTCTATGAGCCTTGTTTATTATTTTTTATCTAATAAAAAGGGGGAGAAGTAATCTAAGAGCTATTTTTTTTAAATGTTTTAAGTGTTTTTAAGTTTTAAACTTTTAAACCTTGAATTTAAATCCTTAAATCTTTTTTAAAACTAAAAAAAAACCCATCTTAAATTGAGGGGGAGTTAGAATGTATTCAAAATTTTCAAAACTCTTAAAAATTCTAACTTTGGTTTTGTTATATCAAAAAGGGGGAGATTGTGAAACCGATATTTTAATTTTGATATAACTAAAGAACCTAAGGACTAAATTGAAAATGTGAAAACGAATTTTTAAGTCCTCAAACCTCTCTATATGTTTTAAACAATATGCCTAAGTTAAAAACTAATTTTATCAAATATTTTCTAAGGGTTCTTAAAGTCAAAACAGTGATTTTTGAGTCACCGTGTTTTGAAAAAATGGCTTAAAAACATTGAGCAACCGCATCGAAACGATATCGAGTGTTTCGAAACGTCTTTAAAATTGATTTGAAAAATATGACCGTTGAATGTTTTTAACTGATTTTTAACAAACCGTTAAGGCGTATCGAAACGATCTCAAGCCATTTCGATATGATCCTTGACAGTGGCAAAATGTTTCGAAACAAGTTTCGAAACAGCTCTTAGCGTATCGAAACATGTCTTACCGTTTCGATACGGGCTCTTAAATGCACCCAACAACTCTTTCTATTTTTGTCTATTTCGAAACAGGGTTGGGCATTTCGAAACGGTTGGTTGCAGACTGCATTTATAGAGGGAAGATAACACCCCCAACGGCTCTATTGATGAATGCAACAACCACAACGGCTAGAATTCAATGAGAAGGTATCAAAGGGACCTCTAAAAGCTTCAGCAACAACTATTGATCCTAAAGCAAACATCCAAACATCAAATCCAAGCATTTGTGCCTAAATCCCATTATTGTCTTGAAACCCCAATTGTATTTTTCATTCTTATCATTTCAATTGGGTTAAGTGCTTGTAATTGGGCTATTTTTTGTATTGAGAGATACTTGTTTAGCCAACAAATTCTTTGTTTCAATTGTGTGAGGATTGGGTCAAATTTTGGGTAGAAAATTTGACCGAAAATTATAAGGGTTACCTCCTTAGCCTAGAAAAAGGGAAGAGCAATTAGTGGAATTGTTGCAAATCCTTAGTGAAGCTAAGGTAGTGGATGTAGAGTTCATTTGGAACTTGAACCACTCTAAAATTCCTTGTCTACCATTTTTATTTGCAAATTCCACCACCAAGAACATTAAAAATCCAATTCACCCCCTCTTGGTTCAATTCGATCATTCGATCCACTGAACACGAACAAAGTTTGAGAATTTAGATCCTACACTAATAGAGCCACGCGGAAAGCCTAGGGTGTTGAGTCTGGTTAAAGTCGCAGGAATAATCCGTGGAGACATGTCTTGGAATGTTAGAATGGCTGGCCAGAGTTATTATGCAATTAAATTATTTTGGATCTTTTAGGTTTTATTCCTGTTAAAAGAATACCAACCTTTTTTTTGTATGTAAGTTGTGTTTTGTTTTTGTGGCATATTTATTTTTTGCATGCATCCCATATTTGGAGGGGGTCGTTTCTAAAGCATGTTTCTCGATTAGAAAAAGCTTCTGCCATGGATGGAAGGTGTCTAAAAGAAGAAGACAATGCAGATATATGTCACCAATCTGAGGCCCACCAGAAAGAATTGAGAATTTGACTAGTAATCACGTAAAGGAAAACATCGAGGTATGCTCACATCAGCACCAAGCGAAATACCATAAGACACAAGTGCTATAGGACTGTAACACCCCGAAATCCAATCTGGTCAGAATTCATTTCTGATGATCGGAAATTTCCACATTGATGAAGCTTAAAGATTTCATCGACTAGTTAATTATTGTTATCGAACCCTAAATAAGCTTTAAACATCGGATTTGAATTCTATTAAGTAATATTAACCATTTGGTGGCTAAAATGGAAGAATTATAAGTTGGAGGGTAAAGTTATAAAGGTATGAAAAGTGAGGGGCTAATCATGCGATTAGCCCACTTTGAATTAAAATCTCCACCACGTGGAGTCATCTTTAAGTGAAGGAAAGCTTGGAATTGAAAATAGAAAGCTAAAGGTATTAAGAAGCTTACCCGAGACTATCTTTAAGCTAGCACCTCTCACTCCTTTCATCATCTTCTTCACCTAAGCACACACCTCCATTGGTGGAAATCCAAGCTTGTTATTTCGTCACTTTAACGATACTGAAACGTTGTTATTGGTCGGGTAAGCTATATTCCTCATTCAATTAATGGATTCCAAGGGTATTTTGAGTGTAATCTATGCTATGGTTTTGGCTATCCATGTATATCTTCTTGTTACCATATTTATTAAAGTTGAACCTTGATTTCGATATTCCTATATTGATTTTGATGTTGAAACATCAATTCTAATAAGTTCCTATTAATCTTTCTAGCTTAAGAAGGAGAGAAAGAAGTATCACCATCTCCGTCACAAGCTAGGAATAATAGAATCGCTATCCGAGAGCCTTGAAGCTTCGGATTGTTAAGGTAACTGTAGTTGGAGTCTCGAGTTTAGGTGAAAGGCCTTCCCGGATCATTATTTGATATGTTAGATCATTTCACTAATAGTGTTATTAAAGCAAATGCATTAGATGTTAAATCAGACACTTTGGTAAGTGTCGGTAAGTTACCATTTACATGGATTATGTTCATTGTGCATTGTCATTGATATAAGCATTGTTATGAGATCATTGCATTGAATCATCGGACACGAATATTGACAACAATCCTTAAGATATTGATGTTGAAATATATGTTTTTCAAACATAGATTACATTGAAATTGTGAAACATGGATATATTATTGATCATTGAAATGAACAAGTATATTGTGACCTTGGATTGGAATGGACTCGGGATACAATTGGCATGGTATAGAATTAATGAGGTCAGTGTACGGGTGGACTACGGTCCTAAGGCTACGACCTATATTGATTTGGCGAGGCAGAGGGATGTGTATTGTTATTGGTCACTTTGGCGAGGCGGAGGGATTAGACCATTCATTGATTTGGTGAGACATAGGAATTCGCGTATCCACGATCTTAATTCAATCCAAGGAATTATGAATGAAAAAGAAACATGTTATTTACTTTATGCATTGATAAATGACATTGATCATGTTAATATGAATTTATGTATCATTGTAGCTAAGGCCTTCCATCATTTATGTTAGTAGTGACTACCTCACTAGGCAATGTGTACCTAATGTGTCTTTCTTCATGCATTTTCAGGTTAAAGAGTTGTACGTTGGAAGATCGGATCGGCCACAAGGACAAGTCACTATTGAGATACAAGTAATGTATTTATGTTTTCGAACTCCTAGGAAGGTGGCAAAGTAGTTAGACTAGTCAAATATGATCGTTTTGTTGTGTTAGTGGCTTGCCCATTTTGTATTAAGGTCTATGGCCCTAAATGCCTATTTTGGTTTTTCTAATATTGCCTTAAATAAGCATATTTTTGCTAAAAAGGTAAAAACGAAGTAAACGTACTCATATAGCCTTGAAAATTTGCATGTTAGTAGTTTATATCAATGTAATATTGCGTATAAAGTTTCGTTGTAATTGGACATCGTCTGGTAGGGTAATTTTTATAAAAACCAGATAAAATCGGTCATTACAGGTCTCACCGTATCGAAACGGGTGACGACGTTTCGATACGGGTACCCTAACTTTGAACCTGAGATTAAAGGCATTCCAGAACAAAGTGATGCCATTTTGGAACATTTTGCCTCTGGAGACACCTATTTCGATATAGGTTTCGAAATGGTTTGCCCTAGTGACCCCTGTATCGATACAAGTTTCGGAACAGTCAAGTCAAGGTCAATGTCGGTCAATGTGTTCCGATATAGGTCATGCCTGTATCGGAACAATCTAAAGAGTTGGGTTAATAGAGTTTACTCTTGAGTACCCGTTCCGAAACAGCCTTTGGTGTTTCGAAACGGGTTAGGTAAGTCTGTTGTGGCACATTAGACAGTTTTAATTACTTTTGCAATTGAGTCACCGATTCTTGTGGAGTCAAATTGATAGTGCTAACGGCTTTGGAAATGAATGAATTTTGGTAAGTACAATCTTTTAGTAATAAACTTCACTTTGGCAAGGTCTATTTGGTAAGGGACCTCAAGTTTATTCTAATTTACAAATTAGTCATAAATGTTTATAATAGTTGTAAAATGTCTCTTGGTTGATAATTATGTATGCTCTTTGATCTTTTGGAACGATGGGTGCTTTGGCTATATGATGGACAATAATTACTGAACGTTTATGAGTTAAAAATGAAAATTAATATCATTGTTTGTTGCTTCATCTTCCGGTAACACACTCTGACTTGGTTCTCTTCTAAACCAGGAAGGGGGTGTTACATTTGTGGTATCAGAGCTAGAGTTTAGTCGATTCTAGGACTAAAACAAAGTCTATTGCATTTTTATTGTGTTATTTTGCCACCCAGGAGTTTTATTTCGTATATATTGTGACTTGTCGACTAATCCGATCTTTCATATAGATATGTCTATGACAAATGAAGCTCAAGTAGATGAGCAAACTGATGGCTCCTCGACACATGGCGAGGACGTTAGGGGAGGGAATCCTCCAAATCCACCGTAACCACAGGACCCTCCTGTACAGGGTGTTGAGCTTGCTACACCTACTGCTTAGGCTGAATGTTATGAAAATATGGCCAATATGTTTAAGTAGTTTATGACTGCAATGCAAGCGATACCACCACTTTAGCGTACTCCTCCTATTGCTCAGTACGTTTGAGCCCCTGTGGACAAACTGGCTTCACTCCGAGCTTATTCATTCACTAGACATGATGATGAAAATCCTGAAATAGCTGAATACTGGTTCGATAACACTCTATGCATCTTGAATAAACAGCTGCAGTGTTCCGACGAACACAAGCTATAATGTGCTATAGCTTTGTTGACCGATGAAGCTCTGATGTGGTGGGAGACTACCATCCTTACAGTTCCTGAAGAATCGGTCACTTGAGAATTCTTTCTCAAAGAATTTCGAAACAAGTACATCAACGAGTACTATCTCGTGAAAAGGCGGATCACTTTTCTTCATTTGAGACCAGGTGGGAGGCCAATCGAGAAGTACATCCATGATTTTTGTTAGTATTGCCGATATGGAGCCAAGTTTATAAAGAAAGAAGAAGACAAGTGTTGAATGTTTATTGTTGGGTTGAGCGATGAGCTGCGACCTATGTTTACTGCCCTGGGTATCACCAATTTCCAAGATTTGGTGAACCGAGTTAAAGCAACAAAAGCAACACAGAGAGCTCAGAGAGGAATTATGTCTAACCGATCTGAGAAGAGAACGTGGAGCGACTCCCAACCTCCTAAATGGAACCAAAAGGGCGGGTATCAGGGTTCGAAGCAAACTTCTTTCTCACAGACTTCCCGCTCAGGGAACCTTGAGACCACATACTATCACCCATTTCTGGTCTAAAGAGGCCTCAGTGGAGAGTACTGGAGGTTCGAATCAGAGTGTTCAGCATCCAGTTTGTAACTTATGTCAGAAACGGCACCCAACAGGGCAATGTCGCAAGAAGACGAGAGCATGTTTCTTTTGTGGCGAACAAGGGTATTTTATCAGGGATTGTCTACATAATCCCTTTAAGTTAGTAGCTATACACGAGGATATCTCTTCATTTGCTCAGTCTTTTCGGGGGAAAGGGCCAAGGCAAGTACCATCGGGAACTTCAGGTAGGCCAGGCGGATCTGGGAAGCAAGGCAATAAGCAAGAATTGAAGGCCTCTGCTCAGTTGTATCACGCGAGAAGCCGCGAGGAAGATGAAGAGCCTGATGTTATAGCAGGTACCGTTATGTTATATGCACACTCATTGTACGTATTGATTGACCCTGGATCTACACATTATTTTATAAGCTTGTAATTGGTTAGAAGACATAGGATGTCTAGTGAACCTTTAGCAATGAAGGTCTCTGTGACAAATCCCTTAGGTGATTGTGTCATTCTATGTCTTGTATGTAAGAATTGCCCAATCACGATTCAAGGAATTCCGTTCCCTACAGACTTCCTAGTTTTACCAATCCACGAGTTTGATGCGATCCTAGGCACGGGTTGGCTTAGTAACCATCAAGCGTGGGTAGATTGCAGTAAGAGGAAATTGTATCTTCGACGCCTTAGCAAGGAAATGATAATGTTGATGGAATCTCATAACTCCATATTGTGTGCATTGTCCACCGAATCCAAGAATGAACCACAAATCTATGACATTGATATGGTAAATG
The DNA here is from genome assembly GCA_958450335.1 of Hibiscus tridactylites. NCBI lineage: Eukaryota > Viridiplantae > Streptophyta > Magnoliopsida > Malvales > Malvaceae > Hibiscus > Hibiscus tridactylites. The sequence goes on along the minus strand of OY288268.1, from coordinate 54,736,920 downwards.
AATTCCAAGATGTTTTCCCTGACGAGCTTCCAAGATTGCCCCCAACCCGTGAAGTGGAATTTGGTATTGAGGTGCAACATGGGACAACTTCAGTTTCCATTGCACCATATCGAATGGTGGCTGTGGAGTTAAAGGAATTAAAAGCTCAAATTCAAGACCTTATGAACAAGGGTTTTATCCGACCGAGCTCTTCACCTTGGGGAGCTCCGGTTCTTTTTGTCAAGAAAAAGGATGGTTCCATGCGTTTGTGCATTGATTATAGACAATTGAACAAAGTCACCATTAAGAATAAGTATCCTTTTACCCAGGATAGATGACATGTTCGATGAATTAAAAGATGCTTATGTGTTCTTCAAGATTGATCTAAGGTCGGGTTACTATCAAATGAAAATCAAAGAGTGTGATCTACCCAAGACTGCCTTTCGTACAAGATATAGACATTACGAATTCTTAGTAATGCCTTTCAGACTAACGAATGCACCGGCAGCTTTCATGGATTTAATGAATCGGGTATTCAGACCCTATCTTGATAAATTTGTTGTGGTATTAATAGAAAATATCTTAATTTATTCCAAGAATGAATCGGAACACCGGGACCACCTTCGTATTGTACTCCACACTCTGAGAGAGAAACGGTTGTACGCGAAGTTTTCTAAGTGTGAATTCTGGCTCTCTGAAGTGGCCTTTCTGGGGCATGTTGTATCATCTTCGGGAATTCAGGTAGATCCGAAGAAAATTCAAGCTATTGTCGATTGGCATCCGCCATAGAATGTTTGTGAAGTTCGAAGTTTTCTTGGGCTTGCTGGATATTACCATATGTTGCGTGTAAAAGTGTCTATCGCAATGTAGTGCAAGTGTACACAACGCAAGTAGTAAAGTGATAAGGAAGTATCAGATATCGTCTCCACAGGGACTAGGCTAATAGCTTCACCTTGGATTACTGCACGAGAAAGAAAAGAATTATTTAAGTTGTTGTCACGAGATAATAAAAAGTACTTAAATAAAAGAGTAATGGAATCAAGATAGAGAGAATGGGCTGGTATTGAATTGCTCAGTAGTGTAGGTGTTGCAAAGTCTGGGAATATCTGTTCTGTCGTCGTCCGTGTCGCGGCAGCATCCGTCGCGGCAGCGGTCTGTTGTTAGTCGCGGCAGCGATCACAGAACTATGTACTTCAAGCTTGGCAAGAATCCCTGTTGTGCCTTGGCCTATCCCTAGGTCCAAGTCTATCGATGAACACGTCTTTGATGATACCTCCCGACGTGAATCGAAGGATGAACACCAATGTTGTTGAATTCTTTCTTAGCCACTTAACCTCGTCCTATCCCTAGGTCCGAGATAGTTCAACTATAAACTAGAGAACCCACACTTATTCCTTTCGTATACTTAACTCTCCCGATATTAAGTAAATAGATAATCTCACAATGCTCTCCCGATACTCTTGTAAGATGTTGAAACCAGAATAAGTGAACTTGAAGTTTATTTTATTGAACAAAAAATTCCTAAAACAAAAGAAATCCTTGCAACTACTTTACAAATCAACCGGTGGCCCTAGGGGAAGTTTAGAACATGTTAAGAATGGGAAAACAGCTAGGGTTTCGAGAAGAAGGCTAGAGACAGATGATCTCCTCTCCTAGGTCGAATTACATGCCTTTATATAGGCATTGGGTTCAAGTTTTCTAATATGGCAGGAATACACGTTTAAATTAAAAAACAACTCTATTAAAGACTAAATCTTTAGAGCATAAGTCTTTAATTCATCCTTCCTTCTTGCTTGGAGTTTCTTCCTTGAACTTTGGGCTTGACATTCATTCTAATCTAGGGCTTGGAAAAATATAAAGGTATTCCACGACAGACTGGCATAATTTTCTCTTTCTGTCGAGGCCCACTTTGCTTCTTTTCCTCAATACTGTTGTCGTCCTTGGCTGCCACGGCAGCAACCATGGCAGCATCGTCCTCCTCGTCTGCACATCTAGTTCCAACTTTGCTGCATCATTACCCAGCGCCTGCTTCTCCATCTGCTACAATACCTACCTGCAAAAGCAACCAATTTTAGTAGAAACTGTGCCATTTAATATATTTGTGATGTATAACTTAAATCTAACCTAAATGCAATGAATTATGCTTGAATGCAGCAGAAATATGAGTTAAATAGGGGGTAAATTATAAAACTTTTACACACTCAACACACCCCCAAACTCAAGTTTTTGCTTGCCCTCAAGCAATTCAGACCTAAAAAAAGAAAAACAGAATTTTTGTTTTTGCTTAAAACAATAAACTTTTCCTTACCTACCCTTCATTCCCTATTGTGAGAAACACCTTGTCGGATAATTTAGGATTCGTCCGAAACCTTGCTATAATCCTCGTGCAGTGTGTGCATGCTTGTGAACAATTATATGCCAAGACTCCCTTAGTTTCACTAGAATATTTCTGCCTCTAACTTGAATTTTTATGCCAAATTTCATCTTTTTGGAGGCAATTCTTAGGCTCCTTTAGTTTTTATTTAGACTCGATTTTATTTTCTCCAGCTTAAGTTTGACTAGAGCTAGTTTCGGGCACCTCTAGCTTGTAACCCCCTTAGCCCGGTTTAAACGGTTGACCCGAACTACGAAGATTACATGGGGAAAATCAAAGTCAACCCGAAAGTCAACCTTGATTAACGACCCTTTTTTTCTTTTTAAACTTCTCTAGATGCACATTTAACCTATGTGAAAGCCCAAGAACCATGGAAGAGAAAAACACATCGATCAGAAACGTTTAAGGACTCAATTGCAAGAAATACACATTTAGGGACCAAAATGTTAATTTTGGAAAATAAAAGGACTTTCAAGATTTTAGTTTTACCAAACCTCAATTAATCATATTACAAGCCTCTCTGCCAAATTTCAACTTAAAAAGACATCTCAAGCTTGATAAAGGGGTACATTACTTCATAAACAACGCTCCTTGTTCATAAACGGATCTAGGATAGTAGCAAACATTTCTCTGCAATAAAACACAAGAATAGACGTTTTTAGATAGTTAAAATAACAAGAAAAATAAAAAGAAATAAAAAGAAACAAAGAAAAGGGTGTAGGAATTTCTGGGCAGATTTGGACGTCGAAAAAGGATGAATGCTTCAAGTAGCATTCATGGTTGTTTCGGTGTCCTAAAATGGCAGAAACGTTGCTGGAAAAATCAGCAAAAGTTTGGCAACGTTAAACTTGAAAGAACTCGAACAATCTGCTGAACGAACCCGAATCGAATCTGTCTAACGTCAAAGACGGAAAGCTCGAAAGAACCTGCACAATCTACTGAGCAAACCCGAATCGAATATGCTTCACGTCGGAGGACTTGGACCCACTAGATAGCGATCTAGGAACCCGAAGTATCAAGTAAATTTGACAATTCAAAACAAAGTCTGAAATGTCAAAAGATAGTTCTAAAAAGAACCGAACAAGAGAAACTCTCTCAAATAAATTTTATTTCCAAAATATCTTTTTTTTTCAAAATGTTTATGTTTAGATATTTATAATATACATATAGGTAGTTAGCCGAAATACACTTGTGGCTATTATTTGTTTGTTTAAAAATTAAATTCAAACAAGAAAACCACCAATTTGAGCAGTATTGCACTATAGCCGTTCATTTTGAAAGTGTGCGCCAAAAGGATATTGAAGCACATGTTAATTGTGCGCTGATTTGTTTGAAATTCAAAGCTGAACCAACCACCCTTTTTCTTATCCGCGTGCAAAGAGGGCTGGTGTAATTCAGCTACTTCTCTCTGCCCACTTGTGTAATTTCATGCGTGAAAGAATTGCAAACCCCATTTCTCCACAATACTGCTACTGCACACGTGTCTTGTTTTAATGAAATTTTAAATTCCATTTGCTGCAATGTAGATAAGGCATGTGATGGAATTTGTGGAACCCACGTGCTGTTTTAATTCCACACTCCAATGAAAATTGCTGCGCACTTTTGTGAAATGTCACCCGACTGCCTTTCATTGCTGCACATGTTCATTTATACATGAAAGAATTTTAAATGAGCGTCCCATGTGCTGCTTTGAACCCCATTGTCGCGCAATGCCTTATAATAATAATAATAAAATATCTGGCTGCACATTTTATTCACCAAACTGTTTTGCATGGAACATGCAAACGATGTCGGTTACGCGCGGTACACGCTCACACGAACACATGGCACTGTCAATTCGGCTCACACTTGTTGTAATGGCTGCCACACACTTGTTGGACACTTGTTCAGCTGCTACTGGACTTGTCAGCTGTCATTGAGCTAGTGGAGCTAAAGTTGAGCTGAAACGAACTAGCTGAAATGTGATGAGCTAAAAGTGAGCTTGTTACACTCTCCTGAGCTGGGACCAAGCTGCATACACTCTAGTGAGCTGGAGATGAGCTGCATACACTCTGGTGAGCTGGAGATGAGCTGCATACACTCAGTTGAGCTGGAGTTGAGCTGCATATGCTCACTTGAGCTAGTGTCCTCCTATGTACCTATCACAAAACAATGAAACTCCTATCAAATTTTGTGAACTTATTTAATAACACTTAAACAAAGATAAAAACATTATAAGGTATATCAAACTTATTCAAAACATACCAAACATACTATATACATGGTAAATACACTAATATAAATAATATATCATAAAAAATGTTACACATCAGTATGTAACAAGTGAAAAAGCAAACTTCCCTGAAAGTTTGAAGTTTCATCGTTGGGTGACATAAACGTGCTCACATCATCCCCCCTTTCTTTAATGTGATTTGTACCCAAATCGACCCTCATCACAAAAGGGAACAATTTTGACTTTCGCTTAGCAGGGAACTTCTTCAGCCGTCTTGCTCGGCACATATACCACCCTCTCGAATCAAGTTCTTTTACAAAGAACACAAATGGAATTGCCTTCTTTCTTGTACCAACAGTAGCAACCTTAGGAACTTCACATGGCATCACGTTATTAACCTGCAAGTTAGAAGAAGAAATAGAAGAAAACGTAGGTTCAAATAAAACCTTTGAGTTCACTTCTTCTTTGTCATAGTCATTCTTCTCTTTGCTGGCTTTCCAAGCTACAGTACTGCTTTCAAATGAACTTCGTCTTCATATACTTCACTTGGAGTCATAGGTGCCAAAGTTACCCTTTTGCCCTCATGAGTAAAAGAGTATCGATTGGTGTAACAATCGTGCAAAACTCTCTTATCATACTGCCACAGTCTTCCTAACAACAAATGACAAGTATCCATAGAACAAACATCACAAGTTACCTCATCCTTGTATTTTCCAATGAAAAATGGTATAACAACTTGTTCGGTAACTTTGATTTCAACACCATCATTCAACCCTTGTAACTTGTACGGATTGGGATGTGTGGTCGTCTTCAGTCCTAACTTGTCAACCATGAGAGTACTAGCAACGTTAGCACAACTTCCACTATCAATAATCACAATACATACCTTGTCGTTCACGTTGCATCTCGTATGGAAGAGGTTGTTTCGTTGCGGTTCATCCTGTGATGGTTTATCATTCAGACTTCTCTTGTCAACAAGTGCTTCACCGGTAGCCAATGTCTGCACATTGTCATCATTTATCTCTTCATGGACAGAATGGGAACCACCCCCATCGAATCTATCCAATTGAGAATGTATAGGTTTCAATGCATTAGAAATCACTTGTTGCATCATCCGCTCTAAGGCTTGCATCTGGAGATTCAATGGTTGTTGTTCACCTGAATTATCATCACAACCTGCCATGTTGAATAACCAAACAATCAAAAACAAAACACACACACAATATATATATATATATATATGTTAGTGAAATTAAAAAATGGACCTCACTGCACACTCAACAAAATCTCACAGATCGCTCCAAGGAAAGATCGCTCAACAATTGCACTCAAACACTCGTGTTTCACTCGGGAGAATACTTGAATGGCTCTTTTTGTCTCCCCTTCTGTTCTCACACGCTCAATTGCCTTTTCCACTCGATCTCTCGCAATCAGTTCTTTAAGGAACTAACTCAATCATTCAGACTTTTTAACTGTGTCAACTTTCAAGAAAACTTAAAGAGGTGAAGAAAACAAAGGTTAGGAATAATTTAGGGGCTGTTAAAATAAAAATAAAAGGTTAGAGAATAAAAGAAAGGTGGCTGGAAATTTGGTGATGAAACGAAGAACAAGGCTGAAAAAATGAAATGAAGGAACGAAAACAAAGAACTTACTGCAATAGGAATGCTTGCAGCGACCCTATCACCGAACAAATAAGAAGAAGTTGTTTCGGGTGATTTCGAAGCATTCCATGGCAAATTTGATCATCCTTCATCATTTTCACGAACCAACAGCACACATGAACGTAAAAATGCACCAAATATTCGAATCTGATTTTTCTGAATTTTTTTTTGAATTTTTTTCGAATTTTTTTTGTTGACTTTGACTTTTTGGTCAAACTTTGAATTTGACTTTTTTTTTTCCAGAATTTCGAATTTTTTTTTAATTTTGTGTTTTTCTATTTCTTGCAGTGCAGAAAGTGCTATAATCCGACCAAAGCTCTGATACCATATGATAAAGGGGTACATTGCTTCATAAACAACGCTCCTTGTTCGTAAACGGATCTAGGATCGTAGCAAACATTTCTCTGCAATAAAACACAAGAATGGACGTTTTTAGATAGTTAAAATAACAAGAAAAATAAAAAGAAATAAAAAGAAACAAAGAAAAAGGGTGTAGGAATTTCTCGGCAGATTTGGACGTCGAAAAAGGATGAATGCTTCAAGTAGCATTCATGGTTGTTTCGGTGTCCTAAAATGGCAGAAACGTTGCTGGAAAAATCAGCGAAAGTTTGGCAACGTTAAACTTGAAAGAACTAGAACAATCTGCTGAACGAACCCGAATCGAATCTGTCTAACGTCAAAGACGGAAAGCTCGAAAGAACCTGCACAATCTACTGAGCAAACCCGAATCGAATATGCTTCACGTCAGAGGACTTGGACCCACTAGATAGCGATCTAGGAACCCGAAGTATCAAGTAAATTTTGACAATTCAAAACAAAGTCTGAAATGTCAAAAGATAGTTCTAAAAAGAACCGAACAAGAGAAACTCTCTCAAACAAATTTTATTTCCAAAATATCTTTTTTTTTCGAAATGTTTCTGTTTACATATTTATAATATACATATAGGTAGTTAGCCGAAATACACTTGTGGCTATTATTTGTTTGTTTAAAAATTAAATTCAAACAGGAAAACCACCAATTGGAGCAGTATTGCACTATAGCCGTTAATTTTGAAAGTGTGCGCCAAAAGGATATTGAAGCACATGTTAATTGTGTGCTGCTTTGTTTGAAATTCAAACCTGAACCAACCACCCTTGTTCTTATCCGCGTGCAAAGAGGGCTGGTGTAATTCAGCTGCTTCTCTCTGCCCACTTGTGTAATTTCATGCGTGAAAGAATTGCAAACCCCATTTCTCCACAATGCTGCTACTGCACACGTGTCTTGTTTTAATGAAATTTTAAATTCCATTTGCTGCAATGTAGATAAGGCATGTGATGGAATTTGTGTGGAACCCACGTGCTGTTTTAATTCCACACTCCAATGAAAATTGCTGCGCACTTTTGTGAAATGTCACCCGGCTGCCTTTCATTGCTGCACATGTTGATTTATACATGAAAGAATTTTAAATGAGCGTCCCATGTGCTGCTTTGAACCCCATTGTCGCGCAATGCCTTATAATAATAATAATAAAATATCTGGCTGCACATTTTTTTCACCAAACTGTTTTGCATGGAACATGCAAACGATGTGGGTTACGCGCGGTACACGCTCTCACGAACACATGGCACTATCAATTCGGCTCACACTTGTTGTAATGGCTGCCACACACTTGTTGGACACTTGTTCAGCTGCTACTGGACTTGTCAGCTGTCGTTGAGCTAGTGGAGCTAAAGTTGAGCTGAAACGAACTAGCTGAAATGTGATGAGCTAAAAGTGAGCTTGTTACACTCTCCTGAGCTGGGACCAAGCTACATACACTCTAGTGACCTGGAGATGAGCTGCATACACTCTGGTGAGCTGGAGATGAGCTGCATACACTCAGTTGAGCTGGAGTTGAGCTGCATATACTCACTTGAGCTAGTGTCCTCCTATGTACCTATCACAAAACAATGAAACTCCTATCAAAGTTTTGTAAACTTATTCAATAACACTTAAACAAGGATAAAAACATTATAAGGTATATCAAACTTATTCAAAACATACCAAACATACTATATACATGGTAAACACACTAATATAAATAATATATCATAAAAAATGTTACACATCAGTATGTAACAAGTGAAAAAGCAAACTTCCCTGAAAGTTTGAAGTTGCATCGTTGGGTGACATAAATGTGCTCACATCAAAGCTCAAGCAATTGCAATTACAACTTTCAGGACTAAAATATAAAGTATGCAAAAACTGACCAACGGTCACCTGTTTCGAAACACTGACACCCGTATAGAAACACCCGTGTCGAACACCCGTTTCGAAACGGTGTTGACCGTTTCGATATGCGGGTATGTTCCGAAACCAGTTCAGAGACGGACACCCCCAGTTGCCAAAGTGTTTTGAAACACCTCTAGCCGTTTCGAAACGCCCAGGCCATTTCATGCACCTCTTTCGAAACAACCAAGGGTGTTTCGATACACCCTGCCCAGAAACAGCAGAAAATTCTGGTTTTACACATCCAAACACCAACAAACATACTTTAAACCATTGCTCAACATATCAACAACATGCCAAGCATCATAACTACCAAATTGCATTAAAAACTAGATACAAAACAACCTTAGGTGCACCAACTCATTCAACACATCCAACACATGATCTTGCTTTTAAACAAGAGCATAACATATAAAATTATGAAGAAGATGATTCAAGTATGGCAAAGCGATCAACAACAAAGTTCAAACTATAAACCGAACATGGTCAACATACACAATCTCATTACACATCAATACAAAAGACTCTTCCCCCCATTGCCTTATTATCTATAGCTATAAACCAAGACATACTTCTCAAGTGGAGCTCTTCTTGAATCCCTTGCTTCTCGCTGTCCCAACTTCAAATATCTGCATTGATGGACAAAAGGAGCGTAAGCACATAATGCTTAGTGAGGAATGCTCAAAACCAAAACACCATCAATGCAGCGAATCATAAAACCCTCTTAAATGTATTTATAATTCAATAAACCAAAGCATTGGTGGAAAACTTCCTTTGAAACAACATTGCTTTAAATCATGCATTGCTCAACATGAAAACCAACCTTTAACTTTGAAAAGCTAAACAACTCACCCCAAAACACATTCTTGCAAATACTATCATTTAAACCCTTCCATGCATGAACACCACATACAAAGTTAAACTCAAATTCCTTGGAAAACACTTCCACTTCACTACATACTTTCCTCATGATTGATGATCAATTCAAAGCAAAATACCTTTTGATAACCATTTGTTCCTTCTAACTATCTCATGCATTCAACAATTGCAAAACACACGAACTACAAAAGCAACATTTGCATTACATGCCTTTTTCAACAAGCCTTCACAAGACTTCAATGCACTAAAGAGATTCTAAGCACATATGCACCACTCACAATAGAAGATATACACTTACTCATGCTTAAAAAGTAATACATGCATTCTTAAATCATTACACAAATCCCATGCAACCTTGCATCATTTCCAAGCATCTCTCGCTTCATCACATTCAAATTCATTATATTGGCTTTCAAGCGATAAATCACAAACCATCACAACATAAGACACAATCGGATACGAGGATTACAAGCGTTGTCCCACACACTTCATACACACTACCGAACAACATAAGGTGGAGTTTAACGGTACAATCACAACCTCTCAACACCCGTGATGGAGTTTAACGGTACAATCACAACCCCTCAACATCACTCATCGGTAGTTGTAAAATCTACTAACGAGAGCACGGAACACATACCACAAGATCCACAAACGGACTTTTAACCACCGTTGTGACCTTAACAAGATCCACACACGGACTTTCAACCACCGTTGTGATCTTAACAAGATCCACACATGGACTTTTAACCACCATTGTGATCTTAACAAAATCCACAGACGGACTTTTAACCACCGTTGTGATCTTACCTCTCTCGTTAGGATACTTGGATGGAGTTTACGGTACAATTACAATCCCTCAACATCCAAGGCGACTTTATTCACGATGCACCCAATCATATAGCCGGCTAACTATATCCGATTAAAGTAACAAAAAACCACCTACATCACTTGCCAATATAACCATTTTACCACCTTAATCCACTGTTTTTACAAGCATGACTACAATGCCATTTCCACAAGCACCACATGCTTAAAATCATATGCATTCAACACATGCAAGCCAAAGATCACTTACCTAGTGCCTCTCTATCATAATGGCATTAATAAACCAACATTAAACCATGTCTAAACATGCTTAAAAACATTAATTAAAACACAACCACCCTAAGTGCATTTAAAACCAAATCATAGCACAAACCAAGAGAGAAATTACATCTACTTACTCTTGAGCTTAGCTAAGTTTTTTAGACTTAAGCTAAGCTCCCAAAACCTCGTCCAAAATGTTTCAAAGCTGGAAAACCATCTCCACTCACCGATACACAAAACTACGCTAGCCGACAAGCCTTCCAAGCATTCGAAACCTCCAACGCCACCTCTATTGCTTCCGGATCATTCTCCCCAGTTTTAAACACATAACAACAGATGATTAATGCTTCATCATGCATTAAAATCACCAACAACACAACACAACTCGCTGCTCTACTCAAGAACCTCATTTGGCCACCAAAAACAACCGAAATCACCTCCAAACTCTCCCAAAACAAAGCCCAGCCAAGATCAATCAATTCTAACCTTTTATAAACATCAATTAACATCTAAAATGAACCCAAACTCGTCCTTATATCTCCAGCATTAACAGAACACCAAGATCACCCCAAAAACCACCATTTTCATAAGCAAAAACTTAGGAATTTCAACTTTTTCGGGATTTCATTGATAAAACATCATTTCAACATCATTAGACATCCAAAATTCATTAAAGAATCATCTCAAAACAGAGGCCAATCAATCACAACGAAATTCTTCAAGATTTCTTCCAAATCTTGAGTTTTAAGCCAAAATCAAGTTTCTAACATTAAAACCATTTACAAAACTTAAATTAAGGACTGACAAATTGGGAATTTCAGTAAAGAACTGAGTATTTAGAGGAGAAGAACAGCCTTACCTCTAAATGTAGATTTCTCCTTGATTAGAGCCAAATTCTTGAAAATTCAATAAGCAAATCAAGAGGATTTGATGTAGAAAGGATTAGAAATTAATTGTTGATTAAATCCTCATCAATTGAATTGAAAACCAATGGAAAAGATGCTGGATAATAGTGTTTGGTTGAGAGAATTTTGAGAGAAAATGAGATGAGAAAATTTTAAGAAAAGTTGGTTATGAAAATTTAAAAATTGGTTTTCTCTTTTTCATTTAATTAATTAAGCATTAATTAAATCATTTAAATCTAAGAAAAATCTGGAGAAATCATTCTTGGGTAAATTATCTCCTTAAAGATTCAAAGTTTCAATCCTTACAAAACAGTCACCACAGAAATTTTCAAAAATCGCATTTTAGTCACTATTTCAAAATGTCGCACTTCCAACCCTTATTTTGTAAAATTGATTTCACCACTCTCTTATATATATTAAAAGAGGATTTTTAGATATTTTTCCATATTTTTAAAGCATCCCGAACTAGGCTTTCCCTAAAACCACCTTTTATATTCGAACCGAAAATCAGACCGGCCCGGTTCAGACCCTAAACTTCTAAGCCCAAAATTGGGGTGTTACATAGCTAACTTCCTAGAGTCGGTTTCGGGCACCTCTAGGTATATTGAGTCTATTTTTCTTAACTTCTTTTCCTAGAGCTAGTGTTAGGCACCTCTAGGGGCAACTCAAGTGCTAAGCTTCCTATTCTAGTTAACTAGTAGAGTTCTAGGCAGTATAAAAGTCACAAATGGTGTTTAAGTTTTAGAACTATAGTAAGGCTCTAAACTGGTCCTAAAACTATCCTAAAGGCACTACCACGACAGAGGCTGTCACGGCAGGTAAGTTCAGTTCAAAGACTTAAGCCAAAATTTTCATTTTTAAGCAAAAATAAACTAAGTAAAAGACACAATTTTTTAAACTTAATAAGACTCCATTAATGGAGGGATGCCACCCCCAAACTTCAAGGGTTACATTTCCCTCAAAGCAAATGATACATGAAATAAATAAAATACATCACAAAATATATAAAAAATGGCAGACGTCAAAATAAGAGAAACTTAAAATTTAGGTGATGTCGTCGCTGCTGCTGCTGCTACTCAGTCGGATCTGTCGGTGGGCAGGGACCTTCTTGGCTGGCTAGCGGATGGGGGAGGCATATGTATTCTTCGTTTTGGCCTCCCTTGGAGGTTGAATACGAGTATGGGAGATGTGAGGAGGTTTCTCCACTACCTGAACCTCAGAGTTTCTGTTGTTATTGCCACTTCCGCTATCTTCTTTGTTCTTGCCTGCCACTGTTTTTTGCCGCTTTACTGGTGTGAATTTCTTGGACAAATTCCTCTTGACAGAGGGTTCATCGTCGGATTCCTCCCAAATTGAGGAAGAGGAGAAACCTGCTATGTAGGTATCGAGTTCAGCTGAAGGCATCCTTCTCTTGGTTCCTCAGGCAGAGGTGTCGGCTGCACGGCTGCTGCCTGCAGCTATTGTGGCAGGGGTCGGTGTGGACGCTGCAGATGGCGTCCTGGGCGTGGCAGCGGGTGTGGGTGTATGGGTAGGGGTGGTGGCAGCAAAGTATTGATTGGGGAAAGTATGGAATACAAAATCAGGGAAATTTAAAGAAGTATGGATGAAATATATCGTGGAAGAGCTAAAATCTCTAATGAAACTCATGAGGCCGCGCTGTCGTTCCTCCATTTTTTGTATGGCAGCAAGGATCTGGGAGGAGGTGTCGGCCGGAGGTGCTGCTGCTTTAGGCTGCCTGAGTTCTGTGGCGGCAGGCTCAGTGTCGGTTGGTTCTATCGGTTTTGCTGCTGTGGCAGTAGGGTCGAAAGATGACATCGGGGTGGCAGCAGTGAGTTCCATCAAGCTGAGTATATTTCTCTCAGTCCAGCCCTTCCCTTGGACTCATAAATCAGTGGCAGCTTCTGGTACATGATGGCAGCGGCAGAGGGTGGTGATGAGAGAGGGGAAGAAGATTGGTCTTGTCGGCCGGTGTGCACATTCGAATTTACTCTCCTTGATGTATCTGCCAACGTTAATTGGCCTCTCATTTAATATAGAATGAATGAGGGCTAACCTGGGTTGGTCTACGGTTGTGTTGTGTGAGGATGGCATAATTCGCTTTTTGATGAAGGCGTTCCACAGTTTGGCCTCTAAGGTGAGTTGGACTCTATTCACCGTCCTTAGGTTTTTCAGATCTGTGTTCCATTGTGTACCTTCGTCCGTGAGTTCTACCATGACAAAATCATAGGCTGCAGGCTCTAGGCTCTCGAAAAATTGCTTGTGGCCATCTTCGTTTCTTCCCACATAAAATCCGTAGAGAGTGTTGATATATTCTGCCTCGAAGAGGACCTCTCTCCCTCTAACTGTGACTGCTGTCGTGTTCCTGCTGCTGATGGCAACATAAAAATCTCGGACAAGGGACACATTCATCTCCTCTGGCTCTTCTGCGAATATCTGCCACTGCAGGGCTTTGATTTTCCTAGCTATAAACGGTTGCAGTCCCAGGTTCCCCTCCTTGGAAGTGTAAATAAAGCCCTTCTCCTCCTACATGTCATAGATCTGGAAGGATCGTGGGGTTGATGCTGTCGGGGCAGAGCCTGAGGTAGCACTTCTGCAGGTGTTTCTAGAAGACATTGTTGCAAGGATTGTGTAAGAAAAAATAAGAGCAAGTAAAAATTCTAGAGAAGACAAGTAAGAAGAGTAGAAGTGAGTGAAAAAATGAATAGTAAACGGGGTTTATATAGGGAAGAGTTTGCTGCCCGTTGGAGCTGTAACGGCATGCGTGAATAACGGGGCTAGCTGTTACGCGGTTTCTGACGCGTTTGTCACGCGTTTCTGTGTCAGCTGTGCGTCTGTTACGCATTTCCGTGTCTGCCGCGATAGCGTGTCGACATGCTGGATTTTTCGCATTTGTCGCGGTAGCTGTAACGATAGGCTCCAAAATTAGGTTTTTTGGGCCAATGGAAGGATGGTGGGCTGAATTCACTTCTCCTTTTCTTCTTGTCTCCTATATTTCCTAAAAATAATAAAAATGAAAGACGTTATTTCCTAAAAATAAAATAATTCTAATTTCCTAATATATAAATAATAAATAATAAAAAAAATAAAAATAAAACTTAGGTTAAATTAGGGATGCCAGGCGGGGCATCTCCTAAGGTAACCACTTCCTGCATTCTTGGGGCTTCAGTCCTCTGATAATGCTTTAATCATTGTCCATTGACTTTGAATTGGTGCCTGTCTTTTAAAGATCTGATCGTGATGGCAACATGGGAAAAACCTGTACTACTTGGAACGAGCCAGACCATCTAGATTTTAGCTTCCCTCGGAAGAGTTTCAATCTAGAGTTAAATAGCAACACAAGCTGCCCTGGGCAGAACTGTCGTGGCAGCAACTTCTTGTCATGCCACTTCTTGGTCTTGTCCTTGTGGATTCTTGCATTGTCATAGGCCATTGTTCGAATTTCTTCAATTTCGTTCAGATCAAGTAGCCTTTTCTGCCCTGCTTTTTCCAAGTCCATATTAACTGCCTTGATGGCACAGTATGCTCTATGCTCAATCTCGACAGGTAAATGACATGTTTTCCCATAAATCAGCCGATAAGGGGACATTCCCAATGGAGTTTTGAACGCTGTCCTGTAGGCCCATAATGCATCATTGAGGTGTAGAGACCAGTCTTTCCGAGTTGGCTTAACCATCTTTTAAAGAATGTTCTTGACCTCTCTGTTGGATATTTTAGCCTCTCCATTGGTCTGAGGGTGGTATGTTGTTGCAATCCGATGCTTGACGCCATACTTTTTCAAGGCATCGGCTATAACCGTATTGTCAAAATGCCTCCCTTCATCACTGATGATCGCCTTAGGGATGCCGAATCTAGAAAAAATGTTTTTATGCAAAAACCTTTGAACCATCTTGGCATCATTTTTCTGAGTGGCGATCGCTTCAACCCACTTGGACACATAATCTACTGCCAGGAGGATATATAACTTCCCACATGAAGTTGGGAATGGTCCCATAAAATCTATCCCCCAAACGTCGAAGATCTCGACTTCAAGAATATTTTATAGCGGCATCTCGTGTATCCTTGAGATGTTTCCAGTCCGTTGACACTTGTCAAAATTCTTGTAGAATATTTGGGCATCCTTGTACAACGATGGCCAATAAAATCCTGACTGCAAAACCTTGGCAGCAGTATTGTTACCTCCTAAGTGTCCTCCATACTGTGAAGCATGACAGTGATGTAGTATATCTTCCTATTCATCATGTGGTACACATCTCCTTATAACCCGATCTGCACAAATTTTGAAAAGAAGAGGTTCGTCCCAATAATAATGCTTAACATCATTTTGGAACCTCTTCCTAGCTTGATAATTAAGGTCAGGAGGAGTTATTCCGCTAACTAAAAAATTAACAAAATCGGCATACCAGGGGAGTTCAGAAAACTTACCTGCCGCCATGGCTGTCGCGACAGTGATTGTGGCAGCAAACAACTGCTCATCAGGGAAGGTATCCAGTATGTTGGTCTCGTCTGCAGGTAGACTCTTTCTCTTCTCCAACCTTACAAGTGATCTGCAACTTCATTCTTTGTCCCCTTTTGTCCTTAATTTCAAGGTCGAACTCTTGCAGTAGCATAATCCAACGTATCAGTCGAGGCTTCACATCCTTTTTGGTGAACAGATACTTCAATGTAGAGTGGTCTGTGTGGACTATGACCTTCGTTCCCAGTATATAAGAGCGGAACTTGTCAATGGAGAATACCACAACTAATAGTTCATTCTCTGTGGTGGTGCAGTTCACTTAGGCGTCGTTCAGTGTTTTGCTGGCATAGTATATGACATGAAAAAGTTTGTCTTTCCTTTGCCCAAGTGCTGCCCCGACAGCATAGTCACTAGCATCACACATGATCTCAAACGGCAGTGTCCAATCTGGTGACTGTACTATTAAAGTTGTTACCAGCTTTTCTTTCAAAACCTTGAATGCCTCAGTACATTCAACGTTAAAGTCGAAGGGATGGTTCTGCTCCAGAAGATGGCATAGGGGTTTGGTGATCTTTGAAAAGTTCGCGATGAACCTCCGATAAAAACTAGCATGTCCTAAGAAACTTTTGATTCCCTTGACTGTGGTGGGTGGCGGTAGCTTTTCGATCACTTCTATTTTCTCTCTGTCGACTTCTATTCCACGACAGCTAATTTTATGGCCAAGGACTATCCCTTCATCCACCATAAAGTGACACTTTTCCCAATTCAATACCAAGTTTGCTTTTTCACATATCTCGAGCACTTTCTGCAGGTTGCCTAGGCAGCTTTCAAAGTTGTCTCCAAAGACTGAAAAATCATCCATGAATATCTCCAGGAAGTCTTCCACCATATCAGAGAATATTGCCATCATGCACCTTTGAAAGGTCGCTGGTGCATTGCAAAGTCCAAATGGCATTCTCCGTAAAGCATAAGTACCGTATGGGCATGTGAACATCGTCTTTTCTTGATCTTCCGGTGCGATGGCTATTTGATTGTAACCTAAGTAACCATCAAGAAAACAATAGTAAGGTTTACCCGCTAATCTATCAAGCATTTGATCAATAAAGGGTAAGGGGAAATGGTCCTTCCGGGTAGCTTTTTTAAGCTTCCGGTAGTCCATACAAACCCTCCAACCGGTCACAGTCCTGGTTGGGATTGGCTCGTTTTCTTCGTTGGTTACCATGGTTATTCCTCCTTTCTTGGGAACGCATTGCACCGGGCTCACCCACTTGCTATCCAAGATGGCGTAGATTATTCCAGCATCTAGCCATTTTATGATCTCTTTACACACTACTTCTTGCATATCATGGTTCATACGTCTTTGTGCATCAATGGTAGGCTTATGATCATCTTCTAAAAGAATTTTATGCATGCATAATGCCAGACTGATGCCTTGGATATCAGCTATTGTCCATCCAATAGCCTTCTTGTGCTGCTACAGCATCCCTATCAATTGTTGTTCCTGTTCCTACATCAACTTGGAAGAGATGATTACGGGCAACATATCATTTAAACCAAGGAAAACATATTTTAGCTGCCCTGGCAGGGGCTTAAGGTCTATAACAGGGGGCTCAACAGTTGATGGCTCTTGAATTACATGGTTATCCGAGGTATAGTTTAAGGGCTCGAACAACTTACCTGGACGATTGCCTATCAAATTTACCTCCTCTTGATCTTCAGTATCTGATGTATCGAATTCTGAGGAGTTGCTGTCTTCGGTGCTGTCGCGATAGTCTTCTAAGTGGCTGCCGAGACAGTGACCAATTTTTATGTCGTTGCAGCCTGACCTGATGCAAGGTTGGTCAAGGGTAACTTCAGTAATAACCTTGCATTCTTCTTCTGCATCAGCATGTTTCATTGCTTGGAGAACATTCAACTTGATTTCTTGACCGTTCACTCTCATGGTGAGTTCTCCTTTTTCCACATCAATCAGTGATCTTCCTGTGGCTAAGAAGGGTCGCCCCGGGATGATTGGTGCGTTTTCATCTGCTTCACAATCTAAGACAAGAAAGTCAACAGGAAAAATAAACTTATCCACTCTTACTAAGATATCTTCAATTTTTCCTTCTAGATGAACGTAAGAGCGGTCTGCCAGGTGCAGTAATACTGTTGTGGGCTGAGCTTTTCCAATACCTAATTTCTGAAAAACAGATTTGGGCATTAAATTTATACTAGCACCAAGATCACAAAGTGCCTTACCCACAAATTTGTCTTCGATTACGCATGGTATGATGAAGCTCCCAAGATCCTTCTTCTTCTGGGGTGGATGTTTGTGCAGAATACTCATGCATCCTTCTGTCATCTTAACCATTTCAAATTCCCTAAGTCTAGATTTTTTTCGACATGGCATCCTTGAGAAATTTGGCATAACCAGGCATCTTCTTTATGGAATCTAACAGCGGAATATTGATATGAACCTGCTTAAAAATATCATAAATTTTCTTAAGCTGGGATTCCTGTTTCAATTTCTGTAACCACTGAGGAAAAGAAGGTGGAGGACAATAATCAACAATACGTCCTTCCCACTGCATACGGATCTGAGGAGGTTTAGGTTCATCATTTTTCTCCTTTGTCCCTTCTGCTGTCGTGACAGGTTCATAGGCCGCAGGCTGTTTGTTACCTATCGGTGTAGCTTCCTCGACAGTCGACTCCAAGGCTGGTTTCTTAACTGATTCAGCTTCCTTCGCAGGCCCGAGTAGTTTCTTCCCACTCCTAGTAGTGATGGCTTTGCACTGCTCATGTGTGGGCTGTCTAGCGTTTTCAGTATCGCTAGGAAATCCTCAATTCCGCCTTGGTTTAATATGCTGGGAAACCTGACCAATCTGTGTCTCCAATGATTTCAGTGTAGCTTCATGATTGGTCATCTGCATCTCTGTTTTATCCATGAATGTTTTTGTCTTCTTGACAAAGTGATTCATGTTCTCAATATAGGTTCATGTTTGAGACAAAAATGTAGCCAAAGTCTGTTCTAGTATATTAGTTGTGGAAGCTGGTGGCTGTTGTTGCTGCTGCTGCGGTTGCTGCCGAGTCAACAATCTAGGTCCTCCCTGGTTCTGAGTATTCTGTGCTTGAGGATTTAGGGCATTATTAGGATTTCTCTAAGAGAACTTGGGATCCTTTCTCCAGTTGGGATTGTAGTTGTTGGAGTTATACTTATGCTTATTGTAGTTACCAACATACATCCCTTCTTCTAACTGTATTGGACATTCCTCCGAACTATGATTTCCTTCACAAGTTTCGCATACCTCTTCAGTAGAGTAGACATGCTGTGAATCTTCTTTTAAGAGCTTTTTCATTGCCTTAGTGAGATATGCTACATGTGATTTTAATGAACTGTCGGCATCATAATCTTTTACAGCTAGAACTCGTTTACCCCTTCTTCTTGCTATAGGAAATTATTCCTCATTCTTTGTCAGATTTTTCAATACTACCATTGTCTCATCTGGGTCTTTGTCCAGCAGTAATCCATTTGCTGCTGAATCAATTTTGATACAAGTTTGTAAATTGGCAGCATTATAGAATTTACTTACCTGGTTCCAAACGGGGAATCCATGCATCGGGCAGTTCCTTAGTAGAGAGGTAAATCTATCCCAGGCTTCGTGCATTGGCTCATCGTCTTCCTGTTGAAAAGTAGCAATTTCGTTACGTAATTGCTCAGATAAGTGTGAAGGATTAAAACGAGACAAAAATTCACGAGTTAAATCTGCCCAAGATCGAATTGAACCCAGCGATAGTTTATTCCACCAAGTCTTTGCCCTGTCCCTCAATGAATGAGGAAATAATCGAAGCCTCGGTATCTCTGGATTAACTCCTAATAGCCTAAACGAACCACAGATTTCCTGGAACGTCTTCAGATGCTCCCTAGCAGCACCACTAAATTGGCCAGCGTTGTTTATCATGCTAAACATAACAAGTTTCAGTTCAAAGTTGTCAACATCCACGTCTTGCAGAGTGGTTTCTAGTTCTACATGATCATTGAGCATGTAGTCTCGGCATGACCGGCGTGCTGCAGTAGCAGGAGGGTCGACAGGTGGATCGTTCCCTCCATCTCCGACAGGATTATTATTATCCTAGGGATCCTTTGGTCGTTCCTTCTTTCTTCGTGTCTTTCGTTCACCATTGCTTCGAGTTGTTCCTCTAGATATTTGTTCCTTTCAACGAGGTAACAGACCCTTTTCTTGAGATTGAACGTTCGTTCGGGTTCAGGATCTAACTGGTACTCAGGTTCCTTCGCCCGTTGAGATCTGCGCATACGCAAACGAAAGACCTTGTGAAAGGTAAAATTTAACAATCCAAATAAAAATAGAAAAGAAAAGAAAATGCAGTAAAAGGTAGGGTAAAGTTATGTTGCCAGTCCCCCGGTAACGGCGCCAAAAACTTGTTGCGTGTAAAAGTGTCTATCGCAATGTAGTGCAAGTGTACACGACACAAGTAGTAAAGTGATATGGAAGTATCGGATATCGTCTCCACATGGACTGGGCTAATAGCTTCACCTTGGATTACTGCACGAGAAAGAAAAGAATTATTTAAGTTGTTGTCACGAGATAATAAAATGTACTTAAATAAAAGAGTAATGGAATCAAGATAGAGAGAATGGGCAGGTATTGAATTGCTCAGTAGTGTAGGTGTTGCAAAGTCTTAGAATATCTGTGATGTCGTCGTCCTTGTCGTGGCAGCACCCGTCGCGGCAGCGGTCTGTTGTTAGTCGCGTCAGCGATCACACAACTCTGTACTTCAAGCTTGGAAAAAATCCCTGTTGTGCCTTGGCCTATCCCTAGGTCCAAGTCTGTCGATGAACACGTCTTTGATGATACCTCCCGGCATGAATCGAAGGATGAACACCGATGTTGTTGAATTCTTCCTTAGCCACTTAACCTCGTTCTATTCCTAGGTCTGAGATAGTTCAACTATAAACTAGAGAACCCGCACTTATTCCTTTCGTATACTTAACTCTCCTGATATTGAGTAAATAGATAATCTCACAATGTTCTCCCGATACTCTTGTAAGATGTTGAAAACAAGAATAAGTAAACTTGAAGTTTATTTTATTGAATAGAAAATTCCTAAAACAAAAGCAATCCTTGCAACTATTTTACAAATCAACATGTGGCCCTAGGGGAAGTTTAGAACATGTTGAGAAGGGGAAAACGGCTAGGGTTTCGAGAAGAAGGCTAGAGATAGATGATCTTCTCTCCTAGGTCGAATTACATGCCTTTATATAGGCCTTGGGTTCAAGTTTTCTAATATGGCAGGAATACAAGTTTAAATTAAAGTACAACACTATTAAAGACTAAATCTTCAGAGCATAAGTCTTTAATTCGTCCTTCCTTCTTGCTTGGAGTTTCTTCCATGAACTTTGGGCTTAGAAAAATATAAGGGTATTCCACGAAAGACTGGCATAATTTTCTCTTTCTATCGAGGCCCACTTTGTTTCTTTTCCTCAATATTGCTGTCGTCATTGGCTGCCACGGCAACGGCCATGGCACATCGTCCTCCTCGTCTACACATCTAGTTCCAGCTTTGCTGCATCGCCTGCTTCTCCATCTGCTACAGCAACTACCTGCAAAAGCAACCAATTTCAGTAGAAACTGTGCCATTTAATATATTTGTGATGTATAACTGAAATCTAACCTAAATGCAATGAATTATGCTTGAATGCAGTAGAAATATGGGTTAAATATGGGGTAAATTATAGAACTTTTACACACTCAACACCATATGTTCGTGAAAGGATTTTCAATGTTAGCTGCTCCTTTAACTAAATTGTTCAGGAAGGAGATGCCTTTTGTTTGGATCGAAGTCTAACAACGAAGCTTTGATCAGCTAAAGCAAGTCCTAACCCATGCACCTGTCTTGACCAAGTCTCAATCTGGAAAAGACTATCCAGTTTACAATGATGCCTCGCACCTTGGGTTAAGGTGCATACTGATGCAAGAAGGTAGGGTTATTGCTTATGCTTCAAGGAAACTTAACCCACATTAGATGAACTATCCCTCCCATGACCTAGAATTGTCTGCAGTTGTCTTTGCATTAAAAATTTGGAGGCATTTTCTCTACGGGGAGAAGTGTTATCTTTTCACTGACCACAAAAGCCTTAAATACTTTTTGACACAAAAAGGGTTGAATCTACGACAATGGAGGTGGATGGAACTTCTTAAGGATTATGATTTAGTCATTGATTATCATCCGGGCAAGGCCAAAGTTGTTGCTGATGCACTCAGCCGCAATCCTCTGCCTGGTAAGCATTGATAATGAAATTGGAGTTATAAGTTTGGTGAAGCATGTTAACTCATTGTTACTTCGCTCTTTTGTAGCTCCACGAGCAATCAACGCTCACTTCTGGCTTCGGAAGCACAAATGTCTTGTAGTTGAACTTCAAGTTCAGTCTACCATCATTTCTCGAATTAAGGACTTGCAAGACCAAGATTCCGAACTCCAAGCCATTGTCTCTAAACTATTAGATAATCCTAACTTCGGAATTAATTCTGAAGAACTCCTATGTTTCACAATCGAGTTTGCGTACCAAATGATGAAACTCTCTGTACTGACATTCTTGCTGAAGCTCATTTGAGTTCTTTTTCCATTCACCTTGGGTCTGTGAAAATGTATAAAGATCTATGTGAACTATACTGGTGGCATGGCATGAAGCATGCTATTGTTGATTATATTTGCAAGTGCCTTACGTGTCAACATGTTAAGGCAGAACATTGTGCCCCTACAGGACTCTTGCAACCTATTGATCCACCGAAATGGAAATGGGAAAACGATTACCATGGACTTTGTCAGTGGTCTACCGTTAACCCCTGCAAAGCATGATGCTATTTGGGTTATTGTAGATCGGTTTACGAAGTCAGCTCATTTCATACCAGTTAGAATGGACTACGGTCTCCCTAAGCTAGCTGACTTATACATCAAGGAAGTGATCCGACTTCACGGAGTGCCTGAATCTATCATCTCTGATCGAGATCCTCGGTTTGCATCTCGATTTTGGAGAACCTTACAAGGAGTTTTGGGCACCAAAGTCAATCTTAGCACAGCCTTCCATCCTCAAACTGACGGTCAGTCAGAAAGAGTAATTCAGATTTTGGAAAACATGCTCCAGGCCTGTATTATCGACTTCGGCGGGACTTGGGAGAGGCTGCCTTCGATCAGCAAAAAGCTTATGCTGACCTTAAAAGGAGAGACATTCAATATGAAGTCGGTAAGAAAGCCTTTCTCAAAGTGTCGTCGTGGAAGAAAGTCTTGAGGTTTGGCAAGAAGGGAAAATTGAGCCCTCAGTTCATTGGACCTTTTGAGATTATTGAAAAGATTGGCCCAGTGGCATATCAAATTTTTCTACCTCCAGAATTGAGTAAAATCCATGATGTCTTTCATGTATCGATGCTGCGGAAGTAGCGGTCTGACCCCTCACACGTTTTGGAACTCGAATCGGTAGAATTACGTCCAAACATATCCTATGAAGAAGAACCGGTTGAGATTCTTGCTAAGGAAGTCAAAAGGCTTCATAACAAAGTTGTACCCTTAATTAAAGTGCTTTGGAGAAGTCACACTGTCGAAGAAGCCACTTGGGAGCCTGAAGAAACTATGAGACAAAAATATCTGCATCTCTTCGGTTCAGGTAAAATTCGAGGACGATTTTTCTTAAGGGGGAGAGTTGTAACACCCCGAAATTCGGTCTGGTCGGAATTCATTTCCGATGATCGGAAATTTCCACATTGATGAAGCTGAAGGATTTCACCGACTAGTTAATTATTGTTATCGAACTCTAAATAGGCTTTAAACATCATATTTGAATTCTATTAAGTAATATTAATCTTTTAATGGATAAAATGGAAGAATTATAAGTTGGAGGGTAAAGTTATAAAGGTATGAAAAGTGAGGGGTTAATCATGCGATTAGCCCACTTTGAATTAAAATCTCCACCACGTAGAGTCATCAAATAACTTTCCTTCAAGTGAATGAAAGCTTGGAATTGAAAATAGAAAGCTAAAGGTATTAAGAAGCTTACCCGAGACTATCTTTGAGCTAGCACCTCTCACTCCTTTCACCATCTTCTTCACCTAAGCACACACCTCCATTGGTGGAAATCCAAGCTTGTTATTTCGTCACTTTAACGATATCAAAACATTGTTACTGGTCGGGTAAGCTATATTCCTCATTCAATTAATGGATTCCATGGATATTTTGAGTGTAATCTAAGCCAGGGTTTTGGCTATCCATGTATATCTTCTTGTTCCCATCTTTATTAAAGTTGGACCTTGATTTCGATATTCCTATGTTAATTTTGATGTTGAAACATCAATTCTAATAAGTTCCTATTAATCTTTCTAGCTCAAGAAGGACAGAAAGAAGTATCACCATCTCCGTCACAAGGTAGGAATAAAGGAATCGCTAACCGAGAGCCTTGAAGCTTCGGATTGTTAATGTGAGTGTAGTTGGAGATTCGGGTTTAGGCGAAAGGCCTTCCCGGATCATTATTTGATATGTTAGATTATTTCGCTAACAGTGTTATTGAAGCAAATGCATTAGATGTTAAATCGGACACTTTGATAAGTGTTGGTAAGTTACCATTGACATGGTTTATGTTCGTTGTGTATTGTCATTGATATAAGCATTGTTATGAGATCATTGCATTGAATCATCGGACATGAATATTGACAACAATCCTTAAGATATTGATGTTGAAATATATGTATGTCAAACATCGATTACATTGAAATTGTGAAACATGGATATATTATTGATTTTTGAAATTAACAAGTATATTGTGAGCTTGGGTTGGAATGGACTCGGGATACAATTGGCATGCCATAGAATTCATGAGGTTAGTGTAGGGTGGACTACGGTCTTAAGGCTACGGCCTATATTTATTTGGCGAGGGGGAGGGATGTGTATTGTTATTGGTCACTTTGCGAGGCGGAGGGATGTGTATTGTTATTGGTCACTTTGGCGAGGCAGAGGGATTAGACCATTCATTGATTTAGCGAGGCGTAGGAATTCGCGTATCCACGATCTTAATTCAATCCAAGGAATTATGAATGAGAAGAAACATGTTATTTAATTTATGCATTGATAAATGGCATTGATCATGTTAATATGAATTTATGCATCATTGTAGCTAAGGCCTTCCATCATTTATGTTAGTAGTGACTACCTCACTAGGCAAGGTGTACCTAATGTGTCTTTCCTCATGCATTTTCAGGTTAAAGAGTTGTTCGTTGGAAGATCGGATCGGCCACAAGGACAAGTCACTATTGGTATACAAGTAATGCATTTATGTTTTCACACTCCTAGGAAGGTGGAAAAGTAGTTAGACTAGTCAAATATGCTCGTTTTGTTGTGTTAGTGGCTTGCCCATTTTGTATTAAGGTCTATGGCCCTAAATTCCTATTTTGGTTTTGCTAATATGGCCTTAAATATGCATATTTTTTCTAAAAAGGTAAAAACGAAGTAAACATACTCATATAGCCTTGAAAATTTGCATGCTAGTAGATTATATTAATGGAATGTTGCATATAAAGTTTCGTTGTAATTGGACATCTTCTGGTAGGGTAATTTTTATAAAAACCAGATAAAATCTATCATTACAGGTCTCACTGTATCGAAACGGGTGATGACGTTTCGATACGGGTACCCTAACTTTGAACATGAGATTAAAGGCGTTCTGAAACGAAGTGATGCCATTTCGGAACATTCTGTCTATGGAGACCCCTGTTTCGATACAAGTTTTGAAAAGGTTTGCCACTAGTGACCCCTGTATTGATACAAGTTTCGGAACGGTCAAGTCAAGGTCAATGCATTCCGATACAAGTCATGCCTGTATCGAAACGATCTAAAGAGTTGGGTCAATAGGGTTGACTCTCGAGTACCCGTTTCGAAACAACATTTGGTGTTTCGAAACGGGGTTAGGTAAGTCTGTTATGGCACATTGAACAATTTTAATTATTTTTGCAATTAAGGCACCGATTCTTGTGGAGTCAAATTGATAGTGGTAATGGCTTTGGAAATGAATGAATTTTGGTAAGTACAACCTTTTAGTAATAAATTAGTCCAAAATGTTTATAATAGTTGTAAAATGAACCTTGGTTGATAATTATGTATGCTCTTTGATCTTTTGGAACGATAGGTGCCTTGGCTATATGATGGACAATAATTACAAAATGTTTATAAGTTAAAAATGAAAATTAATATCACTGTTTGTTTCTTCGTCTTCCGGTAACACACTCCGACTTGGTTCTCTTCTAGACCGGGAAGGGGGTGTTACAAGGACCACATTGACTGTCCAACCAAGCAGGAATTTGAAAATGATCTTTGGTCTACTCGACTTAGGGGCAATATCAAAAGGACCCAGGAGCGAGACGAGTTCGGTAAGAGCATCACCTCCTAAATTGAAGACGTAGCAAAGCTTGTGGCATCAAGACGCTATATTTCTTCACCCCACGTCAGATCGACAAGGTGGGACCAAGGCTTCAAAGGTTGATTGAAGAAATGAGTTGTAACACCCTGGTTTTGGGTCTAGAAGATTCGGTAAGAATTCGAGGTCTGAAAGATCGGTGTTGGGAGTTATGGGTGAGTTCAAGGAAAGTAGTCTTCGGATGGTCGGAAAAATATGAAATAAATTTCTAAAATCCTTAATAATTATATATAAGGCTTTGGTAAAATCAGTTTTGGAAAAACTTTTTCCAAAACATGACATTTCAGTTTAGTGGCCAAAATTTAAAGATTGCAAAATCTGTTTTTAGTGACCATTTTGTAAAAGAGTCAAAACATAGAATCTTTAAGGAGCTAAATTGTCTGGGCTAATATAGTTATTTTCCCCTTTATTTTTGACTATTCAAATATTTTAAATAGGGGTTTTTTAATTAAAACTAGAAAGGGTTGATCATCTTTTTCTCATTTTACGTCAAAAGCAAATTTTGAAGCTCTTCTCATTTCCTCTTCAACCAAACAACCATCTAGGCTTAATTTCTCAAAGGTAAATGATGTTTCTTATTGATCTAATATTTTCAAAAGGTTTTCCTATCTTCTATCTCTAAAACCCATGCTTTATTCCTAGTTTTCTCAAGTGTTCTTTGCTAATCAAGGGGGAAATATTATCATTGGAGGTGAGCGACGAAATTCTCCTCTGATGTAAGGTTCTTTATTGATATTCCCATGTTTTTTATTCTTTTATTTAGTAAGGTTAATATTTTCTAAAAGGTTTCTAATGAAAATTTGGGTAAATATGGTAAAATGAGCTTTTAAGTGAGATCTTGATTTAGATCTTTCAATGCTGAGTTTGATGATGGTTATATCTTAGTTTTTGATGTGGAATAATTTTGATATGATGGGTGAATGATAGAAATTCCGAATTTGGGTGTTGTGTTCAAGTTTGGTGGGTGTAAAAGTGAGTTTTGGGTGAGTTTTGTGATCAATCAATAGCTGATGGTATTATGATGATGAGTTGATGTTTTTAGATTTTTATTCATGTGTTTTGATGATGTATAATGCTGGGTTTATGCTGGAGGCTGTCCGAGTTGAGTTTTCTAATGTTTTCGGTTTGTTTCGACAATGTTTCGATAAGTGATTTGAATGAGTTATTGAATCTCTGTTTTCCAACAAGTTAGAGTGTTGAAAATATCTCTAATCCTCTGTTTTGGGTTGGTTAGAAGTAGGGTTGAAGATCTGGAGTCGTTGGATACATTTGTGGGCGAAACAGGAAGCTAGAAAAGTGTTTCGGCTTGGTTTTGGTATTCGCTGGTGAGTGGAAATGTTTTTAACGCCTTAACAAGGTTAAAGAAGCATTTTGGGAGTTTGGGTTTTGCCATTAGGCCAAACCAAGCTCAAGAGTAAGTTTAGAGTTATTTTGGTATTTTCGCCGTTTTACATGTTGATCATGTTTTGATCATGAGCATATCATTTTTAATGATGTTTTCCACTGTTGTTATGCATCAATATATGTTGATTTTGTCCCATGAGAATACCATGTGATTTATGAAAATGTTGCTTGAGTTCATGCTAAGCATGGGCTTGTGTTTATGGTATTTGGGATGTGTTTGGGGAAGTGTTTAACCCCGGTGTAAAATAGTGGAATGAGATGTTGCGATGAGTATATTGACACATGTGGATCTTTATATCAGATAGATTGATCGATCAATAGGATGTGAAGTGAACTGTATATATAAAATTCACGCGTGAGATAAATTCTTCGGTTTCACAATACGGTTTATGCTATTGTGATGTGAGTGATAGTGGTTGTGCTATCACCAACTGACAATGCGGGTTGTGGCATCCCAGCCGAATTGAGATTGTGGTGAGGGTTGTTTCACCATGTAGCTTGATGGGGGTTGTGACATCAAGGTGTCTGCTTATCCGAGCAACGTGTCAATGATACCGGTATACTCATTCGCCTATAGTTTTTATATGAGCTTGGTAAACTCATATGGTTATGTTTATATGCTTGAAGCATGTGAGTTGAAATGGAGCTGATAGGTTTGGTTTGCATATGTGGTTAACATATGGTTTATGCATGTGTTGTGCCTATGGCATGTGTTGTTGCAATTGCTTATACTTGATTTAAGTATGGTATGTTTGAAAGGAAATGATTTGCTAAAGTGATTTTAAGAAATGGTGTTGGTTCCAAAATGAAGTTGGTTTTCAAAACTACATTGTTGTAGCTTGGTTTTGAGCCCAGCTCACTAAGCTTCGTAGCTTACTCTCTCTTTTCCAACAATACAGATCCGTAGACTATCTTGGAAGAAAACAGTGCAAGGGAAGTGATCCAAGTGTCCGCTTCAAGCTCAAGTATGGTTTTGTTTAGATAGTAGTGTGTGTAGCAATGTGGATAGACCTTGTTTATGTTTTGGGAGTGTTTTGTAGACTCCTTGTGATGCGAGCATCTTTATTATGCCTTTGTTGGCTTGTTTATACCTTGAGCATAATGGTTTTGGCTTTCTATCTTGTTTTTCTTAGCAAATGGTTTTTGATGTTTCTTATCTTATCGCTTGTTAATTGTGAGTTAGTTCTCTTGTTTAAATGTAAGTTTGGTTGTTTATTCTTAGTGTTGGTATGCTTATCTTGTTGATATCTTGTTGCATGTGTTGATTGGAACCAAGAGGAACAGCCTTGGAGATGCTTGGACTGTAGATTTTTCTATTCTGCTGCAGGGTACTTCGAAACATGCCTCAACATTTCAAAACGACCCTTAAATTGGCCTTTGTGTTTCGGAAGTGGTATCGAACGGGCTTTGCAGTCGCAAAACGGTTTAACCGTTTTGGAACGAAAGCTCTCTAGAATTTTAAATGTTAGACACGTATCAATACCGTCAGGAGTGTTTCGAAACGGGGGTCATGGAAGTTAGTTAAGAGCATCTTGAAGTTATTTTTCTTGCGTTTTGGTCCAAGCTTGATGTGTTATCAATTGAGTTTGATTGAGGGCTTGTTTTGAGTTGTATTTCAGCATGAAAGTATGAAATGGGACTAATTTCAAAGTGATCACCTTAATTTCATCACAAGTCCATGTTTTATGCTAGTTTTGAATTTTGGTCCCTGGTTGTTCGGTTGATTGTTCGATGCTCGTCTTGTCGTGTTTTCTTCCGCTGTGTGTTCTTGAAATATAGGGTTTAATTGGAGCATCTAGAATAGATATTAATCAAAGCTTTTAGGGTTGCTAATCGGAGGCAAATCTCTAGATTTTTCGTCGGTTAGTCCCGTGTGATCTGCTTGATACGGTCTGGTGGTAAGGCCGGGTCGAGGGGATTACATGAGTGCTCAGACCGAGACGTATTCGTAGGACCTTCATTATCCAATGGAAGATTCATCTAGAGCAACACCTTAATAGAATTGATGACCCTTCACATGCATTCATGCTTTTGCATACATACATTTGCTTCTATGCATTTGTTTTTTGTTTGTTTGCATTAAATAATGTTTTGATCATTGTATTCATACATGCATAAAACAGATTAATTTTGGAAAATTCCATTTATGTAGTAAAAATCACGTGCAAACACGACTTGAGTCATGAACACTAAGGAAAGATTGACAACTCTGGAAGCAAATCAAAAGAGCATCCATGATAAGCTTGAGAAAATGGAAAATGATCTGAAAAAAGAGATTGAGTTATCACAAAGGAAAACAGTCAACCAAATCGCAGCCATGTTTGGGTGTAGAGACCCAGAAGCAGGAGAAGATACGAATACTTTGCCTCGGTTCTCGAGGATGGCTTTTATACATTAACGGATGCAAAAGGAAGTGGCTTTACCTAAAGTCAAGATCTCACCCCATTTTCTAGAATCTTCTGCTCGTATTGAATTAAAAGACAATACCGATAGGGTTCGTAGCCACAAGGTGTCTGACCTCAATGAAGAAACTTATAAGGCAAAGGTCGAGAAGAAATGGGAAGACCGCTACAAGAAGCTGATGGAAATGATTAAATCTTATCAAGAAAGAAGCATTTATGGTGGCATGGATGCTAGATATTTGAGTCTAGTTTCTGACCTGGTGGCTCCTCAAAAGTTCAAGGCCCCAGACTTTGAAAAGTATAATGGAACTACATGCCCATTGGCACATTTGACCATGTACTGTAGGAAAATGTCACCACACATGGAAAACGAGAAATTACAGATTCATTGCTTCCAAGATAGTTTATCAGGGTCTGCTATCTGATGGTATGCTCAACTAAGTCGAGTCAACATATACACTTGGAGAGATCTGTCGAAAGCTTTCCTCAAACTATACGAGTATATGACAGACATGGCCCCGAGCAGGATCGCACTACAAGATATGGAGCAAAATCCCAATGAGAGCTTCCACCAATATACCTAGAGATAGTGAGATATGGCATCCCAAGTTCAACCTCCACTGTCAAAAAATGAGGTTACTCTAATGTTTATGGAGACTTTAAATGGTCCTTTGTAACACCCGGGTTTGGGGGTCAGGTGAAATTAAATTATTAAAATATAATTTTGGGCTTGTATCTTCTAAATTTTTTTTATGTTGGGCTTGTTTTAAATTAAAACTCAAATAGCCATGGATTCCACACTATGGTAATAACCCATTTTCATTAAGGGTAAAAGTGACTTTTGGGTTTAAAAATAAATCAAACAATAAAAGATTTCTTTTTGCTCATCTTCTTCCCCCTCCTCTTCAAAACTAACGACAACTTCCCCTCCCCTTTACTATCTACTATTCCATTTCCTTCTTGCTTCATCTTTGAATATTTTTGAAAGGTAATTACGTTTTTGAGTTGTCTTCGTCTTCCTCTTTCTCTCCATGTTTTTAGTTTTCAATGCAACCCATTATTTTGCATATTAGAGTTTTCAAGTTTTAAGTTAAAAATTCAAACTTTATGGTTTATTGTTAAAGCTTTTGATTTATTATTATTAAATATGTTATTGGTAGCCCAAATGGTCCAACATAGCTAATTTTCACGAAGTTTTATCAAGAAACTCGGATTTGAGTTTAAGTGGGGTTTTAGAGTGCTTTAAAATGGATTTTTGGGCTGTTTAGGATAAAAGCTTGAGGGCTGATGGTTAGGTTATGTTTAAATGCTGTTTTAGGAGTGTTGGATGTTGAATTTGATGTTGGAAATGGGAGTTCCTTGCTGGGTTTTGTGGCTGCACGAAAATGTGGGTTTTGAGAGTGTTCTTGACTTGATTTTGAGCTTGATTGGTGTTCTGAGTTTACAACAGTGGTTTGTGTTTGTTTTGGTGATTAAAAGAGTGTATTTGATTGTTTAGAAACAAGAAATCGTGTTGGTGAAGCCTCACTTTCGAATCTAGAACCGTAGGGAGCTTGATCAGTTGTTTGCTTGTGTTTGGAAAGTCCGGTGATGTGGTTCTTCGATTTTAAATTGGTTTTCAAAATGTTTGGTTCGAGCATGTGGACCTAGGTCGGGCTTGGTAAACCCACCTAGAGTTTGGATTAGATTGGTAGTCTAATCTCGAGCTTTAGTTTAGAAGACTTTGGTTGAACTTCTAAATGTTGTGATATGCCTCATGTATTAAATGTGAATGATGTTGCTATGCATTTTGTGCATATGTGTTGTGATAAGGCATGATGACTCATTTATGCATTATAATATACACGTGTTTGATGAAATGTGAGTCTATGATGGTAGATCATGGGGTTTACGTGCTAAGCACGAAAATTGGTAAGAATGTTGTGAGGTTGAGCTATGAAATGATTTAGTATTGGCACTAGTATGCTTGGGTACAAATGATCGGCCATTAGGATATTAGTGTGCACACGATTGTCGAAATGCGCGAGTAGTCTTGGTGATTGTAGTCATTAAGATGGAGTACGGGTACACCCGCAAATCTTCATTTATATTTTAGTCGGTGATGAGTGGAATCCCATCGACGAGGCTTGAGGATGAGTGGAATCCCCTCCGCGTGAAATGGTGATAAGTGTAATCCCACCGTGAGGTAATGTAAAGGTTGAGTTGTTGGATGTGAGTTCCAAACAGTTGTTATCCGCGTATTCGGCTCATAACCAGGTGCCATTAGTTTTGTTAAATGTGTTTCCTTATGATTGTATTATGGACATGTTGAGCATGGCATGATAATTGATGTTATGTTCATGCATTTCATATATTTGATTCATGTGGTTCCGAAGGTAAGGAAACATGCATTCTTCCTTGGTTTTGTTGCTCGTGCTTGGACCCTGCATTGTCGAGGTTTGTTTTATGAGCTTACCCTCACTAAGCTTTACGCTTATGCTCTCTTTTTTTCGACAATGCCGATCCTTAGTTCGTGGGTTGCTTGTGCAAGGAGAAAGGCCTCCAAGTGTGCTATCTTAACCTTCAAGTATGAACTTTTAATTTAAAAGATGTAATAGATAAGGAATGGGGAATTGTGTATGTTGCTTGTGTTAAGGAGCTTGTTTAGACTCCTCTAGTATGTTGATGTTTGGTTGTGGTATGTTCATGCCATGTATGTTGGCCTTGTACCCTTATCATTATGCTTTTGTGTATGTTTGTCTAAGGCATGAAACCTTGATATGTTATGTATGAATCTTTTGTTGAATTGATGCTTCCTTTCAATGTATGGCCTTTTATGTATGCTGTGTGTTAAGCATGTTTGTTATAGGGTGCCTTGCATCTAGAGTTAATGCATGTTGGTTGTGGGAGGTCTTAGTTGGTGTTTTGAGGCAGCCTAGTGCCTTAAACTAGCAAAAACCAGTCTGCTCACAGTAGGCGTATCGAAACGGTTGGTCCCGTTTCGATACAGTCCCCTTGTTTCATGCGAAGCATTTCGATACGCGGGAGGGGCGTTTTGAAACCATTTTGCTACTGGAAATCTGAGATTTTGACGAGAAATTGACCACGATAAGTTGACCGATGAGGGCGTATCGATACGGTCTACAAGCGTTTCGATACGGTCTCCTCGGGTTGACTTTGGCCAATTGACCTAGTCAAGACGTATCGATACACTCTCTGGGCGTATCGATACGGCCTGCAGTTTAAGTTAAAATGGGTTGTTTTTGGTATGCGGTTTGGGTTTGGGTTGATCGCCTCGCTTGTTGCTTCCACTGTTGTTGTTTCACATAGGTTATAATAATGCATATAGACAAGATAATAAAAATGAAAAAGTTTTCTCGGGTTGTTAACTGAAGTGGAGCCTTAATGGGTTTCACCTCGGTTATCCCCGTGTGTGATCCACTCAGACCGGTCAGACGCCCGGACCGGGACGAGGGGTTACACTTGTTGGTATTAGAGCCTAAGGTTACCGAGACCTCGGGCATGTAAGTGAGGTAAATTAAATTTTTGTATTGCAATTGCACGGTGTTTTCTTCACATGTAAGTATGCTTGCTTGCTTATCAAGTATGCTTTGATGCTTGCTTAATTGATCGTAAGTGTTTGTTGTTTGAAGCATGTTGACTAGAGTCCCATTGTTTCTATTACATTAGAAAAAGAGATTTTTAAGTAAGGGAAACATACTTGAGCCACTTGGACCCTTACCCTTGCTAACCCAATTCTTGTATGTTGTTGTTGTAGTTGTTATCTATGAGCGGTTATGTCGAGGCCTAAAGGTAGACCCAGGCTGGTTCGTCAAGAACCCCATGTTGTGGCACCTGCTGATGAGCCGATGGCTGGAGTAGAGGCTCCTGTGGTAGAGCATGCTGTTGGAGTCGGAGCTCCACCACCACCACCTCCTCAGCCTGATGTGGAAGGCTAGGCTAGAGCTGAGGGAGCGGGACCTCAGGTTGGCCAGGGTGGCCAAGGTCCTGCAGGGATAGATATGGTTCCGCTAGTTCAAGCTTTAGCGGGAGCGTTTCAGGCTGCAGTTGCCGGAGCTCAGGCTGCAGCACAGCCGAGAGAAGATGATGCTAGCTTACCCTTAGAAAGGCTCCGTAGCCTCAGAGCGGATGAGTTCAGGGGATATACGCCTGAGAGATCAGAGTTATGGCTAGAGAAGACAATTCGTATTTTGGCTCAGATGGGATGTGTTGGGGCTCGTAAGTTGGGCTGTGTGGTTTCATTACTTCAGGGTGATGCCTACACATGGTGGGTCACCATTACTACCGGCGGGCCTGAGGCCGAGATCAATTGGAATTTCTTTGAGACTGCTTTCAGAAAGAGGTATTTAGGCCCGAGATATTTAGATGAGAAGAAGAGGGAGTTCATGGCTCTTGTTTAGGGAGACACCTTATTGACAGACTATGATATCTTCTTTGTCCGATTGAGTCAGTATGCTCCGGAGTTGGTTCCTACTGAGAGGGGTCGTTGTGATCGGTTCAGGTATGGACTTCATGAGGAAGTCAAGAGGTACACCTTGGCTACTGATTATTCTGATTTTGATGTCTTGGTCGCTAGGGCCAAGGACATCGAGTATAGCTTGGGGCTGACAAAGCGTTCGGGAGGATCCGGTTCAGGGAAGAGGCACAACAACTTTGATCGTGGTGATGCCAAGAGGAATCAGGGCGGTGGACAACAATATGATCATAGGCGTGGCGGTGGCCACCATGGTAGAGGCCATCAGGGCCAGAGAGCTGGAGGGCGTTTGCCCGAGTGTACCCGATGTGAGAGACAACATTCAGGAGAGTGTTGGGGGAACTATCATGCTTGTTGGAACTGTGGATTGAGAGACCACTTTAGAAGAGAGTGTCCGCATCAGGCGGCACAAGCACCGAATCTAGCGCAGGCTCCTGCGAGGGCGATTGACTATCAAAGAGGCCGAGGGCGCGGTCGTGGTTACTTCTAGCCGAGGGCTGATGCACCTAGGATAGAGGCACCAAGGAATCTTGCTCATGTAGTGGCAGTTCAGCCAGAGGCCGCTGGACCAGCTAGAGTCTACGCGCAGAGAGAGGCAAGAAATGACACAGATGTGATAACAGGTAATTTTGAGTTACAGTCCATGTCTTTGGTTTCCTTAGTTGATTCGGGTTCCACACATTCTTACATTTTGAGTGATCATGCAAAGAAGTTAGACATACTTGTTGAGATTTTAGACGTAGGGATGCATGTGACTAGTTCCTTCGGTAAGACAGTTGTAGTTAGACGGATGTATTTGTCCGTTGAAGATTCAGGGTCATGTGTTTCCTGTTGATATGATGGAGCTTTCGTTCTACGGTTTTGATATCATTTTAGGTATGGATTGGTTGGTTGAGCACAAAGCTAGTGTAGATTTTAAGACAAAGTGAATTTTGATGAAGCTTTTTGATGACTATGAGGTAGTGGTAGTAGGCGAGTTAAGTTCTTGTCGAACGTTGTGCCGGCTTTAGAGGCTCATAGGTTGATGGACTCTGGTTGTAGGACTTATTTAGCATATGTGATGAATCCGAATATGAGCGAGGTTAGACCAGAAGATATCAGGACAGTTTGTGATTATCCGGATGTGTTTCCAGAAGAGTTACCGGGTTTGCCTCCTGGCCGAAATGTAGAGTTTGTGATTGAGACTGTTTTAGGGTCTACTCCAGTTTCTATTGCTCCGTATCGTATGGCTCTGAAAGAGTTGAAGGAGTTGAAAAGTTAGCTTCAAGAGTTGTTAGAACGAGGTTTTCTTAGGCCAAGTAGTTCGCCTTGGGGTGCTCCTGTGTTGTTTGTGAAGAAGAAGGATGGCAGTATGAGGATGTGTATCGACTACAGGCAGTTGAACCAATTGACAGTAAAGAACAAGTATATGTTGCCTCGTATAGATGACTTGTTTGATCAGTTGAGGGGTGCCTCAGCGTTTTCGAAGATAGATTTGAGATCAGGGTACTATCAGTTGAAGGTAAAAGAATGTGATGTTCCGAAGATAGCTTTTAGGACTAGATACGGTCAGTATCAGTTCCTTGTGATGTCGTTTGGGCTCACGAATGCACCAGCAGCTTTCATGGACATGATGAACAGAGTTTTTTGAGACTATCTAGACCGTTTTGTAGTTGTTTTCATAGACGACATCCTTGTGTACTCGAGATCAGAAGAAGAGCATGATGAGCATTTGAGAATTGTTTTGCAGAGATTGATGAGTAATCAGTTGTATGCTAAGTTGAGTAAATGCGAGTTCTGGATCAGAGTGGTTGTGTTTCTTGGCCATGTGGTATCAGCTGAAGGTATCCATGTTGATCCGATGAAGATTGAAGCCATTGTTGAGTGGAGACAACCTAAGTCAGTGACCGAGATTAGGAGTTTCCTAGGACTAGCTGGTTACTATAGGAGGTTTGTTGATGGTTTCTCTAGAGTAGCTACTCCGTTGACTAAATTGTTACAAAAAGGAGTGAAGTTTGAGTGGTTAGATGCGAGACAGAGTGCTTTTGCGAAGTTAAAAGAAGCCTTGACGAATGCTCCAGTGTTGGTAAAGTCAGTTTTAAGGAAAGAGTTCGTGATCTATAGCAATACTTCCTACATAGGTTTAGGTTGAGTTCTGATGCAAGAAAGGAAAGTTATTGCTTATGCTTCGAGGTAGTTTAAGGTGCACGAGAAGAACTACCCTACGCAGGACATTGAGTTGGCAGCAGTTGTGTTTGCATTGAAGATTTGATGTCACTATTTGTATGGTGAGAAGTGCACGGTTTACACTGAACATAAAAGCTTGAAGTATTTGATGACTCAGAGAGAGCTGAACTTGAGACAGAGAAGATGGCTTGAACTGTTGAAAGACTATGATTTGACTATTGAGTACCATCCGTGTGAGGCAAATGTAGTGGATGATGTGTTGAGCAGAAAAGTTGCAGTTGAGTTGCGAGTTATGTTTGCTAGGCTGAGTGTATCAGGGGATGGTGGTTTGATTACAGAGTTGCAAGTGAAGCCTTCGTTGATTCAGATGATCAGAGAGAAACAGTTGCAAGACGTATCTCTAGCTTCACATGTTCAGGACATTGCAGAAGGTAGACCGACATAGTACAATTTCAGTGACGGGAATGTGTTGTGTTACAGAGACAGAGTGGTAGTACCTGAAGATGTTGAGTTGAGACGTGTGATTCTTAGCGAATTAAATTCGAGTCCTTTTTCTATGCATATGGGCAATACTAAAATGTACTGAGATATGAAGAATGATTATTTATAGGTTGGTTTGAAGAATGATGTAGCCGAGTATGTGAGCTGTTGCATGGTTTGTCAGAGAGTAAAGGCAGAACATCAGGTTCCTTCAGGTTTGTTACAACCTTTGAAAATTCCAGAATGGAAGTGGGAAAGAATCACTATGGACTTTGTGTCAGGGTTGTCGTGTCTCCTTCAAAGAAGAATTATGTTTGGGTGATAGTTGATAGATTCACTAAGTGTGCTCATTTCTTAGAAGTGAACACCACAGATTCTTTAGACAAGCTAGCATATTTTTACATCCGCGAGATTGTGAGACTGCATGGAGTTTCGCATTCTATTGTATAAGATAGAGATCCGAGATTCACATCGAGGTTTTGGGGTTGTTTGCATAGTGCCCTAGGTAGTCGTTTGCATTTCAATACTTCTTATCATCCGCAGTCAGATGGCCAGTCAGAGCGAGTGATACATGTATTAGAGGATATGCTCTGTTGTGTGATTGACTTCCACAGTTCGTGGGAGAAATATTTACCCTTAGTTGAGTTTGTTTACAACAACAGTTACCAGGCTAGTATCCAGATGGCTCCTTATGAGGCATTGTATGGTAGGCGATGTAAGACTCCAATCTGTTGGGCCGAAACGGGTCAGAAATTGTTACCTATGCCGGATTTGCTTAAGGGGACTACCGATAAAATGAAGTTGATTTGTGACCGTCTAAAAGCAGCTTTCGATCGCCAGAAATCTTATGCGGATTTGAAGAGAAAAGAGATTGAGTTTTCAGTGGGTTAGAAAGTGTTTCTGAAAGTGTCTCTGTGGTAGAAGGTAATGTGATTTGGCCGGAAAGGCAAGTTGAGTCCGAGGTTTATCGGTCCGTATGAGATAGTTGAGCGGATTGGGCCAGTAGCTTACCGTTTGAGATTGCCTTAGGAGTTAGAGAAGATCCACGATGTCTTTCATGTGTCGATGCTTAGGAGATATAGATCAGATCCGTCTCATGTTATGCCCGCTGAGGAGATAGAACTGAATCCATATTTATCTTACAATGAAGAACCAGTTGAGATACTTGCTTCTGATAGCAAGGTGTTGCGTGGTAAGACCATAGAGTTGGTCAAGGTGTTGTGGAGACATAGAGGCGTGGAAGAGGCCACGTGGGAGAGGAGAGCTGATATGCTTGAGTAGTTTCCGTACTTGTTTCCGTCAGGTAATTTCGGGGACGAAATTCCTTAAGTGGGGAGAGTTGTAACACTCGGGTTTGGGGGTCGGGTGAAATTAAATTATTAAAATATAATTTTGGGCTTGTATCTTCAAAACAAATAAATTTATGTTGGGCTTGTTTTAAATTAAAACCCAAATAGCCATGGATTCCACACTATGGTAATAACCCATTTTCATTAAGGGTAAAAGTGACTTTTGGCTTTAAAAATAAATCAAACAATAAAAGATTTATTTCTGCTCATCTTCTTCCCCATTCTCTTCAAAACTAACGACAACTTCCCCTCCCCTTCACTATCTACTATTCCATTTCCTTCTTACTTCATCTTTGAAGATTTTTGAAAGGTAATTACGTTTTTGAGTTCTCCTCATCTTTCTCTTTCTCCCCATGTTTTTAGTTTTCAATGAAACCCATTATTTTGCATATTAGAATTTTCAAGTTTTAAGTTAAAAATTCAAACTTTATGGTCTATTGTTAAAGCTTTTGATTTCTTATTATTAAATATGTTATTGGTTGCCCAAATGGTCCAACATAGCTAATTTTTACGAAGTTTTATCAAGAAACTCGGATTTAGGTTTAAGTGGGGTTTTAGAGTGCTTTAAAATGGATTTTGGGGTTGTTTAGTATAAGAACTTGAGGGCTGATGCTTAGGTTATGTTTAAAGGTTGTTTTGGGAGTGTTGGATGTTGAATTTGATGTTGGAAATGGGAGTTCCTTGCTGGGTTTTGTGGATGCACGAAAATGTGGGTTTTGAGAGTGTTCTTGGCTTGATTTTGAGCTTGATTGGTGTTCTGAGTTTACATCAGTGGTTTGTATTTGTTTTGGTGATTAATAGAGTGCATTTGATTATTTAGAAACAAGAAATCGTGTTGGTGAAGCCTTACTTTCGAATCCGGAACCATTGGGAGCCTAATTGGTTGTTTGCTTGTGTTTGAAAAGTTCAGTGAGTGGTTCTTCGATTTTAAATTGGTTTTCAAAATGTTTGGTTCGAGCTTGTGGACCTAGGCCGGGCTTGGTAAACCCACCTAGAGTTTGGATTAGATTGGTAGTTTAATCTCGAGCTTTAGTTTAGAAGACTTTGGTTGAACTTCTAAATGTTATGTTATGCCTCATGTATTAAATGTGAATGATGTTGCTATGCATTTTGTGCATATGTGTTGTGATGAGGCATGATGATTCATTTATGCATTGTAATATGCACGTGTTTGATGAAATGTGAGTCCATGATGGTGGATCATGGGGTGTACGTGCTAAGCATAGAAATTGGTAAGAATGTTGTGAGGTTGAGCTATAAAATGAGTTAGTATTGGCACTAGTATGCTTGGGTACAAATGATCGATCATTAGGATGTTAGTGTGCACACGAGTGTCGAAAGGCGCACATGGTCTTGGTGATGGTAGTCATTAAGATGGAGTACGGGTACGCCCGAAAATCTTCATTTATATTTTAGTCGGTGATGAGTGGAATCCCATCGACGAGGCTCGAGGATGAGTGAAATCCCCTCTACGTGAAACGATGATGAGTGTAATCCCACTGTGAGGTAATGTAAAGGTTGAGTTGATGGATGTGAGTTCCAACGGTTGTTATCGGCGTATTCAGGTCATAACCAGGTGCGAATACGTTTTGTTAAATGTGTTTCCTTGTGATTGTATTGTGGACATGTTGAGCATGGCGTGATAATTGATGTTATGTTCATGCACTTCATATATTTGGTTCATGTGGTTCCGAAGGTAAGGAAACATGCATTCTTCCTTGGTTTTGTTGCTCGTGCTTGGACCCTGCATTGTCGAGGTTTGTTTTATGAGCTTGCCCTCACTAAGCTTTATGTTTACGCTCTCTTTTGTTTGACAATGCAGATCCTTAGTTCGTGGGTTGCTTGTGCAAGGAGAAAGGCCTCCAAGTGTTCTATCTTAACCTTCAATATGAACTTTTAAGTTAAAAGATGTAATAGATAAGCAATGAGGATTTGTGTATGTTGCTTGTGTCAAGGAGCTTGTTTAAACTCCTCTAGTATGTTGATGTTTGGTTGTGGTATGCTCATGCAATGTATGTTGGCCTTGTGCCCTTATCGTTATGCTTTTGTGTATGTTTGTCTAAGGCATGAAACCTTGATATGCTATGTATGAATCTTTTGTTGAATTGATGCTTCGTTTCAATGTATGGCCTTTTATGTATGTTGTGGGTTAAGCGTGCTTGTTATAGGGTGCCTTGCATCTAGAGTTAATGCATGTTGGTTGTGGGAGGTCTTAGTTAGTGTTTTGAGGCAACCTAGTGCCTTAAACCAGCTAAAACCAGTGTGCTCGCAGCAGGCGTATTCAAACGGTTGGTCCCTTTTCGATACGGTCCCTTTATCTCAGGCCAAGCGTTTCGATGCGCGGGAGGGGCATTTCGATACCATTTTGCTACTGGAAATCTGAGATTTTGACGAGAAATTGAGGGTATTGAAACGGTCCTAGGTGTTTCGAAATGCTCTTCGTAATGTTGATCACGAGAAATTTACCGATGAGGGCGTATCGATACAGTCTACAAGCGTTTCGATACGGTCTCCTCGGGTTGACTTTGGCCAGTTGACCTAGTCAAGACGTATTGATACACTATCTGGGCGTATCGATATGACCTACAGTTTAAGTTAAAATGGGTTGTTTTTGGTATGTTGTTTGGGTTGATCGCCTCGCTTGTTGCTTATGCTGTTGTTGATTCACATAGGACATAATAATGCATATAGACAAGATAATAATAATGAAAAAAATTTCTCGGGTTGTTAACTGAAGTGGAGCCTTAACGGGTTTCGCCTCGGTTATCCCCGTGTAACCCGCTCGGAACGGTCAAGCGTCTGGACTGGGACGAGGGGGTTACATCCTTTATATTACTACATGTTAAATCACGCCACCGAAGGTTTTGCAGACATGGTCATGAATGGAGAGTTGATATTGGTAGCCATCAGAAGTGGAAGACTCGAGAGAGAAGAAGATGACCAACACGTTTAGAGTTTTGTCACGAAGATTGATGGAGGCAAGGTTGGTTGGAATTCATGCTTTCCTAGAATAATGCGTAATTTTCTCCAGAAAATTAGGATCATGCTTAGAACAAACCCTTTTGCTTTTGCCCGCGAGCATTAGGGATCTTTTGTAAGGGCTTCTATGTCAATTTACCTATTCAAAGATGCATTTTTTTCAAGTGGCAAACATTTCTCATTTTTGTTTCACCTCTTTCCTTTTTTTCATTCTTCATCCATTTCTTTTCAAGCATACATTTTCTATACAAAGTCTCTATTATTGATTGTATGAATGATTCTTGAATCTAATCCTGAGATAAAGGGGCAAAAGGTATGTTCATGACTAATGGGGAAATCCCATATGCATATTATGAGTGTATTTTCCTCTTAGACATTGTTTTTAGGGTCCTTGAATGAAGTGATAACTCTAAAACATCTACCAACTGAAGACTGCTTTTCTTCGACGATGTTTGTGTGTGAAATGACATTTGGCATTCCTTCATTTCC
Organism: Hibiscus tridactylites; assembly: GCA_958450335.1. NCBI lineage: Eukaryota > Viridiplantae > Streptophyta > Magnoliopsida > Malvales > Malvaceae > Hibiscus > Hibiscus tridactylites. Next base: position 54,694,924 of record OY288268.1, on the reverse strand, counting down.
CTTCACAAAAATAAAATAAAAATCCATTTGTTGTCCCCCTTTGAGCCTAATATTATTTTTCTCGTGATTGAACCCCAACCAAGGATCACTCCCCACACCGAGGGGGCAAAGAGGATGAAAATTGCAAGCAAAGGAACACGACAAGTAAATGTCCTAAACTGAAAATGAAAAGGACACAAAAAGGAAAAACAAGGAAAAAGAAAAAAAGAAAAGAATAAAAAGAAAGAAGAAATGCGAAGGAAAATTTGAAGTAAATCCTTCAACTGAGATGAGTGCCAGAAAAGGAAATGAACTCTAGGGTGAAAACCCAAAATGGGCAGTCTAGAGTGATCCAATGAATAAAAGAAGAAGAATAGAGATTTCATCATGAAAAGTTGATCCTTGGTTTAATCACCTTTAAACATGTATTTGAGCCTATATACCTTTCTTTGGCAACTCGAGCCTAGCCTACATTACAAGCCTTAAAAGACCATTTGGATCACACGTGAATATTTGAGAAAAGGGGTTCATCTTCAGAACACATTCCGCCTAATTGTGTTAACCTTTCTTCAGAGACTACGAGCTTCTAATGTCTTATTGAGATTAGAAATGTGGGAAATTTTATATTTGGGGAGTTTGTGAGTAAAAGAGAGCCACCAATAGTGGGGCACTATCCGGTTGATGGATTCATGAATCATTCATGCTTTGAATTTTGGGGCATCTGACTTTTCCCTATTACTGTGTTTGCCATTTTTTTCTTTCTTCCCCTCTCTTAATTCATATTTCTAGCCTTTTCTTGCATCTCACAAGTAAGCTAACATAGATTCATAAAAAGCAAAAGATTTCTTTGTATTGATCTCAACTGTAAGAGACCATGAACATATGTTTTAATCACTTCAGAAAACACTTGAACCTCAGTTTGAATGGGGGCAATGCCTTGCATGAGAAGGTAAAAGAGGAAAAAAAGAAGAAGCACACGTGTTGAAGTGTTTGAAGTGATCCATGTTGTCAAGAAAGATCCACATATAAGATGCAAACGCTCGAAATCATGAAGAGAGATAGAATTGCACTTGAGAAGCAAATCATGCCATCAGATTGGGAGCAGTCTACGTCGAGCAAGGATTCAGGATCCTCATTATTAATAGGCGTGAGAAGAAGGGATTAAAGCGCCAACATCATTCGAAGATATTCAAGGTGGAAATAAGCTTTCACATGCAAACAATTCAAGATGTCCTGTAGGTGCAAGAATTTGAGAATTCCCAAGAAGCACTAAAGATGCTTGATAAGGGGCATATGAAGACTTGAAGCTTTCAAGACCACACAAGGAAGCCTTTCACTCAACATTGATGTATCAACCACATTGATAGTAGATCTTGAGACATTTGCCTACGAAGATCGAATATTTTCGTTGAAGCAAAGAGATATAAAGAATGAGAATGGTGAAAGCAATCTATCCTCAAGAAGTACAAGATCACTGGATTAAGTGAGCAAGTTTGCAAAGATCGAATGTTTTCCGTGAGTCGAAAAAATATAGAGTGAAATCGTATAATTTCTTATCTGGATTGAGTGAGCAAACATGTGGAAAAATTAATTCTGAGAAAAACAATTCAATAAGAAAAACAAATGAGACATGCATTCATGTTTTAGGCATCCCTAAGGGCATGCACATCATAATCACATTGAATATCACATTTTTCAGGTACACGAAGGATCTTTCAGCAAAAGAACCCGCCTATCCGTTCGGGCGCAAAGAGAATGAGAGCAGCTTATATATTCGAACATAAAGATAATTGAGCCCCTTATTCATCCAATCAAAAGGTGGATGAAACCCTTTTTGGAAGATGCTTATCCATTTGAGCACAAGGAGAATATAACCCACTTATTCATCCAAACATAAGGAGGATGAAGTTTTTCAAAAGATTCACCTATCTGTTCAGACGTAATGAGAATGGAGTTTGCTTATTCATCCAAGTGTAAGGAAGATGAAATTTTTCAGAAGATTTACTTATCCATTCAGGCGTAAGGATAATGGAGGTTGCTTATTCATCCAATCATATGGAGGATGAAATTTTTCAGAAGATTCGTTTATCCGTTCAGGCGTAAGGAGAATAGAGGTTGCTTATTCATCCAAGAATAAGGAGGATGAAGTTTTTTAGAAGATTCACCTATCCGTTCAAGCGTAAGGAGAATGGAGTTTGCTTATTCATCCAAGCATAAGGTGGATGAGATTTTTAAAAGATTCGCTTATTCGTTCAGACGTAAGGAGAATGTCTGCTTATTCATCGAAGCATAAGGAGGATGAAATCCTTTGAAGCATGTCTGCTTATTCATCCAAGCATAAGGAGGATGAGATTTTTCAGAAGAATTTGCCTATCTGCTTGAGCATCTAGAGAATGGAACCCAACTTAGCTATTCAGGAATTTGGGAGAATGGAACCCAGCTCAACTATTTGATCATAAGAAGAATAGAACCAGCCTATCCGTTCGGGCATTTGGAGAATGGAACCCAGGTCAACTATTCGAGCATAAGGTGAATAGAATAAGCCTGTCTGTTTGGGCATTTCGAGAATGGAACCCGACTCAGCTATTCGAGCATAAGGATAATAGAATATGCATATCCGTTCGGGCAGTAGGAGAATGGAGCCAATCAAAAAATCAATGAAAATCAGTGCCTTTTGGTCTTTGCTTTATCCCTGTTGCACAGAGATAAGCAAAGAGGGGCATCTGTTGTCATTAGATTTTCACCCACCATTATTAAATAATTTAAAATAAATAAAAAAAACTTTTTTCCTTTAAAATAATAAATGGCACAACCCTTCGAAAGTAAAAACAAAAACAACAACAACAACAACAACAAAAACTCATTCCAAAAGGCCCGTTTTGTAAAACTCATTTCAAAAAAATAAGGCCACTTTTAAAAGAAAAAACCATTTGAGTTAATAACAATAATAATAAAATAAATAATAAATAATAGTAATAGATGTAGAAAAGGGGAAGAAAAATGACAGCAAAAACAATAATAAATGAAAAAATAGAAACAAAAAACAGCAGAAAAAGGGAACCAGCGCTTGTGCCGCACGCGCGCGGGTTGGTTTCATGAAACCCTGGTTCGACGCACTATTTGGAGCTTATTTTTGTCCACCGGCCACAACTATCGTCGTCCTTGGTGTCGGTTGACGCGTCTCGCCGTCGCCGACCCAACGGCACCAACACCAATAGCCGCCGTCCATTGTAGCTGTCGGAATCTACAAAAAAAAAAGAAGAAAAAGTGGTCAAAACCTAGGCTCAAATTAAGGGAAAATTTGATCCCGAATTTGAACCAAATCGAGATATTCTTGAGGATCAAGCCTTGTGTCGGATTGAGACTTCAATTTGGGGATTAAATCCCGATTTGGCTTGAATTTTAAGCTGGAAATTCAACTATAAAACCCCTTAACCCCCATTGTTCATCACACTTGAAAAAGCAAAAAAAAAAGTTTAAAAAGGAATTTTGAAAATTCTTAGAAGAATACTCTAAAGGTTGTTGGAAATTTTTGGGTGGAGTTCGAGCTTGGGGGCAATTTTCCGGAAGCAATTCGGTGCGTTTCGAGAAGTTCATATTCGAGTTATTCGTTCTTCTTTTCGTTAAAATTACTCTATTTTTTTATTATTTTTCACACTTGTTATTGGTTGAATTTTTTTATGTTCGTGTTTGTGCTTGTGTGGATTTTAGGTTGTGTTCATTGAAGTTGGAAAATCGTTTCACGATTCCGGTAACGTTTTCATTTTAAAATTTCGATTAATTTTTAGTTTAATCTTTAAAAGAACTTGCATGCTTAAAAAATGTTGTTTGGGAGTGTTTGATCTTTAGAAATAAAATATTTGAACCTTAAAAAATGTTATTTTTAAATGTAGGAATAAAAATGAATTAATGTTGTTTTTAATAAAAAACTAAAATTAAGGGATTTAATTAGAAAATAATAATTCATGGGTGGAAATAATTAAAGGGCTTAGTTTGTAGAAAAAATAATAATAGAGTTTTCTTGAAATATACTTTTAATAATAAAGGTGGTTAAATTTTTTTAAAAGAAAAAGTAAATAAGGGCACTTTTTAAAAGTAATTAATATGTTTTCAAAAAAAGAGAAAATAAATTTTGAAAAGGGTTTTAAATAAAAGTATAGAGTTGTAGGAGAAATAAGGTTTTAAAAAACCATAATAGGAAAAATCTTTTTTTAAAAAAATAAGTTTTATTATAAAAGTCATATTTTAAAGAAAAACCTTTTAAAAATGAAAAAGAAGTCTTTAAAGAAAAACTTTAAAAAAAATGAAAAAAAAGTCTTAAAAGAAAAACTCTTTTTGAAATGGAAATAAAAAATAATAAAAGATGAAAAAAAACTAAAAATAATATAAAAAGGGTAAAAGAAGGGTCTTGGTTTTAAAAGTAAAAAAGAATAAATTTTTTAAAGAAACAATAAAAAATAAAAAAACTCAAAGAAAAAATAAGTTTCTTGTTTGTTCTTTAAAAATAGGTCAAAACTTAAAAATAGATTCTAAAAGCTTAGATAGAGATATGCTTGAAAAAAATTTACTTCACAAAAATACGACACACTTAAGCAAACTTAAACCTTTAATTAGGAATAAAAGACTTAGACCCCTATTAGGATTTTTAAATAATCAAATTTAGAATAAATATAAAAAGCTAAACACATCGAATTTTCATGTTGCTTGAATATTGAAATTGTAACCCCCTCGTCCCGGTCTGGTCGGATGACCGGTCCGAGTGGGTCACACGGGGAAAACCGAAGCGAAACCCGTTAAGGTTTCCCCTCGGTTAACGACCCGGAAAATTTCTTTAATCATTAATCTTATCTAGATGCAATTATAATTCCTATGTGAAGCACAGCAGCGGAAAAACCAAACAACGCATCATTCACCGACCAAACAAACATAAACAGTCCATTTTACTTCATTCCAGCAGGCCGTTTCGAAACACCTATAGGGTGTTCCGAAACGCCCGGACCTGGTCAACGGGCCTGGGTCAACCACAAGGTGACCGTTCCGAAACAGGGGAGACCCGTATCAGAACGCCCTTGACGGTCAATATCTCGGGGTCAACGAGATTTGACCGTTTCGGAACTTCAAAGGCCCGTTTCAGAACGGCTTCATCTCGCCAATTTCTCAAAATTCCAGTGGCGAAAACTTTCCTGAACGACCCTCATCCGTTTTGAAACGGCAGGCCATTTACGCAGGGCCGTTTTGGAACACGGGAACCCGTTCCGAAACACCCCCTGTCTGCAGACTTTTCTGGGCTGTTTTGAGGCACAAGGATGCCCCAAAACACCTCCAAAGCATCAAGCAACCACAAGACAAGACAACATATGGCATAGCAAACATACAATCATGCTTCAACAAGGGTTAAACATGTATTACACAAAGGCATCAATCCATATCATGCATTCATTCAAACCACATTTAAACACATGTAAAACTCTTAAGGCATAAGCTAACCTTCAAGCAAGTAATTAGGCATGACTTAACATTCATCATGGCAACACAACCATGCAAAAGCAATATGTATAAAGGAGTCTACACATGCTCCTAACAACCAACAACAACCAACACATCCCATTGCCTAAACTATTACATAACTTAGCATAAAACCATACTTGATGAACTTAAGTCCAAAACCACACTTGGAGGCCCTCCTCTTGCCCGAGCAACCCACGAACTAAGGATCTGCAATGTTGAACAAAGAGAGAGCGTAAGCAATGATGCTTAGTGAGGGTAAGCTCTAAAAACAAACCTCAACATTGCAGGGTCCGAGCACGATCTAGCCAAAACAACATACGTATAACAAGAGTCCACAAGATATAGATGCATGAGCAATATATCACATATATGCCATAATCATGAGCTCAACATTACCATACATGTAATCACATTTAAACATCCAACCAGCTCATAAACTCCAACACATTGATACACATATCAATCCACATTGGCACCTAGTTATGACTCAAATACACGGATAGACTCGTTGGAAACTCATATCCAACAACCACGTTACCTCGGTGGGATTCCACTCATCACCGGCCTCGCGGAGGGGATTCCACTCATCCTCACGCCCCGTCGATGGGATTCCACTCATCACCGACTATATTTAAATACCATTTCCGGGCGTACCCGTACTCCTCCTTGGTGACTCAACGCCACCAAGGCCACGCGCGACTTTAGACTCATGTGTACACACTAACATCCTAATGATCGATCATTTGTATTTAAGTATACTAGTGCCAATATTTTACTCATTCCACATTACTCATTTCAATCATTTCCGTGCTTAGCACGTACTCACCATGGACACAACCATGAACCATCACCAAACATGCTTTAAGCCATACAATTCATGCCTCAATTCACATGTATAAAACAATATACATAAGCATTCATATCACATGGCATACAAGGCATATACAATCATCCCATTGAGTTCATCCAAAGGCTTAGACCAAGTTTAGGATTAGGCTACCACCCTAATCCTAACTCTAGGTGGGTCTACCAAGCCCGACCTAGTCCACATACTCGAACCTACTAATTTAAAACCATTCAAGGAAATCGACCACTCACCTAAGCTTCCAAGCACAAGACCAAGCAAGCCACAACCTTCAACTCTCCGGATTCACTCCCGATGCTTCACCGATGCCCAAGCTCGATTCTAATCATCTCAAACACAACCAAAACGTTCGAATCAATAACACATCATCGGAAACAACCCGGATTAACATTAACAAGCATTTAACACCCCAAACAAAGTCACAAAACAGAATTTTCGGGTAGCCTCTATAGCCCACTGAAATCTTCCATTTCAAGCACCCAACCAAGCCTCAATTTCATCCAAAATGATCCTCATATAACATACTACCTACAGCCCTCAAGAACCAACCTTAAACAACCCCAAAACAGACTTTAAAACCCTCCAAAAACCCTCTCAAAACCCAATTCCGAAAATTTCCCCAAATCATTTGAAATTCATATATGTTATATCATTTGATCCCTATATACCATAACTAAGCATACTAGATCAAAATAATCCACTTAACTACATAAAGTCTTCATTTTTTTTATCAAAACATTCAAAACCCCCATCTCTAAAAACTTCATGGAAACTAAAATAAATTGTACTTTTAGGAAGAGGAAGGTGAGGGGAGTTCAAAATCACCATTACCTTTCAATTTGGAGCTGAAACGGAGAAGAAATAGGATGGAATAGTAGATTGGAGGGAGGAGACTCTTTTCACGTTGGGAAATTTGGAAGAGGAAGAAAGTGAATAGTGAAAGGGGTTGGGGTTTTTGTTTGTTTAAAATTTAAAGGCACAAAGACTTTCTTGCCCTTAATGAAATGAATCATTCACAAGGGCACCCAAAACCATGGCTATTTGGGATGCAAATTGTAAAAACATAGTCAATCATTAAGTAAATAAATTTGAAAACAAAACCCGAGCTATTAAGTAATTTTATAAACCGAGCAAAATAATATTAAAATATCATTTCTCACCTAGCCCCAAATCCCGGGTGTTACAGAAATTAATTTAATGCGGTGTCTTACCAAACATGAATGACGGGTTAGCGCCAGAAATGTTGGCGGTGATTAACTTTCATCTCCCGGGAGACAAGACCATTAAAATACACTGATATTAATTAAACGAAAAAATGAAGTCGAACTTTCATGAACTTGCAAATTCCAATTTTGAAAATGGTTTTAAAATCAATTAGGTACCAATTTTTGGCATCGTGGGGGTGCTAACCCTTCCCCACGCGTAACCTACCCCCAAACCTATTTTTGAGTTTTCGTATACCAAAATCGTTGTTTTATTAAAACAAAACATTTTATTTAAATAACCACATTTTAAAGTGATCCAACCATACTTTTCAAAAAGATTGGTGGCGACTCTGTGTTTTTTTTAAGTTTTCAAAAAAGTCGAAGCCCTACCAAAATAGGGTTGCGACAAATCACTATTCAATTGGTAACATAACTTTGATATAATCCATGTATATTGGTGTCAAAGGAGGTTTTTAAAGGGCCTTGTGAACTAGTTTAACAATACCGCGTGCGAGGATTAAATCTTTGTTCTTTGTGATAAGGATGTGTTAGTATAAACATACTCCACTTTTCACGGCAAATAATGTTGTCCTCAGACACATATCGTGAAAAGTTTTAAATGCTCACTAGCTCTACTCCATTCCCTGAAGTGATTGTGTGATTATATTATAGAAAGAATAAAAGCCACATTAAAAGTTGTGGTCATGGTCGAGGCTATAAATATATACATGAAAAATATGATCATTTTAAGAATACTTCTACCCATCGGTAGTGAGGTTATAAGGATGACAAGAGTGATAAAGACCATTATAAGAAAGTGAAATCTTTTTTATTACCAATGTGATCTTATAAAACATTGGTCTCGTACTTATCGTACGCTGGAAAAATCAACAATCATTGAATGAGAAAGGAAATAAAAGAGAAGCAAATTTTGTTTGTGAAAAATGACGAAGATGCTATTAGTCCAATTTATTTGGACATTGTTGGTCCAACTTATTTGAATGTTGTTGATTTCCTTATAACCCTCAAAAGGAATAAACCATCTTCTATTTATTCTCATAACTTTGAAGAGAATTATTTATCTTTTTATTTATTTTATTTTACTTTATGTTTCTTTATTTTACACATTAATTATTTACGTTTTATATTTATATATTATGATATTCATTTATTTTGTTTCACATTATTACTAATCAAATACAATTTATGGTGGTGATTTATGCTTAGCAGAAGCATAATATATATTTCTTGATTTAAATGTAAGGGATAAGGTGAGTATTATATCTCAAAGTACTGAAAATATTGATGCTCTAGAAGAGCAATAAGTTCTTGAGAAAATGCACATTATGAAAAGTGCAGAATTGTAAATATTGCAATAATTACCGCTAATGGTAATAATATCGTCACCACTAGAAGTGAAAATTTTAAGAGAGCAATATGAGTTCGCAAAATATTTCTTTGGGAATTATACTTTCAAACACATTTTGGTCATTAATGTTTCAAAACGTTTAATTTACTCACTGAAGTTTAGACAACACACGTTTTTTGTCACTCTTCTGTTAACCTTTTGACAACGTTCATTTATCAACGAACGGAGGAACTTCTCCAAGATTCAAACGGTGAAAAGCTTCATTACTTTTTCCCATTTAAGTTAAATGATACAAAATTTTTAGATAAATTACTGATTTAAAATTAAAATAGTTTTTATTCATTTTATTAAATATTAACATTTAAATAAAATAATATTGTCAATGACAATAAATATTGGGATAAATTATAAAATTTAGAAATAAATAGGGGTCAATTTTAGATAACAATAGACTTTTTAGTAACTATATTAAACAAAAAATAAATCCGAGAGACTTAACATACTTTTTATCCTTTTTATAAAATCGGTCTGGTTGACTTAGTCAAAGAGGAGTCGACGTGATGCAATGTCATTGGCTGGAATATTTTAATAGTTTTCTAATGGTAGGATGCAAAATTGGCTAGGATGAAAACTTTGGGGAGCACTTGTGCCCAAAAAAACATTAGGTAAAAAGCTGAGAAAACAATTAAAAGTTAGGTGTAAAATATGCATTAAGCCATATTATTAATATAAATATATTATAAAATAATATTTATATATATATAACATAATATTAATATATAAAAACAATATAAACAAAATATTCTTAGAGAAAAAAAAAACTTGAAATTTTGAAAATTTCTATAAAAACCCAATAATCTCTAAAATCATAATTCACCCACTGCAACCAATGGTCGCCACATCACTGTTATCATGTTGCTTTCACCTCCCTCATCACACAAGCCTTCCTTAATTTGCCTATCTCCGTTTGATGTTCGTCACACAATTTTACTCTTCGTCAATTTCACAATTCATGACTTCCGCGTGATGTTTTACTGTCAATGGCCTACCATCTGCATCCCTAAAACAGTCTCACCTCTGCGGCTAACCAGCGGCCAAAAGCCCTTCCCGACAACCGTTCAGCCCGTCTTCCGGCCCAGGCTACCGGCTGCCGATTGGGTTCTGGTGGCAGCATATTAGGGTTTCAAAACCCTAATTTTCTTTAATATTTTTTCTCTAATAAAATTTAAATTAAAATAGATGTAGTATTTATTATAGTAATAAAAATTTTACTGTGTTTTGAATTAAAGAATTTAAAAAATGAAAATAATTTATTTTTTAAGAGTTTATTTAAAAAGGGATAATAACACTTTTGGTCCTTGTGATTTTAAAACTAACAAAAAATGGTTAATGGTACATCGTGGTACACCTATTTAGTGGTACATTGCAATACATGTCATCTAATGTAGAATTATCCAATGACAAATAAATTGGGACGACAAATAAGCTTAGTTGAAGATAATTTATATTTTCCATGTTTATTTATCATGTTTGCCTTTATTTATATATTTGCATAATTTATATTTATATTGCATCTGGGATATAAATTTAATATGCGGTGTTCCATTGTAAGAGGGTAAACTTGGCTAGAACCAAAAGAATTGGGTGCCAATCTTTCCCCACACGTACCAAGTGACGCGTGGCGACTCCATTTTTATTACAAAATAGGATTGTTTTTAAGAAATTCCCCCAAATATCAGTCATGAGTCAGTTTACCCTCTTGTAAAAACAATCCTTAATAAAAATGGAGTCGTCATCAGTCACTTGGTACATATGGGGAAAAATTTTCACCTAACTCTTTTAGATCTAGCCAAGTTTACCCTCTTGTAATGAAACGCCACATATAAGGTTTAATCAGTCAAGTTTACCCTCTTGTAATGGACTATGGATAATATGATGAGCCAAACTATCTGATAATTTTTTTAAACACAACATTTGTCATATAAGGTTTAATTAGCTTTTAACGTCCTTTATTAAGCTGGTTTGTCTCAACTACAACATTTTAGAGTTGTTTATCAAGCTCATATTTTTTATGCTCATGATTTGTTTAACAATAACTATTTTTTTTATCTTCAACTAAGCTGATTTGTCTTTATGTATTTACCATTGGTAAAAACAAAGCTAATTACATATGTATTGCCTTTTTCCTGCTCAATTTGGTATAGGTGGAGATCTTACATGTTTATTAAATATTAAAATTATTTTGGTATTTATGCATTTTGATCGATATTTTAAAATTGATTACTTTTTTTATTAATTACTCATTGATTTAAAAATGAGGATTTGACATCCCAAATTCATAAAATTGGTTTTTAAATTTTCACTATTACTTTAATCAAGATTTTCCTATTGTAACAGCTCATTTTAGAGGTCCAATATTATTCGTACTTTTATTTATATATTAGGGTAAATTACACCATATGCTACTACAAGGGTGTTCTGGGCATATTCAATAGGTTAAACCAAACAAGACCTCTGAAAATAAAGGCCCCAAATGAGTTGTGCGTGTATATATATTCTCAAAAAAATACTACGGTAATTGTGATTAGGGTCGCCAAATTCCATTAACTTTCCAAATGTGGTAGTTGCATATAAAGTCTTATTAACTATTCCTATTATTGTTGCTTATTTAGAACGAAACTTGTCAAAATTAAAGTGTTTGAAATCATACTTACGAACAACTATGTCGTAAGAAAGGCTAAATGTACTTGTTTTGATGAAAATTGAGAGCGACCTTTTAAATGGAGTTGATATTGAAAATGTTGTAGATGATTTTGATTTTGTTGTAGATGATTTTGCTGCAAGAAGAACAATGTTTTTTAAAGTGAAATTGTTAGATTTGTAAGTTATTTTTAGGTTGATCAATAGAGTAATCTAACATTTTTATAAAGGAAATTATATTTGAAAAAAACAATATTATGGAAACACAATAAAAATTTGAATCAAAACAGATGAATTTTTAGGGGTTTTATCGAGGATCATACCTCTTGTCTGATTTTGGATCCAATTTGGGGATTAAATCCCGATTTTGCTTGATTTGTAAGCTCAAGTTCAAGTATAACCCCTCAAACCCCTTTGTTCAACACACACTTGGAGAGCAAAAAAACAAAGCTAAAAATTTTCGAAAATCCTTAAAAAATTCTCTGACTCTGCTGGAATTTTTTGGAATGAAGTTCGAGTTTTGGGCTATTTTTCGGAGGTGTTTGGGAAGCAATTCGAGAAAGATCGCATACAAGTTCTTCATTTATGGTAAAAATTCTTTTCTTCTCTTTAAATTTTTTAGTGAATTTCATACTTGTTCTTGGTTGAATTTTGTTTTCTTTGTGTTGTATTTGTTTTTGATTGTTTATAGGTTGTGTTTGTTGAAGTTGGAAGATCATTTCTTGAATCCGGTAATAATTTTATTTTAGTATTTTGTTCAATTTTTGATTTAATCTTTAAAAATATTGCATGTTTAAAAATGTTGTTTTTAAAACTTTGATCTTAAAAATGAAATAGTGGAAACTTTAAAATGTTTTTTAGATTTAGGAATAAAAAATGAGTTAATGTTTGTTTAAAAAAAACTAAACTTAAGGGGTTTAATTAGAAGACTTAAAATATAAAAAATGAATTAATGTTTGTTTTAAAATATAAAAATGGTTGTCACAGCTTGGCGACTCCGCTCGGGATGTGTTTTTGTTTTTAAAATAAAAACAAAAAAGGGTCATACCACAAATTGATTTTAAATGGTTTTCAAAAAAGGTTTTTTTTTTAACTATTGGAATTTGCAAGTTCATAAAAGGTTTAATTTATTTGTCTGTTTAATGAATTTAATGATATTTTACGCATTTAAGACTTAATTCCAAGCTCTATACCCGAGCTATATCCCGATCGTTTTAGTGGGGGGAACACGCTTTGCTCATTTAAGAATATTGATTATTTGTATGAGCCTAGCAAGTACATTCGGGATTCATTCCTTTTGTCTTCGTAAGGATAATGATTCTTCGAGAAGGCATCGATGGTGAGTCCTCCCGAGTTGAACTTGATTCGTTTGAAGCCCGTAATGGGTGAGAGTCGAGTGCCTCTCTACCCTTAGTAGGGGACAGCAAGGACAACTCGGGTACCCTTTTAGAACTAAACTAAGTTTTAGAATCTAGAGCCTACCCCAATAGAGCCATGCATAAAGCCTACGGTGTTGAGTCTTGTCAAATTCGCAAGAATAATCCGTGGAGACATGACTTGGAATGTTGGAATGGCTGCCCAAAATTTTATGCAATTAAATTATTTTGGATCTTTTAGGTTTTATTTCTGTTTTTTAAAAAGAGTACTAACCTTTTTGTGTGTGAGTTGTGTTTTGTTTTTGTAGCATAATTATTTTTTGCATACATCCCATATTTCGAGGGAGTCAATTCTAAAGCATGTTGCTCGATCAGAAAAAAGCTTCTGTCATGGATGGAAGGTACCTAAAGGAGGAAGACAACGCGCAAACAATGAGAATTTGTCGAGTGATCACCAAGCAGAATACCATAAGTCACAAGTGTTATGACTAAGTAGAATTTATAGATGATCATTGGTCTACTCGGCTTAGGAGAAATGTCAAAAGGACCCAGGAGCGACACTAGTTCGATAGAAGCATCACATCCTAAATTGAGGACGTAGCTAAGCATGTGGCATTAAGAAGCTACATTTCTTCTCCCCACGGCAGACTGATAGGGAAGGCAGGGTTAGGGTTCGAAAGATTGAGAAATGAGTGCTCAGACCGAGACGTATTGGTTAGACCTTTGACATCCAATGAAAGCTTCATCTAGAGAAACACCTTAATAGAATTGATGACCTTTCGCCTGCATTCATGCATTTGTTACCATGCATTTGTTTTTTGTTTGTTTGCATTAAATAATGTTTTGATCATTCTATATACACATGAATAATAAAAAATATATTTTGGGAAATTTTATTTAAGTAGAAAAGATTATAAAGTGCTTAAAAGTCCTATATTTTATGCCCATTTTAGCTCATATTGTCACTATTCTTAAGCCCATTTTAGTTCATATTTAGGTTTTCATGCATATTTTACAATCTTTCCTTCACTCAGCTTATTACAATGTTAATGATTATTTTTGGAGAAAAGATATTGTTTTTAGTTGCATTTGCATTACAGGTTACAGGAGACTACCGCGGCAACATGACAAAAGAATGATCAAAGAGGATGAGGAAACAGAACGATCACATCCAGTCACACAGGACCAACCATCGTTGCAGAGAAGAACCGTACTGACACAGTTCAAAGAATAGCCCGCCGAGAGAGACCACCTCCAGCACTTCCGTCGCGGCGGCACATTGGAGAATGACCAAAAGAGAGTGCGATATGAAGAGGAGAATTTCCTTAATCAGCAAAACCATGTCACATAAAGAATGGAGTTTAGGAGCTCCCAGAGATAACGTGAGAAGACCCAAACAAGGAAGAAGCTTGCGGCCCAAGAAAGCCCAAAAGAGGAGTTATTTTGCAATAAAAAAAATTCACACGGTTAATAGCATTTAATTCCAACTCAACTTCCTCCCAAAGAGAGACTTCTTCCCCAAATAGAGTTTTCACATGTAACCACCTATATAAAGGCAAGGCTTGACTGATTGGAGGACATAAGGAAAGATTAGGGTTTAGAATTTATTTTTGTGTTTTTTCATTTACATTATGTTCTAAAGTTTCCTTATGGTTAAGATTGTTTTGTTTAGTAGTTGTGAGCACGATTGTAATTAGTTGAAGTTTTTATGCGATTCAGTTCAAGGTTTGTTTATCCTATGTTCTTCATCTTTATTTGCAATAGAATCGAGAGAACTTTGTGAGCACATCTATTTGTTTCAATTTGAGAAAGTTAAAACTCAGGAAAAGGATAAATATGATTCCCTCCAATTATGGTGAGAATCAACTTAGCTTAGAGACAAGTCTAGGTTTTAGGCGGCTAAGAAGGAACGTGGAAAAGTTGTTGTTCAACCTAGGTTTACGCCGAGAGGTATTGTCAAAGAGTGGTCATCAACAGTATTAAAACTTAGAGATAAGTTGGAATCAGATCAGAATGTTCTGCCAAACCTTGAAGGCCCGCCAATTTCCCCGTCGTGGCAGTGTTCTATTTGTCACCCGTTGTGGCAGAGATATCAACTTTGCATTACAAGACTTTTACGAGTTCAACGCAGTTTCACACTACGACACAACTCAATCTGACCCATCTTCTTATTTCGATATCTCAGTCTTTTCATTATTTGTTTACTTTAAGCTTATGCAACTTTCTCAAACCATTCCAAATCAATTGTGTTTTTCTTTTCCTTGTGCAGGAATTTAATCTTGAAGTAGCATTCCAGTCCTTATGGAGATGATAATCTTTTATATTACAACTTGGCAGCAGTGCAAACTTGCACTCAAATTAGAGGACATGTAACACCCAAAAATCCCCTAAAATTAAATACCCTAAATTGACTTAAATCCCTAATTCGTAACTTAAAATTTGGGAATTTTGTTTTTTAAACCTAATTTGATTTAGGGATTTAATCGGAGAAATCAAAAAGTTAGGTGACCTATTTGTTAAAACTAGAACTTTAGGGGGGGGGGCTTTTCGTTAAGTGGGTAAAAGTTGAAACCCTTGCTACGCGATTTACCCATTCATTAGGGTAAAAAGCCTTGTATGGCCTTTCATCTGCCATATTTCTTTTTCAAGTCAGCCTCATCTCTCTCTCATTTTTCCCTCTTTCGCAACCCTTCCTTTCCGTTCAAGCTCTGATTAAGGGGTCGTTCGCCGTCCGTTCGCCGTTTCTAGGTCATCGGCGTGTTCACCGTGACAGTCCGACCAAAACCACGACTTGGTTTTTCCTTCCTTGTCGTCGATAGCTTGGGAACGGGTTCAAACCGACCGTTTTCCTTGGTCCATTCATCTCCTCGCTACCGTCTTCATTGAGAACATCCTTGCGTGTGCCGCTATCCCTCCGTTGTTCCTTGTCAAACCTGTTAGGGTAAGCTTTGGCTGCCGTTGTCGCGTTGAACGTCCGTCGCCGCCAGTTTGTTGGTTGTCGCCACTGTCGGTTGGGGTTGTGTTAATATTAGGGTTAGGTTATTTTGATTTGGGGAAATTAATCTGAAATTAGGGTTAGGGTTTTGTTATTTGGAAATTAGGGATTTTGATAGCCGAACAGAACCGGAAATTATGAAACTGAACCGGACCTGAAACTAAACCGGGCTAGACCCTCAGAATCAAACTGGACCGGGTGACGTCAGTAGTGATGCCATCTGCGGATGACATTGCTGATGCAAGCAGGCTGACGTCAGATTTGACTTTTTAGGCTGAAAGTCAATTTTATGTTTTTTGACGTTCCAGTTCTAGATTCGCAGCCCATTTTTCTAAATTCGATCCCAAACAGCTATTTTTGGCCTTTTTATTCAATTTTATGTTTAGTTAAAAAGAAAATGTTAATTAGTTTCTGAAACCAGATTTCGTCTGCGTTCAGGTGACATAGATTTGGACACCGAGATTCTTCCACCTCCTCTGCCTGGGCGACCTCCTGCGTTTCAACCTTCGAGTTCTGCACGTATGAGAATTTAAATAAATTTCTATTAGTAGATTGTGGCATAGTAGTAGACAATTTTGACTTAGTGAACCCTTGTAGGTGTCGATCCTGTTTCGCCTGCTTCTAGATCTGAGCGTGGGAGACGTCTCTCTCGACGTTGAGCTGTTAGCTGTCTGAGGTGTGTTCTCTGCTTGTGCTATATTATATGTGTGGTTGTTGTGTGATGTTTGACTGTGAAATATGTTGTTGCTATGTGATGTTTGGCTGTAAAATATGTTGTGATCTAGGCTACGTGATATGTTGTGATCTGGACTATGTGATATGTTGTGATCTGGACTATATGATATGTTGTGATCTGGACTATGTGATATGTTGTATGTCATTTTGTTAAACATCGTACATCAGAATCTGAATGGTTAACTATCGGACTAAATGCTCATGCATTTTCGGACTAATGATGTTGCATTCGGATTGGAATTGGAACATTCATGTCATATCATTCGGGTGGGAAAATGTACGGAGGAAGTTCAGTGGTTTAATCCTTCGGGTTGAATTCCACTTCGGATCAGTGGTTCCACCCTTCGGGCTGAGTTCCACTTCGGATGGTGACGATGTAGAAAGTGGTTCTGGGGAACCTTACTCTTCGGACGGTGATGTAGATGGGTTCATGACATAGACTTAGGTGCATCGTGCATTGCATATCTGTATATTCGATTGACTGTTGAAATGACTATGTTGATTGTATGATTCTTGTGACTTTCTGTTTGATGCACCTTAGAGACACACTGAGCTTAATAGCTGACTCCCCTTAGTTCCTGTTTCAGATTCTCAGACATAGGCTTTCGGTACTTGAAGGACCACAGTTTAGCAGATTTATTTCAGTTTTCAGTATGAACGTTTTAGATTTTCAGATTTACTTATTTTTATATCAGATATTTTACTATTTGAGAACTTTATGTAAATCAGATACTTATATTTTGATTTGGGATTTTTCGATTGTTTTAGCATGCATGAGAATTTTAATTGGATATTTTGATGATTTATTTGATGTTATTTTCTTTTATACGGTCGGATTTTGAAAAATGAAATTTAATGTTAAACGACATCGATTTTAAATTACTCGAGGGGCACGTTTTAAATCCGACTTCCTAGATTCGGCCCATAACCCTTGGGTCGGGTTTAGGGGGTTATAGGACACCTTTACGCTCTACAAGTTTTTGGCGTCGTTGCCGGGGACTGGCAATAACAACTTTGTCTTTACTTTCTTGCACTTTTCCTTTATTGCATTTAATTTCTAGTTTTAGTTTTTCTTTATTATCATAAAAAAAATTCACAGCTTCTTTCTTCTAGTTTATGACCAGAGCAAATCCGTCGTCTAAACACCTGTTTATCGACGAGATCGAACGAGAAGCAAGAAAAATCCGAAAAGAGGCGTGTGAGGCATCAACAATAGCGAAAGCAGTAGAAGCAACAAAAGAAGCAATGCATAAAGGCAATGATGCCAATAATGTCGCCATGGTAGACCCTGCTGCAGATGGTGGGCGGCAAGATCAACAACTACCACTTCTCCCTCCTGGCCAGCAAAGACGAGTTTGTACCACTCGAGACTACATGGAGGAAGACTTAGACAACCTTGACTCTGCAGTCATAGAACCAGACATCAATACCAATCATTTTGAACTCAAGCTAGTTATGTTCAATATGATTGATAAACCTGGACAATTTGAGGGCACAACAAATGAGGATTCTTGACAACACATGAAGTCATTCTTAGAGATTTGCAAATCTTTTAGAATTTAAGGATTACCCCCGAATGTTCTGAAATTGTAGTTATTCCCCTATTCACTGAGGGATAGGGAGAAAACTTTCTTAAATAGCCAAACTGTTGGTTCTATTGAGTCTTGAACAGACCTGTGTCGAGATTTTCTGGCTCGTTTCAATCCTTCAAATGTCACTAATCGTATACATAGCGAGATTACCACTTTCCGACAGGCTGATGATGAGGCAATGTACGAAACATGGGAACGCTACAGAGAACTTCTACACAAATGCCCGCTCCGGGGACTGCCGCTTTGGACGCAAGTATCTTTGTTCTACAATGGTGTTAATAAACCCACCAGGATGATGCTAGATGCATCAGCAAATGGCATACTCCTTGATAAGGCACCACAAGAAGGAATGAGGATTCTAAACCAGTTGGACAAAAATGATTACCAGTTTCCATCCTCCCGCCATGGCAGCATTAGACGGCAGGCCATGGTGAATGAGCTGGAAGCATCAGAGCCAGTTAATACCCGTATAGACAAACGTACCAGACTGGTGGAAAACATGATCAAACCAACAGGAAGATCATATGAGGTAAAAGCAGTGGAAGCTTTCTATGATGAATGTGGTGGAGACCATGACTCTTTAGAGTGTACATAATCCAGAAATTTCATGGGAACCTACAACCAGAATAGTACTCCAAACACAAATACATACAATCCTGGTTGGAGGAAACATCCAAACTTCTCATGGAGTAACCCTAACACTGCAGAAAATCCTACAAATCAGAATACGGGATATCAGAGGAACCCGCCTCGGCAGCAGATGCATCAGCAACAACCTACAACAAAAAATTCTCTAGAGGCCACTTTAAATACTTTTATGTCTCATACTGGTGCCTATATTGCTAATTCTGATAAGTTTGTTAACAAGGTTAATGCTTTCATATGTAGAACCAGGAAATATCATTGAAAACACTGGAAACTCAAGTGGGTCGATTTGCACAGATTCTGAATACACGACTAGTAGCAGGTTTACCTACTGATATTGAGGTCACTAGAGGAAAAACCCATGAGCAATGTAAAGCAATCACCACCAGAAATGGAATTACCTTGCAAGAACCGAAAGGTCAGGCAACAAAAGGGAAAGCACCAATGGAGCAACCGACCCAATATTCAACACCTTCCGCGAAGGATCCCTCGACAGGTCCTGAGACCGTGGTAACTCATGATACATTTGAGCTGGCTAAAGATGAGGAAAATCATCTTGAGGAAACCCCCACCCATCAGATCAAATTTTACTGCAAGGAAAGAATTGAAGACATCAAACCACCACCACCATTCCCACAAAGGCTGAAAAGGCAGAAGCAAGATTACCAGTTCAAGAAATTTCTCGATATCTTGAAACAAGTCCATATTAACCTACCTTTGGTGGAGCTCATCTAAAAAATACCTAACTATGCCAAGTTCCTCAATGACATAGTTTCTAAGAGAACACAGATTGGTGAGTTTGAAATAGTGGCAGTTACAGAGGGATGCATGGCCATGATGCACAATAGAGCCCCACTAAAGAGAAAAGATCCGGGTAGTTTTATCATTCCTTGTAAAATTGGCAGCAATTATATTAGACATGCATTATGTTATCTGAGGGCAAGTATCAAGTTGATGTCAAAATCTGTTTTCCAAAAATTAGGGATAGGAAGGGCCCGCCCTACTACTATCATGCTCCAACTGGCTGACAGGTCTTATGTTCAACCAGAAGGGAAAATCAAAGACAAATTGGTCAAAGTAGATAAGTTTATTTTCCCTGTTGGTTTTCTAGTTTTAGATTGTGAAGTAGATGAACGAGAGCATATTATACTTGGAAGACCATTTCTAGCTACTAGAAGGACGCTAATCGACGTTGAAAGAGCAGAGCTTACAATGAGGGTGAACGACTAGGAGATAAAACTGGATGTTTCCCAAACCCTAAAAAAGAATGACGACTTGGAAGAATGCAAAATGCTTTAAGACACACCTAGGTTGGAGTTCGACGTCGATAAACCATGCATGGGCAAGTACTGCCTCGGTAGTGATTTAGGTGAATGCATTGGCAGTCACTTGGAGAGATACCCTAACACCCGCCTCGGCAGACATAATACAAAAGCTGAAGAGGAGGAAGAGACATAAGAGCAAGATGAAGTACAGTGGATGGCAACAAGGCCAGGTAAGTACTTTGAACCCATAGATTACACTGATAAAGGAGGTAAAATTCATAAACCATCTATTGAAGAACCCCCTATCCTTGAGTTGAAACCCTTACCTAAGCAACTCAAATATGTTTTCTTAGGACCCTATGATACGTTGCCCGTAATTATCTCTTCCAAGTTGCAGGCTGAAAAGGAATTCAAGTTGATAGACCTGCTGCGGCGGCATAAAAGGGCGGTAGGATGGACCATCGCCAATCTCAAGAGAATTAGCCCAGCAATGTGCATGCACAAGATCCTGTTGGAAGAAGGTTGTAAACCCACTGTCAATGCTCAAAGAAGGCTAAATGACGTGATGCGAGAAGTTGTAAAAAAGAAATCATCAAGTGGCTTGACGCATGCATCATTTATCCTATATCTGACAATGAAAGGGTAAGTCCGGTATAATGTGTACCCAAGAAAGGAGGGATCACGGTGGTAAGTAATGAAACTAATAAATTGATCCCAACCAGGACTGTGATCGGGTGGAGGGTTTGCATGGACTACCGTAAGTCAAACAAGGCAACTAAGAAGGATCATTTTCCATTATCTTTTATTGATCAAATGCTTTACCGCCTTGCTGGCAAACCCTTCTACTATTTTCTTGATGGCTATTCAGGATATAATCAAATTACCATAGATCCCCAAGATCAAGAAAAGACCACCTTCACATGCCCCTACGACACATATGCATTCAGGAGGATGTCCTTCGGTTTGTGTAACGCACCAGCCACGTTCCAGCGCTGCATGATGGCCATATTTTCTGACATGGTAGAAGATTTCCTGGAAATCTTCATGGATGATTTCACTGTCTTTGACAACAATTTCGACAGTAGCCTCGGCAACTTAGAGAAGGTGCTAACGATATGTGAGGAATCTGTCTTAGTGCAAAACTAGGAGAAGTGCCATTTTATGGTGCACGAAGGGATAGTCCTGGGTCACAAAATATCCGCCAAGGGGTTTGAGGTCGACAAAGCTAAAATAGAAGTGATTGAAAAACTACCGCCGCCAACCTCTGTAAGGGCATCAGAAGCTTTTTAGGACACACAAGTTTTTATAGACGTTTATTGAAAACTTTTCAAAAATTACTAAACCTCTTTGTACCTTGCTTGAAAATGATAAAACCTTCCAGTTCGATGACTCATGCACTGAAGCATTCGAGACAATAAAGAAGAAGCTAGTTTATGCCCCTATTGTAGTCCCACCCGACTGGACCCTACCTTTTGAATTAATGTGCGATGCCAGTAACACTACCGTAGGAGCCTCCCTTGGGGCAGAGAAAGGGTAGGACATT
This sequence comes from Hibiscus tridactylites, assembly GCA_958450335.1. NCBI lineage: Eukaryota > Viridiplantae > Streptophyta > Magnoliopsida > Malvales > Malvaceae > Hibiscus > Hibiscus tridactylites. Next base: position 54,673,147 of record OY288268.1, on the reverse strand, counting down.
CCATGTGATTTACAAAGCCAGTAAACCTTGAATTCTGCCTAGGTCAACTACACCACCATCGAAAAGGAACTGTTAGCAATGGTTTTTGCCTTTGACAAATTTCGACCGTACTTAATTGGAACAAACGTAATTGTCCACATCACTCGGCTCTCAAGTACATATTCGCAAAGAAAGATGCCAAGCCACGATTGATTTGCTAGATTCTGTTACTACAAGAGTTCGACGTTGATATCAAAGACAGAAAGGGTACAGAGAACCAAGTTGCGGACCACCTGTCACGCCTGGAACAGAGCGGCAGCACCTCCACCAGTACATAAATCCAAGATGCATTTATAGATGAATAGATGCTACTAGCATCCACCATTACAAAGAGCATTGTCATGGCATTGACTAATGCACACGCCGTCGCAGCAGACACATCGGCAGCAACCATTCCCTCAACACCCTGGTATGTTGATATTGTGAATTACTTAGTTACTGGTGTTTTACCTTATAACCTTAACTATCAAGGCAAGAAGCGGTTCCAATATGATGCTAAGCATTATTTTTGGGACGAGCCTCTTTTGTTCAAACATTGTGCAGATCAGGTTATAAGGAGATGTATTCCAGAAGAAGAACAACATGCAGTGCTCTACCAATGCCATGCCGCCCCTTATGGTGGACATTTTGGAGGTACATGGACGACAACAAAAGTACTTCAATCTGGTTTCTATTGGCCCACTCTTTACAAGGAAGCCCAAGCTTTTTACAAGCAATGTGACAGATGCCAAAGAACCGGGAATATCTCAAAGAGAAACGAGATGCCCCTACAACCCATTCTGGAGGTTGCTATTTGATGTTTGGGGATAGATTTAATTGGACCTTTCCCATCATCATACGGTAACTTATACATCCTCCTAGTTGTTGATTACGTGTCCAAATGGGTTGAAGTTGTGGCAACCTCGAAGAATGATTCCAAGATCGTCCACCGATTACTTCACAAGAACATATTCACATGGTTTGGAATCCCAAGGGCGATAATCAATGATTAAGGTAAACATTTTGATAACAGGCTCATCGCTAAAGCATTAAAAAGACTTGGTGTCTGTCACAAGGTTGCTGCGGCGTACCATCCACTGACTAATGGGCAGGCCGAATTTTCAAATAGAGAACTGAAGAACATCTTAGAAAAGGTAGTCAACCCAACTAGGAAAGACTAGTCCCTTAGACTGGATGATGCACTATGGGCATATCGGACAACATTCAAAACCCCTCTAGGTATGTCACCCTACAGACTTGTGTATGGAAATGCCTGTCACCTACCTATCGAGATCTAACACAAGGCCTATTGGGTGATAAAAGCTGTCAATATGGATTAGGAACAAGCTGGGGAAAAGAGAGTTCTAGATCTTAATGAGATGAAAGAATTCATAAGAGAAGCATATGAGAATGCCAAGCTTTACAAAGAAAATAAATAAATAAATGGCATGATAACAAGATCATGTCGCGGTAGTACCTGCCAGGGCAGCTAGTATTATTGTTCAACTCTCGCCTGAAGCTATTCCCAGGAAAGCTGAAGTCTAGATGGTCCGGGCCCTTTGAGTTGTCAAGGCTTTCCCACATGGTGTTGTTACAATTAGATCCAATACAGATGGGCATCAGTTCAAAGTCAATGGGCAACGACTCAAGCATTACAATGGAGCACCAATCCGAAGGGACAATGAAGTAGTTACTTTAGGAGATGCAATCCCATGCACTCCTATTGTAACAAGAGTTCTATTTATTTTCACATTTTCCCTATTTTTATTAGGATTAGATTTTTAATTTCAGCATTTATTTCATGAAAATATTAATTTCAGTTTTATTTTAATTGATTAATAATTTCTTTTCATTTTTTTGTTTGTTTAGGAGGAGAGTCAGAATTTAAGGAAGCAGTCCATTAACCCTGCCAAATAGCCGCCCAACAAGTCGCCCTGACGGATATAATCTCCCAACGGCTATAACCCGCCCCAACGACTATAATCTCCCAACGGCTATATCCCACCCCAACGATTATAATCTCCCAACGGCTATATCTTGCTCCAATGCTATAATCTGCTCGTTACGCCGGCTGTCCCGCCCGTTGGAAATAAGACCGTTGGGCATCAACGGCCGCCTCGGCAGCCTATATAAACCTTACTATTCCACTTCCTTATATCATATTCAACCTTTGCTTTCTTAACTATTGAAGCTCTCTAAGTTCTTTATTTTCATTTTTAGAATTTCTTCATACTACCTCTCAAGAATGTCAACATCTAGAGCCACACCCCCTTTCAAAAGATTCTTCTCCCCAAAGGACTCCACCCGCTACAACAAGAAGTTCTCTTTTTGACAGGTTCTAGAAGAACAAGGATTTTACTACCCCGCCGACACGGGCGACTTCAGCCTTCCTGACTTTGTCTACGAAGTAATCAGAGATCATGACTGGAAACTCTTTGCCCGCTAACCTAAAGAAGGGAACATAACAACGGTCTATGAGTTCTACGCCCATAACCCACAATCGAGAATCCCTTTTGTATATGTTCATGGCAGCGGCGTTTGTCTGGATGCTGACACCATCAACAGTTACTACGGGCTCATTAATGAGGGAAACGACCATGCTGACTTTGAAGCCATCCTCACCGCCGTTGACTACGACCTCTTGAAGGACGAGAACTGCGTGCTCGGCACCACATGGAATACGGGTAAGCACACTGGATCTATACCCCGCCGAGCGCTATTACCAAACACCAAACGCCTGGCAATGATTAAGTCTATTCTGAAGCGACGAAAAATCAATGTGGGTGTTGTCATCTGTCAAGAAATATATGTCTTCCATCCGAGGCCCAAGGGCTGCCTTTTCTTTCCAAACCTCATCACCGAGTTATATACTAACTTCAAGGTGCCTACCGAAGAAGCAAATGTGATGACACCGCACAGGAAGGGGTGGACAAAGGAATTTATATACAATATGATGGAGCTGACAGAAGCGGTGCTAGAAAATGAGTATGATCCCACTGCCGCCGCGGCGGGTACTTCAGCCCAGGGCGGGCGTAGAGATCAGCCCTTCATCGACCCCACCAAGATGCTCCAGGATATTTACAAAAGGCTATAGCGGATGAAGCACATAAACCTAAAATTCATAGAGTATGTGTAGAACTACAACACAGGGTTTGAGTTGTTCCTCAAGGAGAAATTCCCAGGGGATGACTTACATTTTCCTGCCTTCCCTGCTGAAATCACGGAAGCCTCCATGGCATGTCAACCTATCCTGGACTCCTCCACCGCGACATTACCTGCAGCCGCCGCGGCATCATAGCCAGGCTTCTTCTCAGCCGCCAACACCCCACATGCCTCCCCAACAAATAGGTGAACAGCTCCTCAGGTCCACATCTCTTTGCCTAACGAATCATTCGATGATTCTGATGACGAATCCCCACCCGTCACGACAGCACCACCTGCGGCGGCAGAAACATCTACGAAATGGAAGTATCATTACATCTCGGCTGATTCAGAAGAGAAAGAGTCTGATGATATTGTTCTGGTGACCAGAAACATGCCGCCTTTTAGAATACAACCACGAAAGACTTCAAAACTTGTGCAACCATATCTCTTACAAAGGCGGTGGCTGGACCTATCCGATGACAAAGACGAAGTGGCCCAAAATTCATCATCTTCTTTTTAAATGTAACATGTTTCTTTTTCCTTTTATTTTCAGTTTTTCTATTTTTTTATATTCCTATTATGTATTTTTATTTTGTGTTGCATTGAGGACAATGCTTGCCTCGAGTTTTGGGGAGGGAGAGTCCACCTTAGGGAAGTTCATATGTAGTTGCATTGTACTTATCTCTTCTTTAATGAAAAGAACTTGTTAAAAAACTTGTGCCTATGGTAGAATAGTCGACATCTCGCACCATTAAAAAGTACCTTTAATTTCTGGGTAGCATAAAGATGGGTTAGAAATCTACGATAATGCTATTTATCCTTAACAAAATTGTGGTAGGTTGATTGATATAATGAAGTAGTGAACATGGAATGTTTAATTATTTGGTACTTTTAATTCACATGCATTACACAATTCAGCACACACTTGATCACAAACACTATAGTTTCTTTCCGAGAAAATTCATGTTATCCTACACACTAAAATGATATAGGTGCTACGGCCTTGAGGCATGAAATCAAGTTAAGGACAAGTTCCTTTTTGTTGGAGTAGGGGTAAGTACTTATTAGGTTTTGCATTGCTTGAGGAAAAGCAATAATTCTAGTTCTGGGTGTGCAAAGTGCTTAAAAGTCCTATATTTTATGCTCATTTTAGCTCATATTGTCATTGTTCTTAAGCCCATTTTAGTTCATATTTAGGTTTTCATGCATATTTTATAGTATCTTTCATTCACTCGGCTTATTATAGTGTTTATGATTATTTGTGGAGAAAAGATAATGTTTTCGCTTGCATTTCCACTACAGGTTATAGGAGACTGCCGCCGGCACTCGCCACTGCAGCAGGGCAAAAGAATGATCAAAGAGGAGGAGGAAGCATAACGATCACATCCAATCACACATGACCAACCATTGTTGCAAAGAAGAACTGTACTGACGCAATTCAAAGAATATCACACAGAGAAAGACCGCTGCCAGGACTGTCGTCGCGGCGGCACGTTGGAGAATGACCAAAAGGGAGTGCGCTATAAAAAGGAGAATTTCCTGAATTAGCATAACCATGTCACATGAAGAATAGAGTTCAGGAGCTCCCAAAGATAACGTGAGAAGACACAAACAAGGAAGAAGCTTGCGGCCCAAGAAAGCCCAAAAGAGGAGTTATTTTGGAATAAAACATTTTCAGACGATTAATAGCATTTAATTCCAACTCAACTTCCTCCCAAAGAAATACTTCTTCCCCAAATAGGGTTTTCACATGTAACTGCCTATATAAAGGCAATGCTTGACTGATTGGAGGATAAGGAGAGAGATTAGGGTTTAGAATTTATTTTTGTGTTTTCTTATTTATATTATGTTCTAAACTTTCCTTAGGGTTAAGATTGTTTTCTTTAGTAGTTGTAAGAACGGTTGTAATTAGCTAAAGTTCTTATGCAATTCAATTCAAGGTTTGTTTATCCTATGTTCTTCATCTTTATTTGCAATAGAATCGAGAGATCGTTGTGAACGCGTCTATTCATTTCAATTCGAGAGAGTTAAAACTCAAGAAAGGGATAAACACGATTCCCTCCAATTAAGGTAAGAATCAACTTAGATTAGAGATAAGTCTAGGTTTAAGGTTGCTAAGAAGGAACGTGGAAAATTTGTTGTTCAACCTAGATTTACGTCGAGAGGTATTGTCAATAAGTGGGCATCAACAGTATTCAAACTTAGAGATAAGTTGGAATCAAATCATAACGTTCTTCTGAACCTTGAAGCCATGCCGAGTTCCCCGTCGTGGCAGTGTTCTATTCGTCACCCGCCATGATAGAGATATCTACTTTGCATTACAAGACTTTTATGAGTTCAACGCAGTTTCACACTACGTCGCAATTCAATCTGGCCCATCTTCTTATTCTGATTTCTCAATCTTTTCATTATTTCTTTACTTCATGTTTATGCAACTTTCTCAAACCAATCCAAATCAATTGTGTTTTTTTCTGTTCCTTGTGCAAGAATTTAATCTTGAAGTAGCATTCCAGTCCCTATGGAAAGGATAATCTTTTATATTACAACTTGGCAGCAGTGTACACTTGCACTCAAATTAGAGGAGACATTTACGCTCTACAAAGATCTCACACAAACACGACTTGAGCCTTGAACACCGAGGAAAGATTGACAACTCTGTAAGCAAATTAGAAGAGCATCCATGATAAGCTTGAGAAAATGGAAAATGATCTAAAGAAAGAGATTCACATATCACACCAGAAAACAATCAGCCAAATCAAAGCCATGTTTAAAGACCCAGAAGCAAGAGAAGACACCAACACTTTCCCAGGGATGGCTTTCGTACGTTCAAGGATGCAAAAGGAAGTGGCTTCGCCTAAAGTCAAATATGTTGCCCGTACTGAATTAAAAGACAATGTCGATGATGTTCGCAGCCACGAGGTGCCTGACCTCGATGAAAGAACTGACAAGATAAAGTTCGAGAGGAAATGGGAAGACCGCTACAAGAAGCTGGAAGAAATGATTAAATCTTCTCGGGAAAGAAGCATTTATGGTAGAATAGATGCTAGAGATTTGAGTCTAGTATTTGACCTGGTGGCTCCTCCAAATTTCAAGGCCCCTGACTTTGAAAAGTATAATGGAACTTCACGCTCGTTGGCACATTTGACCATGTATTGTCAAAAAATGTCTCCACATTTAGAAAATGAGAAGTTTCTGATCCATTTTTTCCAAGACAGTCTATCTAGGTCTGCTATCCGATGGTATGCTCAACTGAGTTAGATTAACATATGCACATGGAGATATTTACCAAAAGCTTTCCTCAAACAATACGAGTATGTAACAGATATGGCCCCAAGCAGGATCAGACTGTAGAATATGGAACAAAAGCCCAATGAGAGCTTCTGCCAGTACGCCCAGAGATGGCAAGATGTGGCAGCCCAAGTTCAACCCCCACTGTCAGAATATGAGGTTACTCCAATGTTTGTGGAGACTCTAAATGGTCCCTTCTATGACTACATGTTAAATCACGCCACCAAAAGTTTTGCAGACATGGTCATGAATGGAGAGTTGATATTAGCAGCCATCAGAAGTGGAAGGCTCGAGATAAAAGAAGATGACGAACATATTTAGAGTTTCATCACAAAGTCGATGGAGGCAAGATTGGTTGGAATTCATGCTTTCTTGGAATAATGCTTAATTTTTTCCAAACAGTTGGGATTATGCTTAGAACCAACCCTTTTGCTTTTGCCCGCAAGGATTAGGGATCATTTGTAAGGGCTTCTATGTCAATTTACTTGTTTAAAAATTCATTTTTTTCAAATGACAAACATTTCTCATTTTTGTTTCATAATTTTCCCTTCTTTTCATTCTTCACTCGTTTCTTTTCAAGCATACATCTTCTTCGCAGAGTCCATATTATTGATTGTATGAATGATTCTTGAATCTAATCTTAATATAGGGGGCAAAATGTGTGTTAAGGTATAATGGGGAAATCCCATATAAAGATTATGAGTGGATTTTCCTCTCAGACATTGTTGTTAGGGCCCTTGAATGAAGTGATAACTCTAAAACATCTAACAACTGAAGATTGCTTCTCTTCGACATTATTTTTGTGTCAAATGACATTTTCCATTCCATCATTTCCCTTCACGAATAAAAAAATATAAAAATCCATTTGTTGTCCCCTTTGAGCCTGATATTATTTTTCTTGTGTTTGAGCCCTAACCAAGGATCAGTCCCCACACTAGGGGGCAAAAATGATGAAAATTGCAAAGGAAACCCGAAAAATTAAGTAAATGTCCTAATCTGAAAATGAAAAGGACACAAAAAGAAAAAACAAGGAAAAGGAAAAAAGATAGAAAAAGAAAGAATAGAAAAAAGAAGAAGGGAAAAAGAGGGAAAAGGAAAAGAAGGAAAAGGAAAAAAGATAGAAAAAACAAAAGATAAAAAGAAGAAAGAAAGAGAGAAGAGAAGTGAACTGAAGAGGAGAAGAGGCAAATAAATGAAGAAAAAGAAAGAAGAAATGCGAAGGAAAATTTTGAATAAATCCTTCAAACGAGACGTGTGTCAAAAAGAAATGAACTCTAGGGTGAAAACCCATAATGGGCAGTCTAGAGTGATCCAAAGAAAAAGAACAGAGATTTCATCAGGAAAAGTTGAGCCTTGGTTTAAACCCTTTTAAATATGTATTTGAGCCTATATATCTTTCTTTGGCAACCCGAGCCTAGCCTACATTACAATCCTTAAAAGACCATTTGTATCACACATGAATATTTGAGAAAAGGAGTTCGTCTTTAGAACACATTCCGCCTAATTGAGTTAACCTTTCTTCAAGGACCTCGAGCTTCTAATGTCTAATTGAGATTAGAAAAGTGGGAAATTTTAAATTTGGGGAGTTTATGAGTGAAAGAGAGCCACCAAAAGTGGGACACTATCCGATTGATGGATTCATGAATCATTCATGCCTTGAATTTTGGGGCATCTGACTTTGCCCTATTACTGTGTTTGCCATTTTTTCCTTTCTTCCCCTCTCTTAATTCATATTTCTAGCCTTTTCTTGCATCTTACAAGTATGCTGACATAGATTCATGAAAAGCAAAAGATTTCTTGGTATTGATCTCAACCATAAGGAACAATGAACGAAATTTTTCATCACTTCAGGAAACAATTAAACCTGAGCTTGAATGGGGGCATCGCATTGCATGAGAAGGTAAAAAAGAGAAAAGAAGAAGAAGAAGCATATGTGCTGAAGAGTTTTAAGTAGGCTGTGTTATCAAGAAAAGTCCGCAAATAATTTGTAAAAGCTTAGAAGCATGAAAAGAGATAGAATTTCACTTGATAGGCAAACGATGACGTTAGATTGGGGCAGTCCACATTGACCAATGATTTAAGGCCCTCGGTATGAATAGGCGCGGGAAGAAGACATTAAAGCGCCAACATCGTTCGAAGATATTCAAGGTAGAAAATAAGCTTTGTTGCAAGGATTTATATGCAAGCACTTCAAGGTAGCCTGTAGGGGCAAGAATTTGAAAACTCACAAGAAGCGTTGAAGGTGCATAATGCTTAATAAGGGGCATATGAAGACATGAAGCTTTTATGACCACACAAAAAATCCTTTCATTCGACATTGATGTATAACCTACAATGATAGTAGATCTTGATATATTTGCCTACGAAGATCGAGTGGTTTCGAAGAAGCAAGAAGATATAAAGAATGAGAGTGACAGTTTAAAGCAACATGTCCTTCCAACCAGGAGTACAAGATCACTGGATTAAGTGAGTAAATTTGCAAAGGTCAAATGTTTTCTATGAGTCGAAGAAATACGGTGAAAAAGTATAACTGCTTATTTGGATTGAACGAGCAAACGTGTGGAAAAATTAATTATAAGAAAAAGAATTCAAAAAACAAAAGAAATGAGACATGCATTCAGGCATCCCTAGGGGCATGCACACCATAATTGCAGTGAATATTGCATTATTAGGGTACACGAAGGACCATTCAGCAAAAGAACTTGCCTATCCGTTTGGGCACAAGGAGAATGGGAGCTGCTTATCTATTCAAGCATTTGGAGAATATAACTCGCTTATTCATCCAAGCATAAGGAGGATGAATTTTTTCAGAGGATTCGCATGTCCGTTTAGGCGTAAGGAGAATGGAGTTTGCTTATTCATCCAAGCATAAGGAGGATGAAACTTTTTAGAAGATTCACCTGTCCATTCGAGCGTAGGGAGAATAGAGGTTTCTTATTCATCCAAGCATAAGGAGGATGAAACTTTTCAGAAGATTCACCTATCCATTCGAGCGTAGGGAGAATGGAGGTTGGTTATTCATCCAACCATAAGAAGGATGAAGTTTTTCAGAAGATTCGCCTATCCGTTCAGGCATAAGGAGATGGAGATTGCTTATTCATCCAAGCATAAGGAGGATGAAATTTTTTAGAAGATTCGCCTATCTGTTCAGGCGTAAGGAGAATGGAGGTTGCTTATTCATCCAAGCATAATGATGATGAAATCATTTGAAGCTTGTTTGCTTATTCATCCAAGCATAAGGAGGATGAAATTTTTCAGAAGAATCAGCTTATCTGTTGGAGCATTTGGGAGAAGAGAACCTAGCTCAGTTGTTCGGGCATTTGGAGAATGGAACCCAGCTCAGCTATTCGAGCATGAGGAGAATAGAACCAGCCTATCTGTTCGGGTGCTTGGAGAATGAAATTCGCTTATCTATTCGTGCATCTAAAGAATAGAACATATCTATCCGTTCGGGCATCAGGATAATGGAGCCAACCAGAAAATCTGTGAAAATCAGTGCCTTTTGGTCTTTGCTTTATCCCTATTGCACAGAGATAAGAAAAGAGGGGCAACTGTTGTCACTAGATTTTCACCCATCATTATCAAATAAATAATAAAAATAAAAAACTTTTTTAAAAAGCCCAATTTAAATAAAGGCCCATTCTAAAATAAAAGAACCCAAAAGCCCATCCAAAAAAAACCCATTTTTAAACAAATTTTTAAAAAATCCAAATAAAAAAGCCCAAGTCTTAAAATAAATAATAAACCCATTTATTTTTTTTAAAAAGAGGTCATTCAAAAACCCATAGGAAGATATCCCAAAAATAAAAAATATCAAAAAAAGAGAAAAGGAAAAAAAGAAAAAAGAGTTAAAAATGAATAAATAAATATAAAAAAGGGAATCATCGCGCGTCAAGCGCCTATCGCGTACGAACACGTGCACGGCCTGGTTCCCCTAAAACCCCAGATCGCGCTGCTACTGGAGGCCGTTTGTCGTCCATAGACCATGGATGTCGTCACCCTTGGTGTCGGTCGGCGCGTCTCGCGGTCGCCGACCCAACGACACGGACGTCGCTCGCCGCCATCCATTGTAGCCGCCAGAATCTGCAAAAAATAGTGAAAAGGGTTAAAATTAGGGCTCGAATCAAGGGGAAAATTCAAACCCCGAATTTGAATCAAAATGGATGATTTTTTGAGGGTTTTATCGAGGATCATGCCTCTTGTCTGATTTTGGCTCCAATTTGGTGATTAAATCCCGATTTTGCTTGATTTGTAAGCTCAAGTTAAAGTATAAACCCCCAAACCCCTTTGTTCAACACACACTTGGAGAGCGAAAAAACAAAGCTAAAAAATTATGAAAATCCTTAAAAAATTCTCTGAGTTTGTTGGAATTTTTTTGGAGTAAAGTTCGAGTTTTGGGCTATTTTTTGGAGGTGTTTGGGAAGCAATTCGAGATGGATCGCATACGAGTTCTTCATTTTTGGTAAAAATTATTTTCTTCTCTTTAAATTTTTTAGTGAATTTAATACTTGTTCTTGGTTGAATTTTGTTTTCTTTAGGTTGTGTTTGTCTTTGTTTGTTTATAGGTTGTGTTTGTTGAAGTTGGAAGATCGTTTCTTTAATCCGGTAATAATTTTGTTTTAGTATTTTGTTTAATTTTTTATTTAATCTTAAAAAATATTGCATGTTTAAAAATGTTGTTTTTAAAACTTTGATCTTAAAATTGAAATAGTGGAAACTTTAAATTGTTTTTTTAGATTTAGTAATAAAAATGAATTAATGTTTGTTTTTAAAAAACTAAAATCAAGGGGTTTAATTAGAAGATGATAAATCTTGGGTAAAAAAATATAAAAAGGGTTGCGACACAAAGTAGGACTCCTAATGTAACCTAAAGTCCTATGCTATAAATATGTATCGAGTGTAACCTATGTTGTAAGTAAAAGTTTTCTTACTCAGTTTTCTCATAAGCAGAACACTTTCTGTTTATCTTCATGGTATCAGTCTAATTCGATCCTATCGAGTTAATTCCCTTTCATGGATACTCCATTCAATTCGAGTAAACTCCAATCTTCTTCTTCCACGGTGATTCAAATGGCATATTTTTTCAGATTCTTCACCCTCGACTATTCTTTATCATCGATTTGTTGGAAATAATTATATCTCTTGGTCCCAATCTGTAAAAATCTTTCTGACTTGAAGATGAACTCTTGTCTACATCAATGGAAAATTCAAGAAGCCTTCTACCGATGACCCCTCCTTTGAGAAGTGGACACGAGAGAATGGCAGGGTTATGTCCTGGTTAATGAGTTCGATGGCCCCTGAAGTTGGCTCACAATTCCCGTTGTTAAAAATAACAAGTGAGATTTGGGAAGTTGTGCGAGATACATATTCAGGTACAAACAACAACTCTGAATTGTTTGGAACTGAAAGTACAGCCTCGGCCTTGAAGCAAGATACGATGAATGTTACTCAATACTACACAACTCTAACAAATATGTGGCAACAAATTGATCTTTTTGAGGCTCACGATTGGGTAGATCCTATAGATGTTGCGCTTTACAGTAAAATTGTTGAGCAAAAGAGAATTTTCTAGTTTCTTAGTGACCTCAATCGAGACATAGATCCCATCAAGTCTCGGATCCTTGGTCTCAATCCTCTCCCTTCCCTACGCCAGGTATTTTTAGAAGTTAGGAGAGAAGAGAGTAGACGATTGTACATGATCCCTAAAGCTCCTATTCTTGACAACTCAGCATTGGTCACTCAGGCATCTTCTTCTCCCAAGCCTAGACGAGGGAGAACCTTTTGTGACTACTACAAGAAACTTGAGCATCTCAATGATAACTGCTTGAAATTACATGGGAAACTAACTGATTGGAAACCTTCATCCAACAAGATATAAAGAGACATCTCTTCACCTATTGCTTCTTCCTCCACATCCATCGACTTCACCAAGCAGAAAATGGCCCAACTACAACCGATGTTCAATAAACTTACACCCACTAGTGAAGGAAACATAGCCTTAGTTGAAACTGGATGTACACATAATTCCTTTGTCTATACTGCACTTCTCTCTACTTCGACTCAATCTACATTGATCATCGACTCTGGTGCTTCTGATCATATGACTGGTAACATGGATTTGTTTTTCGACTTTAAACAATCATCTTTTAAATCTTCAATTAAGATAGTTGATGGTTCCTTCTCACCCATCCAAGGCAGTGGTTCTGCGTTTGTTACCAATGATTTAATCCATAAAGATGTGCTATAAGTGCCTAAGTTGGACTGTAATTTGTTGCCTATTAGCAAGATATCTAAATATTTAAGATGTGTTTTCTAGTTCACTGATTCCAATTGTTTTTTACATGCAATGGGTTTGAAGAAGAGGATTGGCAGTGCTAGCATGCAGAATGGCCTTTATGTTCTTCATAGTAAAAGATCACCTACTCCATCTTGTTTTACTTCCTTAGTAAAATCAGATGTCATGCTATTAAATTTTAGATTAGGGCATCCAAGCTTTTATTATATTGAAAAGTTGTTCCCCAAATTATTTGTTAATAAAAGCCATCTTCTTTTCAATGTCATTTGTCCTCTTGTGAAACAAAAAATACAATCTTATTTTCCATCTATTTATAAACCCTCGCATCCTTTCTCTCTTATACACAGTGATGTTTTGTGTCCTTCTAAAGTGAAGAATGTTACAGGTAGCAGATGGTTTGTAACTTTCATTGATGACCACAGTCGAACAACCAGGACTTACCTATTGAAAGAAAAATCAGAAGTTGCAAAAGTGTTTGAGACTTTTTACACCATGGTTGAAACCCAATTTCAAACTAAAATTTATACCTTTAAATCTGATAATAGGAGAGAGTTTTTTAATCAATCCTTAGGTTCTCTTTTCTAAGAAAAGGGAATTGTGCATATTAGCTCTTGCGTTGATACACCCCAACAGAATGGGATAGCTGAGAGAAAGAATAGGGATCTACTAGAGGTAACCCGAGCCCTTTTGTTCACCCACAATGTTCTTAAATGTTTATGGGGTGAGGCCTTGTTAACATCCACTTATCTAATTAATCGTATGCCTAGTCGAGTCTTAAACTTTCAAACACCTAGAGATGTTCTTTTATCCATTTTCCCTCACTTTAAACCCTTGTCATCTGATCTTCCTTTAAGAGTGTTTGGGTGTACTATGTTTGTTAAAAATTTGAATCCCTCTAGTTCCAAACTGACCCTAAATCCCTTAAGTGTGTCTTCATAGGGTATTCTTCACTAAAGAAGGGCTACAAATGTTACTATCCTCCTTTACGCAAATTTTTTTGTTTCTTTGGATCTTCAATTCTTTGAACATGAACCTTACCATTCGACAATTGCAATTCAGGAGGAGAAAGATGATGCATTCCAGCCTTCTCACATACATGTTCCTTCTACTCTTTTTCCTTCCTTAATTCCATCTTGTCCATTACCACTTGAGCCTCAGAATTCTTCCACACCCTCAGTTTCTTCACATATTCTCTTGTCTACTCCACAGTCATCACCAACAGGAACTCAAACCACAAATAAATCCCCTTTACAACCTTCCAAACAGTTACAGGTTTACACCAGAAAAAGGAGAACTATTTCAGAGACCATTATGCAATCCAGCACTCGTCAAGAATTGGATTTTAGTCCAGCTGCTTGTGAAGACAATAGAGATAATGATTCTATTGGTATTCCTTCTCATCTCCTTGAATTTGATTATTTGCCTATTGCTAAAAGAAAAGGGGTAAGGCAGTGCACAAAACATCCTATTCAGAGGTATGCTGCCTATGGGAATTTGATGTCTTCTTTTAAGGCTTTTACAACATCCCTAGATGGTGAACAGATTCCTAAAACTATTGTCGAGGCCTTGCAGATTCTGAAATGGAGAAAGGTTGTTCAAGAGGAGATTGATGCACTTGAGAAAAATGGTACATGAACCATTATAAACCTTCCCAAAGGTAAGAAGCATGTTGGTTGTAAGTGGGTTTTTTCCATCAAATACAACTCAGTTGAGAGTATACAGAGGTATAAAGCTAGGTTTGTTGCTAAAGGCTTTACACAGACTTATTGTATTGATTATAAGGAGACATTTGCCCTTGTTTCCAAACTTAATTCGGTTAGAGTTTTAATGAGTCTTGATGTAAATTGTGATTAGAAGTTACACCAACTTGACATTAAGAATGCTTTTCTTAATGGTAACCTTGAGGAGTAGGTCAATATGAAGATTCTACCAGGGCATGAGGGTGTTGGACAGAATCAAAAAGTTTGCAAGCTAAACAAGGCACTCTATGGCCTAAAACAGACACTTAGAGCATGGTTCGAAAGATTCACTGAGGTTATTTTGGAGAATGGTTACAAGCAGTCAATGGCATATCACACTCTGTTCTCTAAGGTAACATCATCAAACAAAAGGGTTACTTGGATGATGTAATTCTAACTGGTGATGATGAAGAAGAAGTGAGTCAATTAATAGCTTTCTTGAACAAGGAATTTGAAATCAAAGACCTAGGGAAAACTCATATACTTCCTAGGCATGGAGGTTGCACGATCATGCAAAGGACTAGTCATAAATTAGAGGAAGTATGTTTCAGACTTACTAACAGAAACTGGGCTACTTGGATGTAAACTTGCAGATACGCCTACGGAAGTTGGTTTAAAATTCAGTAAGGATGATGACAGTCCCAAGGCAGATAAGGGGTTGTGTAATGCCTTGGTTTTGGGCCTAGATGTTTTAGATATCGGATCAGACTAGTCGAGAACGGTTTGAATCGCGTAAGATGATTTAAAGAAATCAAGGATCGGGATAGGATAAAATTGTGATAAAAATTGCTAATTTTTTTTAAAAATATGTTTAAGAGGTTGGTCAAGTCAATTTTACAAAATGGATTTTGGAAATGGGACATTTTGAGTAGTGACCAAATTGTAAAATTTCAAAACTAGGAAAATGTGATTTTTAATGTAGAAGCCAAAATCTTAGAATCTTTAGGGGGCTTTAAGTCAATTTCACCTTTTCTCAATATGACATGTGTATTAAAAGGCTTTTAATTAAATGGATTTAATTAGATTTATATTAATTAGTTAATATAGTTAGTTAAGGTGAGATTTCTAATTACGTAACTACCAACACTTTCTCATTTTCAGCCAAACACTAATTCTCTCATATTTTCTCAGAAGTCTTTCTTCCAAAAACTCTCTCAACATTTTCTAAACCATTTTCAAGAGATCTTTTCTAATTCTTCAAGATTTTGCTAAGGAAAACTTGTCATTCATTGAGACAAGCAAGGATTGGAGGTAAATCCCGTTCTCAACCTCTAATCTAAGTTCTTTATTGAAATTCCCAAGATATTTGACTTCTAAATACTATTTTTTAGTTGAGTTTTCATTATAGTTTTGATTGAAGATCAAAATTTTGTAAAAACATGATTGAAATCTTGATTTTCGGACTTGTTGAGTTAGGCTCTGTTTTGTGTTGATTTTAATTGAGTTTTAAGTTGATTTATATGTTAAAAAGAGATGTTGATAACATAGATCCCGAGATCCTTGAGTTTCTTGGTAGTTTTAAGTGAGATGTTGGGGTGAATTGGCGGAATCTTGCTTGCTGGAGGTATAAGGATGAGTTAGGTTGTTTATTAGATATGTTTTGATGTTGATAATTGTTTGCAAGTGATGTATGATGGTTGGGCTTGTTTTAGGAAGCAATCGATTGAGTTTTCAGTTATTTTGGAAGGGTATTTTGGTGTAGTTTGGGTGAGCAACGGGTTTGTGAGTTGTTGCTGGTGTTGGAATGCATTTTAATGCATTTAGATCTCTGTTTTGATGATGTGAAAACAGGGGATCTTGATCTGGAATCAAACGAGGTGATTTTGGAGGCTCCGGAGGGGTAATTTTTGTGTCAGCGAGCAAGGCTTCGCGTATCGGTGAGTGGAAATGCAATTTCCTGCTTTGTAACGCTTTGAGCGTGGTCTTGGGAGCTTAGTGTAAGTTTGATACACTTAGTTAAGCTCAAGAGTAAGTGATTCGAAAATCTCTCTCTTGGAAATGTGCTTTGTTTGATGAAATTGCATTTGAGTTGAGTGTGGATTGTTTACTGTTTTTAAGCATGTTTAAGCATGGTTTAGTGCTGGATTTTAATGCCATTATGTTAAGGATGCACTAGGTAAGTGATCCTTGGTTTGCATGTGTTGAATGCATGTGATATTAAGCATGTGATGCTTGTGGAAATGGCATTATGGTTATGCTTGTAAAATAGTGGATTAATGTGGTTAAATGATTATATTGGCAAGTGATGAAAATGGTTTTTGATTAATTTAATCGGATATAGTTAGCCGGCAATAGGATTGGGTCCACCGTGAACAAAGTCACCTTGGATGTCGAGGGGTTGTGATTGTGTCGTAATCTCCATCCAAGTACCCTAACGATTGAGGTTAAGATCACAACGGTGAATGGCTAGTCTCGTGTGTGAGTCTTGTGTATGTGTCCCATACTCTTGTTAGAGGAATTATACAACTACTGATGAGTGATGTTGAGGGGTTGTGATTGTGCCATTAATCTCCATCACGGGTGTTGAGGGGTTGTGATTGTACCATTAATCTCCACCTTGTGTAGTCAGGTAGTTTGTATGAAGCGTCAGGGATAACGCTTGTAATACGCGTATCCGATTGTGTCTTGTGTTGAAATGGTTTATGGATTATCACTTGCGAGCCAATATAATGTAAATGAATAATGCGAAGCATGAGATTCTTGTAAATGATGCAAGGATGCATGAGATGCTTGGTAAAGCATGAGCAATGGGTTATTTGATGTTTTAGAGTGATGCATATGAACATGTGTTTATAAAGTGCATTGATGTCTTGTGGAGGCATGTTTTATTAAAAGGCATGAGTTGTAAAATGGTGATTTTAGAGTGATGAATGATGCATAACGGTCCTCACTAAGCTTTGTGCTTACGCTATTTTGTTTCATCAATGCAGAAAACTAGGCATTCAAGGCAGCTAGTAAGCAAGAAGAATCCAAGCTCTTGATCTTGCAAAGTATGTGGCTTTACTCCGGTGTAATAAAAGGTAATGGGTGGGAATTATACTTTGGAATGGTTGAGGATGTTTCCCTTTACTTTGAGCATGTTAGATTGCTTATACTTGAGTTGTAAATGGCCTTTGATGTTTGGATTTTGGTTTGATTTTTTTTGTACCTTGTTGTGGTTTTGGTGGACTAGGAAGCATGCCTTTAGTACCTATGTGTAATCACCTATTTTGTCCGGGGTGTTTAACCCGTTTTTTTTTTCTTCTTTTATTAATGGGCTTTAATTATGTGGTGATTAATAGTTAAAAACAAAAAAGAATTAAAAAAGAAAACAATATATATATATATATATTAATATTATATACATATTATCATCACCATTTCACCATCATATTTTACTATTGTTATCTATTATTACTATTTATTATTATTAGTATCGTTCCTTCTTATTA
Source organism: Hibiscus tridactylites (assembly GCA_958450335.1). Lineage (NCBI taxonomy): Eukaryota > Viridiplantae > Streptophyta > Magnoliopsida > Malvales > Malvaceae > Hibiscus > Hibiscus tridactylites. Next base: position 54,655,232 of record OY288268.1, on the reverse strand, counting down.
TCTTTACTATTATCATATTATTATCTACTATTTTCTATTACATTAGAGTGATCTTATTGTTATTAATATTATTATTACTATTACTTATATTATTATTAATATTATTTACCATATTATTATTATTATTATTATTAAATCTAAAAACCCAAAAACATTAAATAACTAAGCCCAATATATTAATATAATAAAAACCCATGTTTATATATTATTTGAAAGTCCACATTACATAATAAAAAAGCCCAAGAAAATTAAACACTTTGCACAGCCCAATTCGGGCCCAAACTTAAATAACAGAAACCCTAATGCCCACTTCTGATTTCTTGCAGCCGCCCCCATTTCCCACCGTTAGATCTGGGATCCAGATCTAACGGTCCAGATTGCTCCAGGACGAAGAAACCCTAGATGAGGCCCCTTAGCCCTAGCGCCGCACTCCGCGTCACCGTTGGATCGAGGAGAGGATCAACGGCTCAGATGGTCCCTGATGGAGGAAACCCTAGATGGCTCTCAGCTCACGGGCGCCGCATCGCTCGCAGCCGTCGGATAAAGAGCGTATCGGGCGGTTGAGATCGAACCGAGGAGGATTCCAGAACCCTCACGCCCACACGCGCGGCTTCCCAGCTCCCTCACGCGCGCGAGTTCGAGCCCCTTCGAATTCTGCTGACCGTCCGGATCACTCCACGTCGCCCGGTCGGCCTTCTCTGGTCCCCTCCCCTCGTACGACCCTCACATGCAACAAAAATCAGAAATGTCAGAAACGCGAAATACAACAAATTGCAGAGGCAAAAGTCGGACATGAATACAAACAAAATCAAAACAACCAACAGCGAATTACCAGCAATTACATGCATTAGGAAAAAGGGAAAAATATGTAATATTCCGGGCTTATAAAAGCCGGAATCGACATGCAGTGCAAGGAGGTTTTTTTAGAGAGAGGATTCTCAGGGGGATTTTGAGGAGAGAAAATTTGTAGAAGAGGATTTTTCAATATTCAGAGAGTTTGTAACCAAAATATTTCAATCAATACAAACAAGGCAGAAAACAATCTCGAGTTTTAGAGGTATACGCTCGTCTCCATTTCTTCAGTTTTGAATCGCAACCAAAAAATAAAAAATAGAGAGGGTTAGGGTTTTTACCTCCGCGTCCCCTCATTCGCCGTTTCGTTTCCCTTGCCGGCGACAAGCCTTGGGTCTCCTCCGAGACCGCATACGGTGAGTCGGTGAGGAACGAACGCCAAAAAAAAAGGTTTTTGAAAATATTTCTGGGTTTCGATTTGGGTTCGGAAACGAAGGGAAACGATTTTTGTTTTGGTTTTGAGAAGAGAAGGGTTTTTTTCGGTTTCAAGAAAGAAAGAAAAAAGAAACTTTTTTAGGGTTCTGGCGCCGGCAACGGCGACCAGAACCCCTTGGCGGCGCCGGACTTCAAAGAGAAATGGGGGGAGAGTTCTCTGGTTTTAGGGTTTACCAAACGAAAAAAGGGGCTGATATGTTTTTTAATTTAGGTTTTATAATGTTTTAAAGTTTTTAAAATCGGTCTAATCGCGTTTAAGCCCCCTCTGCGTCACTGTAATTGCACGGGGAGGGCTTCCGCGTTCCAAAACCACATCCCAGGTCCCTCTGTGTTCTTAGGGTTTTTCAATTCCGTCACCATTATCGTTTTGGTTGGCATTCGGATGGGTTAATTCCCATTCCGGTCCCTGTGGCTTTTCTTCTTCTTTTATTTTGGTCCCTTCCCGCGTTTTAATTAGTTTTGGTTAAATGGTTTATTTACATTTTCAGTCCCTTCATGTTTGCATTTTATTTCGCATGTTATATTTTGTTACCCATGTATTGTCCCTTTCATTTTATATCGAATATATATTTTGCCATATTGTTATTTGATGTAAATATTTGTGTATGTTTATATGTTTCCATGACGACTCGAATATATATTTGTTATATGCCTTTTCTTATGACATTTGAATTTGCATTTTGTGACATACATTTAAATCGTCATTCATGCGACTTTTAGCATTTTATCTTGTATATTAATTAATTTTAATTATAAAATGGAGATACTTATTAATCCGCGTATTCGGGTCGACATACCTAGCTTATTGGATGTCCCGCGAATATTCGGATTAATTCGAATCGTCTAAAGGATGATATTCAATCGTCAAATCATAATCCTTGAGCAACTCCAGCCAACGTCGCTGCCTAAGATTCAACTCCTTCTGAGACATCAGATACCTCAAACTCTTGTGATCCGTGTACACAGTACACTTCTCACCATACAGATAATGCCTCCAGATCTTCAGAGCAAAGACCACTGCAGCCAACTCAATATCATGCGTAGGATAATTGCGCTCATGCACCTTCAACTGCCGCGACGCATAAGCCACAACCTTACCCTCTTGCATCAGCACACACCCCAAACCAACATAGGATGCATCACTGTAGACTACAAACTCTTCCCAGAACTAGCTTCAGCACCCTTAGCAGACAAACTCAGATTCATCTCGATGTCCTTGGACCGACTAACCAACACATCGAAATCATTGTACTCCGCAGCCAACATATAGGTCTTAACTTCCGTCACCAAGCCATAACGAAACCTTTCGCACCTCTCTCGCTCATCAGGTACCAGCTCCGGTGCATACTGGCTAAGGCGTACAAACTGTACCTCATACTCAGCCACACTCATGTTCCCCTGAGTCAGAGACATGAATTCACGCTTCTTTTCATCCAGATATCTCACTCCCAGATATCTCCTCTTGAATGCATTCAGGAAGAATGTCCAAGTGATGTCAGCTTCAGCCATCCCAGAGATTGTGGTCGTCCACCACGTATAGGCATCACCTTGCAACAAAGATACCACACAGCCCAACTTTTGCACATCCGTGCAACTCATCTGTCCCAGAACACGCTTGGTACTTTCTAACCAGGCTTCCGACCTCTCAGCTGACATACCTCTGAACTCAGTCCCACCAAGACTGCGCAGACGCTATAAGGGTAGTCTTACACCAGCATCTCCCTGATGCCCAGCTCCTTGAGCTCCAGCTACCGCTGCTCTAAAAGCACCCGCAATAGCTTGTACAAGCACAGACATATCAGGCATCGCTTGCCCCTGACCAACCTCAGGTCCTGCAGCTCCAGCACCAGCTGCCTCAGCTCCAGCTCTTCCCCTCTCCGCACCACCACCAGGTGGAGGAGGAGGTAGCACAGCACTACCAGTGTGCTCATCATTCACATTCCCTTCAGGAGTCGTAGCTCTTACGTTACTCCTTAACTCTCTACGTGGTGCCATACTTTACCATGCAATAACAATGCAAAATAAAACAAGTCAGGCCCAGCAAGGTAAGCAATTTCAAGTATTCAAGCTCAATCTCTTTCAAAAACAACATCATTTCTTTAGCTTTTGTTTGGCAATGGGTACCCTTATCATGCATCATCACAACATACTTCACAAAAACATCATCAACATAAATCACTGAACATGCTTTCACCCAACAAGCATACAAACCAAACCATGCTTCAATCATGCACAACAACATTCCCAATTACTCAAGAACTCAGCTCTGATACCACCAAATGTAACCCCCGAAGCCCGGCCTAGACGCCCGACCCGAACTACGGAGATTACACGGGGAAAACCAAAGTCAACCCGAAAGTCAACCTTGATTAACGACCCTTTTTTTTTCTTTTTAATCTTACCTAGATGTACATTACTCCTATGTGTGATCATACAAACAGCATATTAAAAGATCACAAACATCAGAGATCAAACAGGGACCCAATTGAACAAATTACAACTTTAGGGACCAAACTATAATTTCTGATAAATTAAAGGACTTAACCCAAATTAAGGTTACCAACTTGGAATTAGTCAGGTTTCATGCTTCTCTGTGAAATTTCAGCTCAAAAGGACATCCACAGCTCATGCAATTGATCAAACAAGATTCAGGACCAAAACGTGAACAAAACGAAACATCCAAAGATACTTTTAACTGATTTTAACGGTCGGGTATCGATACTCCACATGTAGTATCGATACTCGGGGAAGGCAGAAACCAAACTCTAGCAGAGGTATCGATACCCTCCCCCTGGTATCGATACTCCACTCATATGGTATCGATACCTGTTCAGAGGTATCGATACCCCTGGGCAGAAACATGCATATTTGGCTCAGGTGTATCGATACCCCATGCCCGAGTATCGATACCCCTGCCTGAAAACAGCTCAAAAACAACATCAATCATGCATTAAGCACCAAATTAACATCACCAAACCATATCACTTAATCATACAACATGCAAGGACCTCAATTGCACCAACAATTCAACATTTAAACAACACATAAGAAAAACCCCAATTCATATAGCATGCTTCCTACTTAAGCTATCATTCAAGCAATAAACCTTCATAAGCAAGCAATAGGAAATCAATCCAAAATCCAGCAATTCAAACAACAATTATCATCCATAGGGAGTCTCAAACACCTCCCAAAAACAAATACACATTGGTCCCCCATTGCCAAAACATACAAAAGCTAAATGTTTAACAAAACCTTCCATACATTGAGCTTTACTTGAACTTGTATGCTTGCCTTCTCTTGCTGCCCTCAATGTACTCTAGTGCTCTGCATTATTGAATCAAGAAAACGAGAGAGCGTAAGCCAAAGCTTAGTGAGGAGTGCTCTTTAAAAACCATTCAATAATGCAATTAAAACCATTGTAAAACATGCTTGTAAACAACCTTTACACATGCTCAAGGCATACTTTAAAATCAAGCAATATCATGCTTCCACATTTCATTTAAACAAGCATCTCATGCTTCAACATAAACGTTAAAACATGCATCTCATGCATCTCATGTACTATACATGTCATATTGGCTCAAGTGATACATTTCATTTATGAAATCAAGTTCAACAACTTTCCCCAAGGACTTTTAAACACCTTGGACCCCAAGGACTTTTAAACACCTTGGCCATGGACTTTTAAACACCATGGAAAGGACCACACAAGGACTTTTAACCACCTTTGTGTCCGTAGCTTGAATTACCCCAAGGACTTTTAAACACCTTGGCCCCAAGGACTTTTAAACACCTTGGCCCCATGGACTTTTAAACACCATGGAAAGGAGCACCTAAGGACTTTTAACCACCTTAGTGTCCGCAACAAGATTCATCCAAGGACTTTTAACCACCTTGATGATCTTAGGTAACAAGGCTCACTCAAGGACTTTTAACCACCTTAGTGACCTTCACTTTTACAAACCATCACTTGCCAATATACACTTTATACATCATATAATCCACTGTTTAAAAGCATTTAAACCAAGCCATTTCATCATGCATTTCAAAGCATTAAATCATCATTTAACAATGCATAAAAACAAGGTACTCTTACCTAGAGACACCTTCAACACATGGCTTTAAACATCAGCATATATCATGCTAAAACATCAGCAATTATCATGCTTAAACATGCTTCCAAAACAGTAAACAAATCGTGCAAAAATCATCATTTTACATTGCACCAAAACATGGCCACCACTTAGAGAGGAAATCCGAAAACTTACACTTGAGCTTAGCAAAGTTGTTTAGACTTAAACTAAGCTCCCAAAACCTTCAACCCTTGGTTTTAAAGCTGTAAATCCATTTTCACTCACCGATTACCACTTCGCTTCAAGCCAAAGCACCAAAACAAGCCTCCAAATCAACCGAACTTGAATCCAATGATGCCTCCCCTGTTTCAACACATCAAAGCAGAGGATTAATGCATCATCTTGCATTAATTGCTTCAATGAAAGCACCTAAACTCGCTGCTCTCAATCAACCTCCAATTTCGGCCACCAAACACAACCGAAATTGCATCCAAAACACTTCCAAACAAAGCCCAGCCATAAACCAGCAAAACCACACTTCTATTAACACCAAAACACATCTAAAAACAACCTAAAAGCAACCTTATACCTCCAGCAACACCAGATCACCAAGATCACCTCAAAAACAACCTTAAAACACAAGCTAAACTTAGGAAAAACAACCTATCCGGGATTGCATCAATCAAGACTCACTTCCACATCAATTTAATGATCATTTATCATCAAAAACACTTCTCAAAACTCAGATTTAACAGATCAAACGAAAATCAAATGAAAACACCAAAATCTTGCATAATTAGCCAAGATCCATAAATCTACTTGAAAACCTTTAATTAAACATACATTTAGGATTGAAAACTTTAGGAATTTCATTAAAGAACTTAAAGTTCAGAGGAGAATCGTTCATACCTCCAAACTTGTGATTTCTCCACTTTTTGGAATGAAAACTTTGTTGAAACTTGTAGCAATTGAGTAGGTTTTGATTACACAATGATTTGCTAACAATTGTGAGTTGAAAAGATGAATTTAGGTGAAGAAATCAGATCAAAATCTCTGAAAATGGTGATGTTTGGTTGGAGAGAAAAGGAGAAGAGAAAATAGGAAGTTAGGAAAGAAAAATAGTAAAATGAGTTTCCCTCCTTTTGTCAAACCTTTAAAATCAGATTTTAGGATTAAAATATCTTAGAAAAATCTGGAGAATTCACTTTTGGGCAAATAGCTCCTTAAAGATTCAAAGTTTCAATCCTTTTTAAAACAGCCACCAAATTTGCGAAAATTACATTTTGGTCACTAGCCAAAATGTCAACCTTCCAAAACTCATTTTCCAAAATTGTTTTCACAGTTCACTTAATTATATTAAAAGATGATTTTAGAACATTTTTCCATATTTTTAATGCAACCCGAACTAGGCTTTCCTAATTTAACCTCTTACGATTCGAACAGCACTTTGACCAATCGGTCAACGCCCAAGACTTCTAAACCCAAAACCGGGGCGTTACAACTCTCCCCCCCTTAAGAAATTTCGTCCTCGAAATTTACCTGAAGGAAAGAGATAAGGAAACTGCTTCAGCATGTCTTCCTTCCGCTCCCACGTGGCTTCCTCAACACCTCGATGCTTCCACAGCACCTTCACCAACTCAATGGTCTTGCCACGAAGAACCTTGCTCTCTGAATCCAGAACCTTCACCGGTTCCTCATCATAGGTCAAATTCGGATTCAAAACCACATCCTCAACAGGCATCACATGCGAAGGATCAGATCTATACCTCCTGAGCATAGAAACATGGAACACATCATGAATCTTCTCTAGCTCCTGAGGTAACCTCAACCGATACGCAACAGGACCCACTCGCTCAACCACCTCATACGGTCCAATGTACCGAGGGCTCAACTTACCCTTCCGACCAAACCTCATCACCTTCTTCCAAGGCGAAACCTTCAAGAACACACGGTCACCCACCGCAAACTCTATCTCCTTACGCTTCAAATCCGCGTAAGATTTCTGCCGATCCGAAGCAGCCTTCAACCGCTCACCAATGAGCTTCACCTTCTCGGTGGTCCCTTTCAACAAAGCAGGCATAGAAACCAACTTCTGACCAGTTTCAGCCCAACAAAGAGGAGTCCTACACTTCCTCCCATACAGAGCCTCATAAGGTGCCATCTGTATACTCGCCTGATAACTATTGTTATAAGCGAACTCAACCAAAGGCAGATGCTTCTCCCAAGAACCTTGAAACTCAATCACGCAGCATCTCAACATATCCTCCAAAATCTGAATAACCCGCTCAGATTGACCATCCGACTGAGGATGATAGGATGTACTGAAATGCAACCTTGTACCCAGAGCTTGATGCAAACACTGCCAAAAACGCGATGTGAACCTCGGATCCCTATCCGACACAATCGACTTAGGCACACCATGCAACCTCACTATCTCAACAATGTATAGATCTGCCAGCTTATCCAAAGAAAACGTAGTATGCACAGGCAAGAAATGCGCACACTTCGTCAAACGATCCACAATCACCCAAACAGAATTCTTCTTCGACGGAGACAAAGGCAACCCAGACACAAAATCCATGGTAACCCTCTCCCACTTCCATTCGGGGATTTTCAACGGTTGCAACAAACCAGAAGGAACCTGATGTTCAGCCTTAACCCGCTGACACACCAAACACTTGCTCACAAACTCTGCCACATCCTTCTTCAAACCAACCCAATAGTACTCATCGCGAAGATCGCGATACATCTTGGTACTACCAGGGTGCATAGCAAAAGGACTACTATGACCTTCAGTCAGAATAGCACGCCTCAACTCAACATCAGCAGGCACAACTATCCGACTACCAAAACACAACACTCCATCCTCATTAAAGCAGAAATCCGAAGGTCTACCCTCCGCGATATCCTGAACATGAGACACCAAGGAATCATCCAACAACTGTTTATCCTTGATCAACTGAACCAACGAAGGTTTCACTTGCAACTCAGCAACAAGGCCACCATCCCGCGATATGCTCAAGCTAGCAAACATCGCCCTCAGCTCAACAGCTACCTTCCTACTCAAAGCATCCGCAACAACATTGGCCTTTCCAGGATGATATTCAATCGTCAAATCATAATCCTTGAGCAACTCCAGCCAACGTCGCTGCCTAAGATTCAACTCCTTCTGAGACATCAGATACCTCAAACTCTTGTGATCCGTGTACACAGTACACTTCTCACCATACAGATAATGCCTCCAGATCTTCAGAGCAAAGACCACTGCAGCCAACTCAATATCATGCGTAGGATAATTGCGCTCATGCACCTTCAACTGCCGCGACGCATAAGCCACAACCTTACCCTCTTGCATCAGCACACACCCCAAACCAACATAGGATGCATCACTGTAGACTACAAACTCTTCCCAGAACTAGCTTCAGCACCCTTAGCAGACAAACTCAGATTCATCTCGATGTCCTTGGACCGACTAACCAACACATCGAAATCATTGTACTCCGCAGCCAACATATAGGTCTTAACTTCCGTCACCAAGCCATAACGAAACCTTTCGCACCTCTCTCGCTCATCAGGTACCAGCTCCGGTGCATACTGGCTAAGGCGTACAAACTGTACCTCATACTCAGCCACACTCATGTTCCCCTGAGTCAGAGACATGAATTCACGCTTCTTTTCATCCAGATATCTCACTCCCAGATATCTCCTCTTGAATGCATTCAGGAAGAATGTCCAAGTGATGTCAGCTTCAGCCATCCCAGAGATTGTGGTCGTCCACCACGTATAGGCATCACCTTGCAACAAAGATACCACACAGCCCAACTTTTGCACATCCGTGCAACTCATCTGTCCCAGAACACGCTTGGTACTTTCTAACCAGGCTTCCGACCTCTCAGCTGACATACCTCTGAACTCAGTCCCACCAAGACTGCGCAGACGCTATAAGGGTAGTCTTACACCAGCATCTCCCTGATGCCCAGCTCCTTGAGCTCCAGCTACCGCTGCTCTAAAAGCACCCGCAATAGCTTGTACAAGCACAGACATATCAGGCATCGCTTGCCCCTGACCAACCTCAGGTCCTGCAGCTCCAGCACCAGCTGCCTCAGCTCCAGCTCTTCCCCTCTCCGCACCACCACCAGGTGGAGGAGGAGGTAGCACAGCACTACCAGTGTGCTCATCATTCACATTCCCTTCAGGAGTCGTAGCTCTTACGTTACTCCTTAACTCTCTACGTGGTGCCATACTTTACCATGCAATAACAATGCAAAATAAAACAAGTCAGGCCCAGCAAGGTAAGCAATTTCAAGTATTCAAGCTCAATCTCTTTCAAAAACAACATCATTTCTTTAGCTTTTGTTTGGCAATGGGTACCCTTATCATGCATCATCACAACATACTTCACAAAAACATCATCAACATAAATCACTGAACATGCTTTCACCCAACAAGCATACAAACCAAACCATGCTTCAATCATGCACAACAACATTCCCAATTACTCAAGAACTCAGCTCTGATACCACCAAATGTAACCCCCGAAGCCCGGCCTAGACGCCCGACCCGAACTACGGAGATTACACGGGGAAAACCAAAGTCAACCCGAAAGTCAACCTTGATTAACGACCCTTTTTTTTTCTTTTTAATCTTACCTAGATGTACATTACTCCTATGTGTGATCATACAAACAGCATATTAAAAGATCACAAACATCAGAGATCAAACAGGGACCCAATTGAACAAATTACAACTTTAGGGACCAAACTGTAATTTCTGATAAATTAAAGGACTTAACCCAAATTAAGGTTACCAACTTGGAATTAGTCAGGTTTCATGCTTCTCTGTGAAATTTCAGCTCAAAAGGACATCCACAGCTCATGCAATTGATCAAACAAGATTCAGGACCAAAACGTGAACAAAACGAAACATCCAAAGATACTTTTAACTGATTTTAACGGTCGGGTATCGATACTCCACATGTAGTATCGATACTCGGGGAAGGCAGAAACCAAACTCTAGCAGAGGTATCGATACCCTCCCCCTGGTATCGATACTCCACTCATATGGTATCGATACCTGTTCAGAGGTATCGATACCCCTGGGCAGAAACATGCATATTTGGCTCAGGTGTATCGATACCCCATGCCCGAGTATCGATACCCCTGCCTGAAAACAGCTCAAAAACAACATCAATCATGCATTAAGCACCAAATTAACATCACCAAACCATATCACTTAATCATACAACATGCAAGGACCTCAATTGCACCAACAATTCAACATTTAAACAACACATAAGAAAAACCCCAATTCATATAGCATGCTTCCTACTTAAGCTATCATTCAAGCAATAAACCTTCATAAGCAAGCAATAGGAAATCAATCCAAAATCCAGCAATTCAAACAACAATTATCATCCATAGGGAGTCTCAAACACCTCCCAAAAACAAATACACATTGGTCCCCCATTGCCAAAACATACAAAAGCTAAATGTTTAACAAAACCTTCCATACATTGAGCTTTACTTGAACTTGTATGCTTGCCTTCTCTTGCTGCCCTCAATGTACTCTAGTGCTCTGCATTATTGAATCAAGAAAACGAGAGAGCGTAAGCCAAAGCTTAGTGAGGAGTGCTCTTTAAAAACCATTCAATAATGCAATTAAAACCATTGTAAAACATGCTTGTAAACAACCTTTACACATGCTCAAGGCATACTTTAAAATCAAGCAATATCATGCTTCCACATTTCATTTAAACAAGCATCTCATGCTTCAACATAAACGTTAAAACATGCATCTCATGCATCTCATGTACTATACATGTCATATTGGCTCAAGTGATACATTTCATTTATGAAATCAAGTTCAACAACTTTCCCCAAGGACTTTTAAACACCTTGGACCCCAAGGACTTTTAAACACCTTGGCCATGGACTTTTAAACACCATGGAAAGGACCACACAAGGACTTTTAACCACCTTTGTGTCCGTAGCTTGAATTACCCCAAGGACTTTTAAACACCTTGGCCCCAAGGACTTTTAAACACCTTGGCCCCATGGACTTTTAAACACCATGGAAAGGAGCACCTAAGGACTTTTAACCACCTTAGTGTCCGCAACAAGATTCATCCAAGGACTTTTAACCACCTTGATGATCTTAGGTAACAAGGCTCACTCAAGGACTTTTAACCACCTTAGTGACCTTCACTTTTACAAACCATCACTTGCCAATATACACTTTATACATCATATAATCCACTGTTTAAAAGCATTTAAACCAAGCCATTTCATCATGCATTTCAAAGCATTAAATCATCATTTAACAATGCATAAAAACAAGGTACTCTTACCTAGAGACACCTTCAACACATGGCTTTAAACATCAGCATATATCATGCTAAAACATCAGCAATTATCATGCTTAAACATGCTTCCAAAACAGTAAACAAATCGTGCAAAAATCATCATTTTACATTGCACCAAAACATGGCCACCACTTAGAGAGGAAATCCGAAAACTTACACTTGAGCTTAGCAAAGTTGTTTAGACTTAAACTAAGCTCCCAAAACCTTCAACCCTTGGTTTTAAAGCTGTAAATCCATTTTCACTCACCGATTACCACTTCGCTTCAAGCCAAAGCACCAAAACAAGCCTCCAAATCAACCGAACTTGAATCCAATGATGCCTCCCCTGTTTCAACACATCAAAGCAGAGGATTAATGCATCATCTTGCATTAATTGCTTCAATGAAAGCACCTAAACTCGTTGCTCTCAATCAACCTCCAATTTCGGCCACCAAACACAACCGAAATTGCATCCAAAACACTTCCAAACAAAGCCCAGCCATAAACCAGCAAAACCACACTTCTATTAACACCAAAACACATCTAAAAACAACCTAAAAGCAACCTTATACCTCCAGCAACACCAGATCACCAAGATCACCTCAAAAACAACCTTAAAACACAAGCTAAACTTAGGAAAAACAACCTATCCGGGATTGCATCAATCAAGACTCACTTCCACATCAATTTAATGATCATTTATCATCAAAAACACTTCTCAAAACTCAGATTTAACAGATCAAACGAAAATCAAATGAAAACACCAAAATCTTGCATAATTAGCCAAGATCCATAAATCTACTTGAAAACCTTTAATTAAACATACATTTAGGATTGAAAACTTTAGGAATTTCATTAAAGAACTTAAAGTTCAGAGGAGAATCGTTCATACCTCCAAACTTGTGATTTCTCCACTTTTTGGAATGAAAACTTTGTTGAAACTTGTAGCAATTGAGTAGGTTTTGATTACACAATGATTTGCTAACAATTGTGAGTTGAAAAGATGAATTTAGGTGAAGAAATCAGATCAAAATCTCTGAAAATGGTGATGTTTGGTTGGAGAGAAAAGGAGAAGAGAAAATAGGAAGTTAGGAAAGAAAAATAGTAAAATGAGTTTCCCTCCTTTTGTCAAACCTTTAAAATCAGATTTTAGGATTAAAATATCTTAGAAAAATCTGGAGAATTCACTTTTGGGCAAATAGCTCCTTAAAGATTCAAAGTTTCAATCCTTTTTAAAACAGCCACCAAATTTGCGAAAATTACATTTTGGTCACTAGCCAAAATGTCAACCTTCCAAAACTCATTTTCCAAAATTGTTTTCACAGTTCACTTAATTATATTAAAAGATGATTTTAGAACATTTTTCCATATTTTTAATGCAACCCGAACTAGGCTTTCCTAATTTAACCTCTTACGATTCGAACAGCACTTTGACCAATCGGTCAACGCCCAAGACTTCTAAACCCAAAACCGGGGCGTTACATCGACCAACTCAGAGAGTAAAAGCATCCGAGCATTTTGATGTCATAATTCACGCATCACTTGTAGTTAGGCATCCCTAGGATTAGTGGCATGCTAACTCACATAATCATATTATTTTTACCTATTTCGATAGGTGTTTTAAAGCTTTCCCCGTAAAAGGAAACCCGTCTATCTATTCGGGCTTTCAGAGGATAGAACCTGCCTATCTGTTCGGGCTTTCAGAGAATAGAACCTGCCTATCTGTTCGGGCTTTCAGAGAATGGAACCTGCCTATCTGTTCGGGCTTTCAGAGAATGGAATCCGCCTATCTGTTCGGGCTTTCAGAGAATGGAACCTGCCTATCTGTTCGGGCTTTCAGAGAATAGAACTCGCCTATCTGTTCGGGCTTTCAGAGAATAGAACCTGCCTATCTGTTCGGGCTTTCAGAGAATAGAACCTGCCTATTTGTTCGGGCATTCAGAGAATAGAACCTGCCTATCTGTTCGGGCTTTCAGAGAATGGAATCCGCCTATCTGTTCGGGCTTTCAGAGAATGGAATCTGCCTATCTGTTCGGGCTTTCAGAGAATGGAATCCGCCTATCTGTTCGGGCTTTCGGAGAATGGAACCTGCCTATCTGTTCGGGCTTTCAGAGAATAGAACCTGCCTATCTGTTCGGGCATTCAGAGAATAGAACCTGCCTATCCGTTCGGGCTTTCAGAGAATGGAACCTGCCTATCTGTTCGGGCATTCAGAGAATAGAACCTGCCTATCTGTTCGGGCTTTCAGAGAATGGAATCCGCCTATCTGTTCGGGCTTTCAGAGAATGGAATCCGCCTATCTGTTCGGGCTTTTAGAGAATAGAACTCGCCTATCTGTTCGGGTTTTCAGAGAATGGAACCTGCCTATCTGTTCGGGCTTTCGGAGAATAGAACTCGCCTATCTGTTTAGGCTTTCGAAAAATAGAACCCGCCTATCCGTTCGGGCATTTAAAGAATGGAGCTTCTGCTGATCATCTGTTTGATCAGACCTCGAAGGGTTGAAGAGTGTTGAAATGAGAAAAACAGCTTCAGGCCTCCGCGACCGTTGCCTTTCCCCGCACTGACTTCCGAACCGCCAGTAGTTCAAGTGCATGGTGACTTGGAATCCAAACAGGGAAGTCGGACAAAATTGGTGCTTATGGCCTTTGCTTTATCCTTGTTCTACAAGTATAAGCAAAGGGGGGCAGCTGTAATCACCTATTTTGTCCGGGGTGTTTAACCCGTTTTTTTTCTTCTTTTATTAATGGGCTTTAATTATGTGGTGATTAATAGTTAAAAACAAAAAAGAATTAAAAAAGAAAAAAAGAAAACAATATATATATATTAATATTATATACATATTATCATCACCATTTCACCATCATATTTTACTATTGTTATCTATTATTACTATTTATTATTATTAGTATCGTTCCTTCTTATTATCTTTACTATTATCATATTATTATCTACTATTTTCTATTACATTAGAGTGATCTTATTGTTATTAATATTATTATTACTATTACTTATATTATTATTAATATTATTTACCATATTATTATTATTATTATTATTAAATCTGAAAACCCAAAAACATTAAATAACTAAGCCCAATATATTAATATAATAAAAACCCATGTTTATATATTATTTGAAAGTCCACATTACATAATAAAAAAGCCCAAGAAAATTAAACACTTTGCACAGCCCAATTCGGGCCCAAACTTAAATAACAGAAACCCTAATGCCCACTTCTGATTTCTTGCAGCCGCCCCCATTTCCCACCGTTAGATCTGGGATCCAGATCTAACGGTCCAGATTGCTCCAGGACGAAGAAACCCTAGATGAGGCCCCTTAGCCCTAGCGCCGCACTCCGCGTCACCGTTGGATCGAGGAGAGGATCAACGGCTCAGATGGTCCCTGATGGAGGAAACCCTAGATGGCTCTCAGCTCACGGGCGCCGCATCGCTCGCAGCCGTCGGATAAAGAGCGTATCGGGCGGTTGAGATCGAACCGAGGAGGATTCCAGAACCCTCACGCCCACACGCGCGGCTTCCCAGCTCCCTCACGCGCGCGAGTTCGAGCCCCTTCGAATTCTGCTGACCGTCCGGATCACTCCACGTCGCCCGGTCGGCCTTCTCTGGTCCCCTCCCCTCGTACGACCCTCACATGCAACAAAAATCAGAAATGTCAGAAACGCGAAATACAACAAATTGCAGAGGCAAAAGTCGGACATGAATACAAACAAAATCAAAACAACCAACAGCGAATTACCAGCAATTACATGCATTAGGAAAAAGGGAAAAATATGTAATATTCCGGGCTTATAAAAGCCGGAATCGACATGCAGTGCAAGGAGGTTTTTTTAGAGAGAGGATTCTCAGGGGGATTTTGAGGAGAGAAAATTTGTAGAAGAGGATTTTTCAATATTCAGAGAGTTTGTAACCAAAATATTTCAATCAATACAAACAAGGCAGAAAACAATCTCGAGTTTTAGAGGTATACGCTCGTCTCCATTTCTTCAGTTTTGAATCGCAACCAAAAAATAAAAAATAGAGAGGGTTAGGGTTTTTACCTCCGCGTCCCCTCATTCGCCGTTTCGTTTCCCTTGCCGGCGACAAGCCTTGGGTCTCCTCCGAGACCGCATACGGTGAGTCGGTGAGGAACGAACGCCAAAAAAAAAGGTTTTTTAAAATATTTCTGCGTTTCGATTTGGGTTCGGAAACGAAGGGAAACGATTTTTGTTTTGGTTTTGAGAAGAGAAGGGTTTTTTTCGGTTTCAAGAAAGAAAGAAAAAAGAAACTTTTTTAGGGTTCCGGCGTCGGCAACGGCGACCAGAACCCCTTGGCGGCGCCGAACTTCAAAGAGAAATGGGGGGAGAGTTCTCTGGTTTTAGGGTTTACCAAACGAAAAAAGGGGCTGATATGTTTTTTAATTTAGGTTTTATAATGTTTTAAAGTTTTTAAAATCGGTCTAATCGCGTTTAAGCCCCCTCCGCGTCACTGTAATTGCACGGGGAGGGCTTCCGCGTTCCAAAACCACATCCCAGGTCCCTCTGTGTTCTTAGGGTTTTTCAATTCCGTCACCATTATCGTTTTGGTTGGCATTCGGATGGGTTAATTCCCATTCCGGTCCCTGTGGCTTTTCTTCTTCTTTTATTTTGGTCCCTTCCCGCGTTTTAATTAGTTTTGGTTAAATGGTTTATTTACATTTTCAGTCCCTTCATGTTTGCATTTTATTTATCTACATTGCATTTTATTTCGCATGTTATATTTTGTTACCCATGTATTGTCCCTTTCATTTTATATCGAATATATATTTTGCCATATTGTTATTTGATGTAAATATTTGTGTATGTTTATATGTTTCCATGACGACTCGAATATATATTTGTTATATGCCTTTTCTTATGACATTTGAATTTGCATTTTGTGACATACATTTAAATCGTCATTCATGCGACTTTTAGCATTTTATCTTGTATATTAATTAATTTTAATTATAAAATGGAGATACTTATTAATCCGCGTATTCGGGTCGACATACCTAGCTTATTGGATGTCCCGCGAATATTCGGATTAATTCGAATCGTCTAAAGGTAAATATGTAATTAAAATGAACAAGACCATAGCACCATATTTTACCTGCTTGCATCATGCATAAAGGTGACGTACGGGATTCGAACCCTAGACTAACACGGCAGTCAGTCTTATATGATGTCGGTTTAGTCTTTGGTCCGATGTACCGTCATCCTTTTTAATTAAATGTTTAATTAAGTCGAAACCACCAGTTCGAAAAAGCTCGCATTATTAAAGTCCGACTTTCGATCAAGAACCCCTAATTAAAGTCTTCTTAAATTTTAAATAATTTCCATCAATTAAAGGCAACAATTGTTTTGGTACCGATTTCCGGGCGTGATGGGGACGCTAACCCTACCCCACACGTAACCAACTCCCGAACCCTTTCAAAAGAATCTCTGGTTTTGTTTTCTTACGGTGTCTGGCCTACCATAGTGGCCGGTGGCGACTCCAAACCGAGAAAAAGATTTCTTTTAAAGGTTGTTTTCCCGAAACCCGAGCCAATTTTTAAATTCCCCCTTTTTTTATCAAATTGAACATTTTTTCAAAAGTAGCGGGACGAAAAAAACCCCGTTACAGCTTGGCGACTCTGCTGGGGACGATTTTGTTTTTCAAAACAAAAAGAGAGTTAGGACAAAGAAATAATTGTTGCTTTTAATGATGGAAATTGTTGGAATTTAATTTGACTTTAACGAGATGGTTCTTCTTTGAAAATAAGACTTTAAGTACACGAGCTTTGATAATTGGTGGTCTTGAATTAATTTTTCATTTAATTTCAAAGGGATCACTGACATGTGTTGCATCACGCATTAGGCTCTATACCCGAGCTTCGTCCCTTAAGTGGGAGTGAAACGCCCATACCCACGTGAGTCTCCCTCCACGGGTCGGTAATTCACTTCCGGAATCCACGCCTTTGACATGTGAGCAGCCCTCCACGTCATTAGGTTGTGCTTTCCCTCGAACCGAAACCAATTCGCAAGCTTGTAATGGGCCAGAATTGGGGTTCTTGTTACCTTAGTAGGTGATGAGATAGGTTCGGGTACCCTTGTTAGAACCGAACCACATGAGTGAGAATTTAAGAAGCCTACCCCGGTTAGAGCCATGCGGATAACCATAGAATTAGAATTCATGCTATTAGGTCTTGCATCGTTGATCTGCTTTGGTATTTCCTGTTTATTTGGTTTATTTCAATATTCATTATTGGTGTTACTAACCCAGTTGCCTTTTTGTCTTATTTTGATTATTTTTGCATACTCATCGCATTTTCATACGAAGTGTTGATTTGAGAACAGTCTAAGTTGAAAACTTTCACAACGGGAGAAAGGGTCCACAACAACGGAGTTTTCGGAACCCTAATGGAAAGGGACGAGGAAATTTATTTTATAAAAAAAAATCATACCTCGTATTTATTTTCTTACCGCGTTGTAAGAAGACTCGATCTCCGTTATGGAAAGTTGTTTAATGAGGATGTTCGTCGAATCAATGTTTCCTTGCATTCAATTGTGTTTAATTTTTTGCCTTTAATCATTTGTTTCAGTTATGCATACACATTTCATGCATTACACCATTAAGTCATGGAATTAATTGTTCGAGGTCATGTCAGCATTCGTGACTACCGAAGATTTCGAACCCACACTTTACTCGCCATCAAAGAAGGCAAATGGATTAAAGTTCTGCTAAGTTAGAAGTCGGCTTCGAGAAGGGTCCGAATGAGGCATATGATTGCCATAAATCCTTTTGTGAGTTCCATCAGACTACGGGGCACGAGATTCAGGGTTGCCCGGAATTTAAGCAGTTGATCCAGGAGTTAATGGACAATCGGGAGGTTGAGTTCCTCGAAGAAGTTTGAAGGGTGGAATGGATGGTCAACTCAGCAGTATTTAAGAGTTTTAGTGTATCCAAGACCGCTTGTCTTCATTTCATTGCATTTTAATCTTTTTCTTGAAGTGATGTGTGAAATCAACCTTTGCTACCCTTTGCCCGAAGGTAGCAAAGATTTTTGTAAGAGCTTCAGACTGCATGTTTCTAAATTTCAATGAAAGGATGCATTATGTTTCAATTGCCTTTTCATTTTGTGTGTATATATTTGCCCATTGAGTCCCCGTATATCGATTGCGCAAGGGACATTGGCCTTGACCCCAAAGGTTGACTTCGAGCCGCCTTTGTCTAGTGGAAATCGAAAGCTTTGAAGATGATGAATATGTGGCTTACACTCCAAGTTAATTTGGTCACCTAATCAAACACACATAGAATTATGACCTTCAGAAGAATAACCGGAAGTTTTTCGTGCTAAAAAAAAATTCAAGAATACTAAGCCTAACAATGTTCGAAGCCTGGTAATAGGCATTTTCGGATACAAATGTTGAATTTTTGGGGCACTCCGCTGTAGCAAAAGACCAATAAGGTTGCTATGCACCATCCACTTTAGCTACATGAGTGATGGTAAAATCGTGACATTGCCAAACTCTTGTGATCCGTGTACACAGTACACTTCTCACCATACAGATAATGCCTCCAGATCTTCAGAGCAAAGACCACTGCAGCCAACTCAATATCATGCGTAGGATAATTGCGCTCATGCACCTTCAACTGCCGCGACGCATAAGCCACAACCTTACCCTCTTGCATCAGCACACACCCCAAACCAACATAGGATGCATCACTGTAGACTACAAACTCTTCCCAGAACTAGCTTCAGCACCCTTAGCAGACAAACTCAGATTCATCTCGATGTCCTTGGACCGACTAACCAACACATCGAAATCATTGTACTCCGCAGCCAACATATAGGTCTTAACTTCCGTCACCAAGCCATAACGAAACCTTTCGCACCTCTCTCGCTCATCAGGTACCAGCTCCGGTGCATACTGGCTAAGGCGTACAAACTGTACCTCATACTCAGCCACACTCATGTTCCCCTGAGTCAGAGACATGAATTCACGCTTCTTTTCATCCAGATATCTCACTCCCAGATATCTCCTCTTGAATGCATTCAGGAAGAATGTCCAAGTGATGTCAGCTTCAGCCATCCCAGAGATTGTGGTCGTCCACCACGTATAGGCATCACCTTGCAACAAAGATACCACACAGCCCAACTTTTGCACATCCGTGCAACTCATCTGTCCCAGAACACGCTTGGTACTTTCTAACCAGGCTTCCGACCTCTCAGCTGACATACCTCTGAACTCAGTCCCACCAAGACTGCGCAGACGCTCTAAGGGTAGTCTTACACCAGCATCTCCCTGATGCCCAGCTCCTTGAGCTCCAGCTACCGCTGCTCTAAAAGCACCCGCAATAGCTTGTACAAGCACAGACATATCAGGCATCGCTTGCCCCTGACCAACCTCAGGTCCTGCAGCTCCAGCACCAGCTGCCTCAGCTCCAGCTCTTCCCCTCTCCGCACCACCACCAGGTGGAGGAGGAGGTAGCACAGCACTACCAGTGTGCTCATCATTCACATTCCCTTCAGGAGTCGTAGCTCTTACGTTACTCCTTAACTCTCTACGTGGTGCCATACTTTACCATGCAATAACAATGCAAAATAAAACAAGTCAGGCCCAGCAAGGTAAGCAATTTCAAGTATTCAAGCTCAATCTCTTTCAAAAACAACATCATTTCTTTAGCTTTTGTTTGGCAATGGGTACCCTTATCATGCATCATCACAACATACTTCACAAAAACATCATCAACATAAATCACTGAACATGCTTTCACCCAACAAGCATACAAACCAAACCATGCTTCAATCATGCACAACAACATTCCCAATTACTCAAGAACTCAGCTCTGATACCACCAAATGTAACCCCCGAAGCCCGGCCTAGACGCCCGACCCGAACTACGGAGATTACACGGGGAAAACCAAAGTCAACCCGAAAGTCAACCTTGATTAACGACCCTTTTTTTTTCTTTTTAATCTTACCTAGATGTACATTACTCCTATGTGTGATCATACAAACAGCATATTAAAAGATCACAAACATCAGAGATCAAACAGGGACCCAATTGAACAAATTACAACTTTAGGGACCAAACTGTAATTTCTGATAAATTAAAGGACTTAACCCAAATTAATGTTACCAACTTGGAATTAGTCAGGTTTCATGCTTCTCTGTGAAATTTCAGCTCAAAAGGACATCCACAGCTCATGCAATTGATCAAACAAGATTCAGGACCAAAACGTGAACAAAACGAAACATCCAAAGATATTTTTAACTGATTTTAACGGTCGGGTATCGATACTCCACATGTAGTATCGATACTCGGGGAAGGCAGAAACCAAACTCTAGCAAAGGTATCGATACCCTCCCCCTGGTATCGATACTCCACTCATATGGTATCGATACCTGTTCAGAGGTATCGATACCCCTGGGCAGAAACATGCATATTTGGCTCAGGTGTATCGATACCCCATGCCCGAGTATCGATACCCCTGCCTGAAAACAGCTCAAAAACAACATCAATCATGCATTAAGCACCAAATTAACATCACCAAACCATATCACTTAATCATACAACATGCAAGGACCTCAATTGCACCAACAATTCAACATTTAAACAACACATAAGAAAAACCCCAATTCATATAGCATGCTTCCTACTTAAGCTATCATTCAAGCAATAAACCTTCATAAGCAAGCAATAGGAAATCAATCCAAAATCCAGCAATTCAAACAACAATTATCATCCATAGGGAGTCTCAAACACCTCCCAAAAACAAATACACATTGGTCCCCCATTGCCAAAACATACAAAAGCTAAATGTTTAACAAAACCTTCCATACATTGAGCTTTACTTGAACTTGTATGCTTGCCTTCTCTTGCTGCCCTCAATGTACTCTAGTGCTCTGCATTATTGAATCAAGAAAACGAGAGAGCGTAAGCCAAAGCTTAGTGAGGAGTGCTCTTTAAAAACCATTCAATAATGCAATTAAAACCATTGTAAAACATGCTTGTAAACAACCTTTACACATGCTCAAGGCATACTTTAAAATCAAGCAATATCATGCTTCCACATTTCATTTAAACAAGCATCTCATGCTTCAACATAAACGTTAAAACATGCATCTCATGCATCTCATGTACTATACATGTCATATTGGCTCAAGTGATACATTTCATTTATGAAATCAAGTTCAACAACTTTCCCCAAGGACTTTTAAACACCTTGGACCCCAAGGACTTTTAAACACCTTGGCCATGGACTTTTAAACACCATGGAAAGGACCACACAAGGACTTTTAACCACCTTTGTGTCCGTAGCTTGAATTACCCCAAGGACTTTTAAACACCTTGGCCCCAAGGACTTTTAAACACCTTGGCCCCATGGACTTTTAAACACCATGGAAAGGAGCACCTAAGGACTTTTAACCACCTTAGTGTCCGCAACAAGATTCATCCAAGGACTTTTAACCACCTTGATGATCTTAGGTAACAAGGCTCACTCAAGGACTTTTAACCACCTTAGTGACCTTCACTTTTACAAACCATCACTTGCCAATATACACTTTATACATCATATAATCCACTGTTTAAAAGCATTTAAACCAAGCCATTTCATCATGCATTTCAAAGCATTAAATCATCATTTAACAATGCATAAAAACAAGGTACTCTTACCTAGAGACACCTTCAACACATGGCTTTAAACATCAGCATATATCATGCTAAAACATCAGCAATTATCATGCTTAAACATGCTTCCAAAACAGTAAACAAATCGTGCAAAAATCATCATTTTACATTGCACCAAAACATGGCCACCACTTAGAGAGGAAATCCGAAAACTTACACTTGAGCTTAGCAAAGTTGTTTAGACTTAAACTAAGCTCCCAAAACCTTCAACCCTTGGTTTTAAAGCTGTAAATCCATTTTCACTCACCGATTACCACTTCGCTTCAAGCCAAAGCACCAAAACAAGCCTCCAAATCAACCGAACTTGAATCCAATGATGCCTCCCCTGTTTCAACACATCAAAGCAGAGGATTAATGCATCATCTTGCATTAATTGCTTCAATGAAAGCACCTAAACTCACTGCTCTCAATCAACCTCCAATTTCGGCCACCAAACACAACCGAAATTGCATCCAAAACACTTCCAAACAAAGCCCAGCCATAAACCAGCAAAACCACACTTCTATTAACACCAAAACACATCTAAAAACAACCTAAAAGCAACCTTATACCTCCAGCAACACCAGATCACCAAGATCACCTCAAAAACAACCTTAAAACACAAGCTAAACTTAGGAAAAACAACCTATCCGGGATTGCATCAATCAAGACTCACTTCCACATCAATTTAATGATCATTTATCATCAAAAACACTTCTCAAAACTCAGATTTAACAGATCAAACGAAAATCAAATGAAAACACCAAAATCTTGCATAATTAGCCAAGATCCATAAATCTACTTGAAAACCTTTAATTAAACATACATTTAGGATTGAAAACTTTAGGAATTTCATTAAAGAACTTAAAGTTCAGAGGAGAATCGTTCATACCTCCAAACTTGTGATTTCTCCACTTTTTGGAATGAAAACTTTGTTGAAACTTGTAGCAATTGAGTAGGTTTTGATTACACAATGATTTGCTAACAATTGTGAGTTGAAAAGATGAATTTAGGTGAAGAAATCAGATCAAAATCTCTGAAAATGGTGATGTTTGGTTGGAGAGAAAAGGAGAAGAGAAAATAGGAAGTTAGGAAAGAAAAATAGTAAAATGAGTTTCCCTCCTTTTGTCAAACCTTTAAAATCAGATTTTAGGATTAAAATATCTTAGAAAAATCTGGAGAATTCACTTTTGGGCAAATAGCTCCTTAAAGATTCAAAGTTTCAATCCTTTTTAAAACAGCCACCAAATTTGCGAAAATTACATTTTGGTCACTAGCCAAAATGTCAACCTTCCAAAACTCATTTTCCAAAATTGTTTTCACAGTTCACTTAATTATATTAAAAGATGATTTTAGAACATTTTTCCATATTTTTAATGCAACCCGAACTAGGCTTTCCTAATTTAACCTCTTACGATTCGAACAGCACTTTGACCAATCGGTCAACGCCCAAGACTTCTAAACCCAAAACCGGGGCGTTACATCGACCAACTCAGAGAGTAAAAGCATCCGAGCATTTTGATGTCATAATTCATGCATCACTTGTAGTTAGGCATCCCTAGGATTAGGGGCATGCTAACTCACATAATCATATTATTTTTACCTATTTTGATAGGTGTTTTAAAGCTTTCCCCGTAAAAGGAAACCCGTCTATCTATTCGGGCTTTCAGAGAATAGAACCTGCCTATCTGTTCGGGCTTTCAGAGAATAGAACCTGCCTATTTGTTCGGGCTTTCAGAGAATGGAACCTGCCTATTTGTTCGGGCTTTCAGAGAATGGAATCCGCCTATCTGTTCGGGCTTTCAGAGAATGGAACCTGCCTATCTGTTCGGGCTTTCAGAGAATAGAACTCGCCTATCTGTTCGGGCTTTCAGAGAATAGAACCTGCCTATCTGTTCGGGCTTTCAGAGAATAGAACCTGCCTATTTGTTCGGGCATTCAGAGAATAGAACCTGCCTATCTGTTCGGGCTTTCAGAGAATGGAATCCGCCTATCTGTTCGGGCTTTCAGAGAATGGAATCTGCCTATCTGTTCGGGCTTTCAGAGAATGGAATCCGCCTATCTGTTCGGGCTTTCGGAGAATGGAACCTGCCTATCTGTTCGGGCTTTCAGAGAATAGAACCTGCCTATCTGTTCGGGCATTGAGAGAATAGAACCTGCCTATCCGTTCGGGCTTTCAGAGAATGGAACCTGCCTATCTGTTCGGGCATTCAGAGAATAGAACCTGCCTATCTGTTCGGGCTTTCAGAGAATGGAATCCGCCTATCTGTTCGGGCTTTCAGAGAATGGAATCCGCCTATCTGTTCGGGCTTTCAGAGAATAGAACTCGCCTATCTGTTCGGGTTTTCGGAGAATGGAACCTGCCTATCTGTTCGGGCTTTCGGAGAATAGAACTCGCCTATCTGTTTAGGCTTTCGAAAAATAGAACCCGCCTATCCGTTCGGGCATTTAAAGAATGGAGCTTCTGCTGATCATCTGTTTGATCAGACCTCGAAGGGTTGAAGAGTGTTGAAATGAGAAAAACAGCTTCAGGCCTCCGCGACCGTTGCCTTTCCCCGCACTGACTTCCGAACCGCCAGTAGTTCAAGTGCATGGTGACTTGGAATCCAAACAGGGAAGTCGGACAAAATTGGTGCTTATGGCCTTTGCTTTATCCTTGTTCTACAAGTATAAGCAAAGGGGGGCAGCTGTAATCACCTATTTTGTCCGGGGTGTTTAACCCGTTTTTTTTCTTCTTTTATTAATGGGCTTTAATTATGTGGTGATTAATAGTTAAAAACAAAAAAGAATTAAAAAAGAAAAAAAGAAAACAATATATATATATTAATATTATATACATATTATCATCACCATTTCACCATCATATTTTACTATTGTTATCTATTATTACTATTTATTATTATTAGTATCGTTCCTTCTTATTATCTTTACTATTATCATATTATTATCTACTATTTTCTATTACATTAGAGTGATCTTATTGTTATTAATATTATTATTACTATTACTTATATTATTATTAATATTATTTACCATATTATTATTATTATTATTATTAAATCTGAAAACCCAAAAACATTAAATAACTAAGCCCAATATATTAATATAATAAAAACCCATGTTTATATATTATTTGAAAGTCCACATTACATAATAAAAAAGCCCAAGAAAATTAAACACTTTGCACAGCCCAATTCGGGCCCAAACTTAAATAACAGAAACCCTAATGCCCACTTCTGATTTCTTGCAGCCGCCCCCATTTCCCACCGTTAGATCTGGGATCCAGATCTAACGGTCCAGATTGCTCCAGGACGAAGAAACCCTAGATGAGGCCCCTTAGCCCTAGCGCCGCACTCCGCGTCACCGTTGGATCGAGGAGAGGATCAACGGCTCAGATGGTCCCTAATGGAGGAAACCCTAGATGGCTCTCAGCTCACGGGCGCCGCATCGCTCGCAGCCGTCGGATAAAGAGCGTATCGGGCGGTTGAGATCGAACCGAGGAGGATTCCAGAACCCTCACGCCCACACGCGCGGCTTCCCAGCTCCCTCACGCGCGCGAGTTCGAGCCCCTTCAAATTCTGCTGACCGTCCGGATCACTCCACGTCGCCCGGTCGGCCTTCTCTGGTCCCCTCCCCTCGTACGACCCTCACATGCAACAAAAATCAGAAATGTCAGAAACGCGAAATACAACAAATTGCAGAGGCAAAAGTCGGACATGAATACAAACAAAATCAAAACAACCAACAGCGAATTACCAGCAATTACATGCATTAGGAAAAAGGGAAAAATATGTAATATTCCGGGCTTATAAAAGCCGGAATCGACATGCAGTGCAAGGAGGTTTTTTTAGAGAGAGGATTCTCAGGGAGATTTTGAGGAGAGAAAATTTGTAGAAGAGGATTTTTCAATATTCAGAGAGTTTGTAACCAAAATATTTCAATCAATACAAACAAGGCAGAAAACAATCTCGAGTTTTAGAGGTATACGCTCGTCTCCATTTCTTCAGTTTTGAATCGCAACCAAAAAATAAAAAATAGAGAGGGTTAGGGTTTTTACCTCCGCGTCCCCTCATTCGCCGTTTCGTTTCCCTTGCCGGCGACAAGCCTTGGGTCTCCTCCGAGACCGCATACGGTGAGTCGGTGAGGAACGAACGCCAAAAAAAAAAGGTTTTTTAAAATATTTCTGGGTTTCGATTTAGGTTCGGAAACGAAGGGAAACGATTTTTGTTTTGGTTTTGAGAAGAGAAGGGTTTTTTTCGGTTTCAAGAAAGAAAGAAAAAAGAAACTTTTTTAGGGTTCCGGCGTCGGCAACGGCGACCAGAACCCCTTGGCGGCGCCGGACTTCAAGGGGGAGAGTTCTCTGGTTTTAGGGTTTACCAAACGAAAAAAGGGGCTGATATGTTTTTTAATTTAGGTTTTATAATGTTTTAAAGTTTTTAAAATCGGTCTAATCGCGTTTAAGCCCCCTCCGCGTCACTGTAATTGCACGGGGAGGGCTTCCGCGTTCCAAAACCACATCCCAGGTCCCTCTGTGTTCTTAGGGTTTTTCAATTCCGTCACCATTATCGTTTTGGTTGGCATTCGGATGGGTTAATTCCCATTCCGGTCCCTGTGGCTTTTCTTCTTCTTTTATTTTGGTCCCTTCCCGCGTTTTAATTAGTTTTGGTTAAATGGTTTATTTACATTTTCAGTCCCTTCATGTTTGCATTTTATTTATCTACATTGCATTTTATTTCGCATGTTATATTTTGTTACCCATGTATTGTCCCTTTCATTTTATATCGAATATATATTTTGCCATATTGTTATTTGATGTAAATATTTGTGTATGTTTATATGTTTCCATGACGACTCGAATATATATTTGTTATATGCCTTTTCTTATGACATTTGAATTTGCATTTTGTGACATACATTTAAATCGTCATTCATGCGACTTTTAGCATTTTATCTTGTATATTAATTAATTTTAATTATAAAATGGAGATACTTATTAATCCGCGTATTCGGGTCGACATACCTAGCTTATTGGATGTCCCGCGAATATTCGGATTAATTCGAATCGTCTAAAGGTAAATATGTAATTAAAATGAACAAGACCATAGCACCATATTTTACCTGCTTGCATCATGCATAAAGGTGACGTACGGGATTCGAACCCTAGACTAACACGGCAGTCAGTCTTATATGATGTCGGTTTAGTCTTTGGTCCGATGTACCGTCATCCTTTTTAATTAAATGTTTAATTAAGTCGAAACCACCAGTTCGAAAAAGCTCGCATTATTAAAGTCCGACTTTCGATCAAGAACCCCTAATTAAAGTCTTCTTAAATTTTAAATAATTTCCATCAATTAAAGGCAACAATTGTTTTGGTACCGATTTCCGGGCGTGATGGGGACGCTAACCCTACCCCACACGTAACCAACTCCCGAACCCTTTCAAAAGAATCTCTGGTTTTGTTTTCTTACGGTGTCTGGCCTACCATAGTGGCCGGTGGCGACTCCAAACCGAGAAAAAGATTTCTTTTAAAGGTTGTTTTCCCGAAACCCGAGCCAATTTTTAAATTCCCCCTTTTTTTTATCAAATTGAACATTTTTTCAAAAGTAGCGGGACGAAAAAAACCCCGTTACAGCTTGGCGACTCTGCTGGGGACGATTTTGTTTTTCAAAACAAAAAGAGAGTTAGGACAAAGAAATAATTGTTGCTTTTAATGATGGAAATTGTTGGAATTTAATTTGACTTTAACGAGATGGTTCTTCTTTGAAAATAAGACTTTAAGTACACGAGCTTTGATAATTGGTGGTCTTGAATTAATTTTTCATTTAATTTCAAAGGGATCACCGACATGTGTTGCATCACGCATTAGGCTCTATACCCGAGCTTCGTCCCTTAAGTGGGAGTGAAACGCCCATACCCACGTGAGTCTCCCTCCACGGGTCGGTAATTCACTTCCGGAATCCACGCCTTTGACATGTGAGCAGCCCTCCACGTCATTAGGTTGTGCTTTCCCTCGAACCGAAACCAATTCGCAAGCTTGTAATGGGCCAGAATTGGGGTTCTTGTTACCTTAGTAGGTGATGAGATAGGTTCGGGTACCCTTGTTAGAACCGAACCACATGAGTGAGAATTTAAGAAGCCTACCCCGGTTAGAGCCATGCGGATAACCATAGAATTAGAATTCATGCTATTAGGTCTTGCATCGTTGATCTGCTTTGGTATTTCCTGTTTATTTGGTTTATTTCAATATTCATTATTGGTGTTACTAACCCAGTTGCCTTTTTGTCTTATTTTGATTATTTTTGCATACTCATCGCATTTTCATACGAAGTGTTGATTTGAGAACAGTCTAAGTTGAAAACTTTCACAACGGGAGAAAGGGTCCACAACAACGGAGTTTTCGGAACCCTAATGGAAAGGGACGAGGAAATTTATTTTATAAAAAAAAATCATACCTCGTATTTATTTTCTTACCGCGTTGTAAGAAGACTCGATCTCCGTTATGGAAAGTTGTTTAATGAGGATGTTCGTCGAATCAATGTTTCCTTGCATTCAATTGTGTTTAATTTTTTGCCTTTAATCATTTGTTTCAGTTATGCATACACATTTCATGCATTACACCATTAAGTCATGGAATTAATTGTTCGAGGTCATGTCAGCATTCGTGACTACCGAAGATTTCGAACCCACACTTTATTCGCCATCAAAGAAGGCAAATGGATTAAAGTTCTGCTAAGTTAGAAGTCGGCTTCGAGAAGGGTCCGAATGAGGCATATGATTGCCATAAATCCTTTTGTGAGTTCCATCAGACTACGGGGCACGAGATTCAGGGTTGCCCGGAATTTAAGCAGTTGATCCAGGAGTTAATGGACAATCGGGAGGTTGAGTTCCTCGAAGAAGTTTGAAGGGTGGAATGGATGGTCAACTCAGCAGTATTTAAGAGTTTTAGTGTATCCAAGACCGCTTGTCTTCATTTCATTGCATTTTAATCTTTTTCTTGAAGTGATGTGTGAAATCAACCTTTGCTACCCTTTGCCCGAAGGTAGCAAAGATTTTTGTAAGGGCTTCAGACTGCATGTTTCTAAATTTCAATGAAAGGATGCATTATGTTTCAATTGCCTTTTCATTTTGTGTGTATATATTTGCCCATTGAGTCCCCGTATATCGATTGCGCAAGGGACATTGGCCTTGACCCCAAAGGTTGACTTCGAGCCGCCTTTGTCTAGTGGAAATCGAAAGCTTTGAAGATGATGAATATGTGGCTTACACTCCAAGTTAATTTGGTCACCTAATCAAACACACATAGAATTATGACCTTTAGAAGAATAACCGGAAGTTTTTCGTGCTAAAAAAAAAATTCAAGAATACTAAGCCTAACAATGTTCGAAGCCTGGTAATAGGCATTTTCGGATACAAATGTTGAATTTTTGGGGCACTCCGCTGTAGCAAAAGACCAATAAGGTTGCTATGCACCATCCACTTTAGCTACATGAGTGATGGTAAAATCGTGACATTGCCAAGTAACTCGGGGTATCGTTGTATGCTCCATCTTTATTCTCGAGCCAAAGGAATGTGATGAGTTGACTTCCCCACAATTATAATGAATTAATAAAGGCGAAGCCTATTGAAGATAAATCTAATTTTTGGGCACTCCGCTGTAGCAAAAGACCAATAAGGTTGCTATGCACCATCCA
Source organism: Hibiscus tridactylites (assembly GCA_958450335.1). Taxonomy (NCBI): domain Eukaryota; kingdom Viridiplantae; phylum Streptophyta; class Magnoliopsida; order Malvales; family Malvaceae; genus Hibiscus; species Hibiscus tridactylites. Next base: position 54,625,165 of record OY288268.1, on the reverse strand, counting down.
CTTTAGCTACATGAGTGATGGTAAAATCGTGACAATGCCGAGTAACTCGGGGTATCGTTGTATGCTCCATCTTTATTCTCGAGCCAAAGGAATGTGATGAGTTGACTTCCCCAAAATCGTAATGAATTGATAAAGGCGAAGCCTATTGAAGATAAATCTAATTGATTAAAAGCCGAAATAACTTGGAGAGTATGTCACATTTTCAGACATCAGCTTAGCTTTCGAGGTCTCCTAGACACATGATGCTTGAGGCAATCATTGGTAAGCCATAACAGTGTCGTCTGCGCACTTGATATTCAGGGTATTTGATCTAGCTTGATATATCCATGATTTGGAAAGAAAATCTAGTTTTTGAAAACGCATCTCATTTTGAAATTAGAAGATGTAGTCTAAATCTTTTTGTGAACACAAATTAATTTCCCTTTGCTTCAGGGATAAAGTCTAGAATGCAATGCCATGAATACAAATGACAGCTTGTCAGTGGCTACGGTGAAGATTGTAATCAGTTCCTACATGCAATAGTTCAGGGACTTGAAGTAAATTTTTGTCGAAATGTTTTGATTGCTTCAGAAGATAAAATTGGACCTTGATGAACTTAAGAGAAAAGTTCAGGGACTTGGGGGCATGTGCTTCCCCTATTGTTGAAAGAAGAGAAAAGTCGTCATTTGAGTTAAGACGAAGAGATGTTGAGCACCCAGTTTGAGTAGGGGGCAATATTTTGAGAACGAGCACCACGAGAAGTGCTATGTCCAGCCTGACCAGTGGAAGTCAGCAGTTGTCTTTTGAGAAGAGACCAAGATTTGGCAAAGATAAAAAAGCCAAAAGAGATTGAGAAGAAAAAGAAACCAAGAAACCGAGATTTGGCAAAGAGGAGAAAGCCAAAAGAGATTGAGAAGAAGAAGAGACAAGAAGAAGGACGAGATCGACCAACTCAGAGAGTAAAAGCATCCGAGCATTTTGATGTCATAATTCATGCATCACTTGTAGTTAGGCATCCCTAGGATTAGGGGCATGCTAACTCACATAATCATATTATTTTTACCTATTTCGATAGGTGTTTTAAAGCTTTCCCCGTAAAAGGAAACCCGTCTATCTATTCGGGCTTTCAGAGAATAGAACCTGCCTATCTGTTCGGGCTTTCAGAGAATAGAACCTGCCTATCTGTTCGGGCTTTCAGAGAATGGAACCTGCCTATCTGTTCGGGCTTTCAGAGAATGGAATCCGCCTATCTGTTCGGGCTTTCAGAGAATGGAACCTGCCTATCTGTTCGTGCTTTCAGAGAATAGAACTCGCCTATCTGTTCGGGCTTTCAGAGAATAGAACCTGCCTATCTGTTCGGGATTTCAGAGAATAGAACCTGCCTATTTGTTCGGGCATTCAGAGAATAGAACCTGCCTATCTGTTCGGGCTTTCAGAGAATGGAATCCGCCTATCTGTTCGGGCTTTCAGAGAATGGAATCCGCCTATCTGTTCGGGCTTTCAGAGAATGGAATCCGCCTATCTGTTCGGGCTTTCGGAGAATGGAACCTGCCTATCTGTTCGGGCTTTCAGAGAATAGAACCTGCCTATCTGTTCGGGCATTGAGAGAATAGAACCTGCCTATCCGTTCGGGCTTTCAGAGAATGGAACCTGCCTATCTGTTCGGGCATTCAGAGAATAGAACCTGCCTATCTGTTCGGGCTTTCAGAGAATGGAATCCGCCTATCTGTTCGGGCTTTCAGAGAATGGAATCCGCCTATCTGTTCGGGCTTTCAGAGAATAGAACTCGCCTATCTGTTCGGGTTTTCGGAGAATGGAACCTGCCAATCTGTTCGGGCTTTCGGAGAATAGAACTCGCCTATCTGTTTAGGCTTTCGAAAAATAGAACCCGCCTATCCGTTCGGGCATTTAAAGAATGGAGCTTCTGCTGATCATCTGTTTGATCAGACCTCGAAGGGTTGAAGAGTGTTGAAATGAGAAAAACAGCTTCAGGCCTCCGCGACCGTTGCCTTTCCCCGCACTGACTTCCGAACCGCCAGTAGTTCAAGTGCATGGTGACTTGGAATCCAAACAGGGAAGTCGGACAAAATTGGTGCTTATGGCCCTTGCTTTATCCTTGTTCTACAAGTATAAGCAAAGGGGGGCAGCTGTAATCACCTATTTTGTCCGGGGTGTTTAACCCGTTTTTTTCTTCTTTTATTAATGGGCTTTAATTATGTGGTGATTAATAGTTAAAAACAAAAAAGAATTAAAAAAGAAAAAAAGAAAACAATATATATATATATATTAATATTATATACATATTATCATCACCATTTCACCATCATATTTTACTATTGTTATCTATTATTACTATTTATTATTATTAGTATCGTTCCTTCTTATTATCTTTACTATTATCATATTATTATCTACTATTTTCTATTACATTAGAGTGATCTTATTGTTATTAATATTATTATTACTATTACTTATATTATTATTAATATTATTTACCATATTATTATTATTATTATTATTAAATCTAAAAACCCAAAAACATTAAATAACTAAGCCCAATATATTAATATAATAAAAACCCATGTTTATATATTATTTGAAAGTCCACATTACATAATAAAAAAGCCCAAGAAAATTAAACACTTTGCACAGCCCAATTCGGGCCCAAACTTAAATAACAGAAACCCTAATGCCCACTTCTGATTTCTTGCAGCCGCCCCCATTTCCCACCGTTAGATCTGGGATCCAGATCTAACGGTCCAGATTGCTCCAGGACGAAGAAACCCTAGATGAGGCCCCTTAGCCCTAGCGCCGCACTCCGCGTCACCGTTGGATCGAGGAGAGGATCAACGGCTCAGATGGTCCCTGATGGAGGAAACCCTAGATGGCTCTCAGCTCACGGGCGCCGCATCGCTCGCAGCCGTCGGATAAAGAGCGTATCGGGCGGTTGAGATCGAACCGAGGAGGATTCCAGAACCCTCACGCCCACACGCGCGGCTTCCCAGCTCCCTCACGCGCGCGAGTTCGAGCCCCTTCGAATTCTGCTGACCGTCCGGATCACTCCACGTCGCCCGGTCGGCCTTCTCTGGTCCCCTCCCCTCGTACGACCCTCACATGCAACAAAAATCAGAAATGTCAGAAACGCGAAATACAACAAATTGCAGAGGCAAAAGTCGGACATGAATACAAACAAAATCAAAACAACCAACAGCGAATTACCAGCAATTACATGCATTAGGAAAAAGGGAAAAATATGTAATATTCCGGGCTTATAAAAGCCGGAATCGACATGCAGTGCAAGGAGGTTTTTTTAGAGAGAGGATTCTCAGGGGGATTTTGAGGAGAGAAAATTTGTAGAAGAGGATTTTTCAATATTCAGAGAGTTTGTAACCAAAATATTTCAATCAATACAAACAAGGCAGAAAACAATCTCGAGTTTTAGAGGTATACGCTCGTCTCCATTTCTTCAGTTTTGAATCGCAACCAAAAAATAAAAAATAGAGAGGGTTAGGGTTTTTACCTCCGCGTCCCCTCATTCGCCGTTTCGTTTCCCTTGCCGGCGACAAGCCTTGGGTCTCCTCCGAGACCGCATACGGTGAGTCGGTGAGGAACGAACGCCAAAAAAAAAAGGTTTTTTAAAATATTTCTGGGTTTCGATTTGGGTTCGGAAACGAAGGGAAACGATTTTTGTTTTGGTTTTGAGAAGAGAAGGGTTTTTTTCGGTTTCAAGAAAGAAAGAAAAAAGAAACTTTTTTAGGGTTCCGGCGTCGGCAACGGCGACCAGAACCCCTTGGCGGCGCCGGACTTCAAAGAGAAATGGGGGGAGAGTTCTCTGGTTTTAGGGTTTACCAAACGAAAAAAGGGGCTGATATGTTTTTTAATTTAGGTTTTATAATGTTTTAAAGTTTTTAAAATCGGTCTAATCGCGTTTAAGCCCCCTTCGCGTCACTGTAATTGCACGGGGAGGGCTTCCGCGTTCCAAAACCACATCCCAGGTCCCTCTGTGTTCTTAGGGTTTTTCAATTCCGTCACCATTATCGTTTTGGTTGGCATTCGGATGGGTTAATTCCCATTCCGGTCCCTGTGGCTTTTCTTCTTCTTTTATTTTGGTCCCTTCCCGCGTTTTAATTAGTTTTGGTTAAATGGTTTATTTACATTTTCAGTCCCTTCATGTTTGCATTTTATTTCGCATGTTATATTTTGTTACCCATGTATTGTCCCTTTCATTTTATATCGAATATATATTTTGCCATATTGTTATTTGATGTAAATATTTGTGTATGTTTATATGTTTCCATGACGACTCGAATATATATTTGTTATATGCCTTTTCTTATGACATTTGAATTTGCATTTTGTGACATACATTTAAATCGTCATTCATGCGACTTTTAGCATTTTATCTTGTATATTAATTAATTTTAATTATAAAATGGAGATACTTATTAATCCGCGTATTCGGGTCGACATACCTAGCTTATTGGATGTCCCGCGAATATTCGGATTAATTCGAATCGTCTAAAGGTAAATATGTAATTAAAATGAACAAGACCATAGCACCATATTTTACCTGCTTGCATCATGCATAAAGGTGACGTACGGGATTCGAACCCTAGACTAACACGGCAGTCAGTCTTATATGATGTCGGTTTAGTCTTTGGTCCGATGTACCGTCATCCTTTTTAATTAAATGTTTAATTAAGTCGAAACCACCAGTTCGAAAAAGCTCGCATTATTAAAGTCCGACTTTCGATCAAGAACCCCTAATTAAAGTCTTCTTAAATTTTAAATAATTTCCATCAATTAAAGGCAACAATTGTTTTGGTACCGATTTCCGGGCGTGATGGGGACGCTAACCCTACCCCACACGTAACCAACTCCCGAACCCTTTCAAAAGAATCTCTGGTTTTGTTTTCTTACGGTGTCTGGCCTACCATAGTGGCCGGTGGCGACTCCAAACCGAGAAAAAGATTTCTTTTAAAGGTTGTTTTCCCGAAACCCGAGCCAATTTTTAAATTCCCCCTTTTTTTTATCAAATTGAACATTTTTTCAAAAGTAGCGGGACGAAAAAAACCCCGTTACACTATGATTGCATGAGTGATGCTATGTTCTAGTTTATGATTCATAGATATGATCCTTGATGCATATCTGAGCTGTGTGTATGTTGTGGCATGTCTCAGAAATGTTTCGGATATGAAAAGACATGTAAAACCAGCAAAATCCGTTGTTGCAGGGCAAGGGGTATCGGAACGCCCTTGCCTTTTTCGGAACAAAGGCCTGAAATGGCTAAGAGATTTCGGAACGGGTGGGGTCGTATCGAAACAGTTTTTTTACTGGAGGAGGGTGTTTCGATACGGGTGTCAGAACGTACCCGAGCATCGAAACGGTCAACCCTATTTCGAAACGACCTTTTCGGTACATGGCCATCCGTATCGAAACGCCTTGCCGTTGGGTTTGAATTTTTGAATTGTTTCAAGTTTCTGTTTCTTACGTTTTGGTCTCTGATTTTGGAATGCTTAATTGAATGAGTTTGGATGGTCCGTTTGAGTTGAAATTTGGTTGGTTAGCATGTTACATGACTAATTGAAGTCTAGTAACTTTAAAATCTTAGAAGTATTTGTATTTTATGGAAATTTCAGTTTAGTCCCTGAAAGTCAAATGTATGCAATTGAACCATTAATTAAACTCTGACCGCTGAGCCGTTTTCTTCTGAGTGTCTTTGACAAGTCGTCGTTTAACCGGTCAAAAATAAATAAATATTTAACCTCTTTCAACAATAAATAAAATAAAGATATTGAGTAGATATAGGGAAAGAGGGTCGATCCACGAGGAGATTAGCTGGAATTATTGACTGAAAACTGCTTCGATTAGTACTTCCAAGAATATTTGCAAAGTAATTAAATAAAATGGGGGGAGTGATTTGATTTTGAGTGAAGTAATAAAATAAAATGCAAGAATTAAAAATAATGAGAAAAACCAAATATGAAAATTAGCCTCGAGCTAGCCTTGTCAATTCCTTCGATCATTGAAATAGATTTTTACTTCGGGGATCATGTCGGTTACAGTCTGCGAGGCCCAACCCGTCGCAACTTGCTTCTCTCTCGAGTAACCAATCCTCCCAAGACTATCTTCGAAGGTTGATTCTTAAACAAATTAACCACGTCTATTGCTGTTAAAGTGTTTAGTTTTGAAAGCAAGAAAAGCCCGACTCAGAAATTGCCTTAAAAATAATCGCTTCTGATTTTATCTTTCCTTAGCGGACCGCCTCTAAGAGTGTTCACAGGAAGTCGAAATTGCCACAGGCCGATCCTTCCTCCCAACTATGTCTTTAAACGATTCCAGATCAACGGGCTCTTTTTGATTTGAAAAACGATTAAAAACTTTAGTAAGGCCGATTGCCAAACTATCTAAACAGAAAGATAAAAATGTATTCCCGAAGGAATTTAGGCAATGTTCAATTCTCACGATTAGAATTGATTTGGCTAGCTCTTGGCTCAAGAAATTTAGCTAAGCATGATATGATTATCATACTTAACTTGATTTTAGAAAAATAATTGAATAACATAAAATAAATGAAACAATAAAATGAAGGAAAATGAACTTGGATTAAAACTAGAAATGTTTACAAAGATAAAAAGACTCAAAACTAGAAGATGATCTTAAGCCTTCACCAAAGGTTGGTATTTGTAGGCTTAGATTTACAAAGATAAGAGATAAGAAATAATAATTCAAATTCAAATGTTGATTAAAATTCAAAATAAAATTAAATGGATAAAAGCTAATAATCTGATCAGATTCTTCTTTCGGAACAATCCAGGATCTTCTAGAAGTTGTCACGTCATTGCCACGTCACTGCCACGTCAGATGCGCCGTGCCTGGTGTCGTGCCCATGATGCCAGCCATGACAGGATAATAAAAAAACTGCATAAATGCTCCATTTTCACTGCTATTTCCAGAATTGGACCCCTGCACAAAATGTAACGAAAACAGTATGTATTAAGCAGCAAGAAGTCACAATAACTAGAAAAGTAGCATGTGAAACATGACAAATTTGAGAACTCATCAAATTCCCCCTCACTTGTCTCATACTTGTCCTCAAGTATGTCTGAAATAACATAAACCCAAGAATGCATTTCTCAAGCCATTACAAGCATCAAACAGAATCATAAGAGTTCTAGCGCAAAAGGAGCTTCATGAAAGAAACATAATCAAACCAAATAAATAAAGAGCAGCCCTTGTCCCTTTCAATTACCTATCAAGCATAAATCAAATCTTAGCCTAGTCTTAATCCTCACCAAGATACACTCAAGAGCACTCAAAGTATTTTAAAGGCAAATTTGAAGCAAAAACACTCTAAGTCATGCATGAACAAAGGTTTCCATAAGCTTGTAACAAGTTCAATTCTCCACTACTTATTAGAATCGAGGTGCAAAAATCATTAGGTCTTTTATTCAAGGTGTAATGTGGGTTTAGAAAAGGGTAGAAAGATGGAAAGAAAATAAACAAAGGAAGATGATCAATGCAAGATATAATAAACAGCGAAGACAAAAGAGAAGCTTAAAAGTGGGCAAGCAAACAATCTTTTTCTTTTCTTTTCAGTTTTTTCGAAACCTTTTTTTTCTCTTTTTTTTCGAAGCAATTGCTTCCTTTAATTCTGTTTTTTTTTTTCATTTTTTTCATTTTTTTCGGAAAAATTCTGCCCTTTATTCGAATTGCAGCCCCTTTTTGTCTAGCAATACAAATTCTAGCATTTGATCAATCAAAAAGTTTGGTTGAGGGTTAAGCCAAAAAATGGGGTGTAAGGCTAACAAAGGCTCACTAGGCGATGAAAAGGGTAAAATGGAAGGGATGGAAGAGGTTAAAGCCTAATGCCTAAATCATTTTAAAGCACCTCGTTCTTAGTGTAGTCTCGAATCGTAAGCAAGCCACAAGTTCTAGATTTTTAAAATTCAAGATGACACTCTCAAGAAAAAGAAACGAGCATAATATGAAGAATGCATGCTCAAGGCTCAAATCTTACCAAAATTGGGCTAATTTGATTAAGCTAGGCGAGAAATTTAATTAACACTATCAAGAGTAATTAAAAGAGATGTCAAACTGCAGATTACCAATATCATTTGATTATCAAAATGCTCCAATTCAATCATTCCTAAGCATTAGAACAAGTACAACATGATGTTCAACAAGTAATGGCAAGAAAAAATTCATCTCAAGTTTAATCAAAGTCAAACATATAACCAAACAAGCAGACAAGTGGTAATTTATTACCCTCCCCCTCACTTAAGTGAATTTCCCCAATTCAAAATAAAAATAAAGAAAATGAGGAATAAATAAGGGTAAAAGATACTCCCCGTGAGTGATGAAATTGAGTCCACCGTTGGCATAGAGTGGAATGAGGGAGACGGTGAATGAGGAGGAGGAGCACGGCGAGAGTTGCATGGGCCAGCGGCGGTGGAAATCCTTGAACGGTGGTTGACGAACGGTGCTGGAGACGGTGCAGCGAAGGGCGATTTGGCATTTTCGTTGGGCACCCGTCGAATGGTTGCCGGTCGTCGGCCACCACGGTAGGGAGGAGGAATGGGGACTGGTCGGAATCACTGGGCACCTCCACGAAGGCCGTCGACGCAACGAATCATCACCAAGAACGGTACGTGGGTAGAGGCTCGACCCGGTCTTGGCGTTATATGCGGACCATTGGTGGTGGTGCGATTTTGGTGGGGCTCGGTTTTGTGGTGATGAAGTGAAAAAGATGATGCGGGTGGGGAAAAGGAAGGAGACGAAATGGGGGATTTAGGGGGGGAAATAAAATAAAAGAAATTGGTTGATTGGCTGCGGGAGATATTTGGGTGGTCAAAGGGTAAAGGATAAAGGGTTTGGCTAAAATGCACCGCAGACCATAGGTTTTGCTAACGTGCATCGTTTAATGAAACGGTGCACTTCACTGCTCTTCGAAAATTCCTTGATGTAGAGTGGAAATTAGTGTTGCTGGAGTCCCTGAAAGAGATTGGAAAAGCTAAGAAATTAAAACAAAAATTAAAGCTAAAAACTAAAAATAAATAAAAGGGAAAATAAAAAATAAAAATTAACAGAAATGAAAAGAATGGGTTGCCTCCCATTTAGCGCTTTGTTTAACGTCGTTTAGCTCGACGATCTTTGCTAAATTTTTTGTTCTTTAAAATTGGGTTTTTCCTGGTAAAAAAACAAACTCAGTCAAAAGTGCCGAAAGTAAATCTCCCCGGCAACGGCGCCAATTTTGACAAGTCGTCGTTTAACCGGTCAAAAATAAATAAATATTTAACCTCTTTCAACAATAAATAAAATAAAGAAATTGAGTAGATATAGGGAAAGAGGGTCGATCCACAAAGAGATTAGCTGGAATTATTTTTGATTAGTACTTCCAGGAATATCTGCAAAGTAATTAAATAAAATGGGGGGAGTGATTTGATTTTGAGTGAAGTAATAAAATAAAATGCAAGAATTAAAAATAATGAGAAAAACCAAATATGCAAATTAGCATCGAGCTAGCCTTGTCAATTCCTTTGATCATTGAAATAGATTTTTACTTCGGGGATCATGTCGGTTACAGTTTGCGAGGCCCAACCCGTCGCAACTTGCTTCTCTCTCGAGAAACCAATCCTCCCAAGACTATCTTCGAAGGTTGATTCTTAAACAAATTAACCACGTCTATCGTCGTTAAAGTGTTTAGTTTTGAAAGCTGGAAAAGCCCGACTCAAAAATTGTCTTAAAAAGAATGGCTTCTGATTTTATCTTTCCTTAGCGGTCCACCGCTAAGAGTGTTCACAGGAAGTCGAAATTGCCACAGGCCAATCCTTCCTCCCAACTATGTCTTTAAACGATTCCAGATCAACGAGCTCTTTTTGATTTGAAGAACGATTAAAAACTTTAGTAAGGCCGATTGCCAAACTATCTAAACAGAAAGATAAAAATGTATTCCCGAAGGAATTTAGGCAATGTTCAATTCTCACGATTAGAATTGATTTTGCTAGCTCTTGGCTCAAGAAATTTAGCTAAGCATGATATTGATTATCATACTTAACTTGATTTTAGAAAAATAATTGAATAACATAAAATAAATGAAACAAGAAAATGAAGGAAAATGAACTTTGATTAAAACTAGAAATGTTTACAAAGATAAAAAGACTCAAAACTAGAAGATGATCTTAAGTCTTCACCAAAGGTTGGTATTTATAGGCTTAGATTTACAAAGATAAGAGATAAGAAATAATAATTCAAATTCAAATGTTGATTAAAATTCAAAATAAAATTAAATGGATAAAAGCTAATAATCTGATCGGATTCTTCTTTCGGAACATTCCAGGATCTTCTAGAAGTTGTCACGTCACTGCCACGTCACTGCCACGTCAGACGCGTCGTGCCTGTTGTCGTGCCCATGATGCCAGTCATGACAGGATAATAAAAAAAGTGCAGAAATGCTCCAGTTTCACTACTATTTCCACAATTGGACCCCTGCACAAAATGTAACGAAAACAACATGTATTAAGCATTAAGAAGTCACAATAACTAGAAAAGTAGCATGTAAAACATGACAAATTTGAGAACTCATCAGTCTTGCTGAACACATAGGATAATAATGAGCATCTAGATAAGATAACAAGAAAAAAGGTCGTAAATCAAGGTTGACTTTCGGGTTGACTTTGGTTTTCCTCGTGTAATCTTCGTAGTTCGGGTTAAACGTCTAGACCGGGCTAAGGGGGTTACAGGTTGTACCAGATAGTGGTAGGAAAATTGATTTATTTGTCACTAACAAGGCCAGATATATCTTTTCCATTTAATATTGTAAGCCAACACATGACAAATCTAAGGCAGGAACATATGGAAGTAGCAAAGAGGATTTTGCGTTACTTGAAAGGTACACCTAGACATGGTTTAATTTTCAAGAAGAGTTCTAATAAAACTGTTCAGATATTTACATATGCAAGATGGGTCATTGAACAGACTGGTAGGAGATCAACCAGTGGGTATTTTTCGTACGTATGGGGTAATTTGGTGACATGGAAAAGCAAGAAGCAAACCGTGATTTCAAGAAGCAGTGCAGAGGCTGAATATAGAGCTCTAGCCTTTGGCATGTGTGAAGGTATTTGCCTAGTAAAGCTACTTAAAGAACTTGGAATGACTCAAGCAGAAGATTTTCAATTTTTGTGATAATCAATCAACCATTCAAATTGCGAAGAACCTCATTCAACATGACAAGACAAAACATGTTGAAATTGACAAACACTTCATCACAGAGAAGCTAACTAGTGGAGTTGCCTATTTAGAATATGTACCAGCAGAAGAACAAGTGGTAGATGTACTCACCAAAGCTCTACCAAAAGTTCTTTTCGACAGATTTCTATTCAAGCTGGGATTATACAATGTATATTCTCCAGCTTGAAGGGGAGTGTTAGTTTAGACGAGTAACATACTTATTATTGTAGTTAAATTGTACTAGTAGAATTAATATCTTAGTCGAATTACCTAGTGATAAAGTAAGTATTTAATGCAAAGTAGGACTCCTAATGTAACCTAAAGTCCTATGCTATAAATATGTATCGAGTGTAACCTATGATGTAAGTAAGAGTTTTCTAATTCAGTTATCTAATAAGCAGAACACTTTCTGTTTATCTTCACAATGGTTTGATTTCGTTGAATATGTGTTGTACTATGATCTAGAGGTTGATGTTGGATTGATTGATTCATCAGATTCGTAAGTGCTTGTAAGTAAGGTTTTGTCGTGGATGGTGAGTGAGGATTGAGAGTAACAGTCTATGTGGGCTTGTTAGATTTACTCTCTCCCTAGTTATTGGATGTTACCCTTAGTATATATTGGTCGTGTGAGCACGACGTATGCCTTGGTTTTCAAGCAATACTCTCGAAGTTTCGGGGTTTGAAATGAATCAAGTTGTTGGTAATGGACGCGGGGAACCATTAACTCTCTAGTGTGAGTGTCGTGCTCCTTTGATGTTAGTTCAGGGAGAGTCTTGTAAGTTACAAGACGTTCTTAGCCCACGTTGTAGATACGAGGGTTGAGAGTTTGAAGCTTTAGAGTTATGGACATTTAAAAGGATGTTGAGGTGCTCTTCGAGGAATGAGCAGGCTTACGTCTTGACCATGGATTAGAAAACACGATAGAGGTAACGTCGAGTTCGGTGTTAGTGTCCATCACCTTGTGGTATGACACCCACTGAAATTTTAGAGTAAGGACTCATTTGTAAACGTGAGTGAATATGGGTGTTGTCGCCAAGTGGTTCACCTTAGGACGTACGTGTGTTGTTATCTAGTGTGGTATGGTGAAGAGTGTTGGCGTTTAACTTTGTGAGCTGATGGGTAGCGGTGAATGGTCATTACTCGTCCTTGAGGTCGATGACCTTGTAATTGGTTGAAGAGTTTTGAGGTTTTTGTGTGATCGTTCAAAATTTGAGTATTGTAAGTTGAAGGTTATAGGGGAGACATGATTAAGAATTGTTTTGATGTGATGTTTGGACTCTAAGGACAAGTCATGAAGTGGTTTAGACTCAAGAGTGTGTTGATGTGATCTTGAATTCGATGATTTGAGTGTTTGCTCTGCCGAATTTTGAGATGGATTGTCTACATGTATGGTAAAACAATGTGAACAATTATCAAAGTAGCGCAGTGGAAATGTGGGTTATCGGCTATGGTAATGTGGAATCAGGATCCTTGTAACGCCCCGATTTTAGGCCTAGAAGTATTTAAGGTCAATTCGAGGTTCGTAGAGCGTAGACTAGAGATCTGAGTTTTCGGGAGCAGTTCAGGGAAAACAAGGTTCAGGTTCTGATAAAAATATGAAAAAAATGCTTAAAAATCATTATTAAATAGATAAATGATATTGGTAAAATCAATTTTAAGAAAATTATTTTGGAAGTGGGACATTTTGAGTTAGTGTCCAAAACGCGATTTTTTTACAAAGTTGTTTTAGTGACTATTTTGTAAAGGGATTGGAATTTTGAATCTTGAAGGAGCTATTTTACCTATTTGTTTTATCAGATTTCTCTTTTAATTAGGAACATTTATATGGTTTTAATTAAGGATTAAAAGGGTTTATTAAAAGGAGAGTTAGTTATTTCATTAAAACCCATTTTACATTATTTTCTCTCATTCTATTTTCTCTCAAAGTATTTCTCTTAGCCAAACACTCTCCATTTTCAAGAAACTTGAGGTAATGCTCTTGATTTACTGAGTTTTTGATTTCTAAAGGATTCTTTAATCTTGATTTACAAAACCTTATTGTTTTCCTTTGATTTTTCAAGAAAAACACATCCAATTGAGAGAGATTTCATCCATTAGAGGTAAGGTTCATTCTTCTCCTCTAATGATCAGTTCTTTACTGAAATTCCTAAGTTATCAATCCTTTACATATGTTTTCTAAGTTGTTTTGATGGATTAATCATGGGAATTTGGTTAAATTGAAGATTATTGATTGAAATCTATGACTTTCGTAATACTACAATTTTACTTGATTTGAGAATGATATAAATCATGATTTAGATGTTAAATGATGTTGAAATAAAGATTGCATCATAATAATTCCGAATTGGTTTGGATCTCTAGTGGTTAAATGGTTATATTTGGGGTTTTGTGAAGTTTATGTGGTTCTGTTGTTGTTGGAGGTATAAGGATGAAATTAGATGGTGTTTAGATGTTATTTGATGATTAAAATTGGATGGAAATGTTAGGTTTTGGATTGGTTGAGTTTTGAGAGTAATTGAAGGTGTTTTTAGTTGTTTCGAAAAGCCGTTTTGGTGTTTTTGGGTAGAGCAGTGAGGTAGCTTTGATTTTTAGCGGTTTTAATGCATTAATCCTTCATTATTGTGTGTTGTAAACATGGAAAATATATCGGACGAGATTGGTGAAGTTTTGGGAGCTCCAGAAGCTTGATTACGCTTCGGCAAAGCGAGCGTGGTGTTGTCGGTGAGTGGAATTGGTTTTAAAAGCCTTTCAAAAACTTGAAAGCAAGGTTTGGGGTTTAGGTTGAGTTTGAAACACTTACCTAAATCTGGAAGTAAGTTTGAGATGTTTCGCACTCGTTTCATGGTTTTTGTCACATTGTTTTATGATCATGCTCTTGTTTTGAAGATAGAATTGCACCTACAGTTTTATGCATGTTTTGAGAAAATATATGATGATTTTCATGATCCCACGAGATAGAATTCATATTTCAATGAGATAGAGCTATTTGTGAAATGCTATGCAATTTTTATGCTTTGAAATGGGATGAGAATGATTTAGAATGATGCATTGAAAAACAGTAGGTAAATGATGTTTAAAATGAGTATATTTGCATGAGATGAGAATATTGTTATCGGATATAATTGGTCGACCAATAGGATGAGAAGTGCACTATAATATACAAAATTTATACGTGCTCTTTGGTTCGGGCAATGAGGGTAATGACATCCCATTCTAAAGTGAGACTGTGGTGATGAGAGATTCCACCACGGTAGGTCTTGATGAATCCATCAAGCTTTGTGGTGATGAGAGATGCCGCCATAAGATTCCGGTGATGTGAGATTCCATTGGGGTAGGACTTGACAATTTGTCAAGCTAACCGCATATCTGAGTAATGTTGCTAAAATGCCAATATATGAGATTTACATGTACCTTGTTTAAAAATGATTTTATGCATTGTGCCTTGCATATGAGAATATGATTTGAGAAATGCTTTATGAGATTTAAGCATGTGAGGCTTTGCCTTGAGATTTTGCATTTTTATGAATGCATGAGATATGTGGTGCATGTGGTTTTGCTTTGGAAATGATTTCAAGCATGAGATAGAAAGAGCTTGATGAGATAGAGATTTCTAAAAAAGAAATGGTTTTAAAATGCATTGTTATTGTTGGTTTGTTTTGAGCATGCCTCACTAAGCATTTGTGTTTACGCTCTCTTTTTCCAACAATATAGAGAATTAGTATATTTGGGTAGCAAATAGGCAAGAAGGATTCCAAGAAGTGGGATTAACCTCAAGTATGATTTTACATTTGCTTATTAGTAATAATAGTTGGCAATAAGAGGATGCCTTTATGTTTTGGGAGATGTGTTTTGTAACTCCCTGGTTTGTGGCAAGTTTGAAATGCCTTTAATGACTTGTAAATGGCCTTTAATTGTTGGTTTATGCTTTGGGTTGTGTTTTGACTCTTGAATGGCCTTTTTGCATAGGTTGCATGCCTATAGATTCATTTGATGCAAATGGATATGCTATGATGTTGTTTGTCATGTATGATTGTGGTTGAATGTTTTAAATATGTTGTATGCATATCGGAAGCATGTTAGAATGGTTTTGTATGGATTAAAGTGTGAAAAACCAACAAAAAGTGTCATTACAGGCCTAGGTGTTTCGGTACACTCGAGCCTGTACCGAAACGGTGATCCTGAAATGGCCTAAGGGTATCGAAACATGGAGGTCAGTTTAGGTACAATTTGCTATTGAAAACCTCTGTCCCGAAACACCTTAAGGGGTGCTTCGATACAGTCCCGTGCTTCAATTCAATCGAACCAATTTTGGTACGGTTGTTTCGATACAAGGCAACTTGTACCAAAACATCATGATGTTAAGTTAGTTAATAGAATCTTCTGAAGTTCTGTTTCTTTACGTTTTAGTCCATGAATGTTGTGGATGTAATTAAATGTGCATGTATGATTATTGTGGATGTAATTAAAGTTTGGTAACTTCAAAAGTGAAGAAGTCCCTATAATATGGTGAAATTACAAAATGGTCCCTAAAATGTAATTGAATGCAATTGAGTTCCAAAATTGTTGTCTGATCGAGTTGTTAATTGTTCTGTTGCGATGTTAAATACATAGGATCATAATGAGCATCTAGATAAGATAAAATGAAAAAATAGGGCAGTTTATTGAGGTAAACCTTCCGGTTTACTTCAATATTCCCCGTATGACTCGTTCGGTTCGGTCAATCGTCTAGACCGAGTCGAGGGGGTTACAATCCTTGTGCTGCAAAAAATCCTGTTGGAAGAACCATTTGAAAATCCTTGAGGGCTTGTTAGAGTTTTAGCACAACTGTTAGTTGGGTGATATTTGATCACTAGTAAGAGTCGTAAGCGGCAACGATTTTTGTTTGGAATCAAGTGGCTCGAGTAGTGAAATCTCATGATCATGAGTTAGCATTCATTCTATTTTGGGGCAAATTCTAGTAAGTGAAGTTATAAGTCCTATCTTGGTTGGCCAAGCTGGGAAGAAGGGTTGTTAAGTCTAGATAAATCAGAGGTAGAGTTTGATTGTCAAAGTTTCGCTTATTCTTGAAAACATTTGGCCATGGTGTTAACAATAGACAAGGAAGTGTTCCTAGTAGAATACCCTTGAGGAGGTGTCGTGTTCCGGACACAAATGAGGTTTGAGT
This sequence comes from Hibiscus tridactylites, assembly GCA_958450335.1. Lineage (NCBI taxonomy): Eukaryota > Viridiplantae > Streptophyta > Magnoliopsida > Malvales > Malvaceae > Hibiscus > Hibiscus tridactylites. Next base: position 54,608,793 of record OY288268.1, on the reverse strand, counting down.
TTAAGAGTTTTAAAATGCGGATGATGGTGGAGAGGATTTATTAACCGAGATGAAACTCATCTGAAATGAGTTATGTGGGTTGACGTTTGGACAATATTGTTTGAGGTTATCTTATGTTTTTCTACTTTAAGGTTTGATGTGAGTGTGGTTTGATTGTTGGAAATGAATCATTGGGGATTTATGAGAGGGGTGTTGAGGAGTCCAATGTCGTACTCTTTGGCTAAGGAAGTTTAGTAGAGAAACTTCATAATCGAGGTGAACATGGGTGAGTTGGGTAAAGGTTGTTTTGGAGATAGTTTCATTTCCTCCCTTCGTTTAATTTCAAGGGCAAAATTACTTTTAGTATGGGACATTTGTAACGACCCAAATTTCCGAGTCAACCCTTGGGCGTTAACCCGGGTTATGGACCTTCGCATTTTTTCAAATAATTGGTTTAGTATTGAGTTCTATTGGCTTGTGAAGTGACCTTTCTGTAGAAAGAGTAAAAGTGAAGGGTTTGGTGTTAAGATTTCACCCTAAATTGAAATAAAGGTTGTTGTCCCTTTAATCTCATTTGTCTTCATGTTGGGTTTGAGGAGACCACCCTACATCATCGTTTCTTCGTCATCTTTCTTCTCCCACACACCCTCTTTCACAATCTTAGTTTTAAGAATCTAAAAACTTCACATTTATACATCATTTGGTTCCCTCATGATTCAAGATTTCAGATTCTTAATCTTTATCTCTCAAGCTTCATAAAAAGTATACTTTTGTGGCAAAAAGAAGGTGTCTTAGGGTTCTTCCATGCTTGAGTTGAGAAATGAGAGATAGGTTGAAGGGTTTTTTAGAGCATAAATCTGAAATTTGTTGCGAAGGTTAGTACATCTCTTACTCCTCTTTTTTAAGATCATAAAGTGATTGCTTTGCATGATTTTATGGTTAAGAGAGTCATGTCTTTCAAGCATATGACTTTGGTAAGGAGTCTGTCCCAGATGTTGAGGACACGAGCCCTCTGGGAGGTACCAGAAGTGGAGGGGCGAGCCACTTCCTTGATCTTACCTCTACTATCTTCAAGTGGTGCAAGCTATCCTTAGGCAATTTGAAACACCTCGCAAGACCCTTGGTTAGAGACTTTACTGTTATGAACCTCAAGATTTTGAAGGTTGGGTGAGGATGACCAGATCAAGGCTGACCAATGGTTAAGAGACACTCAGAGGATTCTGAGACATATGAGAGGGAGCTCGAAGGATGTCCTCGATTGCATTGTCTCCCTTCTTAAGGGCAATGCACATGAGTGACGAGAGACCATTGAGTTAAGGTGTAAAGTGTCCATAAGTTCTATATTTTATGCACATTCCATCTCACATTATTGTTGTTTTCAAGTACATTTTAGGCATATTTAGGTTCATGCATTTCATTTTACAATATTATTTACTTTGCCATGCTTTTTATTGATTATCTCTTATTTGGTAAGGAAAAGATATTGTTTTAGTTTATATTTAATTTCAGGTAATATAGGCTGGTAGAAGGAGAGAGGAGCTGAGGACATAATGTTGAGGCAGCAGATCAAGGACCCTTACTGACGCAATTCCAGACAGAGACAAACGCTGCCGAGTAACTGTCGCCGCCATACTTTCCGCCCAAGGCAGTAAGTTGAGGAATTCGAGAACTGGAGTACGATATGTAGAGCAGAAAATCCTGATTCTAACGATGCCATCCACTCTCTTTTTTGATGCCTGTAGTAGCGGGCAGGGCCGCCGAAGGAGGAGAAAAGGCTAACTTGCGGAGCAAGGCAACGTGAAGAAGTCTACATTCAACTTAAAGAAGTCAGAATTTAAGGATGCGTTTAATGCAAAAGCTACTTTGAAGACTTCTACTCCAAGGAGGACTTGACCTAGTTAATGCCTATATATACTCAATGTAGTTTTACTTCAAAACAATTAGGTTTTCCCTTAGGCGTAGTTTAGGTTTTCTTGCCGTCAATTATGTTCTAAATTCTTCTTTGGGTTTGGGTTATGTTGTAAACTAGTGTGAGAACGATTGTTTAGGAATTAAGTTTGTTTTTGCAATAAAACTTCAAGGTTTGCTTATTCTATGTTCTTCATAGTTTTCAATTAAGGCGAAAGATTAATTATTTACTATACATTTTTTCGATATCGAGAGAGTCAAACTCATGAAAGGAGTAAGTACGGTCCTCACCTTAATAAAGTGTTGATCAATCCAGCCTAGACATAGGTTAAGGTTTAAGGCTGCTAAAAGAGAACGAACCAAACATTGTTGTCTTTGCACGATTCACGCCGCAACTGGTATTATCTACAGTGGGCATCAACACCATTCTAACTTAGACATAAGCGAGATCACTTTCGAAGCGTTTTGCAGAGCGTCAAAGTATTGTCGAGTTTGCCGCCGAGACAATCGTCTGTTCCACTGCCGAGGCAGCAAAACCGTCATAAGAGCCAATCTGCCATCCCCCACCGAGGCAGCAGAGTCTAGCAGCGCAAAACAACTTATCCTATTCAACACAGTTTCACACTAATCAGCATCATAATCCGGCCCATTCCATCAATCTGATCTCTTCTCTTTATCTACTTGTATTTTATTTAACTCCCCCTTCAATCAAACTAAACTTATTTGTGCATTTACTTTTCCTTTGTGCAGGAATTACGATTCGAGTCGAGCTATCCAATCCTTGTGGGAGATGATATCTTTTATACTATAACTTGACAAGAGTGTGCACTTGCTCTCATATTTAGAGAATACCTAAATGCTCTACAAGTTTTTAGCGCTATTACCGGGGATTGGTAACAGTGAAATTCGTATTTATATTTCTGCACTTTTATTTTATTTGCAATTAATTTTTAGTTTTATTTATTTATTTTTAATCGAAAAAAAAAGAATTTTACAATTTTCTTTACTAGTGCACGACTAGAGCAAACCCAAAGGGCGAAATCGTTTACTTTGACGATATCGAACGAAGAGCAAGAGAACTCAAAAAGGAAATTAGAACAACCCTCGAGAATGCTAAGGAAGAGGGAAAAACAGAGGCAGTCGTGAACAACATAGATGACAACCCTACCAACGATGCTCAAAACGGCATGGATGGGCAGCAAGACCCGCCGCCCAGAGAACATAAGCAAGTTTCACCTAGGCAGCAACCTCCTATTCCGCCCAGGCAGCCACAGTATGTTCGAACCACCTAGGACTATTTGGAGCATGATTTCAGAGGGTTTGATCCTACTGTGACAGAGCCTTAGATTGAGGCGGATCACTTTGAATTAAAACTCGTAATGTTCAACATGATCAACACTTTGGGGCAATTCGGAGGGAATACCACAGAAGATGCTCGGCGGCATTTAAGAGGATTCGTGGACATACGCAGGGCTTTCAAAATACACGGAGTCCACCAAGATGTGCTAAGGCTGAGGTTATTCCTCTATTCACTAAGAGATATGGCAAAGCAGTGGTTGAACAACCAGCCAGTTGGGTCATTCAGTACATGGACATGGTTGTGCAAGGACTTCTTGGATCGTTTCAGCCCATCTAACGTCACAGACAAATTGAGAAACAATATCACGGCCTTCCAACAAGGGGATGACGAGCCAATGTATGAAGCATGGGAGCGATACCAATAGATGCTTAATAACTGCTCGTTTCATGGTTTTCGGGCTTGGATACATGTGTCAATGTTTTACAACATGGTGAACTACCCAACTCGAATGATGATCGACGCCTCAGCCAATGGAATCATTCTTGATAGACCACCAGAGGAGGCATTACGGATCCTGAACCAAGCCGCCATGAATGACTATAAGTACCCAACAGCCCGCCAAGGCGGCATTAGGCGGCCAGCTACTGTGAACGAAGTGGAAGCTTCAGAATCTGTCAATGCCCGCCTCGACAAACTGATAGAAATGGTTATGAACATGGAAAAACCCACTGGAAAAATCTATGAGGCCAAGGTTGTGGAGCCATTCTGTAATGAGTGTGGGGGCAACCACGATTCCTCCGAATGTACTACATCTGCCAATTTCATGGGAGGATACGAGAGGAACAGCAGGCCAACCACAAACACATACAACCCTGGATGGAGAAATCACCAAAACTTCTACTGGAGCAATCCTAAAACTGCTACAAATCCACAACAGCAACAGAGAGGTTACGAGCAGAACCAGTCCAGACAACAAACTCAGCAACCATAGAACAATTCACTAGAAGCAATTTTACATACTTTTATGTCTAATAGTAGTGATTTTATTGTTTATACTAATAAGTTTATTGATAAATTAGTCGTTTATGGACAAGACGGAGATGAGGATGAATAACCAGGAAGCTGCGATAAAGAACCTGGAGACCCAGTTTGGGCAATTCACTGAGATCTTTAGCAGCAGGACGATGGATGCAGCATCCAGTAGTACAGAGGCAGCATCTAAACCCACATATGAGTAGTGCAAAGTCATTTCAACCAGAAGTTTGAAACAATTGGATGAACCCAGAGTCGAAAAGCCAATAGAGGAGCCTGACAGATGAGCCTGACACCAGCCCTGAGGTAGCATCAACACCAGCTACCCTGACAGATGAGCCTGACAGCAGCCCTGAGGCATATGATCCTCCACAGATCAAGTTCCCATGCAAGGAGCGTATAGAGGACATCCGCCTACCGGCACCTTTCCCCCAAATACTTAAGCAATAGAAGCAGGAGCACCAATTCAGGAAATTCTTGGATATTCAGAAATAAGTGCACATAAATATCCCTCTAATAGAAGCCATTCAGAACATGCCCAACTATGCAAAATATTTAAAGGACATGGTTTCTAAGAGGAAGAGAATTAGGGAGTTCGAAACAGTTTTTGTGATAGAGGAATGCATGGCTATGCTGCACAACAAGCTGTCGGCCAAGCAAACAGATCCGGGCAGCTTCGTTATACTATGCAAAATTGGCAGCAACCATGCAACAAAAGCCATGTGTGACTTAGGAGCCAACATCAACCCGATGCCTAAGGCAGTCTTCCACAAGCTGGGTATAGGACAAGCCAAACATACCTCCATTATGCTGAAACTTGCAGATCACTCATTCGTACAACCAGAGGGTAAAATCGAAGACATCTTGGTTCGTGTGGGCAGCCTTATTTTTCCAGCAGACTTCCTCATCTTAGACTGCGAGGACGATGAAAACGCCCATATCATCCTTGGGCGACCATTTTTGGCCACGGGTAGAACGTTAATAGATGTGGAGCATGGGGAGTTGATCATGAGGGTAGACAATCAGATCATCAAGCTAAATGTATTACAGCCCTTATTAAAGGAAAAGGAAGGATGCCCAGACGCTCAGGTCTCTAAAATCAGCACTGAGACATGTCAAGACAGCAGCTGCCACGACATACCAAAGGGCAGGCTGAAGGACCTAACAGCATAGGGCTATAGCTTGCACTTCTAAAATGCGATGTCTTCTTGGACGAGTTTAGAAAGAAGTACATCAGTGGGGTTCACATGGATAAGATGAGAGATCAATTCCTGCATCTGGTTCAGGGGGACAAAACATTGTTTGAGTATAAGTAAGATTTTCTACGGTTAAGCCGATATCGCTCAGAGTTAGTTGCCACTGAGGAGTGGAGGTGTAAGAGGTTTAGACATGGATTAAAGGTTGACCTTTAGATGCACATGAGAGCGGGTCCACTTGGGACATTCTCAGAGTTAGCCAATAGTGCAAAGGCACTTGAGCGACTTTAGGGTTCAACACCGAGTCAGATTTAGGGTTCTAGAGGCCATGTTGTGGGGACCCAAGAAGTCATAATTCCCAAAAAAGCCCCAACTCCCTAATACACAAACTACAAATTCTCCAAATTGTTGTCACTTTTGGCGTCGTTGCTGTCGTCGAACACCACCAGTTCCATCGCCGAATGTCGACGTCCTTTTCCCCCAACCACCCATCGCCAGTAACGAATGGTTCTAGTCAAACAACGTCCGATTGACACCCTTACCGACTGTTATTGGTGATGGGTTGTTGGAAAAAAATGGGTGGTGACCTTCAACGACGGCAATGGTGGCAATATGGAGAATTTGTGGTTTGGGTATTAGTGATTTGGGTTTTTTTTAGGAATTTTAGGAATTTTGAAAATTTAAAAATATGTATACATTTTTAATATAATAATAAAGAAATGTCACGAGTCACATTCTTATTAGGTAATAATTTTTTTAAACGATGGTACACTTAATTTTCATTTAAGCCTTGTATAAAGAGTAACTCATTGCTAAAGGATTCTAACAAATGGAAGAATTGATTAACATTTGGGCTCTTATTAGTTATTAAGTTTAATACTTTAATATTTAAAAGAAAAACTGCTAGTGTAGTTGAATCGAGTAAATGATTAAATCAGTGATAACAAGGAAAAACACTGAAACAAAAGGTGTAAAAAAAGAAGATAAACATTGTTTATGTAGTTTAGAACCACAATTCATGTTTGTTGAGACTTTTTAAAGAGAAACTCGTTATAATACTTTTAGTGCAAGGTATTTACATGACAACATGCATCATTGTAATTAGCATTTCTAGAGAGATATAAAGTCTTCTCGAAGACAACAATGTATCTCAAAATTATCCAGAAAGCTTTTGCCGAAAAACTAATTCATTAAAGTCAAGTGTATGACGCGAGTCGATCTAGATTAATTGGGATCAAGCCCGAGAAATTAAGAGGAAACCCAAAAAAAACTAAAAGTAGACTTCAAGTTACCATTGAAAAATTGAAGACTTTATCTCGAATTATGACTGTTGAGATAATTTAGCTTTTAATCTTTTGCATTTTCAACGTGATAAGAATCCTTATTAATTCACTCCATAATAATCATGAAAGCGGGTCTTTCAATATGAAATAATCCTAAAAACATAATCTAATTTGATGTGAACTATATATTTAGGGGATGTATTCCAAACTGATCAGTAATTTGTTTCAAATGGAGTGTGTGTTTCTTTAAAAGTGGATGTGGAGTGGGTCGGGGTGAATATTTTTTCTCAACAATAGGTACAGCCGTACAGAGCAGTTATGGTAATTGTTTGCTTCATTTTAGAAATTATGAAACTCAAAATTTAGAGTCAAGATTCGTATGCTATCCAAATTGGGTTACCGCGAAGAAGTGCTCGAATGATATTATTGGGCCGAAGATTGATTATATTGAATAAAGATTTGACTTAATTAGTATTAAAAATTGGGGTTAAGACATTTATTAATTAGTCGAGTGATCAAGAAATTTTATATTATTTTATTTTGTATAAATTCAAATTTGACATTTAAGTTAGAATTGTAAATATCTTTATTTAATAAAAAATAGAGTTTGAGCCCTACTTGAATAGTGGGAACCTATCGGGAAATTTCTCATTTGGGAAAAAAACACGCTTGCACCAACGTTTAATTTCATTGTTTGTATGTGAGGGTTTAAGGGGACAAGGCTTGAGGCGTGAGCATTAGCTCATTTTTTCTCCATATATCTTTATTAGTATCCGCAAAATATAGTCATGCGAATACCCAGTTATAACTTTTTTCGAACATACCAACAGAGCTAAAGTCATTCTATTGTAGACTCGACATGCGAACACTATCTGAATCACGTGCACAGCCACGTGATTCGCATCATTGTCCGAGTCACAGCGAACCCAACTCACTAATACACTTGTCCTCCTCAATTGACATGTGTCCTCACCTCGTCCAGCCCCTTATAAGGAGCCATGCATCCAAAAATGACGACAAGCTCTAGAGGATTTAGACTGGATCCCTGAGAACATGCAACCTAACCCCACATCACTACCCACTAAACGACCCAAGAACCACCATGCATAAGGGTTGCTCATATTAGTGATCAACAATTTGTGCGGTGGACGTGAACCTTTCACTTTCTTAGTCTGATTCTCAGAATGTAACACCCCGACCAAGATGTCACAATTCAGGGTTCATGCCCAAACTAAAAACCATACAATTTCTCAAACTGAGTTTAGCCCAACAAGGAAATTCTCAAAAGCATTTAAAGCCAACTGCTGAAAATATAGATAAATGATTTAAATCGTTATAAAGGAGCTGTATTTTAAATTTAAAATATTTTAGCATACGATTTGTTTAATACAATTTCAAAAGTAAGAATTATAAACTCGACCACGTAAGGTCCTATGAATACATAGCCCACTAAATACATGTATCATACTCTAAAATCTCCACATGTTAGAATCTCGAACTAATAGTGCTCATCGATCCTACGATCTGACGATCAACCTATGCACGAAAACAACGATTCCGAGTGCTGAGCTTACAAAGCTCAGTGGTACACATCTACTATACTATACTTCATGCTAATCATAAACATGACCATGCAAGCTCGTACAAGCAATAAGAATAGATAAATAAACATGTGGCCCTACCACTAGTCACCTAAATACATGCTCTCATCATAGCAAAACATCATACATGGCACACAAGGCCCAACCATACTTGAGATCTCACCAGATCATCCAAGCGAAAGCACACAAGTCATACCACAAACCTGGAGCGACGCATGCGTCCACACAACATCGGGATCGTACACTCCGAGTGAGGCTCGCGTCCACACAACATCGGGATCCTACACTCTAGGCGAGGCTCACATCCATACAGCATCGAGATCCTTCACTCGTATGGATGAGGCCCGCGTCCATATAGCATCGAGATCCTACATCCATGCTCGGGATCTCTCATCAAGCATCTTCAATTGAGGCTTGCGTCCACATAGCATCGAGATCCTACATTTGGAAATCTTCAACCATGGTGTTGCAACGCACTCAAACTCTCACTGGTATTCGTATCCCATCAATCATAGGTAACACAACCAACCAAGTGTCCAAGAAGCACACGACATTACATGATTACCAAACTCTATGGTTTCTATCAATTATCAAGCCATCAGTTAAGTTTACCAACTTGTTAATACATTATGAAAGTGTACATTAGTCATCCCCCTTAATTATCTCTATTAATCAATATTATCTCATGTTCATCCCACGACAATTTCCATCTTTTATTTGCATTAAAGGTTATTATGTGCAGTGGGTACTAGTACTCGAATATGAGTATCGATATGGTACCCCTAGGTATCGGTACTCACACGCGTACCAATACCAAAGTAGCTTACTGGAAATTCTTAATTTCCATAAGTATCGGTGCGGGTTGACCCATCCTTATGTGGGGCACAAACGCGTACTGGTATAGCTAAGGCTCATATTGATACCCTAAACACGATTTTCACCATTTCTTTGAATTACGATTTTACAACGCCTTATTCGATCTCTAAAGCTTATAAAAGTTACTAGGATTGGTTTACTAACGCATTTAATCAATTAATATTAATTACCAGCTTTATGATCATTTATTCGAATATTATTGTATTTATCCTTTACGCAAAATTTCTATCAAATACATCCATACTCGTACTCTAACACTAATCATCACAACACAAACAGTCATCACATAGATATACGAAGGTCCAAACAACCCTACACGATCTCCAAAGTCTACATGTGTTAGACATATCCCTAAACTTCATCATGCATCTCATATTAATCGAATATCATAACATCAGTCTCAACACATGCTTATCTACCATCAACCCATTTTGCAATTACTAACAAGAAAGGCAATCATATTTTAATTAATTAGTGTTCTAACCTTAAGCCAATATTGCTAAAATCCTCATCCGAGCTTCCCGAATATTCCACTTGATCTGATATCTGATCCCGAGTAATCCTTGTATATCAATTAATACCATGATTATCACTTAATCACATAATTTAATGAATTCGAAGGGTCAAATGCATAAAAACATCTTACCATGTTCAAATTTGGCGAAATGAATTGCGACAACAGACTCAGAACGTCGATAAACCCTCGAGAAGGGTCTTCCGAAAAAGGTCAACGGTTAATGCCAATGAATGGCGACGACGGCGGCTCGGCTCGAATGCCGGCATGGTCCTAGGCTTTGGCTGAAGGGCGGCTCAGGCTCGGCTAGCAGGCCAACTTAAACAGCTCGAGCCCAACTGTTATAACAGCTCCAGCTCTGTCGGACGATGCCCACACGCAGTGACGGTGCGTGCGACAACCTCTATAAGCGGTCGGCAACCAAATTTCACTGACCCACTATCCTCGAGTTGGTTATTTCGATGGTGGCCCCCGTTCTTCGCTTTGATCACTCTAACCCCCTCAACTCTACAACCCGAAACTTATGTTCTCTCACCCCCTCTGACGGTAGCTCCGATGACGATGATGCTGGTACCAGCGAACTCGTCTCGACGAGATGAACACAATGGTGGTAGAGGTTTCGAAAACAAACGACCCAATCTCCATAGGTCAAAGATTAAAATTCTCCCCCTTACTTTCTCTCCTTTCTTTTTCTGTCTCTCCCACTATCCACATTTTCCCTTTTTTCTTTTTTCTCTCTCCTCATAATATCTTCCTCACTCTTTTTCCACCAACAACACTATTTAAAATTCAAACTCTCTTCTCCAAAATAATGAGCCCAACATAAAATCCCTTAACTTAGTCTTCTAAAATAAAGCCCCATAACCCAAGCTTGAGACCCAATTCACTAACCCCGAGAATTAGGTCATTACAAGTCTCCCCCTGAAAGAAATTTCATCCTCGAAATTTTACACCGATAAACCATAAAAGATGCTAAAACTTTTATAACTCTCTAATGTTCTCAACCATATCCTGTTGCACTACTATGATCTCTCACAACACTTTTCAAATACAACCCTTGTCTTCTATCGGTACAAACATAATCTCAACTGGTTCTTTCTCTTAGAAGGAATTTATCTTTGCTCAGTATATTACAGACAATCAAGTAGAACCCAACGGTACCCCACCAAATGCGTCACACAAAACATCATCAAAGAAACTTATTTCGTCTCCCGAAGTCCCCTCCAAGGGTAGAACACATTCCACAAAGTGAAAGATTCGAGCATTTTTCCAGAAGAGGGACCGCAAGGCGAAGACATCAGAAGAATTGTTGCGGTCATGAATGGAAGTGGAATGTCCACATGTGCAGCAGTGTCCATGGGCACAGTAGCAATAGACGCACTCCCCATGGTCCAATGCATGATAGCAGAATCTAAAGCAATGATTTCTATGAATATGTTGATCAATTGATAAGTTTACGATAAAAAATAAAACAACATGTAAAAAAATATTATACAATTAAACAACCAACCTAAAGGAATCGAGGATGAAAGCAAAGGAGTTGTAAGATCCACAAAAGAAGGAACTTCAACTTTCGCCCTTGACATCGGCCTTTTACCCAAGCTCTTATCCTGGCTAGCCAGCAAAATTTCTTCAAATTATAACTTCTTAGCAGACTAGCCACACTTTACCTCGCCACTTCCAACACATCAAATGAGGCCGAAGCCCTGGCTAGTACACGCGGGCTCTCCATGAGTGGAACAACAAGAACATCAACAGAGCTTGTTGAGCAGGAAACAACAACAACCGTGTTTCCCAAAGATGCCACTACAGTTACAGGGGTCACCGAACTTGGAGAACTTACATTTTCGTCAGTAGGGACATGCAAAGATGTTACCTCTTCTAAAGCATGTGAACCTATTCGATTGCTAGCAGATGAAGAAAAAGATACCTCCAGCAGATTATCACCCTCGATAGCTTCCAACGGGGCCGCTACCACTCCTGCAGACAAAAAGAAATCACAAGCTAAACAAGTTATAATCAAGAATAAAACATGAAAGCAATCATATTTTAAGATAAAGCAAAAACATTGGTTTCCTTGTATTACCTCCAGAAATGCACAACAAAGTGCCACCAGTATCCATACGCCTCTTTGTCCTACGCTCCAAGTTAACAGAATCACACTTTTCTTTTGAAGAAGAAGATGAATGGACGAACACGAAGATACATGTTTTTCCTTTTGCTACTCCCAGCTTCTGTCCGATATTTCCGTGGGTGATTGCAAACACCAGTATGAAGATATAAGTTCTCTGGATCTACCTCACAACCGAGGAGAATCCTCGCCACACGGTCATGTCCATTGAAAGGACAAGCTTTTGTATGAATTGGCACTTTTACCAAGGACCCCTCAAGAAACACATTGAAATTCGATTCATCACAACCATTCAGAATTTTACCCTTCAAGAAATGCACCCACACATTCCTTAGAGTCCTTATTTCTTCAAATCGCAATAGAGGACCTCCTTCCAACCTCTCAAGAAGGATTCACTCACCGGGCGTTAACTTTCTTAAATCAGGCGGTTGGACTCTATCCTTCATCGGGGAACGCTAAACAACGGGAAAGAAAACCCCCCATTTTTCACTTCAACTTGATATATTTATGTCTTTCTAAACGAATATTGCTTGCGTAGTCGCTCATGGTTGGCATCTTCCAAATACGCTGATTGATTGATTGATAGATACAAAATCCTTCGCACTTTTATCACGATTAGTCATTACATTATAAAAGTAACGGAAAACATCAATAGAAGGTTCACCACCAAGTATTTTATAGTTTAGAAAGTGTGTTATCAAAGTCCACCAACTCGTAACGATCAATTTCCCTAGGGCCACATCAAACCAATTCAACTAATCCACAAAAAATGAATGAAGAGGTAAATGGAACCCAACTTCAAAAGCAAATAGACGGATGCAAAACCATGATTTTCCTTCATCAGAACACCCACTCAAACGATATGTTCCATGTAGAAACCCAAACTGATAGCGAAAATGATCCACTACACGAAGAACCCTACATTCTAGAGCCTTACACATTTCATCAAACTCAGTGTTGCACTCATATTCGTCACTGATTACAACCATGCGAATACTTAATTACAACCCTCTGCGAACATACCAACATGGCCAAAGTCATTCCATTGTGGACTCGACATGCGAACGCTATTTGAACTACATGCACAGTCACATAATTCGCGTCAACGTCTGAGTCACAGCGAACCCAACTCACTAACACACATGTCCTTTTCGATTGACATGTGTCCTTACCCCGTCCAGCCCCTTATAAGGAGCCATACATCCAAAAACAAGGACAAGCTCTAGAAGATTCAGACTGGATCCCTGAATAGATGCAACCTAAACCCCACATATCTGCCATCTAAATGACCCAAGAACCACCATTCAAAATAGTTGATGACATTAGTGATCAACAATCATTTTCCCCTTCAGCATTCAATTTTTCCACCCAAAATGTTTAGTTTTAAAAGAAAATAAGTTATCTTTATATGGATCCTTGACCTTCTCATGAGTTTTAAGAAACGCCCAAGAACGCCTTCAATGGTGAAGATGAGAAAATCAGGTGAATGACATACAATTTTTCATTCTCAGTCACGTTCAAATTCGGTGTTTTAATTAGTTATGTCTTTCAAGTTGATGTTTTGAATTATATTTTGATTAGTTTGATTAGCAAGAAGTTGTCACTATATTTTCACCCACCATTATCAAATAATGAAAAATAAAAACCTTTTTCTTAAAATAATAAAGGCCCCTTCTAAAATAAAAGAATCCAAAAAGCCCATCCCAAAAGGCCCATTTTTTAAAACCCGTTTAAAAAAACAAATAATAAGCCCACCTTGAAATTCCAATTTTATGCTTGAAAAACTCACCTTTAAAAAAACATTTAAGTAAAAACTATAATAAAAATAAAAAATAATAATAAATGTAAAAAAAGGGAAACAAAAAATGACAGCAAAAAATAATAAATGAAAAAAAGAAAACACAACAAAAAATAAAAGAAAAAAAAAAGAAAAAAGGGGAACCAACCCCCCAAAACCCAGCCTCGCGCCACTGCCCTGAGCCATCCGTCGTCCACTGGACACGGCTGTCGTCATCCTTGGTGTCGGCGAACGCGTCTCGTCGTCACCGACCCAACGGCACCAACGCCGCTCTTCGCCGTCGACCGTAGTCGCTGGAATCTGCAAAAAACAATGAAGATGGGTTTAAATTAAGGCTTGAATCAAGGGGAAATTCGACTCTGAATTTCAATCAAATTAGATGATTTCTTGGAGGTTTTACCGAAGATCATTTTTCTTGTCTGATTTTGGCTCCAATTAGGGGATTAAATATCGATTTGGCTTAATTTACAAGCTTAAATTCAAGTATAAAACCCCCTAAACCCCATTGTTCAACAAACGCTTGGAGGGCAAAATACAAAGCTAAAAAAATCCTAAAATCCTTTAAAAAACACTCTGAAGTTTGCTGGAAATTTTTGGAGTGAAGTTTGAGTTTGGGCCAATTTTCCGGAGGTATTTGGGAAGCAATTCGAGAAGGATCGCATACGAGTTATTTGTTTCCGGTAAAATTCTTTTCTTTTAAATTTTTTTAGTGAATTTCATACTTGTTCTTGTTTGAATTTTGTTTTCTTGTGTTTGTTTTTATTTGATTTTAGGTTGTGTTCGTTGAAGTTGGAAAATCGTTTCTCAGGTTCAGTAATATTTTTGTTCTAGATTTTTGATTAGTTTTTTGTTTAGTCTTCAAAATTCTGTCATGTTTAAAAAATGTTGTTTTAGGAGCTTTGATCTTTAGAAGTGAAATAATTGAACCTTAAAAGTGTTTTTTTAGATTTAGGAATAAAGAAAGAATTAATGTTGTTTTAAATAAAAAACTAAAATCGAGGGGTTTAATTAGAAGATAATAACCATGGGTGAAAAAATAATAATAAAAAGGGCTTAATTTGTTAGAAAATAAAAATGGGTCTTGGAAATTTAATTCTTATAATAAAGGTTCTTAAAGAAGGTTTTGTTTTCAGAAAAAGTAAATAAGGGTGGGTTTTTTAAAAATAAATAATAAGTTTTCAAAAAAGAAAATAAAAGATAAATTTTTTAAAAAGGGGTTTCAAATAAAAGTTTAGAATTTTAGGAGAAATAAAGTTTGGAAAAAAATATAAACAAAAATCTTTTCTAAAATAAGGTTTTATTTTTTAAGTCATCTTTTAAAGAAAAGCTTTTAAAAATGAAAATTGAAGTCATTAAAGAAAAACTCTTTTTTGAAAATAGAAACAAAAAGAATGTAAAATGAAAGAAAAAAATCTAAAATGTAAAAAAGGTAAAAAGAAGGGTCTTGATTTTAAAAGTAAAAAAAAAAAAGAAATAAAGGGTTTTTACAAGGAAACAATAAAAAGTAAAAACACAAAGAAAAAAATAAGTTTCATGTTTGTTCTTTAGAAATATGTCAAAACTTAGGACTAGGTATTAAAAGCCTAAATAGAGAAGTGTTTATAGAAAGATTTTCTTCACAAAAATAAAACACACTTAAAAAAACTTAAGCTCTCAATTAGAAATAAAAGACTTAGCCCTTTTTAGAATTGTAAATGATCAAACTTAGAATAAATAAAAATGCTCTACACATTGAATTTTGATGTTGTTTCAAAAAGTGAAATTAATTTATTGCGGTGTCTTATTAAACGGGAATGACGAGTTAGCGCCAGAAATGTTGGTGTAGGGTGTGTAGGTGTTCCTTTTTTGTGGGAGCGCAAGTGCACACTCCTATCAAGTTATAGTATAAAAGATGTCGAATCCCACGAGGATTGGACAGCTTGTCTCGTCTTTGTAGTTCCTGTATAATGGTAAAGTAAAAACACAAGTGAATAGAATGGTTGAGATTGGAAAGTAAATAAAACACAATTAAAACAGAAGATGAATCAGGGTGATAGAGCAGGCAGGGTTATGCTACCACTTAGTGCGAAAACTGCGTTGAGTTAGGTATGAGTTATCCTTTGCTGCCACGATATGCTGCCTCGGCGGGTGGATGGGCGGCAAACTACGACCCTGTCACGCGGCCGCAACAGGTCACTACCACTGCAGGGGTGTGTATTGTCTCGGCAGGTGGAATGGAAAGACCTCCTGGCGGCAAGTCTATTAGATACTTCAAGTTTGGCAGGATAGTCGACAGTGAACCCTCTTATTTTTAGGTTAGGATGCTCAAGATTGATAACTTGAGGACTACTGTGGAACCAAATATGTCAATTCGGTTAGAGATCCCTTTTAGCCGCTTAAACTTGTGGACTAGTGTGGAACCAAGTTAGTCACGCCTCCTGTTGTGACCGTACTTAACCCTTTCGTGAGCCTTGCACTTTCGTGCCCGACAAATAGATTCTCTCAAACGACTGGTGTGGAATGATTGAAAGAATGAAGAACAATGTATTAAGTAAACTTGAAATATTTTATTGAAAAAATAACTCAAAAACCTAAAACAAACGTTTCACTCTAGTTACAACATAACACTAACCCAAAGGGATTTTAGAACATGGCGGTAGAGAAGAGCACAAGAAATGTCTATATAAAACCTGGGATGATTTAAACTAGAAGTACAATGGGTATTTATAGACTTAAAACTAGGTCAAGTCCTCTTTGAAGTAGAAGTCCTCTAAAGTAGCTTTTCTCCTTTAATGTAGCTTTAAATGCTGACTTTTTTGCTTGGAATATAGACTCTTCCTCGTTTTCCTTAGCCCGTAAGTAAGCTTAGGAATTTCTCTTCTGCAGCCCTAGTCGCTGCTATAGACGTCGAAAAATCACGTGAGCGTCGGCGATAGAATCAGGAGTTTTAGCTCTACAAATCGCGCTCCGGTTCTCCAATCTTCCATAGTCACCTATCGTGGGCAGCAAGGTTGGAAGCAGCATTAGCTCGGCAGATACTCGGCAAGTGCCCAGCAGCAACTTACTTCAGTTAGAACTGTTTCAGTACAGCTCCTGGGTTTGCTTCTCAGCGTTGTGTCCTCCGTTCCTCGGGTCCCTTGTTTAGTTGTTAGTACCTACAAGCAAGAATACACTAGAACAATACCTCTTGTTCACCAAATTAATGATAAGCTATAAAAGTAAGGCAGGACAATGAAATACTGTAAAATGCTATGCATAAGCCTAATTATGCCTAAAATGTGCTTAAAAATAATAATAAGAGTTGGACAGTGCATGAAATATAGGACTTTTGGACACTTTACACACCCCCAAACTCGAACTATTGCTTGTCCTCAAGTAATGCAACCTAAAGTACTTGCTCTAATAATAGCCATAAAGAAAAACTTGTTTTTAACCTGATTTTCGGCCTCAAGGTCGTGGCACCTATATACATATAACTTAATGAAGGGAAATAAACATGAAAATAACTCAAAATTAAATTCATAATGCATGTGTGATGGTTTCAAATCTATAAGCAAGCTAAATATGCAGAATAAAAGATTAAACAAAGATATTGTTGTAATTTAAAAGGTTGCTGGCGAGGCAGCACAGTTAAGCATATTATTTTTAATCAAGGAAATGAGGGCTTCAGCTTATCACAACTACTCTTCCGGGTCTGACGTTCAGATAGAAGCAAACTACAGAACCCCGAACCCTTGGAGTAGAGTCATCTCGTGAAGGCTTTCATTCACTCATGCTAATTTGTCTATCACTTTTAGGCTTTCAGATTCAATGACTTTTATAGCAGCGGAGTGTCCTCACTCATGATTCTTCCTAGAGCCTGTTGTGGGCACCTCTAGGGTAACACAACATTTTTCTTTGCTTTTTCTTTTTGTTGCCTTTGACAGTTCAACATTTTTCTGTTTCTTTTGCCTGCCTCGACGGCTACCTGCAATTATTGTTAGGATTTTGCAATAAAAACAAACATACAATGTTCATCAAATATTCTACACATTCATCAAGTAACAAAGATATTCAACATTTTCAGGCAAAAAGAAAAAAAATCTAAGTCATATTTCATGCTCTTTCCCAAGATTAAGTTTAATTTTAGTTAGGTGCGAAAATAAAGTAATCGGCTATCCTATCATAGGCACAAGTCATAACAAACTTTTCTTTTCCGATTATTACTAAGGCAAGTACAATGCAATCTAAATGTAACTAAGAATGCCTAAAAATGATGCGAGAGTTATCCCCCCCCCCCAAACTCGAGATGGGCATTGCCCTCAATGCACAAAATAGAAAATAAGAAAATAAAAATGTACATGTTAAAATTTGCAAAAATAAAATAAAGATAAATAAAAATAAAGGAAAAGAAAATAAAAGTTTGCTGAGGGTTAGGAGCAGGTTGGATTCTAGCTAGCTTAAGAGGAGGAGGATGTTCGGATGACGAAATGGCTTTTGGTAGATGCCTTGGCAACGGTTCGAGCAAGAGAAGTCTTTGCTTTTCGCGGCGCCTAGACTCTCTTTGGTATCTATTGTAGCTCTTCTAGAGGATTGGCAAGAGATCCGCCGCTTCCTTTTGACTCTGTCTCGAGGTCTACAAGTTCTTCTTCTATTATGTACCGCTTCCTCTTCCTTTTCCTTTCATATGTGGTTTCTGCCGGAGGGATGAATGCCATGGGGATGGATGTTGTTGCCGCAACTACTGTTGTTTCCAGTTTCGGCTGCAGCTTTTCAATCTCCTCTGAAGAGGAGGAGTCTGCAACTTTATTGGTTTTGAAGGCGAGGGAGAGATTCAGTTGGTTCCTCTCGGGGGAGTCTGCCCCTGTGTTGGATGGGGTGGTAGCTGAGTTATGTAAAGAATGCATAGGAGAGGACATCGTGTGGTTTGTCTAGCGGGCGGTTGTGGTAGATGAAGTTTGTCGTGCTCTTGATGCTGCTGCAAGCTCATCAGGAAAAGGTGGAATGGTGGGCACGTCACCAGGGAATTTTTGCAGGAAATAAGCCACAGGGGCTTCTTGGGCCTCCCTCACGTAATTCATGAAGGCCAACTACTGTTGCGCTATCTGTTTTGTGTGTTCGAGGAGTGTCTAGACCAGCGGGAGGACCTATCTGTCTGGGGCAACGTCAGTGCTGTCAGGGCGGCTGGTGTTTCAAACTGTGTGGTGGAGGGCTGAATGGGTGTTGCTAGTTCTTTTTCTGCATCATGCATCATCTGGATGTGAACCTTTTTGGTCCAGCGCTCCTTGGCAGTTGTAACCTCAAAAGTGGGTTCTACGAGGACTCGGAAATTGGTGCATAGACATGTGATGAGGGACGAGAAGTACAGTCTGCCCTTCTTCTTCTTGAAGTAGTTGTATACTTTCGTGCAAATGATTTCCCCCACATTGATCGACCGGTTCATCAAGATGATATAGATTAAGGCGAGGCGAGGCCGATCAACTATGGAGTTGTGAGATGTGAGCAGCGTGCGCATTTTCACGAACGTTTTCCATAACATCGCTGCAGGCAGCAGTGGCAGCGCTGAACAGATCCCGCATGTTTGCCCCCTAGCCATGGTGTGTTGGGCTTGCAGGTTCTGGCCTTGATCTCCTCATAGTGGGCAGTCGTCAGTGACTACCTCTAGTCCTCATGGGGTTGTCTTCATATCAAAGCCATAACAATTGTTGATGACAGCAGGGTTGAGCTTGACTGCCTCTCCGCGGATGTAGACGAATGGCTTGTCTGGGCAGGGCTGGTGTGAGTAAAATTCCCTGACTATATTGATGTTCGCTATATCGGGCTATTGAACGAACATATCTCATCTCTTGTAGTGGATGGTTTGGAACAAGGCAAGCTCAAGACCACAGTCTCCCATTTGCTTCGTATAATGGAAGCCTTGTTCCTCCCAGACGACCTACTTCGAGAATTGTGCTCTATATCTCTCTTCGTCTGCCTTGAAGCAGAGCCTGTTATAGGTGGGTTTTTGGGTTGACGTTGAAGCCATGTGATCGGTTGTATTTTCACTAAAACTAGAAAGGAAATCTTGTGAGAGAGCAGAAGTGTAACCCCCTTAACCCGGCCTAGACGGTTGACCCGAATTAAGAAGGTCACACGGGGAAAACCAAAGTCAACCCGAAAGTCAACCTTGATTAACGACCATTTTTTTCTTTTTAGCCTTGTCAAGATGCACATTAGTCCTAATTGTGATCACACAAACATCATGCTCAAAGATCACAAACATCAGAGATCAAACAGGGACCCAATTGAACAAATTACAACTTTAGGGACCAAATTGTAATTTCTGATAATTAGAGGGACTTAACCCAAATTAAAGATACCAACTTGAAATTAGTCAGATTTCATGCTTCTCCGAAAAATTTCAGCTCAAAAGGACTTCACAAGCTCAAACAATTGCACAAGCAAGTTTCAGGACCAAAACGCAAACAATTCAAAACATATAACTGCCAATGTCAGCCTCCAACGGTCGACCGTTCCGAAACAGGTAGACCCCGTTCCGAAACACGGGCCGTTCCGCAACGGGTTCCGAAACATGGCCTTGGCAGAGGCCAAACCGTTTCGAAACGGTGCATACCGTTTCGGACGCCTGGGTTCATGCAAGGCACCCGTTCCGAGACGGTGCACACTGTTCCGAAACGCCCTGCACAAAATGCAGCACATAGCTCACTTAAACATGCAATTGATCATTCAAACATGCTCCAAATGCCACCAAACTTTACCAGCATGCAATTCAACATGTTTAAGACATACTAGCACCAACAATTCATCAAAACAACAACATATGCGAAAAGCCCCAATTCTATAGGCATGCTTCCTACACAAGCTAGCTATTCAAGCACAAAACTTACAACACAAGCATGTAATGATCCAATGCAAAAACCAGCGTTCTTATCATCATTCAACATACTTAGGGAGTTCCAAACACCTCCCAAAACATACACATTGGTCCCCCATTGCCAAATTACCAAAAGCTAAAGAGTACTTATAAAACCTTCCATACATTGAGCTCTACTTGCACTTGAATTCTTTCCCTCCTTGCTGCCCTCAAAGATCTCTAATGCTCTGCATTATTGAATTAAGAAAACGAAGAGAGCGTAAGAAAAAGCTTAGTGAGGAATGCTCTTTAAAACCATTCAATAATGCAATTAAAAACATTTACAAATCAAGCTTTAAATCAACCTTTGCACATGCTTAAAAGCATACTTAAAACAAGCATCACATGCTTCAACATAAACATAACATGTCATATTGGCTCAAGTGATAAATTCCATTTCATAAAACAAGTTCATCAACTTCCCAAGGACTTTTAAACACCTTGGCCCCAAGGACTTTTAAACACCTTGGCCATGGACTTTTAAACACCATGAAAGAGGACCACACAAGGACTTTTAACCACCTTTGTGTCCATTGCTTGAATCACCCCAAGGACTTTTAAACACCTTGGCCCCAAGGACTTTTAAACACCTTGGCCCCATGGACTTTTAAACACCATGGCCCCATGGACTTTTAAACACCATGGAAAGGATCACCTAAGGACTTTTAACCACCTTAGTGTCCGCAACAAGAACCATCCAAGGACTTTTAACCACCTTGATGTTCTTAAGTAACAAGGCTCACTCAAGGACTTTTAACCATCTTAGTGACCTTAATCTTTTAAAACATCACTTGCCAATATACATCATTTTCATCATTTAATCCACTGTTTTAAAGCATTAAACCAAGCCATATTCATCATGCATTTAAAAGCATCAAACCACATCTAATCAATGTACAAAAGCAAGGAACTCCTACCTAGAGTTACCTTCAACATATGGCTTACAACATCAGCAAAAACCATGCTAAATCATGCTTTCAAAACAGTAATCAAAACATGCAAATAACCATTTTGCATCACAACAAAATCATGGCCACCACTAGAGAGAAATTCCGAAAACTTACACTTGAGCTTAGCAAAGTTGTTTAGACTTAAACTAAGCTCCCAAGACATTAGTTTCAACCCAAAAACCCAATTTCACAAACGCACTCACGTGCACTCACCGATTTCCACTTTGCTTCAAGCCAAAACACCAAATCAAGCTTCCGGATCAACAACTCTTGGATCCAAAGATGCCTCCCCTGTTTCAACACATCAAAGCAGAGGATTAATGCATCATCATGCATTAATTGCTTCAATGAAAGCACCTAAACTCGCTGCTCTCAACCACACACCATTTTCGGCCACCAAACACAACCGAAAATGCATCCAAACCACTTCTAAACAAAGCCCAGCCATAAACCAGCAAAACCACACTTCCATTAACATCATAAAACATCTAAAAACAACCTAATAACATCCTTATACCTCCAGCAACATCAGATCACCAAGATCACCTCAAAAACAACCTTGAAACACAAGCTAAACTTAGGAAACTCAACCTATCCGGGATTGCATCAATCAAAACTCAATTCCTTATCACTTTAGAGTTCATTTAACATCAAAAACACATCTCAAATCACAGATTAAACAGATCTAACGAAAATCATCAAAAATCATCAAATCTTGCATTATAAGCCAAGATCCATTTCACCACTTAAAAACCTTTAATCAAACTTCAATTAAGGATTGAAAACTTAGGAATTTCAGTAAAGAACTGATAGTTTAGAGGAGAAGGACGTTCTTACCTCCAAACTTGAGTTTCTCCTCTTTTTGGAATCAAAAACCTTGTTGAAACAACTAGCAATTAAAGAGGTTTTGAAGATATGTTGATTAGGAATCAAATGAGAGTTGAAAGGAGGGATTTAGGTGAGAAAATCAGAAAGAATTCTCTGGAGAGAATGTGTTTGGGTTGAGAGAAAATGAGAGAAAGAAAATTGGGAAAAGTTGGTTACAAAATCCAAAAATAGCCAAATGGCTTTCCCTCCACTTTAATATCATTTAAAATCAGAATTTAGTCTTAAAATATCTTAGAAAAATCTGGAGAAACTCCCTTTGGGTAAATAGCTCCTTAAAGATTCAAAGTTTCAACCCTTTATAAAATAGTCACCAAACTTTCGAAAATTACATTTTGGTCACTAGCCAAAATGTCACACTTCCAAAACTCATTTTTCCAAAATTGATTTCACAGTTCACTTAATTATATTAAAAGATGATTTTAGAACATTTTTCCATATTTTTAATGTAACCCGAACTAGGCTTTCCTAATTTCACCTCTTTAGATTCGAACAGCACTTTGACCAACCGGTCAACGCCCAAAACTCCTAAGCCCAAAACCGGGGCGTTACAACTCTCCCCCCCTTAAGAAATTTCGTCCTCGAAATTTACCTGAAGGAAAGAGATAAGGAAACTGCTTCAGCATGTCTTCCTTCCGCTCCCACGTGGCTTCCTCAACACCTCGATGCTTCCACAGCACCTTCACCAACTCAATGGTCTTGCCACGAAGAACCTTGCTATCCGAATCCAGAACCTTCACCGGCTCCTCATCATAGGTCAAATCCGGATTCAAAACCACTTCCTCCACAGGCATCACATGCGAAGGATCAGATCTATACTTCCGGAGCATAGAAACATGGAACACATCATGAATCTTCTCCAACTCCTGAGGTAACCTCAACCGATACGCAACAGGACCCACACGCTCAACCACCTCATATGGTCCAATGTACCTAGGGCTCAACTTACCCTTTCGGCCAAACCTCATCACCTTCTTTCAAGGCGAAACCTTCAAGAACACACGGTCACCCACCGCATACTCTATCTCCTTACGCTTCAAATCCGCGTAAGACTTTTGCCGATCAGAGGCAGCCTTCAACCGCTCACAAATGAGCTTCACCTTCTCGGTGGTCCCTTTCAACAAAGCCGGCATCGAAACCAACTTTTGACCAGTTTCAGCCCAACAAAGAGGAGTCCTACACTTCCTCCCATACAGAGCCTCATAAGGTGCCATCTGTATACTAGCCTGATAACTATTGTTATAAGCGAACTCAACCAAAGGCAGATGCTTCTCCCAAGAACCTTGGAACTCAATCACGCAGCACCTCAACATATCCTCCAAAATCTGAATCACACGCTCAGACTGACCATCCGACTGAGGATGATAGGATGTACTGAAATGCAACCTTGTACCCAGAGCTTGATGCAAACACTGCCAAAAACGCGATGTGAACCTCGGATCCCTATCCGACACAATCGACTTAGGCACACCATGCAACCTCACAACCTCAGCAATGTACAGCTCTGCCAGCTTATCCAAAGAAAACGTAGTATGCACAGGCAAGAAATGCGCACACTTCGTCAGGCAATCCACAATCACCCAAACAGAATTCTTCTTTGATGGAGACAAAGGTAAACCAGATACAAAATCCATGGTAACCCTCTCCCACTTCCATTCAGGGATTTTCAACGGTTGCAACAACCCAGAAGGAACCTGATGTTCAGCCTTAACCCGCTGACACACCAAACACTTACTCACAAACTCTGCAACATCCTTCTTCAAACCCACCCAATAGTACTCGTCACGAAGATCACGATACATCTTAGTACTACCAGGGTGCATAGCAAAAGGACTACTATGACCTTCAGTCAGAATAGCACGCCTCAACTCAGCATCAACAGGCACTACTATCCGACTTCCAAAACACAACACACCATCATCATTAAAGCAGAAATCCGAAGGTCTACCCTCCGCGATATCCTGAACATGAGACACCAAGGAATCATCCAACAACTGCTTTTCCTTGATCAACTGAACCAATGATGGTTTCACTTGCAACTCAGCAACAAGACCACCATCTCGCGATATGCTCAAGCTAGCAAACATAGCCCTAAGCTCAACAGCTACCTTTCTACTCAAGGCATCAGCAACAACATTAGCTTTTCCAGGATGATACGCAATCGTCAAATCATAATCCTTGAGCAACTCCAACCAACGCCGCTGTCTAAGATTCAACTCCTTCTGAGACATCAGATACCTCAAACTCTTGTGATCCGTGTACACAGTACACTTCTCACCATACAGATAATGTCTCCAGATCTTCAGAGCAAAAACCACTGCAGCCAGCTCAATATCATGCGTATGATAGTTGCGCTCATGCACCTTCAACTGCCGCGACGCATAAGCCACAACCTTACCCTCTTGCATCAGCACACATCCCAAACCAACATAGGACGCATCACTATAGACCACAAACTCTTTCCCTGATTCAGGCTGAATCAAGATAGGAGCTTGCGTCAAAGCCGCCTTAAGCTTCTCAAAAGCCTGTTGCCTCGCTTCTGACCACTCATACTTAACATCCTTCTGCAACAGCTTCGTCAAAGGAGCAGCAATCTTGGAAAAACAATCCACAAACCTCCGGTAGTATCCAGCCAAACCAAGGAAACTACGGATCTCATGAACAGACTTAGGAACTTTCCAGTTCATCACTGCTTCAATCTTCTGAGGATCAACACGAATCCCCTCAGCTGAAACCACATGCCCAAGAAACACCACCTCCTTAAGCTAGAACTCACACTTGCTCAGCTTAGCATAAAGCTGATTCTCCAACAAAGCTTGCAACACAACCCTCAAATGCTCTTCGTGCTCCTCCTCAGTACGCGAGTACACGAGGATATCATCAATGAACACCACAACGAACTTGTCCAGGTATTCATGAAACACACGGTTCATCATGTCCATGAAAGCAGCAGGAGCATTTGTCAAACCAAACGGCATCACAAGAAACTCATAATGCCCATACCTTGTCCTGAAAGTTGTCTTAGGCACATCCACATCCTTCACCTTCAACTGATAATACCCTAACCTCAAGTCAATCTTAGAGAACACTGCAGCTCCCCGAAATTGATCAAAGAGATCATCAATCCTCGGCAAAGGATACCGATTCTTGATAGTCAACTTGTTCAGCTGACGATAATCAATGCACATCCTCATAGTGCCATCTTTCTTCTTCACAAACAAGACCGGTGCACCCCAAGGTGACACACTCGGCCGGATGAAACCACGATCTAGCAGCTCTTGCAACTGCGTCTTCAGCTCCTTCAGCTCCTTAGGTGCCATTCTATAGGGAGTAATGGACATAGGAGTTGTATTCTCATACAGCTCAATTCCAAACTCCACCTCGCGATTAGGAGGTAAACCAGGCAACTCCTCAGGAAAAACACCAGGAAACTCCTTCACAACTTTGATATCTTGCACCCTCAACTCCTTAGAGCTAGGATTCATCACAAAAGCTAGATAAGCTTCGCAACCCTGCCTCAGCATCCTACTCGCCTCCAAGGTAGATACTATATTGGTAAGAAACTTCACATTCTCACCAACCACAACAACTTCATAATCATCCTCAAGCTTAAGCGAAACCCGCTTATTTTCACAATCTACCACAGCACGATGCTCAGCAAGCCAATCCATTCCAAGGATCACATCAAAACCATAGAAGGGCAACTCCATAAGATCAACATGGAAGACATGTTCTTGAACAACCAAGGGACACCTTCTATAAAGCTTTCGAGTCACAACAGTTTCACCAAAAGAACTAGTGACACGAACACCAACATCCAAAGACTCAACAGGCAAACCAAGCAGTTTAGCATGCTCACGCAAAATGTATGAATGCGTAGATCCAGAATCAATCAAAGAAAGCAATGACAAGGACTGCAAAGTAAAGGTACCTGCAATCACATCTGCATCATTCCTCCCCTCTCGCTGAGCATACACCCTAGCTTGGCCTCCCCCCTCAGGCTGAATAGCCACAACATGGGCTACTCCACGACCAACTTCCTCTCTCCTCTGAAAATTACCACGGCCGCGCCCACGACCTCTCTGCGGTGCAGCAACAACAGGAGCACGCTCTTGGCCACCAGCCAACCTCGGACAATCTCGCCTCAAATGGTCTACAGAACCACAATTCCAGCATCCATTACCAGCTGCCGCAACAGGAGCTTGCACCTCCCTCACAGCACGAGGACAGTCACGCTTCATGTGACCACGAGAACCACAGATCCAACAAGCACTAGGATCAGCTCTAGCATAACCACCTCTAGCAGGTGCACCACCACCTCTCTTGGCTGAGGACTGATACTTCTGATCACGTCCCCTCTTGTTCCGTCCACCTCCGGAACTAAACTCAGCAGCTCTCTTTCCAGCACTTGTTCCAGCACTTTTCGCAGACAAACCCAAGTTCATCTCAATGTCCTTGGCTCGACCCACCAACACATCAAAATCATCATATTCAGTGGCCAGCACATACATTTTCACATCCGTCACAAGACCATAACGGAACCTCTCGCACCTTGCCCGCTCATCAGGTATCAGCTCCGGTGCATAGTGACTGAGTCGCACAAACTGCACCTCATACTCAGCCACACTCATGCTCCCTTGGGTAAGAGACATGAATTCACGCTTTTTCTCATCAAGATATCTCACTCCTAGATATCTCCTCTTGAACACATTCTGGAAGAATGTCCAAGTAACATCAGCTTCAGCCATCCCAGCTATGGTGGTCGTCCACCACGTATACGCATCGTCCTGCAGCAAGGACACAACACAGCCCAACTTTTGCACATCCGTGCAGCTCATCTGGCCCAAGATACGCTTGGTACTTTCTAGCCAAGCTTCAGAACTCTCAGCTGACAAACCCCTGAACTCAGCCCCACCAAGACTGCGCAGACGCTCCAGAGGTAGTCTAACTCCAGCATCTCCCTGATGCCCAGCTCCTTGAGCTCCGGCTACTGCTGCTCGAAAAGCACCCGCAATAGCTTGTACCAGCATAGACATATCAGGCATAGCTTGCCCCTGACCAACCTCTGGTCCAGCAGCTCCAGCACCAGCTGCAGCTTCAGCTCTCTCACCTCTAGCACCACCACCAGGCGGAGGAGGGGGTAACACTGCACTACCCGTGTTCTCTTCATTCTCGTTCTCATTGGGAGCCGTAGCTCGCACGCTACCTCTTAACTCTCTACGTGGTGCCATACTTTTACCATGCAATCACAATGCAAATAAAACAAGTCAGGCCCAGCAAGGTAAGCAATCCAAGTATTCAAGCTCAATTTCGTTCAAAATCAATAACATTTCATTAGCTTTTGTTTGGCAATGGGTACCCTCAACATGCAACATCACAGCATACAACTCAATTGCATCCAAATCACAAGCCACTAAACATGCTTTCCAACAACAAGCATACAAGACACACATACTTCAATCATGCATACAATCATTCCCAATTACTCGAGAACTCAGCTCTGATACCACCAAATGTAACCCCCTTAACCCGGCCTAGACGGTTGACCCGAA
Source organism: Hibiscus tridactylites (assembly GCA_958450335.1). NCBI lineage: Eukaryota > Viridiplantae > Streptophyta > Magnoliopsida > Malvales > Malvaceae > Hibiscus > Hibiscus tridactylites. Next base: position 54,580,917 of record OY288268.1, on the reverse strand, counting down.
TTAAGAAGGTCACACGGGGAAAACCAAAGTCAACCCGAAAGTCAACCTTGATTAACGACCCTTTTTTTTCTTTTTAGCCTTGTCTAGATGCACATTAGTCCTAATTGTGATCACACAAACATCATGCTCAAAGATCACAAACATCAGAGATCAAACAGGGACCCAATTGAACAAATTACAACTTTAGGGACCAAATTGTAATTTCCGATAATTAGAGGGACTTAACCCAAATTAAAGATACCAACTTGAAATTAGTCAGATTTCATGCTTCTCCGAAAAATTTCAGCTCAAAAGGACTTCACAAGCTCAAACAATTGCACAAGCAAGTTTCAGGACCAAAACGCAAACAATTCAAAACATATAACTGCCAATGTCAGCCTCCAACGGTCGACCGTTCCGAAACAGGTAGACCCCATTCCGAAAAAACAGGCCGTTCCGCAACGGGTTTCGGAACATGGCCTTGGCAGAGGCCAAACTGTTTCGAAACGGTGCATACCGTTTCGGACGCCTGGGTTCATGCAAGGCACCCGTTCCGAAATGGTGCACACTGTTCCGAAACGCCCTGCACAAAATGCAGCACATAGCTCACTTAAACATGCAATTGATCATTCAAACATGCTCCAAATGCCACCAAACTTTACCAGCATGCAATTCAACATGTTTAAGACATACTAGCACCAACAATTCATCAAAACAACAACATATGCGAAAAGCCCCAATTCTATAGGCATGCTTCCTACACAAGCTAGCTATTCAAGCACAAAACTTACAACACAAGCATGTAATGATCCAATGCAAAAACCAGCGTTCTTATCATCATTCAACATACTTAGGGAGTTCCAAACACCTCCCAAAACATACACATTGGTCCCCCATTGCCAAATTACCAAAAGCTAAAGAGTACTTATAAAACCTTCCATACATTGAGCTCTACTTGCACTTGAATTCTTGCCCTCCTTGCTGCCCTCAAAGATCTCTAATGCTCTGCATTATTGAATTAAGAAAATGAAGAGAGCGTAAGCAAAAGCTTAGTGAGGAATGCTCTTTAAAACCATTCAATAATGTAATTAAAAACATTTACAAATCAAGCTTTAAATCAACCTTTGCACATGCTCAAAAGCATACTTAAAACAAGCATCACATGCTTCAACATAAACATAACATGTCATATTGGCTCAAGTGATAAATTCCATTTCTTAAAACAAGTTCATCAACTTCCCAAGGACTTTTAAACACCTTGGCCCCAAGGACTTTTAAACACCTTGGCCATGGACTTTTAAACACCATGAAAGAGGACCACACAAGGACTTTTAACAACCTTTGTGTCCATTGCTTGAATCACCCCAAGGACCTTTAAACACCTTGGCCCCAAGGACTTTTAAACACCTTGGCCCCATGGACTTTTAAACACCATGGCCCCATGGACTTTTAAACACCATGGAAAGGATCACCTAAGGACTTTTAACCACCTTAGTGTCCGCAACAAGAACCATCCAAGGACTTTTAACCACCTTGATGTTCTTAAGTAACAAGGCTCACTCAAGGACTTTTAACCACCTTAGTGACCTTAATCTTTTAAAACATCACTTGCCAATATACATCATTTTCATCATTTAATCCACTGTTTTAAAGCATTAAACCAAGCCATATTCATCATGCATTTAAAAGCATCAAACCACATCTAATCAATGTACAAAAGCAAGGAACTCCTACCTAGAGTTACCTTCAACATATGGCTTACAACATCAGCAAAAACCATGCTAAATCATGCTTTCAAAACAGTAATCAAAACATGCAAATAACCATTTTGCATCACAACAAAATCATGGCCACCACTAGAGAGAAATTTCGAAAACTTACACTTGAGCTTAGCAAAGTTGTTTAGACTTAAACTAAGCTCCCAAGACATTAGTTTCAAGCCGAAAACCCAATTTCACAAACGCACTCACGTGCACTCACCGATTTCCACTTTGCTTCAAGCCAAAACACCAAATCAAGCTTCCTGATCAACAACTCTTGGATCCAAAGATGCCTCCCCTGTTTCAACACATCAAAGCAGAGGATTAATGCATCATCATGCATTAATTGCTTCAATGAAAGCACCTAAACTCGCTGCTCTCAACCACACACCATTTTCGGCCACCAAACACAACCGAAAATGCATCCAACCCACTTCTAAACAAAGCCCAGCCATAAACCAGCAAAACCACACTTCCATTAACATCATAAAACATCTAAAAACAACCTAATAACATCCTTATACCTCCAGCAACATCAGATCACCAAGATCACCTCAAAAACAACCTTGAAACACAAGCTAAACTTAGGAAACTCAACCTATCCGGGATTGCATCAATCAAAACTCAATTCCTTATCAATTTAGAGTTCATTTAACATCAAAAACACATCTCAAATCACAGATTAAACAGATCTAACGAAAATCATCAAAAATCATCAAATCTTGCATTATAAGCCAAGATCCATTTCACCACTTAAAAACCTTTAATCAAACTTCAATTAAGGATTGAAACTTAGGAATTTCAGTAAAGAACTGATAGTTTAGAGGAGAAGGACGTTCTTACCTCCAAACTTGAGTTTCTCCTCTTTTTGGAATCAAAAACCTTGTTGAAACAACTAGCAATTAAAGAGGTTTTGAAGATATGTTGATTAGGAATCAAATGAGAGTTGAAAGGAGGGATTTAGGTGAGAAAATCAGAAAGAATTCTCTGGAGAGAATGTGTTTGGGTTGAGAGAAAATGAGAGAAAGAAAATTGGGAAAAGTTGGTTACAAAATCCAAAAATAGCCAAATGGCTTTCCCTCCACTTTAATATCATTTAAAATCAGAATTTAGTCTTAAAATATCTTAGAAAAATCTGGAGAAACTCCCTTTGGGTAAATAGCTCCTTAAAGATTCAAAGTTTCAACCCTTTATAAAACAGTCACCAAACTTTCGAAAATTACATTTTGGTCACTAGCCAAAATGTCACACTTCCAAAACTCATTTTACAAAATTGATTTCACAGTTCACTTAATTATATTAAAAGATGATTTTAGAACATTTTTCCATATTTTTAATGCAACCCGAACTAGGCTTTCCTAATTTCACCTCTTTAGATTCGAACAGCACTTTGACCAACCGGTCAACGCCCAAAACTCCTAAGCCCAAAACCGGGGCGTTACAAGAAGAATAAGATAAAAGCTAGCAAAAAGGTGGAAGTGAAGTAAAGTGAAATGAGTGAGTAGTTTATATAGGCGTTGCCGAGAAGTGTCGGGGTGACATTGAATGATCAACGATCTGATTTCCTTGTGCGCGTTACATATTTTTCTTCCCGTTATTTTCGGAGCCATTGGCAACTAGCCGTTACACTTCGCTGCGCTGACAGCTGACTCAGCAGGATGGTTGGCGGGCTTTTTTCTGGTCTTCCCACTTAATCCTGCTCCTTTATTCTTGACCCTAAAATAAAAATAAAAATAACTAAATAAAATCTGAAGAATTAAATAATGAAAGTTAACCTAGTCCTAAAATAAAATAAACTTTATTCCTAATGCATAAAAATAAATAAATAGAAATAAATAAAAATTAAGTTATGTTAGGAGTGCATTTGGGTGCATCTCCTAGACATAACCACTTCCTGAGGTGGTTTAGTTTTTTTCTCCCCTCCTAGGGGGTCCTCTTGTTCCTTTAGTTTCTACTTGATGGGATCCTTATATCTGCCCCGAGGTCTGTCATGGCAGCCGCTGCCCTGGCCTGTTTCCACACTTATCTTGGCAGCTCTTTCATTCAGGCCTTCCTTTCCTTCCATTGAGTGTTGCATCACATTCATCCTTATCCTTTGATCTTCTACCCTCATTGTAAGTTCCCCGAGTTCCACATCTATTAGTGTCCTTTCCGTGGCTAAGAAGGGTCGCCCAAGAATGATGGGGGCTTTCTCATCAGCCTCACAATCCAACATGAGGAAATCGACATGAGGAATTGGTTTGCCCACTTTGACCAGTATGTCCTCAATCTTTCCCTCCGGTTGCACGAATGAGTGATCGACTAGTTTAAGCATTATGGAGGTTAGTTTTGCAAGTCCAATACCTAGTTTGTCGAAGACGGCCTTAGGCATCAGATTTATACTAGCACCCAAATCACACAAGGCTCTGGTCTCGTGCCTGCCGCCCAGCCTGCTTGGTATAACAAAGCTGCATGGATCTGTTTCCTTGGGCGGCAACTTGTTATGTAGCATAGCCATGCATTCTTTAGTGACAGCCACCGCCTCGAACTCCCCTATTCATCTCTTCTTAGAAACTATATCTCTGAGATACTTGGCGTAGTTGGACATGCTTTGTATAGCTTCTATCAGAGGTATGTTAATGTGCACATGTTTCAGAATGTTCGAGAATTTTCTGAATTGGTGCTCTTGTTGCTGTTGTTTGATCTTTTGAGGGAATGGAGCTGGCAGGAAGATGTCCTCTATTTTCTCCTTGCTTGGGGGCTTAGTTCAAGAAAGATCATCCTTGTCAGGGCTGCTTTTATGTTATGCTACTAAGCGACTGAAGTAGGTGTTGCTGCTGGGGCGGCTAATATGGGTGTTGCTGGGGCAGGCTTACTTATATGTTCCGGCTGAGTTCCTAACTGCTCTACCATTCTAGGTTCATCCAGTTGCTTCCAACTTCTTATAGTTATAGCCTTGAAATGTTCAAAAGTGTGCTTAGCTGCTTTTGGCGGGCTACTGGATGATGCTCCCATGGTATGGCTGTGGTAGATTTCAGTGAACTTCTCAAACTGGGTCTCCAAGTTCTTAATAGCAGCCTCCTGGTTGTTCATCTTCATCTTCGTCCTGTCCATGAAAGACTTAGTTTTTTTCAATAAATTTATTCGTATAAACAATAAATTCACCAGTTTGTTTCATAAAGTTATTCAAAGTAGCTTCTAGTGAATTATTGTGATGTGGCTGCTGAATCTGCTGTCGGGACTGATTCTGCTGGTAGCTTCCCTGTAGATGTTGTGGATTTGATGTTGTCTTCGGGTTGCTCCAGGAGAAATTAGGATGGTTTCTCCAGTTAGGATTGTATGTGTTTTGGGCTGGCCTGCTATTCCACTCATATCCACCCATGTAGTTAGCAGATGCAGTGCATTCAGAGGAATCATGGTTGGCCCCACATTCGTCACAAAAGGGCTCAACAGCTTTTACTTCATATACCTTCCTTGTGGATTGCACCATCTTCATCACCAGCTCCGTCAGAGTGTCGAGGCGGGCATTAACAAATTCAAAGGCTTCCACCTCATTCACAGTAGTTGGCCGCCTTGTGCCGCCTCGACGGGCTGTCGGGTATTTGTAATCATTTTTAGCTGCTATGTTAAGCAGCCGTAGTGCTTCCTTTGGAGGTCTGTCTAGGATAATCTCGTTAACCGAGGCATCTATCAACATCCGAGTTGGGTAGTTAACCCCATTGTAGAATATAGATACATGAGTCCAAGCCGATAAACCATTAAGCGGAAAGTTGTTCATCATTTTTTGGTACCGCTCCCATGCCTCATACATCGGCTCGTCATCCCCTTGTCTAAAAGCTGTGATCTCATTCCGCAGCCTATCGGTGACGTTGGATGGGCTGAATCGGTCTAAAAAGTCATTGCTCCACCCATGAAATGAAAGATCTGGTTGGCTAGTTATTAAACCACTGTTTTTCCCTATCCCTCAGTGAATAGGGAAATATCCTCAACCGCAATACGTCCTGGTATACCCCATGAATTTTGAATGCTCGACAAATGTCCAGGAATCCTCGTAGATGCTGCCGAGCATCTTCTGTGGCAGTCCCTCCAAAGTGCCCTAGTGTGTTTAGCATGTTGAACATGATAGGCTTCAGTTCAAAATGATATGCCCCTATCTCTGGTTCCGTTACTATTGGCTCGAACCTTTGAAAGTCATGTTCAAGGTAGTCTTTAGTTGTCCGCACTTGGGGTGGATCAGGGGTATCCTACCTCTGTTGTACTTGTGGTCCTCTGGGCGGCAAATCTGGCTGCCCGCCCTTGCCATTAACTGGTGGGTCTTCGTTTACTAGTCCCCGGAAACGGCGCCAAAAACTTGTAGGGCGTGTTGGTGTTCCATTTTTATGGGAGCGCAAGTGGACACTCCTGTCAAGTTATAGTATAAAAGATGTCGAATCCCATGAGGATTGCACAGCTTGTCTCGTCTTTGTAGTTCCTGCACAATGGTAAAGTAAAAACACAAGCGAATAGAATGGTTGAGATTGGAAAGTAAATAAAACACAAGTAAAATAGAAGATGAATCAGGGTGATAGAGCATGCAGGGTTATGCTGCCACTTAGTGTGAAAACCGCGTTGAGTTAGGTATGAGTTATCCTTTGCTGCCACTATATGCTGCCTCGGAGGGTGGATGGGTGGCTAACTACAACCCTGTCACGTGGCCATAACCGGTCACTGCCACTGCAGGGGTGTATATTGTCTCGGCAGGTGGAATGGAAAGACGTCCTCGCGACAAGTCTGGAAGATACTTCAAGTTCAGCTGGATAGTCGACATTGATCCCTCCTATTTCTAGGTTAGGATGCTCGAGATTGATAACTTGAGGACTAGTGTGAAACAAAATCAATCAACTCGGTTAGAGATCCCTTTTAGCCACTAAAACTTGTGGACTAGTGTGCAACCAAGTTAGTCACTGTAACACCCCAATTTTGGGCTTAGAAGTTTAGGGTCTGAACCGGATCGGTCTATTAAGCGGTTCGAATATAAAAGGAGGTTTTATGGAAAGCCTAGTTCGAGATATTTTAAAAATATAGAAAATATCTAAAAATCCTCTTTTAATATATATAAGGGAATGGTGAAGTCAATTTTACAAAATTATGTTTGGAAGTACTACATTTCGGTGCAGTGACCAAAATGCGATTTTTGCAAAGTTTAGTAGTGACTGTTTTGTAAAGGATCGAAACTTTGAATCTTTAAGGAGATAATTTACCCAAAATGTTTTTTCTCCAGATTTTTCCTTAATTCGGGTGATTTAATTAATGCTTTAATTAAATAAAAAAGAAAAGGGACACTACTTTTAGATTCTTATAACTACCTTTTCCTAATTTTCTATCATTTCTTTTTCTCTCAAATTCCCATCATCCAAACACTTTTTCTCTAGCAACTTTCAAATATATTTTCACTTCAATTGATGAGGTTCCTATCATCTTTTGGTTCCTAATCAATCTTGCATCAGATCCTTTTGATTTCCACATTAAATTTTCAAGGAATTTGGCCCAAATCAAGGAGAAATCATCATTTAGAGGTAAGGATGTTCTTCTCCTCTAAATACTCAGTTCTTTACTGAAATTCCCAAGTTGTCAATCCTTTATTAAAGTTGGCCCAAATCAAGGAGAAATTCGCGTATCCGATTGTGTTTTTGTGTTGAAATGGTTATGATTTATCACTTGAAAGCCAATATATTATGATTGAATGTAATGAAGCATGAGATTCTTGGAAAAGATGCAAGGTAGCATGAGAAAGAAATATACATGTGTTTTAATAGCTTTGATGAAAGTGTTTTCTAAAAATGCATTGTTGAATTGGTTTTGTTTAGAGCATGCCTCACTAAGCATTTGTGCTTACGCTCTCTTTTACCAATAATGCAGATAATTGAAGTGTTAAGGGAAATAAGGAAGTCAAGAGCGTCCAAGAGGAAACCAAGCTCATGTATGGTGATGTTTTCATACACTATTAGTTTTGGTAATTTGGCAATGGGAACCTAAAATGTGTTTTTGGAGACGTGTTGAACTCCCTAGGTTGTGCAAGTTTCTTTTGATAGTTTGAGGTTGTAATGGCCTTTAAGTGCTTGATTTGAAGTTTGATCACTTACATGGTTTTAAATAATAGGAAGCATGCCTCTAGACATGTCATATTTCATGTTTGATGCTATGAATGTGATTAGGGTTCTAAACATGTACCTTATATGTTTGATGTCTTGTTGGTATGCTTGGGAAGTCATTAGGATGAGTTTGAATGGGTTTGTGCATGAAAAACCAGCAAAATTTTCAGTTTCTGGGCAAACTATATCGAAACACTCTCTGGCGTTTCGAAACGTGGACCTGTAATGGCCTTCGTGTTTCGAAACGGTTGGAGGCTGTTTCAAAACGATTTGGCTACTGGAGAGCCGTGTTTCAGAACCAGTATCAAAATGGATGAGTGATGCCCGCATTTCGATACGGGTGTTATGTGTTTCGAAACAGGTGACCGTTGGGCATTGTTTTGAAGGATGCTGAAGTTTGCGAGTTTTACGTTTTAGTCCCGAAAGTTGTAATCGAAATTGGATGGGTTTGAGATGTTCAATTAAGGTGAAATTTGACAGAGAAGCATGTAATATGACTAATTTCATATTGGTAACTTTAAGATCAATTATGTCCTTCTAATTTACAGAATTTACATTTTGGTCCCTATTCTCGTGTTAAGTGCAATTGAGTCCCAGTTTGTTATCCGGCCGCTGTGCCTTTCTCAAATAAGTTTTATGGAAACTCACTTAGGTATAATATGCATCTAGACAAGATTAAAAAGAAAAAAAGGGTTGTGAATCAAGGTTGACTTTCGAGTTGACTTTGGTTTTCCCCGTGTAATCTTCGTAGTTCGGGTCAACCGTCTAGGTCGGGCTAAGGGGGTTACATTTGTTGGTATTAGAGCCTGGTTCTCGTATGATTGGGAAATGTTATGTGGGTGATGTATGTGTTTTTGCATGATGGACCTTTTAAGTGAAAGAATGTTTTATGAATTGTGATGCATGGTTGCAATTGTGATACTATGTTATATTGAAGCATGTTTTGGAAAATGAGCTTGAGTACTTGGATTACTTACCTTGTTGAGCCTAATTGTGTTTATTGCATTTGTGTCAGTGCATTGTTTTCTTGTAAATGGGGTCGCGTAGACAAATGAGGATTAATACGAGAGCTATGGCTCAGAATGAAAATGAAAAAAATGTTGTGGATATACCTCCTCCTGGTGGTGGACCACCCAGCGGTGGTGGTGTTGGAGGTGAAATGCTGGTGTTGGTACTGGTGCTGGGGTCGCTAGACCTGAAGGTGTGCAGGGGCAAGCCGCTCCTGACATGACTGTACTGATTCAGGCTATTGCTAAAGCCTTTCAGGCAGCATTAGCTGGGGCTCATGGAGATATGCATCAGGATGATGCTAATGTAAGATTGCCTTTGGAACGTCTACGCAGTTTGGGAGGGACTGAGTTCCACGGTTTGTCTCTGGAGGGATTAGAGTCTTGGTTGGAAAGCACCAAGAGGATTTTGGGGCAGATGAACTGTAACAATGTGCAGAAGTTGGGATGTGTGGTGTCACTGTTGCATGGTGATGCTTATACGTGGTGGACGACCACTATCGCTGGAATGGAGAGCAATGATGTGACTTGGACGTTCTTCTTGAATGCGTTCAAGCGGAAGTATCTAGGTGTGCGATGCCTAGATGAGAAGAAAAGAGAATTTATGTCTCTTGTGCAAGGCAACATGACGGTCGCTGAGCATAAGATCCAGTTAGTTCGCCTTAGTCGGTATGCACCTGAGCTTATCCTTGATGAGCAGAAGAGGTGTGAACGTTTCTGTTATGGATTGGTGACGGACGTAAAGACTTGTATGCTTGTGATTGATTATATCGACTTTGATGTACTTGTGTGCCGAGCGAAGGACATCGAGCAGAACTTAGGGTTGTCTTCTAGAGGCGTTAGTTCTGGCTCGGGAAAAAGAGTCGCTGATCATAGTTCTGGTGGCGGACGAAACAAGAGAGGTCGATATAGGAAGTATCAGTCTTCTACTAGGTGTGGTAATTGAGGACATGGTACGCCTGTTCAATGAGATAAGATGAGGGTTGATCAGAACACGTGCTGGACGTGTGGATCTCGTGGCCACTTGAGGCGAGATTGTCCTCGGGAAGCGAAGGAGGTTCAGGCTCCTGTTGCAGCGACTGGTAACTCATGCTGGAATTGTGGTTCGGGAAACCACATGAGGAGAGAGTGTCCTATATTGGCCGGTGGTGGTCAAGGACGTGCTCCTGGGATTGTTGCACCTTCGAGAGGCTGTGGGCGCGGCTGTGGTAACTTCCAGTGCAAAGATGATGGTGGGAGGAATGTAGCGCATGTTGTGGATGTTCAACCTGAGGGTGGTGGCCAGGCTCGAGTGTATGCTCAGCGTGAGGGAAGGAATGATACGGATGTGATCGCAGGTACCTTTACTTTGCAATCCTTATCATTACTTTCTTTGATTGATTCTGGATCTACACACTCATACATATTGCATGAACATGTTCAAATCCTTGGTTTACCTGTTGAGTCTTTGGATGTTGGTAAGCGTGTGACTAGTTCCTTTGGTGAAACGGTTGTAACACGAAAATTGTATAGAAGATGTCCCTTGGAAGTGCAAAACCATGTTTTTCTTGTTGATCTCATGGAATTGTCATTCTATGGTTTTTATGTAATCCTTGGTATGGATTGGCTGGTTGAGCATCATGTTGTAGTGGATTTTGAGAATAAGCGAGTTTCGTTGAGACTTACAGATGATTATGAAGTAGTGGTGGTTGGTGAGAATGTGAAGTTTCTGGCCAATGTGGTGTCTACCTTGGAAGCAAGCCGAATGTTGAGGCAAGGTTGTGAGGCTTACCTAGCCTTTGTGATGAATCCAATTTCTAAGGAGTTGCGCGTTCAGGATATCAGAACTGTTTGTGAGTTTCCTGGAGTGTTTCCGGAGGAGTTAACTAGATTGTCGCCTAGTCGAGAGGTGGAGTTTGGAATCGAACTGTATGAAAACACAACTCCAGTGTCCATTACTCATTACCGAATGTCACCTAAGGAGTTGAAGGAGTTGAAGACGCAACTTCAGGAGTTGCTTGATCGTGGTTTCATTCGGCCAAGTGTGTCACCTTGGGGTGCACCGGTCTTGTTTGTGAAGAAGAAGGATGGCACTATGAGAATGTACATCGATTATCGTCAGCTGAATAAGTTGACTATCAAGAATCGATATCCTTTGCCGAGGATTGATGATCTTTTTGATCAATTTCGGGGAGCGGTTGTGTTCTCTAAGATTGAGTTAAGGTCAGGTTAATACCAGCTTAAGGTGAAAGATGTGGATGTGCCAAAAACAGCCTTTAGAACGAGGTATGGGCATTATGAGTTCCTTGTAATGTCGTTTGGTTTGACGAATGCTCCTGCAGCTTTAATGGACATGATGAATAGAATGTTTCATGAATACTTGTATAAGTTTGTGGTAGTGTTCATTGATGATATCCTTGAGTATTCTCGTATTGAGGAGGAGCATGAAGGTCATTTAAGGGTTGTTTTACAAGCGTTGTTGGAGAATCAACTTTATGCTAAGTTGAGAAAGTGGGAATTCTGGCTTAAGGAAGTTGTTTTCCTTGGTCATGTGGTTTCTGCTGAGGGGATTCGTGTTGATCCTCAGAAGGTTGAGGCGGTGATGAATTGGAAGCCTCCTAAGTCTGTTCATGAAGTCTGTAGTTTCCTTGGGTTGATAGGATACTACCGGAGGTTTGTGGATGGATTTTCAAAGATTGCTGGCCCTTTGACGAAGTTGTTGCAAAGGGATGTCAAGTATGAGTGGACAGAAGCAAGGCAACAGGCTTTTGAGAAGCTTAAGGCAGCTTTGACGCAAGCTCCTTTCTTGGTTCAACCTGAATCAGGAAAAGAGTTTTTGGTGTCTAGTGATGCATCTTATGTTGGTTTGGGGTGTGTGTTGATGCAAGAGGGTAAGGTGGTGGCTTATGCATCGCGCCAATTGAAGGTGTATGAGCGCAATTACCCTACGCATGACATTGACTAAGCTGCGGTGGTTTTTGCTTTGAAGATTTGGAGACATTATCTGTACGGTGAGAAGTGTACTATGTACACGGGTCACAAAAGTTTGAAGTATCTGATGTCTCGGAAGGAGTTGAATCTTAGGCAACGACGTTGGGTGGAGTTGCTTAAAGATTACGATCTGACGATCGAGTACCATCCAGGAAAAGCTAATGTTGTAGCGGATGCCTTGAGTAGGAAGGTGGCAGTGGAGTTAAGGGCTATGTTTGCCAGCTTGAGTATTTCGCAAGATGGAGGTCTTGTGGCTGAATTGCAAGTGAAACCATCTTTGGTTCAGTTGATAAAGGATAAGCAGTTGTTGGATGATTCTTTGGTGCCACATGTTCAGGATATTGCTGAGGATAGACCATCAGATTTCTGTTTTAATGATGATGAAGTTTTGTGTTTCGGAGAGCGGATAGTAGTGTCAAATGATGCGGAGCTGAGGCATACTATTCTGACTGAAGGTCACAGTAGTCCTTTTGCTATGCACCCTGGTAGTACAAAAATGTATCGTGATCTGAAGGATGAGTACTATTGGGTGGGTTTGAAGAAAGATGTTGCGGAGTATGTGAGTAAGTGCATGGTTTGTCAGCGGGTTAAGGGTGAGCATCAGTTTCCTTCAGGGTTGTTGCAACCGTTGAGGATTCCTAAGTGGAAGTGGGAAAGGATCACCATGGACTTTGTGTCTGGTTTGCCTTTGTCGCCGTCAAAGAAGATTTCGGTGTGGGTGATTGTGGATCATCTTACGAAGTGTGCACATTTCTTACCTGTGCAAACTACGTATACTTTGGATAAGCTTGTGGAGTTGTACATTGCTGAGATTGTGCGATTGCATGGTGTGCCAAAGTCTATTGTGTCAGATAGAGATCCGAGGTTCACATCACGTTTTTGGGAGTGTTTGCATCAAGCTTTGGGTACACGGCTGAATTTCAGTACTTCTTATCATCCACAGTCGGATGGACAGTCTAAGCGTGTTATCCAAGTGCTTGAGGATATGTTGAGGTGCTGTGTGATTGAGTTTCAAGGCTCTTGGGAGAACCATTTGCCTTTGGTAGAGTTTGCTAATAATAATAGCTTCCAGGAAAGTATTCAAATGGCACCTTATGAAGCCTTGTATAGGAGGAAGTGCAGGGCTCCTCTTTGTTGGGCTGAGACAGGTAAGAAGTTGGTTTCAATGCCGACTTTGTTGAAAGGGACCACCGAGAAGGTGAAGCTCATTTGTGAGCGGTTGAAGGCAGCTTCTGATCGACAGAAGTCCTACGCGGATTTAAAGCGTAAGGAGATTGAGTTTGTGGTGGGTGACCGTGTGTTCTTGAAGGTTTCACATTGGAAGAAGGTGATGAGGTTTGGCCGGAAGGGTAAGTTGAGCCTTAGGTATATTGGACCATATGAGGTGAATGAATCCGTGGGTCATGTTGCGTACAAGTTGAGGTTACCGCAAGAGTTGGAAAAGATACATGATTTGTTTCATGTATCTATGCTTCGAAGGTATAGATCGGATCCTTCGCATGTTATGCCTGTGGAGGAAGTAGAATTGAATCCAGACTTGACCTATGATGAAGAGCCGGTTGAAATCATCATCTATTGGTTCCTAATCAATCTTGCATCAAATCCTTTTGATTTCCACAATGAATTTTCAAGGAATTTAGCCCAAATCAAGGAGAAATCATCATTTAGAGGTAAGGATGTTCTTCTCCTCTAAATACTCAGTTCTTTACTGAAATTCCCAAGTTTTCAATCCTTTATTAAAGTTTTATAAATGGATTTAATGTTAGAAACTTGATTTTGGCTTAAAACACAAGATTTGGAAGAGATCTTGAGGATTTTCGATAAAATGGATTGGGCTCTGTTTTGAGGTGATTCTTTAATGTATTTTGGATGTCTAATGATGTTAGAAATGAGGTTTTATCAATTCAATCCCGAAGGTTGTATTTCCTAAGTTTTTGGTTATGAAAATTGTGGTTTTTAAGGTGTTCTTGGTGTTCTGTTATAGTTGGAGGTATAAGGACGAGTTTAGGTTTATTTTGGATGTTAATTGATGATTCAAAATGGTTAGAAGTGATGGATCTTGGCTGGGTTAAGTTTTGGAAGAGTTTGGAGGTGTTTTCGGATGTGTTTGGTAGCCAAAAAGTTGGTTTTGGGTAGAGCAACGAGTTTAGGAGTATTGGCTGAAGATTTCAATGCATGATGATGCATTAATCATCTACTTTGATGTGTTTAAAACAGGGGAGACATCTTCGGACACTTTTGGAGTTGATCCGGAAGCTTAATTGGTGTTTCGGCAAGCAAGCAAGCGAAACGAAATTGGTGAGTGGAGTTGGTTTCCAGCTTTGGAACAATTATTTGGAGGTTTTGGGAGCTTAGTTTAAGTCTAAACAACTTAGCTAAGCTCAAGAGTAAGTTTTCGGGAAAAACTCCCTCGGATGTGCTATGAAGTGGTTTGATGCATTGGTTATAAATTGCATGTTTAAATTCTGTTTTGAAAGCATGTTTTAGCATGGTTAATGCTGGTTTTGAAAGCCATGTATTGAATGATGCTCAAGGTAAGAGATCCTTGGTTTGACATATTATTAATATGGTTTTGATGCATAGTGATGGATGATGTTAAATGGCTTTGATTAATGCTTTAAAACAGTGAATTGTTGATGGTATATGATGTAAATTGGCAAGTGATGCAATGGTTTTAAAGTACTTGAATCAAATATAGTTATCCGGCTATAGGATTGGGTGCACCGTGAATAAAGTCGCCTTGGATGTTGAGGGGTTGTGATTGTACCGTAACTCCATCCAAGTACCCTAACGATTGAGGTAAGATCACAACGGTGGTTAAAAGCCCGTGTGTGGATCTTGTGTTATGTGTCCCTTACTCTCGTTAGTGGAATTATACAACTACTGGTGAGTGGTGTTGAGGGGATGTGATTGTACCGTTATACTCCACCACAGGTGTCACATCAATGGAGGGATTTGCTCTTGAGTGTGAACCTTATGTAGTCCGGTAGTGTGTATGAAGCGTGTGGGACAACGCTTGTAATCCGCGTATCCGATTGTGTTCTTATGTTGAAATGGTTATGATTTATCACTTGAAAGCCAATATATTATGATTGAATGTAATGAAGCATGAGATGCTTGGAAAAGATGCAAGGTAGCATGAGAAAGAAATATGCATGTGTTTTAATAGCTTTGATGAAAGTGTTTTCTAAAAATGCATTGTTGAATTGGTTTTGTTTAGAGCATGCCTCACCAAGCATTTGTGCTTACGCTCTCTTTTACCAATAATGCAGATAATTGAAGTGTTAAGGGCAACAAGGAAGTCAAGAGTGTCCAAGGGGAAACCAAGCTCATGTATGGTGATGTTTTCATACACTATTAGTTTTGGTAATTTGGCAATGGGAACCTAAAATGTGTTTTGGGAGATGTGTTGAACTCCCTAGGTTGTGCAAGTTTCTTTTGATGGTTTGAGATTGTAATGGCCTTTAAGTGCTTGATTTGAAGTTTGGTTGCTTACTTGGTTTTAAATAATAGGAAGCATGCCTCTAGACATGTCATATTTCATGTTTGATGCTATGAATGTGATTAGGGTTCTAAACATGTACCTTATATGTTTGATGTCTTGTTGGTATGCTTGAGAAGTCATTAGGATGAGTTTGAATGGGGTTGTGCATGAAAAACTAGCAAAATCTGTAGTTTATGGGCAAACCGTATCGAAACACTCTCTGGCGTTTCGAAACGGGGGCCTGTAATGGCCTTCGTGTTTCGAAATGGTTGGAGGTTGTTTTGAAACGCTTTGGCTACTGGAGAGCCGTGTTTCGGAACCAATATCGATACGGATGAGTGATGCCCGCGTTTCGATACGGGTGTTATGTGTTTCGAAACAGGTGACCGTTGGGCACTGTTTTGAATGATGCTGAAGTTTGCGAGTTTTACGTTTTAGTCCCGAAAGTTGTAATCGAAATTGAATGAGTTTGAGATGTTCAATTAAGGTGAAATTTGACAGAGAAGCATGTAATATGACTAATTTCATATTGGTAACTTTAAGATCAATTATGCCCTTCTAATTTACAAAATTTACATTTTGGTCCCTATTCTCGTGTTAAGTGCAATTGAGTCCCGGTTTGTTATCCGATCGCTGTGCCTTTCTCAAATAAGTTTTATGGAAACTCACTTAGGGATATTATCCATCTAGAAAAGATTAAAAAGAAAAAAAGGGTTGTGAATCAAGGTTGACTTTTGGGTTGACTTTGGTTTTCCCCGTGTAATCTTCGTAGTTCGGGTCAACCCTCTAGGCCGGGCTAAGGGGGTTACAGTCACACCTCTCGTTGTGATCGTACTTAACCCTTTCATGAGCCTTGCACTTTCGTGCCCGACAAATAGATTTTCTCAAACGACTGGTGTGGAAAGATTGAAAGAATGAAAAACAATGGATTAAGTAAACTTGAAATATTTTATTGAATAAATAACTCAAAAACCTAAAACAACTGTTTCACTCTAGTTACAACATAACTCTAACCCAAGGGGATTTTAGAACATGGCGACGGAGAAGAGCACAAGAAAAGTGTATATAAAACCTAGGATTATTTAATCTAGAAGTACAATGGGTATTTATAGACTTAAAACTAGGTCAAGTCCTCCTTGGAGTAGAAGTCCTCTAAAGTAGCTTTTCTTATTTAATGTAGCTTTAAATGCTGACTTCTTTGCTTGGAATATGGGCTCTTCCTAGTTTTCTTTAGCCCACAAGTAAGCTTAGGAATTTCTCTTCTGCAGCACTAGCTGCTACTACAAACGTCGGAAAATCACGTGAGCACCGGCAACAGAATTAGGAGTTTTAGCTCTACAAATCGTGCTCCGGTTCTCCAATCTTCCATAGTCAGCTACCGCGGGTAGCAAGGTTGGAAGTAGCTTTTGCTTCGCAGAGACTCGGCAGGTGCTCGGTAGCAACTTACTTCAGTTGGAACTCCTTCAGTACAGCTCCTGGGTTTGCTTCTCAGCATTGTGTCCTCCGTTCCTCGTCTCCCCCGTTCAACTGTTAGTACCTACAAGCAAGAATACACTAGAACAGTACCTCTTGTTCACCAAATTAATGATAAGCCATAAAAGTAAGGCAGAACAATGAAATACTGTAAAATGCTATGCATGAACTTAATTATGCCTAAAATGTGATTAATAATAATAATAATAATAATAATAATAATAATAAGAGTTGGACAGTGCATGAAATATAGAACTTTTGGACACTTTACAGCTGGCGGTGATTAAAGTCATCTCCTAGGCAATAAGGTCGTTAAAATAGTTTGATATTCATTAAACGAACAAATAAAGTCGAACCTTCGTGAACTTGCAAATTCCAGTTTTGAAAACGATTTTAACATCAATTAGGTACTAATTTTGGGCGTCGTGGGGCTGCTAACCTTTCCCCACACGTAACCGACCCCCGAACCTATTTTCTAGTTTTCGTAGACCAAAACCGTTATTTATTTAAAGCAAAACGTTTTATTAAAATACCCCATTTTAAAGTGATCCAATCACACTTTTCAAAAAAGATTAGTGGCGACTCCGTGTTTTTTTAAAGTTTTCTAAAAAGTTAAAGCCTCCTAAAAAGGGTTGCGACAACTTGGCGACTCCGCTAGGGAATGTGTTTGTTTTTCAAAAACAAAGAGGCTCATGCCACAAATTAATTTTAAATGGTTTGCAAAAAGGTTTTTTTATATGGAATTTTAAGGTTCACAATAGGTTTAATTTGTTTGTCCGTTTAAGTGAATATAGTTCTATTTTACGCATCGGTGGTGAGTCCTCCTGAGTTGAACTCGATTCGTTTGGAGCCTGTAATGGGTGAGAATCAAGGGCCTTACTACCCTTAGTAGGGGACAGTAAGGACAGCTCGGGTACCCTTTTAGAACCAAGCCAAGTTTGAGAATCTAGAGCCTACCCCAATAGAGCCATGCGAAAAGCCTAGGGAGTTGAGTCTGGTTAAAGTCGCAAGAATAACCCGTGGAGACATATCCTGGAATGTTGGAATGTGCTGCCCAGAATTATTCGTGCAATGAAATTATTTTGGACCTTTTAGGTTTTATTTTTGTTTTTATTAAAACGAGCACTAACCGTTTTGTGTGTGCTTTGTTTTTGCGGCATATTTATTTGTTGCATAACCCTCATGTTTAGAGGGGATCGATTCTAAAGAATGTTGCTCAATTAGAAAAGCTTTTGCCATGGATAGAAGGAACCTAAAAGAATAAGACAATGTGGATGTACGCCACCAATCTGAGGCCCAAAAGCAAGAATTGAGAATTTGACGAGTAATCACGTAAAGGAAACATCGAAGTATGCTTATATCAGATCCAAACAGAATACTATAACTCGCAAACGCTATGACATCAACAGTCTAACCAAGTAGAATTTGAAGATGATCATTGGTCTACTTGGCTTAGGGGCAACGGTAAAAGGACCCATGAGCGAGACGAGTTCGATAGAAGAACTGCATCCTAAACTAAAGCTGTAGCTAAGCATGTGGCGTCAAGAAGCTACTTTTCTTTGCCCCACGTTAGACTGATAGGGAAGGTAGGACCAAGGCTCAAAAGATTGATCAAAGAAACGAGTGCTTAAACAGAGACGTATTCGTAGGACCTTCGTCATCCAATGGAAGTTACATCTAGAGCAACACCTTAATAGAATTGATGACCCTTTGCCTACATTCATGCTTTTTGCATACATACTTTTGTTTTCATGCATTTTTTTTGCTTTAAAAAATGTTTTGATCATTACATCCACACATGTATAATAACAAGATTAATTTTGGGAAATTTCATTTAAGTAAAAATGATCACGCGCAAACACGACTCGAGCCATGAACATTGAGGAAAGATTGACAACTCTGTAAGCAAATCAGAAGAGCATCCATGATAAGCTTGAGAAAATGGAAAATGATTTGAAGAAAGAGATTGAAATATCACACCGAAAAACAGTCAACCAAATAGAAGCTAGGTTTGGGTTCAAAGACCTAGAAGCGAGAGAAGACACCAGCACTTTCTCGGGGATGACTTTCGTACATCCACGGATGCAAAAGGAAGTGGCTTCACCTAAATTCAAGATCTTACCCCATTTTTAGAATCTTCTGTCCGTACTAAATTAAAAGACAATAACGATGAGGTTCGCAGCCACGAGGTTCCTGATCTCAATGAAGAAACTAACAAGGCAAAGGTCAAGAAGAAATGGGAAGACCGCTACAAGAAGCTAGAGGAAATGATTAAATCTTATCAAGAAAGAAGCAATTATGATGGCATAGATGCTAGAGATTTGAGTCTAGTATCTGACTTGGTGGCTCCTCCAAAGTTCAAGGCCCCTGACTTTGAAAAGTATAATGGAACTACATGCCCATTGGCACATTTGACCATGTACTGTCAAAAAATGTCACCAGATTTAGAAAATGAGAAGTTGTTGATCCACTGTTTCCAAGACAGTCTATCTGGGACTGCTATCCGATGGTATGCTCAACTGAGTCGGGTCAACATACACGCTTGGAGAGATCTGTCAAAACTTTTCTTCAAACAGTATGAGTATGTAACAGATATGGCCTCAAGCAGGAATGTACTGCAGAATATGGAACAAAAGCCCAATGATAGCTTCCTCCAATATGCCTAGAGATGGCGAGGTGTGGCAGCCCAAGTTCAACCTCCACTATCAGAAAATGTGGTTACTCTAATGTTTGTGGAGACTCTAAATGCTCCCTTCTATGACTACATGTTAAATCACGCCACCAAAGGTTTTGTAGACATGGTCACGAATGGAGAATTGATATTGGCAGCCATCAGAAATGGAAGACTCGAAAGAGAAGAAGATGGGGAACGCGTTTAGAATCTCATCACGAAGTCGATGGAGGCAAGATTGGCTGGAATACACGCTTTCATGGAATAATGCAGATTCTTCCTAGACAGTTGGGATCCTACTTAGAATCAACCCTTTTGCTTTTTCCCGCGAGCATTAGGGATCTTTTTTAAGGGCTTCTATGTCAATTTACTTGTCTAAAGATGCATTTTTTTCAAGTGGCAAACGTTTCTCATTTTTCCCTTCTTTTCATTCTTCATCCATTACTTTTCAAGCATACATTTTCTTTGCAGAGTCTCTATTATTGATTGTATGAATGATTCTTGAATCCAATCCCGAGATAGAGGCAAAATGTGTGCTTAGAATTGATAGGGAAATCCCATATACATATTATGAGTGAATTTTCCTCTCAGACATTGTTGTTAGGGTCCTTGAATGAAGTGATAACTCTAAAACATCTACCAACTGAAGATTGCTTCTCTTCGACGATATTTGTGTATGAAATGACATTTGGCATTCCTTCATTTCCCTTCACGAATAAGAAAATGAAAAATCTATTTGTTGTCCCCCTTTGAGCCTGATATTATTTTTCTTGTGTTTGAACCCTAACCAAGGATCACTCCCCACACTAGAGGGAAAAATGATGAAAATTGCAAAGGAAACACGACAAATTAAGCAAATGTCCTAAATTTGAAATGAAAAGGACACAAAAAAGAAAAGGAAGCAAAAGGAAAAGGGTGGAGAAAGAAAAAGGAAAAAAGAAAAAGAAAAAAGGAAAGAGAAGAGAAAGAAAGAAAAAAGAAAGAGGAAGAGGAAGAGGAAGAAGAAAAAAAGAGAAAGAGAAAGAGAAAAAGAAAAAGAAAAAGAAAAAGAAGAGAAGAGAACAAAAAAGAAAAGAAGGAAAAAGAAGAAGAAGAGAAAGTTGGGGTGTGAAGGAAAATTTGAAAAGAATCCTTCAAATGAGATGTGTGCCAGAAAAGGAAAGAAACTCTAGGGTGAAAACCCAAAATGAGCAGTCTAGAGCAATCCAAAGAATAAAAGAAGAACATAGATTTTATCAGGAAAAGTTGATCCTTGGATTAATCACCCTAAATATGTATTTGAGCCTATATATTCTTTTCTTGGCAACCCGAGCCTAGCCTACATTACAAGCCTTAAAAGACCATTTGGATCACACATGAATATTTGAGAAAAGGAGTTCGTCTTTAGAACACATTCC
Organism: Hibiscus tridactylites; assembly: GCA_958450335.1. NCBI lineage: Eukaryota > Viridiplantae > Streptophyta > Magnoliopsida > Malvales > Malvaceae > Hibiscus > Hibiscus tridactylites. The sequence continues at coordinate 54,560,066 of OY288268.1, read as the reverse complement.
GCCTAATTGAGTTAACCTTTCTTCAGGGACCTCAAGATTCTAATGTCTGATTGAGATTATAATAGTGGGAAATTTTAAATTTGGAGAGTGTGTGAGCAAAAGAGAGCCACCAAAAGTGGGGCCCTATTCAGTTGATGGATTCATGAATCATTCATGCTATGAAATTTGGGGCATCTAACTTTGCCCTTTTTCTTGTGTTTGCCATGACTATTTTCGTGAAATCCCCATTTTAGCCTTTTCTTGCATCTATCATGACTCTTTTTTCTTTGAACTATCACTTCTAGCATTTTCTTGCATCTTACAAGTAGGCTGACATAGATTTATGAAAAGCAAAAGATTTCTTGGTATTGATCTCAACTGTAGGAGACCATGAACGAATGTTTTTATCACTTCAGAAAACAATTGAAACTCAGTTTGAATGGGGGCATCTCCTTGCATGAAAAGGTAAAAAGAGGAAAAGGAAGAAGCACATGCGTTGAAAAGTTTGAAGTGAGTCGTGTTGTCAAGAAAAATCTGCAAATATAATGTAAAAGCTCAAAGGCATGAAAAGAGATAGAATCGCACTTGATAAGCAAACGATGTCATCAGATTGGGGCAATCTACGTAGGCTAATGATTTAAGACCCTCGGTATTAATAGGCGCGAGAAGTAGAGATTAAAATGTCAACATCATTCGCAGATATTCAAGGAGGAAATAAGCTTTTACATTTGAGCAATTCAAGATGTCCTGCTGGGCAAGAATTTGAGAATTCACAAGAATCACTGAAGATGCTTAATAAGGGGCATATGAAGACTTGAAGCTTTCAAGACCACACAAAGTAGCTTTTCATTCAACATTGATGTATCAACCATATTGATAGTAGATCTTGAGACATTCGCCTACGAAGATCGAGTGTTTTTGATGAAGCAAATAGATATAAAGAATGAGAATGGCGAAAGCAATCTGTCCTTCCTATCAGGAGTATAAGATCATTGGATTAAGTGAGCAAGTTTGCAAAGATCGAATGTTTTCCATGAGTCAAAAAATACAGTGAAAAGTATAACTACTTATCTGGATTGAGTGAGCAAACGTACAGAAAAATTAATTTTGAGAAAAATGATTCAAAAAGCAAAAGAAATGAGACATGCATTCATGTTTTAGGCATCCCTATGGGCATGCACATCATCATTGCATTGAATATCACATTTTTCAGGTACACAAAGGACCTTTCAGCAAAAGAACCCACCTATTTGTCCGGGTGCAAGGAGAATGGGAGATGCTTATCTATTCGAGTGTTTGAAGAATAGAACTCGCTTATTCATCCAAGCATAAGGAGGATGAAAGTTTTTTAGAAGATTCGCTTATCCGTTCAGGCGTAAGGAGAATGGAGTTTGCTTATTCATCCAAGCATAAGAAGGATGACGTTTTTTTGAAGATCCATCTATCCATTCAGGCCTAAGAGGAATGAAGGTTGCTTATTCATCCAAGCATAAGGAGGATGAAATTTTTCAGAAGATTCACCTATCCGTTCAGACGTAAAGAGAATGGAGTTTGCTTATTCATCCAAGCGTAAGGTGAATGAAACCTTTTTTTGGAATCTTCTTATCTATTCGAGCATAAAGAGAATAGAACCTGCTTATTCATCCCAGCATAAGAAGGATGAAATCTTTTGGAGTTTGCTTAGTCATCCGAGCATAAGAATGATGAAATCTTTTGAAACATGTTTGCTTATTCATCCAAGCATAAGGGGGATGAAATTTTTCAGAAGAATCTACCTATTTGTTTGAGCATTTGGGAGAATGGAACCCAGCTCAACAATTCGAGCATTTGGGAGAATAGAACCCAGCTCAGCTATTCGGGCATAAGGAGAATAGAACCAGCTTATCTGTTCGGGCATTTGGAGAATGGAACTCAGCTCAGCTATTCGAGCATAAGGAGAATAGAACCAGCCTATTCGTTCAGGCATAAGGAGAATGGAACCAAGCTTAGCTATTCGAGCAAAAAGAGAATAGAACCAGCCTATCAGTTCGGGCATTTGGAGAATGGAATCCGCTCATCTATTCGGGCATCTGGAGAATAGAACATGCCTATCCGTTCAGGCATCCGAAGAATAGAGCCAACCAGAAAAGCGGTGAAAGTTAGTGCCTTTTGGTCTTTGCTTTATCCCCGTTACACAGAGATAAGCAAAGAGGGGCAGTTGTTGTCACTAGATTTTCACCCACTTTTATCAAATAATTAAAAAAATAAAAACATTTTTCTTAAAATAATAAAGGCCCCTTCTAAAATAAAAGAATCCTAAAAGCCCATCCCAAAAGACCCTTTTTTTAAAACCCATATAGAAAACAAATAATAAGCCCACCTTGAAATGCCAATTTTATGCTTGAAAAGCCCGCCTTTAAAAAACCCATTTGAGTAAAAAAATATATAATAAAAAATAATAATAAATGTAAAAAAGGGAAACAAAAAATGACAATAAAAATAATAAATGAAAAAAAACAGCAAAAAGTAAAAGAAAAAAGGGATCCAGCGCGCGCCATGCGCCTAGCGCGTGTGAACACGCGTGCGGGCTAGTTCCCCCAAAACCCAGCCTCGCGCCACTGCCTGGAGTCGTTCGTCGTCCACCGGCCACGGCTGCCATCGTCATTGGTGTTGGTCGACGCGTCTCACCGTCGTCGACCCAACAACACCAACGCTACTCGCCGCCGTCCACCGTAGTCACTGGAATCCGTAAAAAACAGTGAAGAGGGGTTTAAATTAGGGCTCGAATCAAGGGGAAATTTGACTCTAAATTTGAATCAAATTGGATGATTTCTTGGGGGTTTTACCGAGGATCGTGCTTCTTGTCTGATTTTGGCCCCAATTTGGCTTAATTTGCAAGCTGAAATTCAAGTATAAAACTCTTAAACCCCATTGTTCAACACACACTTGGAGAGCAAAATACAAAGCTAAAAAAATCCGAAAATCCTTTAAAAATTCTCTAAAGGTTGCTGGAAATTTTTGGAGTGGAGTTCGAGTTTGGGGCAATTTTTCGGAGGTATTTGGAAAACAATTCGAGAAGCATCACATACGAGTTCTTTATTTCATGTAAAATTCTTTTCTTTTCTTTTTGAGTTTTCTTTAGTGAATTTCATACTTGTTCTTGGTTGAATTTGTTTTTCTTGTGTTTGTGTTTGTTTTTATTTGATTTTAGGTTGTGTTCGTTGAAGTTGGAAAATCGTTTCTCAAGTTCGGTAATATTTTCGTTCTAGATTATTGATTAGTTTTTGGTTTAGTCTTCAAAATTCTTGCATGTTTAAAAAAATGTTGTTTTAGGAGCTTTGATCTTTAGAAATAAAATAATTGAACCTTAAAAGTGGTTTTTTTAGATTTAGAAATAAAGAATGAATTAATGTTGTTTTAAATATAAAAAAACTAAAATCAAGAGGTTTAATTAAAAGATAATAAACATGGGTGAAAAACAATAATAAAAAGGCTTAATTTGTTAGAAAATAAAAATGAGTATTGAAATTTTAATTCTTATAATAAAGTTTCTTAAAGAAGGTTTTGTTTTTAGAAAAAGTAAATAAGGGTGGTTTTTAAAAAAAATAATAAGTTTTTAAAAAAATTAAAAAAAATTAAATAGAATTTTAGAATTTTAAGAAAAATAAAGTTTGAAAAAAAAGCATAAAGAAATTTTTTTCTAAAATAAGGTTTTATTTTTTAAAGTCATCTTTTAAAGAAAAGCTTCTAAAAATAAAAATAAAAATTTAAAGAAAAAAAATTTGGAAATGAAAATAAAAAGAATAAAAAAAAACTAAAATGTAAAAAAGGTCTTGGTTTTAAAAAAAATAGCAATAAAAAGGTATTTTACAAGGAAACAATAAAAAGGTAAAAACACAAAGAAAAAAATAAATTTTTTGTTTGTTCTTTAGAAATAGGTCAAAATTTAAGATTATGTTTTAAAAGCCTAGATGGAGATGTGTTTGTAGAAATATTTTCTTCACTAAAATAAAACACACTAAAAACAAACATAAACCCTCAATTAGAAATAAAAGACTTAGACCTTTTTAGGATTTTAAACGATCAAACTTAGAAAAAATAAAAATGCTCTACATATTGAATTTTCATTTTGTTTGAAAAAATAAAATTAATTTAATTTGGTGTCTTATCAAACGGGAATAACAGGTTAGCGCCAGAAATATTGGTGGTGATTAAAGTCATCTCCCGGGCGATAAGGTTGTTAAAGTAGTTTGATATTCATTAAACGGACAAATAAAGTGAACTTGCAAATTTCAGATTTGAAAACGATTTTAAAATTAATTAGGTACCAATTTTGGGCATCGTGGGGTGCTAACCCTTCCCCACGCGTAATCGGCCACCGAACTTGTTTTCTGGTTTTAGTAGACCAAAAGCGTTTATTTTAAAACAAAATGTTTCATTAAAATAACTCCGTTTTAGAGTAATCTAATCACACTTTTTAAAAAAATTACTGTATTTTTTAAAAAGTTTTCAAAAAAGTTGAAGCTTCCTAGAAAGGGTTGCACACAAGAGAGGTGGGCGAGGCCTCCCAAAAGTAGCAGAAAGAAAAAGTGATTGAAGAGTTGTAGTAAATAGATTCTTATTGCTTGGAATAGAGACAGTGCATCACCAATGTAACAACTCGGATTTCTGAGTTCACTAATTCATGGATTAATTGGAGTGATGATGTATTTGAGGTTATTGACCCAAGTTTGGGACATTATGAATAAAAATTAGGCTAGAAATAGATTCTTTTATTAGTATATCTAACATCCAAGATTTAAGAGGGTAAAAATCTTGATCAGCCTCCCAACCAAGAACTCTAGGATAAGCTCATCACCTCCATGAAAAATGGTATGAAACTGATTGGAAGGTTTCATGTTTTGTTGAAACTCTACAATCTTTGTTACAACTTAAAACTCTCCTATGACTCAATTATAACTACAATGCTCTTCAATACACAATTCACAAGCCAAGGTAAGAATTTTCCACTTAAAATTCTAAAACTTTCTAAAAAAAATTGTACAAACAAATATGAACCTCTAAAAGGTGTAATTTTATTAAGTTTAAACCTTCAATAATAAAATTAATGAACCACTAGGAGCACCCCTTCTTAAGTTGATTGGCCAAAATACTCATTTTTAGGTCATGAGTTAAATACCAAATAATTAGTTTTTATATTAAAAATAATGTGCAATGATAAACATTATAAGACTGTACATCTACAAGATGTATCATTCAGTATATTGGTAGACAATCACTTCCTACTACGCATTAATTTATTATAGTAATCCAACTAACCAATGACCATCACTTCAACTTTGGAGGAATACTTTGTTCGTTCTTGAAGAAATTAAGGGGATCCACCATAGCTTTCACCTTCGTCAACCTTGGGAAATTGTCCCTGAAGTACTTGCTCCCATACACTTGAGCTTCTCTGAAATTGGTCCCGTCGCTTGCCGTGCTACCAATGTCATTATCTCTGTAGTTCAGGAATGCTTCCCTCGGCGATTTCGACACGAACGGGGCCATCTGGTCGTACATGTATCTCACTCTCTCGACATTACGGTCGGTCACATTGAGTCCTCCTTCGGACCAAAAAACAATATACTGAACCAAGAACAGATTCCCAAATCTATGAGGAAATGGAGTGCTAGAAGCTGGGATTTCACCCATCTTTCCTCCGTATGGATTCCATTGCACAATCACTTTTGCGGATGTAGTATTCGCCAACTCAATTAACAACTTCCATATCGTCTCAATACCCTCTCTGGAAATCACAGACTTCACATAATCAGATTTGTTCTTGGAAAAATCTCGAGCCCCTTGTGTCCGATTTAGTAACGCTTCGACGGGTGTTCCAGGGGGGAAATTGGCCCAGTCAAGTATTGATTCGAGCCAACTCATTTCTTTGCAATCAGATTTCGTAAGGTTCAACTCGGGGAAGCTTTGAGTCACCATTGGAACGAGTCTCTCGGATTCTCCTAGGAAGAAACCAACGACGTTAACTAATATAGTTCCGTTGGCAACAGAGGGTTGTAGTCTTATAAACAGATCTTGGTGCAGTTTAGGTGCAACTAGTTGCCACTTGAAAGCGACATCGGTGGCACCTTGTTCTAGAGTGAATGGCACATTGAAAACTGTGACTTTCTCCGGAACCCGAACCAGCTTGATCTTCCATGCAACAATGACAGCGAAGCTTGCTCCGCCACCGCCTCTAATGGCCCAAAAAAGATCCTCACCCATGGTTGCCCGGGTGAGGATATTGCCATTGGCATCAACAACTTGAGCATCAACAATGTTGTCCACCGAGAGCCCATATTTCCTCATCAACGTCCCATATCCCCCGCCACTGAAATGTCCACCAGTGCCGAGACCGGTGCAGACTCCCGAAGGGAAGGCGTGAACATTGCTTGCATTAGCAATTTTATAGTAAAGTTCACCAAGCGTGGCACCAGCCTGAACATAGGCAACCTCCTTACCAACAAAGACTTTGATCATTCGAAGATTGAACATGTCGAGAATGACAAACGTGACATTCGATCTATACGAAAGACCCTCATAATCATGGCCGCTACTTCGGATTCTGATTTGCACGCCATTGTCCCTTGCACAAACAACGGTCGCTTGGACATGCTGGACAGAAGTAGGTGCCACAATCGCAGCCGGTTTAGGAGTTTGAGGGGTCAAGAATCTGCGGTTTCGGATAAGTGATCGAAGAACAAGGTTGAAAGAGGGATTAGTAGGGGTGTAAACTGATTCCAGCAGTGGAGCGGATTTGTTAGCAATGCAATGGAGAAAATTTTGGACGGAAGAAGAAGAGGCTGATGTTGCAGGCCATGGCAGTGAAAATAATACTAATAATGCTAATGTAATTAATGGGAATATTGCAGAGTTTGAATATTTCATTTTTCTGAATGCCTTGGTACGTTGAATCTCAATGTAATTTATAGGGGGAACCATACGTTGTAGAGTATGTGTTTTGGAAAGCAAATCTAGGGAGTAAATTATGGAAACACGCGAAGATTTTTTTGAATATCCGTAATCTTGAATTTACAATTCATATTTATTTTGCCTTAAAAGTAACACTAAATTTGTCGATTGAGCTTAGTTCGGTTGATATATTAATAAAATATACTAGACGATATGGTATTAAACATGTTTAAACACTTGATATCTTTTGAGTTATGGCAAAAATGGATCTGGATATTATATAGATGTATCAAACTATATATTAAAAAACTAACACCAAATTTCAAAGGATAATTTTTCCTTGATTATGTGATACGCGTAATATGTAAAATTTAAACTACATAATTTTATCTATTTTAACCTTAAATTCTAAAACTTAATTTTAAACATTGAAACAGTCAATATTGTATAGTCTAAATTTTATACTATAATATATGTATTAAATAAATTGTCTACTAAATTATTTATGGAATTAGGGTTTGTAAAATTGTATTATGTGGTCAACAAAATTACATGTGAAACAGTAAGATTGATATTAGTCCAAAATTCTTAAGAGTTAAGGACATGACCTAAACTTCCCATAAACAAAGTTTAGTTTGAAACGTTTCAAAAAATCTTTTTGTTGCAAATATGGAAAAACCTAAAAATAAAATTTCAAAAAATACGGGTAAGTTGCGAAGAAGGTGTTAATTCTTTCCATAAACAGTAAGATTGATATTAGTCCAATAATCGGTGAATTTTGGTGTATAAGATAAGATTACAGCAGGTTATACATACTCAAATGGGTTTGATTAAAGCGAGACAAATCATAGATGGGATATTGCTAGTTGATGAAGTTGTTCATTCATTGAAAAGTAGTGAGGGAGTGACAATAAAACTTGATTTTGCAAAGCCCTATTTGGTACTTTAGTGGTGGGAATGGGATGTTTCGATAGTGTTACCTAAAACGATAATGGAATTTCTATGGGCGCTTTTCCAATTTATTCAGGCAATGGTGGTTTGCGGGATGTTTGGCGCTTTTATACTCGAGAAATGAAGTGATGTTTAATAATAACAAGTCATTGATGTATGAAATATTCTTTTTGACTCGAATGTTTGTGTGTTTTAATAATGGATTAGCAGATATATTGATGAAAGGGGGAGTGGACAGATTGGGTTGGCTACAAGTGACGAATTGAGAATTTTTTTTGTTTGTGGACATGATGTTTAATAGTTCCGGTTTGACTGCTTGGTGTCGGGTTGTCCAGTAGGGTGTTGGCTTGAGTAAATCCTCTTTACAAGAGAAATTTTAAATAAATTTGAAATTCTTTTAATAGGTATTTGTTTGCACTATAAAACTCTCACTCAAAACATAAACACTTGAGCAAATTTAACAATGTTTAGCTCACTAGTGTTGTCTATAAAAAAAATAGACAATTAAGCTCTAAGACAAAATCTTAATCATAGTGTTGTTGACAATTGAAGCATTAGTCTTCTCTTGATGCTTGGATGTCTCTTTTATACTCTCAAATGAGTTTGTAGCCGTTGAGGATCGTTGGGGATGTTTTGGAGCCGTTAAGGTCTTTATTTCCTACATTAATTGCAGCTCTAGTGCCTATCATATCAGTACACTAGGATCTGTATCGATATGCCCTTCTTCAGAACTAGCCGTTGGGCTCTTGCCAGCCTAAGCGTATCAATACGCTAGGGAGCGTATCGGTACAATATGCATTTTAAAAGACCGTTGGGAAATAGCAGTGGGGTTGTTAAAGCAGGGAACAGTACACTTTAAAGGTGTATCGATACGACCCCTATCTGTATCGGTATGGGCAAGCATGTATCGATACGGGTTTGGGCAGTATAAAAACTGAGGAAAAAAGGTATCCATATGGGGTATACTGTATCGGTACGGTAGAGCTGAAAAGTCAATTTTGAGTACTTTAAAACATTCCACACTTCGCCAAAAACCTTTTTAAATACCTCAAACATATTTTCAAGTTGTTTGGACTTAAAGACTTGTTTGAAATTCTTTTCAAATTGGTCTAAAACAGTTTTAAATTATTATATCAAAACACCTAGTTCTTCAATCTCCCCTTTTTTGATATAATAAAACCAACTTGAAATTTTTTTTGGGATTTTCCCCCTTCAAGTCTAAAAATTTGAATAATAGATGAAAATTTTAAAAGTAAGTAAAGCTTTTCGAACCTGATTACTTTACTTGAGGGACAAGTTTCAAACTTGACTTCCTATATTCAACCCAATTCTTCTAGGTCGGGTTTAGGGGGTTACATTTAGTGGTATCATAGCCAGGTTCAACCCGGTATTACCGTATGATTCAAATCGGGTACCCGGTCTTGCAGCATGATTTGGATCGGGTACCCGGTCTTACCCACCAATACTATTATCTATATGGCGAAAAGTGTTACATCTACACTAACCACAAGAGTTTAAAGTATATGCTCACCTAGAATGAGTTGAATTTGAGGAAACGACGGCGGATTGAGTTGTTACAGGACTATGATTGCATCATAGAGTTTCATCCTGGTAAAGCTAACGTGGTGGTCGACGCTTTGAGTCGGAAGTCCATGTTAGATTTGAGGGTGATGTTTGCTCGTTTGAGGATGATCGAGGATGGTGGGTTGTTAGCCGAGCTTCGTGTAGAGCGTACCGTAGTGCAAGAGATCAAGAGGGGTGAGGCACTCGATTTTAAAGTGTGAGATGGTGGGATCTTGTACTTCAAAGATCAATTATGTGTTCCACCTTTGGAGGATTTGAGAGATCGTATCCTGTGGGAGGTGCATTGTAGTCCATTTGCTATGCATCTAGGGAGTATCAAGATGTATCAATACCTTCGTCCTTTTTATTAGTGGCCTAGTATGAAAAGAGATGTATCTGATTTTGTGATAAGATGCTTAGCTTATCAGAAAGTTAAAGCCGAGCACCAATTTCCTTCGGCCTTGCTTCAGCCCATTCAAATTCCACAATAGAAGTGGGATCTTATGACCATGGATTTCGTAACAGGTTTACCGTTGACGCAAAAGAAGCATGATGCCTATGGATTTTACGCTTGAGAGGTTGGCGCGGTTGTACATCCAAAAGATAGTAAGGTTGTCTGGAGTTCCATCATCGATCATATCTGATAGAGATCCGCGTTTCTCGGCAAGGTTGTTGAAGAAAATACATGATGCTTTGGATACCAAGCTACATTCCAGTACAACTTTCCACCCTCAGAACGATGGTTAGTTTGAGCGAGTTATCCAGATTTTGGAGGATATGCTTCAATGATGTACCATTGACTTCGAGAAGAGTTGGGAGCAGCAGCTATCATTTGTTGATTTGCCTACAACAACAGTTTCTAATGGAGCATCAAGATGGCTCCTTTTAAAGCCTTATATGGACGTAAATGTAGACACACTTGTATTAGACTAAGCTTAATGAGAGAAAAATTGTGGGATCATATTTGATTAGACAAACCGAAGAGAAGGTTTAGATAATCAAGTAAAGATCGCAAGCGGCCTTTGATCATTAAAAACCTTATGCGGACCGGAAGCGTAAGCACATTGAGTATGAGGTTGTTGACAAGGTGTCACTGTGGAAAAGACTAATCCTCTTTGGGTGGAAGGGCAAGTTGAGCCTGAGGTTTATTAGACCTTATGAGATTCTTGAGAGGGTTGAACTCGTAGCTTACCGGTTAGCCTTGCCATCGCGGATGGCACACATCCACAACGTGTTTCATGTGTCTATGTTGAGACGTTACCACTCAGATCCTTCCAATATTATTCCTATTGAGTAGATTGAGATCAATACTGACCTGACCTATGGGGAATAACTTATTAGAGTTTAAGACAAAAGAGTCAAAGAGTTGCACCATAAGTGTATACCGCTTGTGAAGATGTTGTGGAGAAACCACGAAGTTGAGGAAGCCACGTGGGAAGTTGAGGATGATATGGAGTTTTTTTACCCGCATTTGTTTCCCAAAGGTAAATTTTGAGGAAAAATTTTTCTTTAAGGAGGGGAGAGTTGTAACGACCCGCACTTGTTTCCAAAAGGTAAATTTCAAAGTCGTGAGTTTGGGCCCTTAGGGTCTTGTTGGGCTTGATCCTTGGGTTTAGCTTGGGTTGGAAGATGAATGTGATGGTAAATGGGCAATTCCCTCTTTTGAAGAGAGAACTGAGGGAGCTCATTAATTTTGGTCTGCAGAAAAGTGGCACGGTGATATCACCTTGTTCCTTGTTTTCTCTCTCTTCATCCATTCGCATCTTCTTCCCAAGCACCAAATTTAAAAGGTTCAATCTTTGACTGTTGAAGTGTGGATCTCAGAATTTTAGTTAAATGTGTTGTAATCATCTACCAAGGATCTACATTTTAAGGTAAGATTCATCAAGTTTGGTGGAGGTTGGTTATGGTAGGTTTAGTGGGGGTTTTGTGAGAGTTAGGTTAAAGGTGGAGTTAATCTCGTTTTTCCAGCTCTAAGAGTAAGTTTAGTTGGATTCTTTATCTTCTACAAGTTGTAACTTGTTTTACAATATCACTTGTAGTTAAAGAGGTTGGAGAAGCTTCCAAGGCTCAAGAGAATATGAGGGCTTGAGGTGTTGTCTAGGAGCTTCAGTTGTAGCTTATAATTAAGGTTAGTACACTACTAACTCTTTTGTATTCTTGGAAATCATAAATTAGATTGATTGTTGCTTGGTTTGATGTTTTGGTTGTTTGGGAGCTTGAGACCCTCTTTAATTGCTAAATTTGAATTTGGTGTTAAAATAGTGAAAAATGGTTGGAATCTACTTACATAACTTGTAGGTTCGATTTGTGGTGTTACCATGAAGGTTTGAGGGTTCTCGGAGTGAATTACGAGCTCTAGAATTTGAATTCTTGGCTCGTGTACCGATACGGGATGAACTTGTATCGGTATCCTTTGCTTTTGAGTGGCTAACTCAAGCAAATATTGAAGGGCGTATTGGTACGGGCACATGTCGTATTTGTACACCCTATTGTACAAGAATTCTAGTATAAAAACGGGTATCGGTACGCTTGGGGGCATATCGATACTGATAGGGTATCAGTACACTTCCATATATATCATTACAGGGTTTTAGTTAAACCCCTTCACGCATGAAAAACCATGTATCGGTACGCATAAATGGGTATCAGTACCTAGAGATACGTATCGGTACTCGCTGGGCAATCTGCCCGGAATTTACGTTTTGAGTTTGAAGGACCTATAATTGGAGGACTAAGGCCCAATAGGCCTTTAATGTCGTAAAATGAATAGTAAAACTGAGAAACTAAGAATTTAACATTGTATACGAACATAATGAGTAATGACTTGGTAAATGTTGGGTAACTTATTTATAATAGCAACTGTAGAACTAATGTTTTGATATAATAATTGAAAAATGTTTTGGACTGATTTAAAAAGTATTTAAAACATTTACAAAGTCCAAACAACTTGAAATTATGTTTAGGGAAGTTTCTATAAAGGGTTTTTATGTTTTTCAAAGCCAAACTTCACAAAACTGTCCAGGTGTTTCGAAACACCTTAGGGCGTTTTGAAACATAGTATTCCAGTGGCAAAATCGTTTCGATACTTGTATCGAAACGGGCTTTCCTTGGACAGGATTTTTGCCCAGTGTTTCGAAACGGGCTAGGTCGTTTCGATACGCCTACGTGGCATTGACCATAACGGTCAAAAACCCCAACGGCTCTTTCCCAACCAACTTTCAAATGCAGTCGTTTTGATACGGGCCTTTAGCGTTTCGATACGCGTTTCAAAACGGCAAGGGGGTGTTCCGAAATGGGTATCCTGACAGACTGCAACGGCTCTTTCTACATTGAGAGTGTTTCGAAACGGCTTCGAGTGATTCGAAACAGGGAGCTGCAGAACTGCATTTATGGTGGGAATTAAAGTCCTCGACGGCTCCAATATGATCCCAACGGCTAGTAACGGCTACAAACTCAATTGGGAGTATAAAAAGAACCTCCAAGCATCAAGAGAAGGCTAATGCTCATATTGTCAAACATCAAATGATCAAAGATTGTCTTAGAGCTTAAATTGTCATTTATTGCATAGATAAACACTAGTGAGCCAAAATTGTCAAATTTGCTCAAGTGTTTTAGGTTTTGGGTGAGTGCTTAATTGTGCAAACAAACACCTATTAGAGGGTTTTAAGTTTGCTTATATTGTCTCTTTGTAAAGAGGGTTTCAATCAAGGCATTGTGTAGAAAGCTTGATTGATTGTAAGGATTTCCTCCTAATCCTAGAAAAGGGGACGAATCAATAGTGGATTGATTGAGAAATCCTTAGTTGGAAGCTAAGGTAGTGGGTGTAGACCTTGGTTAGAAGGTTGAACCACTATAAATCATTGTGTCATTTATTCTTTTAGCTTCAACAACCCTTCCACCCAAAAATCCACCTCTCCACCACTTGGTGAGCAACATCGGTTGATCGAATCGAGCCCCACACAAATCAACAATTGGTATCAGAGCTTGGCTCAATCGAAGGGGATTCACATCCTATTGAGAAGATCTGGCAAGCTCGATCACTTTTTCATCAACCGGCTCAATGGCACATTCAATTGACAAACCGCCTTTCTTTGACGGAATTCACTATGTCCATTAGAAGACAAAGATGAAGTTCTTCATCAAATCAAAAGATTACAAGCTATGGGATGTAGTTGAAGATGGTCCGTTCATGCCTCAAAGAAGTAAAGCGGAGTGGAGTGCCGACGATCGCAAGAAGATGGAGCTAAATTGCAAAGCCTTGCACATTCTATTTTGTGCATTTGGTCCATCCATCTATGAGAAGATGTCTTCTTGTGAGAGTGCCAATGAGGTATAGGACAAGCTTGAAGTCACATACGAGGGAACCAATGAAGTCAAGGAGACCAAGATTGGGCTCCTAACCTTAGAGTATGAGAACTTCAAAATGGATCCGGAAGAGAACATTGAGAAGATGTTTGATAGGTTCTCCACAATCATCAATGGTCTCAAAGGCTATGAAGAAGTCATCCCGGAAGAAAAGCTTGTTCGAAAGCTTATCTACTCTCTTCCCAAGTCTTGGGACTCAAAGTGGACTGCCATCATCGAAGCCAAAAATTTGAAGACTTTGAAGCTTGATGGACTCATGGGGTCACTCCTTACTCATCAAATCATGAAGAAGAACAAGGAGGATGAGAAGAAGAGGGAAGAAATTAGAGCTATGGGAGAGAAGAAAATCAAAGGGCTTGGCATCAATGCAAGTGTCATGGCTCTCAAATCCTCCACTTGCCATCATGTCTACTTAAGTGACGAGGAGGATGAAGATGAAGAGATAGTTCATCTCTTCAAGAAGTGTGCCCCGTTCATGAAGAAAGCCTTGAGAGAGCTTGAACGAGAACCTAAAAGAAAGGAGAGGGCAAGCACTTCAAGCCATAAGAAGAAGGAATATGTGGCTACTTGGAGTGATGAGGACTCCACCGACGATGAACAAGCCAACCTTTGCCTTATGGTCGTCGAAGAAGATTCAAGGGTAACTTCTAATTCATCTACTTCATGTTCTTATTCTTTTGATGAATTACAAGATGCCTACGATGATTTGGTTTTAGTTTTTAAAAGCCACATTTTGAAAAACAATAAATTGATTTCAAAGTTAAAAATTCAAAATGATTTGCTTTCTAAAACCAAACTTGAACTTGAAGAAAAACTTGAAGAGTTTGAATTAAAATGTTTTGATTTACAAAAATTGCTTCAAAAAGTTCAAGAAGAAAAAGATTTGATTTCCAAAGAGCTAGAAAAGAAAAACAATTTTGGAAAATCAAATTTCTATGTTAGACAATCTAGTGCCCCTAGATTTATTAAAGGAAAATGTTTTAGAAGTGTTTGGGTCCCAAAAGGACTTCATACTTCAATTGAAAAGGATGGCATTGGAAAATGGATTCCAAAGGGGACTAAAATTGTGCTACTAACGTTTATGGATCCAAAGCAATTTGGATACCAAAAATTACTTGATTGTCTTTTTCTAGGTGTGATGGAGATGTTCAACATGTCAAACATTGAGGGGGAGCTCCATACACACAAGGAAGAGCACTTGAAGAAGGAAGGCTTCACATCCTATCTTGAGTTCAAGTGTTGGTAAAAATCTAGTTGTTTTAGCATTTATTTGTTTTATTTTTAGTTATTCAACTAGATGATCATAAATGTTGGACTAACATTTTTAATGATGCTTGAGTAAGGGGGAGCCATTTTTAAACCAAATTCTTATCTTTGTCAAAGTTTTTACCTCTATTGTTATTTTGAACTAAATGTTTTAAATTCTTTTTGATATAACAAAAAAGGGGAGAAATGGTTTGAAAATTTGAGTTTTCAAATGAATAAGGGGGAGCTTTATTTGAATTAAATTTTTAATCTCTTATTCACATCTTTAAAGTTTAAGGGGGAGAATCTCAAACAATTTTTCAAGAGAGTTTTATTATATCAAAAATGGGGAGATTGTAGAATTAATGTTTTGATATAATAATTGAAAAATGTTTTGGACTGATTTAAAAAATATTTAAAACATTTACAAAGTCCAAACAACTTGAAATTATGTTTAGGGAAGTTTCTATAAAGGGTTTTTATGTTTTTCAAAGCCAAACTTCACAAAATTGTCCAGGTGTTTCGAAACACCTTAGGGCGTTTCGAAACAGGGTATTCTAGTGGCAAATCGTTTCGATAATTGTATCGAAACGGGCTTTCCTTGGACAGGATTTTTGCCCAGCGTTTCGAAATGGGCTAGGCCGTTTCGATACGCCTACGTGGCATTGACCATAACGGTCATAAACCCTAACGGCTCTTTCCCAACCAACTTTTAAATGCAGGCGTTTCGATACGGGCCTTTAGCGTTTCGATACGCGTTTCGAAACGGCAAGGGGGTGTTCCAAAACGGGTACCCTGACAGACTGCAACGGCTCTTTCTACATTGAGAGTGTTTCAAAAGGGCTTCGAGTGTTTCGAAATGGGGAGCTACAGAACTGCATTTATGGTGGGAATTAAAGTCCTCAACGGCTCCAATATGATCCCAACGGCTAGTAATGGCTACAAACTCAATTGGGAGTATAAAAAGGGCCTCCAAGCATCAAGAGAAGGCTAATGCTCATATTTTCAAACATCAAATGATCAATGATTGTCTTAGAGCTTAAATTGTCATTTATTGTATAGACAAACACTAGTGAGCCAAAATTGTCAAATTTGCTCAAGTGTTTTAGGTTTTGGGTGAGTGCTTAATTGTGCAAACATTAGAGGGTTTTAAGTTTGCTTATATTGTCTCTTTGTAAAGAGGATTTCAATCAAGGCTTTGTGTAGAAATCTTGATTGATTGTAAGGGTTTCCTCCTAATCCTAGAAAAGGGGACGAATCAATAGTGGATTGATTGAGAAATCCTTAGTGGGAAGCTAAGGTAGTGGATGTAGACCTTGGTTAGAAGGTTGAACCACTATAAATCATTGTGTCATTTATTCTTTTAGCTTCCACAACCCTTCCACCCAAAAATCCACCTCTCCACCACTTGGTGAGCAACATCGGTTGATCGAATCGAGCCCCACACAACTCAACAGCAATCATAGGTGTATGAACCCGATTTGCTTAAAGGAGAGTGTGTCGTGTGTGGTTACGTTCCAAGTAAGGGCATTTGTGTCGTTGTGTTACCTTGATTTATGGGATTCTAGATACTCAGTGTGAGGGAGAGTGTGTTGCAACACCATGGTTAAAGATTCCCGAATGTATGAACCTGATGCTTAGTGGGACCTAGACTCATTTGAAGATGTTCGATGAGATATTCCGAGCATGAGTGTATGAACCCGATGCTTACTGGAACCGGGCCTCTCTTAGAGTGTGTGTACCCGATGCTTAGTGGAATCGAGCCTCACTCTAGGTTTGATGGTATTATACATATAATTTCTATGAGAGACTTTTTACGTTCTTATTGATTGATATATGTTTAGGCAGCGAAAGGTAGCGCCTTATTGATATGATCATATTGCCATGATATCATATTTTGTGCATGCTCTTATTTATGATTTGCATGAAGCATGGTTGAGTGGAAATGTATCCACTGAGCTTCGTTAGCTCAGCATTCAGAATTGTTGTTTCCGTTCACAGGTTAGTAGATTGACATGCATCGTTGAAGTACCATCGAATTAGGACCTCAACATCGACTTGTTGTCCGAGTACAATACTTAGATTGTTTGGGCTATGTATTCGTAGGACCTTATGTTGTATTGTAACTCTTATTTTGGGATTTCAACTTGTGAGTCGAATGCTTTTAATTATGTATTTAAAAATGGATCTCCCATGTAACATTTTAACGTATTTATCTACTTGAAATATTTTAACTTTATGGATTTATTAATGAATGAGATTTGAGCTAAATCTAGATGCAAAATTTTATGGTAACGGGTTGGGTTTGAGGCAAAAATGTAATATTCGGGTTAAGGGTGTTACACAAAAAAATGTGACTTTCAAAAATTACTTTTGAGTGGACGCGACTTTGAAAATTGCTTCATGTAGAACGCAACTTCAATTTTTTTCTACGTGAAATTATAATTGGGTCTTTACAATATGTTCGGGATGAAAAAAAAACGAAGTCGCGTTTTACTGGAAGCAACTTTCAATATCTCGTCCTCTCATAAGCGACTTTTGAAAGTCGCGTTTGACAAGACACGTCTTCATCATACATGCTCAAAATGGGGTATTTCCATAAATAATTTTAATATTTGAAAGTTGCCGATTATATATCAAGTATTTTGAATCAGATTATATAAATATTTATAACTTTAACATTTAACATTTTTATAATCTTACAAAATATTATGAAATAAAAATATTATATAATTACAAAATATTTAAATATAATAGATTGGGAAGGTCGCCTCTATAATGGCCCTCCACAATATCAAATTCAGATAAATCAGCCAATAGGTTAGATATCGATAGTCAAACTAAAAAAATATTTAATGTACATACAGTTGAAAACTTTTTTCTCATAAGCATATCTAATTTATCTCTAAAAACTAAAATTTAAATCTTTAACTCTAAAATCTCAAACCCTAAATTCTAATAATAAATTTTAAATTTTAAACTTAAACTAAAACCCTTAAATTCTAAATTTAATCCACTTAACAAATTTTTCATTGTTACCGTTAGTGCATGAAATATTATCTTAATTCAAATATTACACAATTATCAAAATTTCTACACTATACCATCGTATTACACCCTTTGGCAACTTATTTTACTTTTTATGTCTATCAGTTCGATAACTCACAAATAAAATAACTTAACAGATACAATCATTGTAGTATTGAGAAATCGATAAACTAACGAAACATACTCATTATGACCATAACACTGCCTATAAAAGACAATTATTTCACTAATGAAATTATTTAGAGAGTTGTATTTATTAAATTATTTCAAAACATAACAAACTGAGTTGTATTTATTAAATTATTTCAAAACATAACAAACTGACATAATATATGTAATAAAATTGTTATTATAACAAGTCACATAAACGACCATTTTAATTAGTAAATTGAATGTAATAAAACTCTAATCGATTAAATTATATATTTTTTAAAAAATATCTAGTCATAACCAATTAATTGACATGAGTTGTATATTACTCAGGCACAAAATGTAAAAAATTTGTAACAATTTATGTAATTCAACGATATTTTCCCCTTAAATTTACCTTATATAATTCCTTACCATACAATTTCCCTAATAGCTCAATTGCCATCATATTCTTTTTACTCTCTTTTGCACAGCTTATAGTAAAACACTGCAATTCATGTCGACTCAAATCCAACCCAAATGATCAGAAACCATTCCCAAACCCCACCGAGTAGTTAAGATCACCATTTCAAATTTCAATATGCCATAGGCGCAAAGCAAACAAGGAAGCAGTGTTTCGCAAACATGTCACATTTTGTATGGGGTATATGTTACCCTTGTTTAATTTTATTTACACACAGATTAGCAACAGAAAATGCAGTCTCTAAAGAAGAAACACTGAAAAATGATAAATCACATTCAATATACATCCCTAACTCGTTAAATCAATTGTCCGATCCTTACGAATCCAAGGTATTGATGAAAAAGACAATGATCCCCACAAGCTTACCTCTTTTCATCCGGAAGCTTCTCGATCTGTAGGCCACCCTGGTAAGAGGCGGACCCATCCTCCATATCGGTCTCTCGGTTACCCAGATCGTTTAAAGCTCTCTTTGCATAAACTGTAAATGCAACTGTGGTAATGATTGCTATGATGAGGGAAACAACATTGTATACGATTTCCACAGTGGTGAAGTGATGGTTGCCGTATCTAACATCAGCTAATGTCCTTATTAACCGACCACTGCACAAGAAGCAAAGTGAACAGTTAGTTTACAAACATAGTACCCAGTACCCACAAGCAGTATTAAAAGTGGAATAATTTATACTTCAAGACTGGCATAAAATCTTGAACTAAATAATAGACAATCAGTTCGAATCTGCTACAACCCTGAACTTCATTAAGTTTCCTAAATAAGACTTCTTAACTCTTAGGCTTGCAAAACTTGTCAACTGACACAAAGTCAATATTGACTTCATTACTCCCTGCTACGATCAGATGACATGGCAGCATGACTGATGTGGCCACATATTTGCCTAGGAATCACAATGTTTTGGCCACTTATTTTGTTCTCTTTTCCTATTTTTGCTCTCCTTTCTGCAGAATATAAAGCAACTCGTCCTTAACCTCCTGGTGATTTGCCTTCAAAACCAACCCCCAAATGCTAGCAAAGGCGGAACCTCCAGCTTCTTTCTTTCTCTCCCTCACTAAATTTGGTTTGGTCCGAACAACTCCCTCCCTCCTTTTCTCATCCTCTTATCTTTCCCAAAATCCACGAGTTTTACTATGTTCACCTTGATTTAGCCTCGAATGTAACCACACTCCCTTTCTTCTCTCCACGACCTTCCCATTTCTCAAGTCTCAACTTCTAATTTCCACAGCTGATAGTTATGGGATACAGGGCATCCCAGTTGAATTGGCATTAACAATTTGTGGAGCTGATGGCATCAGGGTATTGGCATGGATTGGTGAATTTTTATTTTTGTATTTTGAGCTTCAAAACAGCACTCATGCACAAGGGATTTAGCCTTTGGTCACTTTCTTATGGTAGGTGAGAATAGAAAGGTGGGGAAGCAATGATCTTCCATTGTGTGTGATGGCTTGATGCCGATGGTGTCTGGCTATTGGGGCATTAAGGTGGTATAGAGCGGTGGCAGAACCAGAACAGTCAGTATTGCAAGCACAATTCACAAATTCTATATTAGACCTCATTTGGAGGTATGAGGACAACATGCTCATTTCAACAAATTAAATAAATTTCAAAGACTCCTACGATTCTACGAGGACTATAAATTTAACATGATTTGTCGAATCCTATGTGTACTATTAATTTAACATGAATTGTTCACAGTGCATACCTGTAGATATAAATAAAAGCTTCTGGAATCATTCCAGTGATCGATCCACATAAGTAAGGCCAAAACTTCATGCTGGTTACGACAACTGCATAGTTGAAAATTGTGTAAGGAAAAGGTGAAACTCTGAAGAGAGCAACCACTTTAAATTGATGGAACCAGTCTCCTTCTCCTGCAAGTCGAACCACAGCAGCTGTCTGGGGCCATTTCTTTAACCAGTGCTGCCCATCCAAGAAAAGAAAGATCAGATAGAGCAGGACTGGAGATCAAGTTTCCTAAATAACTATTCAAAATTAGCTAAAACCAAGTATAAGTCTTACATGGATACGCTCACGGAAAAGCAGTCCGACCAAATACGGTAGGACCATTCCGATGGTTGTTCCGACCATAATTATGAGGAAACCAAAATCATAGCCAAAAATCATCCCAGCCAACCACATGGAGGGACCAGAAGGTATGAGGAACACAGGAAACAGGGCAAGAGAAGAAACAAGCACAACAGCAAGAACAGGGCGACCAAAGGCAGTTGCTTCCCATTGCATGATTGGGATTAGAACCTACAGTTAAATTGAAAATTTATCAAATGCTAAAATTCCAATTATCACATGGCGTGTACACTTACAGGACGCCATCTTAAACAGCATGCAAAGCATGAAAAATACGGTCAGAAAAATGGTTTTAGGCATCTAAAACTCCCATGCAAATAAAACTGGTAAAAGAGAACCATCATTTCCTCTGAAAAGTATCAAAAAATGCCCCTTTCTTAGCTTAGGTCATTGTTCATTTTTCTATGGTTATATTTTCCTTTTGCCGGAATTAGCCAAACAACTCAAGGAAATGAATTGCACACACAAATACAATTAACGCCAATTGTGTCATATGCAAAAAAATTAGGAGATAGAAGACATAGAGAGAGAGAGAGAGAATGAGAAGAAAGCTATGGGTAATCAGCCAATACCTTCTCAAAAAGAAACGGGACTCCCCATTTCAAAAAAACGAGAAGCAATATAATAGCAAAAATGCAGCACACAAAGGCTTTGATCCACCAGCTGAAAGTTCTACTCCTGGAAGCTGGCTGAGGTTGTAAGACGTCCATTCCATCTGCAGTCGGTTCATTAGAAACAACTAGCCTAACATATTCACTATCTTCCCTCGGATGTTGCCCAGAGTCAGCTTCATTTTTATCTAGTTCCTTAGACGTGTTTGGCATCTGAACCGAAGAATAGAAACACTTAACAAGACTGAACATAAACAATTACAGCCGCAAAAAGAAGTGCATATAGGAACATGATAGAGATGCAAGAAGAAAGCATGACTTGAGAATTAACTAGGGATGAAGGAACGAACCCGAACAATAACAGCCAAGTAAATATTATAAAAGTCATAACCAGCAGCATGTCCAACTCCAATTTATAACGTTTTTTTTTTAAATGAACTTGGATTCGATTTGGATAAGAAGTGGAAAACCTAACTCTATAGTCCATGAAAACGATCTAAGTAGCTCAACAAGGATCGAAATTCAGCCTACCAAACCCACTCTATCTTGCTTTTTTTATGATTCAGGTAGGTTATTCCTTCGCACATACAACTTTTCTTTTTCCTTTCATAAGAATCAAATGTAAAAGAGAGCAAGGAACAGAAAATAAGAGCAATTCACCTCTCTTACTTGTTTACGGTAAGTTCGAGTTCCAAACACGTCGGAGGAGGAGAAGCGACAGCGGAGACGAGCTCCTCGGCCGGCGGTAGGTGTGCCGGTCTGGCGGGTGGTGGAGGATTGGTTGGTTTGGTTTTTACTTTGAAGGAGAAAACGTAAAGGTCGGGAATTAGGAAAGTTCCAAAGACGCCTACCCCTTTCATAGTGATTAACAAAAATTCAAAAACTCGATTTTTTAAAAATTTTAAAATGAATATAATATAATTTAATTCAAAAAATGAATATAATTTTAATTATTTAAATACTTTTAAATTATTTAAAATTTTATATTTTTAATATTATTATTTCTTAAAAATTAAATAAATCTTGAACTTAATTTATAAGTGATACACATTAACTAGAAAATCACTTAAAGAATTATCATAAATTTAATGAAACTTAATTTAAAATTAATTATAATTGTTTCTTAAATTAAATAAAACTATAAATAGAAATCCCTGGCGTAGCTGGGTACTTAATACAACTTTTTAGTTTAAGAAACACATAGCTTTGGGTAATTTACATTTTAGATAATTATATTTAGCATCAACTTTCATTTACATCATATAAATTGTAATGGTGCTCGGATTTAGTCATATATACATATTCTAATTTTTGTTTGGTTCTTCTTTCAATTCAGTGTGTCCCTTTTCTTAAGTCATAGTCGTCATCATGATCATCATTTCAACCATTTATCTTTTTAATTAACGCATCTCATTCTTGAAAGCATCAACAGTAACAAAATCAGATGAATGACCCTTAAATGAATTATCCTTCATTTCTTCTGTGACTTGTCCTGGACACTGTCTCATATTTGTACTCTTCTCTATCTACTGCGACATCAAGACATCGATTCGGTAGTATAGACCCTTATAATGGAGGCGTGGGCCCCACGATACATAATGTTAGTATACTGAAAGAAGACAAAAATTTAAACTTGGAGCTTGAGAGCATCACGTCGGATATTGTCTTTCTCCCACATAAGGATGAAAAATTGCATAAATGACAGATATATCATACACAAAAGCTACCTTCATTTTCTTAAAAATTCACAATTCTTATAAAAAAATTAAATTCAAATTATTGCTCAAAATGTCATGTAGAATTAATTAATTAGGCTTGACTCTCAATTAGTCCCTAGCGGAGTCGCCAAACTGTCGCGACCATTTTTAAAACTGGGTGTAAAAATAGCCTGACGATTAATTTTTTTGGAAATTAGGGTTTTTGTCCATTTAATTCATTTAATCTTGAAAGATTAATGTTTTCCGTTTTAAATTTAATTTCTCTTTATTTATTTTTAAAAATTAATTTGGAGTCACCACCAGTCATTTTGGTAGACCGGACACCATAAAAACGAATCAAAGATTCTTTCTTTTAAAATTTGGGTTCGGGAGTCGGTTATGTGTAGGGAAGGATTGGCACCCCTACAAATGCCCGTTATTGGTACCTTATTAATTTCACGTGGCATTTTGAGCAATAATTTGAATTTAATTGAATCCTCAATTGTTAACTGAATTTTATTTCGAATGGAAATATCATTTTGTAAGAAAATATATTTTTAGTGAATACAAGTTTTGAAACATCCAATTACTTTAGGATACTTCGATTTATATTCAAAATGTATCTCAACACAAAAGGTTTTAATGCATGATCATTTATTTTCTTATCAATTTTAAGTTCAAACCTAATTAGGGCTCCAATTAATTTAATTAATTAAGAAAATTATGAATATTATCAAGTTTATGGTTTATGAGATAACACCCAAACAATTGGACACTACCCATACTAGGCCCTAAATTAATAATATTCCTAATTATTTGGTGTTACTAACTACTTATGTCATATCTTAATTTCATTTTAATTAAACTAACTAAGTGATTTCATTATTCCAAGTTCAAATGAAGTATTAAATATTCAACTAAAATATTCCTTTGATTAACATCTCATTGCAATGAGACGCTAATCAACTTAGAATATTCAAATTTACATTTAACATTCATTTTATTTCCTACAATTATCATCCTATTTAAATTGTTTGATTTAAATAAAAGAACCTAAATACTAAAGGCTCTAAACAATTAGTATTTATTCTAAGTGACTAATTCGTTTAACTAACAAAACTATATACTAATTTTAAAATATGCAACACATACATTTAATTAGATCAATTAAATAAAGCAATTAGACACATAGAATGGACTGAATTGAACTATTATTAAAATTATGTACCAATGTACAAAGTAAATGGGACTAAAATGAAATATATTGAAGCTTGAGAGCCCAATTACAAGAAATGGAAAAGAAGGGTGTGGGTCCTTCCTGCCCGAACCGACTCGGCCACGCGGGTCAATGAACCCGACATCAAAACGGTGCTATTTCTTATGGCCTATTTAAGGGTTGGATTGAGTCGAACTCGGTCATTTGACCAGTTTCACTTTCTCTCTAACTCTCCTCTCTCTTCCAAACTCTATCTACGCAAACACATTTAAATCCAGAAAAAGATCATAACAACGGATCAAAACTCATTTTCACCCATGTTCTTCGTATGTTCATTCATTTTTAGTCATTTAATAAAAAACCTAACCCCAGTCACACTTTTGTGTTTATTGACCACCGTCCCAACTCCGACCACCGCGTGAGTCGGTGCCGGCCGCCGCAAGGCAATTTCTAGAAATTGCTCGCCAAAACCCTAACATTAAAATTTTCATTTTTTTCGATTTCAAACTAAATCCCCTAATCTAACCCGATCTATCTGGATCTCTCATCTTCAACCACCTAAAACCTAGGCTACTCGTTCTTGGCCACTCATTTTCAACTCTGACCACCGCGCATAAACCACTCTGGCGACGCTTTGACTCACTCCGAGATAAGACACAATTTTTTTTTATTTTTTAGATCTATTTTCTTGGGTTTTTCTAACTTATTTCGTATTAATCTTGCAGGAAATTTTAAAAGGGATTGAAGATTTACCTTCGATATTGTACCGACAAGGTTCTGGCAATCTTACTTCGGCCACAGGCAAACTTTCGACGACCTCTTAACTTTCCGACGATGTTTGGCAGATCAGATCCTCCACGGCGGTTCAATTACCGAGCCGGTTCAATTTCCCAATGGGTAATATCTCTCTCCTATTTTAATATTATTTAATATATCTATTATTATTTTTAATGATTGTAATTAAAGAAGCTAACATTTCTCTCTCTTAGTATTTATAGGGGATTAGACGATGACGTCACAGCATGATGTCAGCGAAGAGGAAAATCAAGATTCACGTGAAATTAAAACAGGCAAATGAGAGACCACCATGTGTCAAGAAATGGGCGGGAAAGTTTGGCTTAGTGACATTTTATGTTTGTTGGGCTAAGGTATTTTGGATTTGGGCGGGAATGACTTAGAACAATTGTATATTGGGCTTATTTTTTATCTTTGGGCTTTTATGTATATAATATGGATAATGTGATGAATTTTTGGACTAATATCTATTTATTTAAGGGATTTATTATATTAGACTTTATTTATTTATTTATTTATATTTTTGGTTTTAATTATATTGAAATATAATATATATGGGTACTCGAATAAAATTCGTGTATTACAAGATGGGTTAAAGACTCAGTGTGTGCTCTTAATGCATCAAAAGGATGATCAAACATAACAAAAATTAATGATTATGGCATTAAACAGTCAAACATCAAGATTTCAAACATGAATCAACATGAATGACATACATGCTAGTAAGTTCTAACTACCTACCCATCCACTAATCACCAAACAGTTCGGATTCTCGGAACTGTGAAATATTTGTATGCCATCAAGATGCATAATTATCTCTTCCGAAGATAGAACCAATGGGATGTGGAATTATTCGTAAAATTATCAAGATTTGGATGCGAAATTATCTTCTTAAAAGAAGAACCATCAAGACTTCCTCATACAAACCAAACCATATGCATATACAAAAATTTTGATATATGCATATAATGGGAAAAAATCAAAAACTATTCGTTATAGAGTTCTTACAAATTTTAAAAGCATTTAGTATCCAGATTAAATGTTCAATTATCATGACATGTGAAATTTAATCATATAAGACATGCATACTCCAAAATATAACTAGAAATCATACTTAACAAACAAAGCATACAAGATTCTCATGCACTCACGCATTCCAGTAACATAAATTAAATAAACATCCATGACATAAGGCTCATGATCATTTATTTTTAAACATCAAACAAAATATAGCACTAGTACGAGGAACACACCTCTAGCAAGCAAATCTTGAAAACCTATTATGCACGTTTCCTACGACTAACTGTACTAGGTCCAACAACATAAGATCATACGAGTCAATAAACAATATGTAAGTAATTTACATCTTAACCCTTAATACAAATTTAATAACTAAAAATCTAATTATCTTACGTGTAACTTTCGACATATGTAACTTATTTGGCGTAACTGGAGATCGAACTAGAGAGTAACAATCACCTTCACAATAAAATAATGTCTATCAATACAAGAGAAGTAGTAAGAACTTAAAGTAGTATAATAAATCTAATACGATAATTGAAGGCTTAAACGGAGGGTTTTGAGTTGAAATTTGGCAAAATGGATAATGAAATCGGAATTAGGGGTCAAATTTAGCTAGGTGGGATCAACAAGTCAAATTCAACGATCAATGATTAGAGGTCAACAGCCTAGGTGGGCTTGAATCAACACAGATCGACTAGTCAACGATTTAGGTATGAGTTATGTGTCATATGTTGGATTGATTCATGGGACTGATTCAGGTCAAGGTTAATTGGGCATATCATGGCTCAAGCTTGTTCCATAGCAGTTGTAGGTTGGCTATTATCTTGGGCTCGATTAGGTCACTAATGGACTGAGTCTTTCGGCTCAACACAAGGTTGGCATTGTTCAAAGAAAATCTAGCAAAAAAACATTCCTAAACTGCATCTACTTAAACTTGATGATAATCGACAGAAAAGGAGAGGACTAAATCACCAGAAACGAGAGTAATCTTGTAAAAAAGTGTTTGAAATAAAAAAATATAAAAAAATATTTGTAACAACCACAACCTCCATTCAACAATCCCAAGAACTGACTGAATGAAGGAACAACATACTTGAAAACCAACTCTATTTGTGGGTGGATGAATGAGACTGTAAAAGAAGTCAAGCGATCAGCATCAAATTTACGATGGTTGGAGCAACTTCGAGTGAAATTAATCCTAAATTCAGACTCAGAAGACTAAGATGGTGTGGACTAGTCATTTTAGTGATTTACAGTCGCCGGCGACAACATTCAATACAATGATCAATGACGGTCGAGGACTAATCGATGATAAACTAGTTGAGAAAAATATATAGGAAAGAGGAGAAAAAGAAAATTGAAAAATAAAGAGATTTTGTAACCCATGAACCCAGCTCAAGAGAATCAACCCAATTTAGGAAGTTATTATTGAAAACTTTCCCCTCAAGAAATGTTTTTAGGTTAAAATAATTTATAATTCGAGGTGAATGATTAAATACGTAAAATCAATAAATATACCAATTGTTATAAAACTCAATCCTTTAATTAAAGTTCAGATAGTTAATAAAATATCTGAAAACAAATTTATAAATGTATGCATCGAATAAATCCCAAATTATAACAGTTTCAATGTTCGAATTACATAATTATCACAAAACATAAAATAATAATTTGAAAGTCTAAATAAAATAGTTCATAGTGATGATCAATTATCCGAGTAAAATGCGAGATGCTCCAAGTACCGAGCCGCCTATAAAGTCAGGGATATCTGAAAGAGAAAGTATGGGGGTGTAAGCTAAAGAACTTATCGTGTCTCTAGAGTGCAAGCAAACACAAACAAAATAATATTTTATTTTTCTATAAAGTCTTTTGAAAACACTTTCAGTCTGATAAATCTAAATCATAATAATATGATGTCTGATGCATGACTAAAGATCCGACTATCTGATATCATACATAGTGGAGGTTGCCCTCGCTAGAGTGGAGGTTTCCCTCACCAGAGTGGAGGTTGCCCCCACTTTTTCCAAACACATTTCCAATCCTATGACTCATGATATGATTTGTAAAGTCATAGATATGAACTCTTACGAGTGTTTCATTTTCGAAAATTCCTTGCTTGATTTAAAAACACAATTTAGTATGTCATGCATGATGTTTCAAAATATTATCAAATCACAATCAGATAATAAATCAAGCAAGCAAGAAAAAAATATCATTTATAGCACAAGAAGAAACACACCTTAAAAAACAATAGCTCTAATACCGAGAAGGGCGAGTTTCACGCTCAGATCTAGCTGAATCAGAACCTATAAGGTATGAATTCTATATTAATACTATCATCAAGCCACCAACTAAACACAACTAATCTGAAAGCGTACTCAAGAAAAGATCTCTAAGAACATGGACGGTCAGTCCGAACAACTAGAGCTAACTCGTCGGCCTCGGAGACATAACACATGAACATATGGATATTTCAAATTAGATTCCATAGATCACAACTCTTCACATACTAAGTACAAAATAATTGGATATAGCAAAACAAAGTTTTCGGGTTCGAATTTGACAAAACAGGCAGCGGATTCAGACTCAGGACGTAAAAAAAGGTCAAGATGAAGGTTGTTCGAAAAGTCAACTCTTAGTCAACTTTGGTCAAAGTCAAAGTCAACTATTTAAAGTCAACTCTAACATTCAAAGGTTAAACCGGTCAAACGTACAAGGTCAAAGGTCAACATGTCAATCAAACGGGTCAACAGGTCGAGTCGGTTAAATGGTCAAGGTTAAAACCGGTCAGAAATCAAGTCCGGTTTAGTTCACTGGCCAATAGTCCAGTCCAATTGAGCCGGTCCGGTTCTCAAACTAGTTCAAGACTTCAAGTCATGAACATGGGTCCAGTTCAGATGGTTCGGTTTAGCTTATGCAACCGGTTCAGATTCAAGGGTCCAATTCACATGCCCAACGGTTTGGCTCAACACAAGCACATGGCCCACTGGTTTCATAATTGGGTTCATTCTTTCCATTGGGCCCACAAAAAACACAGATTTGAGCTCAACCAAAATATGCACAACCCACTCCCAATACACATTGCTGAAACTAAGGCTAGGGTTTACAGAACCCAAATGGCAGTAACTATGGATGCACATCGGTGACGAAAAAAAACTATGACAACGACGGTGGTGCAACAAGCAAGGTGGTAGGGCGACAACGACAGCGCAACAACACGACATCAACAGCTCCATCATAGACGACAACCACAGAACGAAACTCATGAAATTATTTCGGCCAAACAATAAACAAGGTTTGTTAAACAAACAACAATCAAGGGACCACAACAAACCCACTGAAGAAAAGACAAAGCTAACCTAAACACAATGAACAGAGAACGACGGCGGTGGCGCAAGCAACGGACAAGAGGACGACGACGATGTATAGAGCTCAAGTGAAAACCAAAAGGTTTCTTTCAAATTTCGAGCAAACAACGCAATATGGTGTTGATGTTCTGAACGAAAGACGACTAGGGATTGATCGATTGCTTGCCGGAAAACAAAGGGGGAGGGTGGGGGAAGCGTTACTTTGAAAGGAGGAAAGGCTAGGGAGAGAGTGACTGCAAATGTGTAAAAGGGCATATGAAAATCTGCTTGATTTCTGATAACATGGGTTAAATACACAACTTAATGGGTAAAATACGAAGTAAGACCTCCAAATAACTTATGGTTTACACAAAGGAACACAAGCTTTAATTGAATTACAAAAAGACCCCTCAAATTCCTATTTTGCTCAAATAAATTCTTAAATTGAAATTAAGGGTTTGCTTTATAAATTCCTAAATGTTAGGGTTTTCAATTAATTTTTTTTATCAAATTAGGGTTTAATGATTAGGGAAAAAATTGGGGTGTTAAAGATTTCTAGGAATATAATGTCCAGAAGCGATGTCGTTATGGGCGGTAGGTCTAAAAGAAGGAAGCCTAAAATAAGGGTAAAAGAAGGCAATATCAATATGGCTGTTAGATTAGGTATAATAAAAATCTAAGTCATTGGATTAAAAAATAAAAAATTAGATTACAAAAAGGGTAAAAGGGATAGAAGGTTAACTGATTAAACTTATAGAAAGAAAAAGAGGGACAGAAAAAAGGGGAAAAATAAAATGTGATTTTTTTTTACAAACCCAAACTTTCCTTTCATCCATCTTCATCAACCCTGATTTCTTTGAGTTTGAGTTGGAGTAGAGTTGTAACCCCCTCGTCTCGGCCTGGGCGACCGACCGGTCCGAGTGGGTCACACGGGGAAAATCGAAGTGAAACCCGTTAAGGCTCCACTTCGGTTAACGACCTTAGAAAATTTTCTTTTACACTATTATCTTGTTTAAAGGCTTTAATATATTCTATGTGAAACAACGACAGCGGAAGCAACAAGCGAGGCGAACAACCAAACAACAATTTAAAAACAACCCATTTTAGCTTATACTACAGACTGTATCGCTACACTCAAAGAGGGTATCGATACTCCTTGACTAGGTCAACTAACCAAAGTCAACTCGAGGAGACCGTATCGGTACACTGGTTGTCCGTACCGATACGCCCTCAACGATCAACTTTTCGTGGTCAACGCTACGAAGACCGTTTCGATACACCTAAGCCCGTTCCGATACCCTCAATTTCTCATCAAAATCTCTGATTTCCAGTAGCAAAAACGGTATCGGTACGCCTTCCCGAGTATCGAAACGCTTGGCCTGAAACAAGAAGGCCGTATCAATACGGGCCCAACAGTATCGATACCCCTGACTCGATCACACAGGTTTTAGCTGGTTAAGGCACAAAGGCTGCCTCAAAGACACAAACTAGGTCCTCCAACATGCATGCATAAACTCTAGAGGCATACACCCTATTGCAAGAATGATCAAACACACAACATTCATGAAAAGGCCATACATTCAAAGGAACCAAGCATTCACCATAAAAAGACATACATTGCATATCAAGGTTTCATGCTTTAGAACAAAACATACACAAAAGCATAAAGATAAGGGCACAAGGCCAACACACGTGGCATGAACAAACCACAACCAAACATCAACATACTAGAGGAGTCTAAACAAGCTCCTTAACACAAGCAACATACACAAATCCCCATTGCTTATCTATTACATCTTTTAACTTAAAAGTTCATACTTAAAGGTTAAGATAGCACACTTTGAGGCCTTTCTTCTTGCACAAGCAACCCACGACCTAAAGATCTACATTGTCGAACAAAAGAGAGCGTAAGCGTAAAGCTTAGTGAGGGTAAGCTCATAAAACAAACCTCGACAATGCAGGGTCTAAGCACGAGCAACATACCCAAGGATGAATGCATGTTTCCTTACCTTCGGAACCACATGAATCAAATATATGAAATGTATGAACATAACATAATTATCATGCCATGCTCAACATGTCCACAATACAATCATAAGGAAACACATTTAACAAACCGTATTGGCACCTAGCTATGACCCGAATACGCGGATAACAACCGTTGGAACTCACATCCAACAACTCAACCATTACATTACCTCTCGGTGGGATTACACTCATCACCGATTCACGCGGAGGGCATTCCACTCATCCTCACGCCTCGTCGATGGTATTCCACTCATCACCGACTAAAATATAAATGAAGATTTCGGGGCGTACCCGTACTCCATCTTGGTGACTACCATCACCAAGACCACGCGCGCATTTTGACACTCGTGTGCACACTAACATCTTAATGATCGATCATTTGTACCCTGCATACTAGTGCCAATACTAACTCACCACAAGGTCATCATAATACAATGTTCTTACCATTTCCCGTGCCTAGCACATAGCCACCATGATTTACCATCATGCACTCACATTTCATTAAACGCATGCATATCACAATGCATAAATGAATCCTCATGCCTCATCACAACACATATGCACAAAATTCATAGCAACATCATTCACATTTAATGCATGAGGCATAACACAACATTTAGAAGTTCAACCAAAGTCTTCTAAACTAAAGGTTGAGATTAGACTACCAATCTAATCCCAACTCTAGGCGGGTTTACCAAGCTTAACCTAGGTCCACATGCTCGAACCAAACATTTTGAAAACCAAATTAAAATTGAAGAACCACTCACCGACTACTCTAAGCTCAACAAACTTTAACCGATCAAACTTCCAAGCTTCTCGGATTCAAATGTGAGGCTTCACCAACACAATTCCTTGTTTTTAAACAATCAAATACACTCTATTAATCACCAAAACAAACACAAACCACTGTTGTAAACTCAGAACACCAATCAAGCTCAAATTCAAGCCAAGAACGCTCTCAAAACCCACATTTTCGTGCAGCCAAAAAACCCAGCAAGGAACTCCCATTTACAACATCAAATTCAACATCCAACACTCCCAAAAATCCTTTAAACATAACCTAACCATCATCCCTCAAGTTCTTATCCAAAACAGCCCCAAAGACCTATTTTAAAGCACTCTAAAACCCCACTTAAACCCAAATCCGAAAATCAGTTTAAAACCATTCAAAATTTAGATATGTTGGACCATTTGGGTTACTAAACACTTATCTAACTTCAAAGAATCAAAACCTCGATCAAAAGTCAATAAAGTTTGGATTTTTATTCTTTGAACTTATAAACACAAAACACAAAACAATGGGTTTCATTTAAAACTAGGAACATGAGTAGTAAGGGGGAGATGAGGACAACTCAAAAACGTAATTACCTTTCAAAAATCTTCAAGGATGAAGCAAGGAGGAAATGGAATAGTAACTTGAGAGGAAGGGAAAAACTTGTCGTTGGTTTTGAAAGTGGGTAGGGAAGAAGATGATGAAATTGGGTTTTTTTATTTGTTTTGTTTTATTTTTAAAGCCAAAAGTCATTTTTACCCTTAATGAAAATGGATAATCACAATAGTGTAAAATCCATGGCCATTTGGTTTAATCTAAAACAAGTCCAACATATTTTTATTTGTTTTGAAAATACAAGGCCCAAAATTATATTTTAATAATTTAATTTCACCCGACCCCTAAACCCGGGTGTTACAACTCTCCCTCACTTAAAGAATTTTGTCCCCGAAATTACCTGACGGAAACAAGTACGAAAACTGCTCAAGCATATCAGCTTTCCTCTCCCACATGGCCTCTTTCACACCTCTATGTCGCCATAACACATTGACCAACTCTATGGTCTTACCACGCAACACCTTGCTATCAAAAGCAAGTATCTCAACCGGCTCTTCATTACAAGAAAAATCCGGATTCAGTTCTATCTCCTCAACGGGCATAACGTGAGACGGATCCGATCTATATCTCCTAAGCATCGACACATGGAAAACATTGTGGATCTTCTCTAACTCTGAAGGCAATCTCAAATGATAAGCTACTGGCCCAATCTGCTCAACTATCTCATACGGGCCGATAAACCTCAGACTCAACTTGCCTTTCCGGCCAAATTGCATTACCTTCTTCCACGGAGACACTTTCAGAAACACCTTCTCACCCACTGAATACTCAATCTCTTTTCTCTTCAAACCTGCGTAAGATTTCTGACGATCGGAAGCTGCTTTTAGACGGTCACAAATCAACTTCACTTTATCGGTAGTTCCCTTAAGAAAATCCAGCATAGGTAACAACTTCTGACTCGTTTCGGCCCAACAGATCGGAGTCCTACATCGCCTACCATACAATGCCTCATAAGGAGCCATTTGGATACTAGCCTGGTAAATGTTTTTGTAAGCAAACTCGACTAAGGGTAAATGTTTCTCCCACGAACCCTAGAAGTCAATCACACAACAATGGAGCATATCCTTTAATACATGTATCACTCACTCTGACTGACCATCTGACTGCGGATGATACGAAGTACTGAAATGCAAACGACTACATAGGGCACTATGCAAATAACCCTAGAACCTCGATGTGAATCTCGGATCTTTGTCTGATACAATAGACTTCGGAACTCCATGCAATCTCACAATCTCACGAATGTACAAATCTGCCAACTTGTCTAGAGAATCTGTGATGTTCACTACTAAGAAATGGACACACTTAGTGAACCTATCAACTATCACCCAGACAGAATTCTTCTTCGAAAGAGACAATGACAACCCTGACACAAAGTCCATAGTGATTCTTTCTCACTTCCATTCCGGAATTTTCAAAGGCTGTAACAAACCTGAAGGAACCTGATGTTCTGCCTTTACCCTCTGACAAACCATGCAACAACTCACATACTCGGTTACATCCTTCTTCAAACCAACCCAGAAATAATCACTCTTCGGATCTCGATACATCTTAGTACTGCCCGGATGCATAGAAAAAGGACTCGAATGTGCTTCACTCAGAATCATACGTCTCAACTCAACATCTTCAGGTACTACAACTCTGTCTCTAAAACACAACACATTCTCATCACTAAAACTGTACTCTATCGGTCTACCTTCTACAATGTCTTGAACATGTGAAGCTAAAGATACATCTTGCAACTGTTTCTCTCTGATCATCTGAATCAACGAAGGCTTCACTTGCAACTCTGTAATCAAACCACCGTCCCCTGATACACTCAGCCTAGCAAACATAGCCCGCAACTCAAATGCAACTTTTCTGCTCAACGCATCAGCCACTACATTTGCCTTACCCGGATGGTACTCAATAGTCAAATCATAGTCTTTCAACAACTCAAGCCATCTTCTCCGCCTCAAGTTCAACTCTCTCTGAGTCATCAGATACTTCAAGCTTTTATGATCAGTGTAAACCATGCATTTCTCACCATACAAGTAGTGACGCCAAATCTTCAACGCAAACACAACTGTTGCTAACTCAATGTTGTGCGTAGGGTAGTTCTTCTCGTGCACCTTCAACTGTCTCAAAGCATAAGCAACAACTCTCATTTCTTACATCAGAACACAACCTAAACCTACGTAGGAAGCATCGCTATAGATCACGAACTCTTTCCCTGAAACTGGCTGTACTAATACTGGAGCATTCGTCAAAGCCTCTTTCAACTTCTCAAAAGCACTCTGTCGCGCATCTGACCACTCAAACTTAACTCCTTTTTGCAACAATTTAGTCAACGGAGCAGCTACTCTAGAGAAACCATCAACGAACCTCCTATAGTAACCAGCTAGTCCTAGGAAACTCCTAATCTCTGTCACTGACTTAGGTTGTTTCCACTCAACAATGGCTCCAATCTTCTTCGAATCAACTCGGATACCTTCAGTTGATACCACATGGCCAAGAAACACAACCTCTCTGATCCAGAACTTGCATTTACTCAACTTAGCATACAACTGATTACTCATCAATC
This sequence comes from Hibiscus tridactylites, assembly GCA_958450335.1. Classification (NCBI taxonomy): domain Eukaryota; kingdom Viridiplantae; phylum Streptophyta; class Magnoliopsida; order Malvales; family Malvaceae; genus Hibiscus; species Hibiscus tridactylites. The sequence continues at coordinate 54,524,604 of OY288268.1, read as the reverse complement.
TCTACAAAACAAGTCCCAAATGCTCATCATGTTCTTCTTCTGATCTCGAGTACACAAGGATGTCTTCTACGAAAACAACTACAAATCGGTCTAGATAGTCTCGGAAAACTCTGATCATCATGTCCATGAAAGCTGCTGGTGCATTTGTGAGCCCAAACGGCATCACAAGAAACTCATAATGGCCGTATCTAGTCTTAAAAGTTGTCTTCAGAACATCACATTCTTTTACCTTCAACTGATAGTACCCTGATCTCAAATCTATCTTCGAAAACACTAAGGCACCTCTCAACTGATCAAACATGTCATCTATACGAGGCAACAAATACTTGTTCTTTACTGTCAACTGGTTCAACTACCTGTAGTCGATACACATACTCATACTGTCATCCTTCTTCTTCACAAACAACACGGGAGCACCCCAAGGCGAACTACTAGGCCTAATAAAACCTCGGTCTAACAACTCCTGAAGCTGACTTTTCAACTCTTTCGGAGCCATACGGTACGGAGCAATAGAAACTGGAGTAGAACCTGAACCAGTCTCAATCACAAACTCTACATCTCTGTCAGGAGGCAAACCCGATAACTCTTCTAGAAACACATTTGATAATCACAAAATGTCCATCAACCTATGAGCCTCTAAAGCCGACACAATGTTCGACAAGAACTTAACATTCTCGCCTACTACCACTACCTCGTATTCATCAAAAAGCTTCAACGAAATTCTCTTTGTCTCAAAATCTACACTAGCTCTATGCTCAACCAACCAATCCATACCCAAAATGATATCAAATATGTAGAACGGAAGCTCCATCATATCAACAGGAAACACATGACCCTGAATCTTCAGCGGAGACCTCCTATACACCCGTCTAACTACAACTGTCTCACCGAAGGAACTAGTCACATGCATCCCTATGTCTAAAATCTCAACAGGTATGTCTAACTTCTTTGCATGCTCACTCAAAATGTAAGAATGCGTTGAACCCGAATCAACTAAGGAAAGCAAAGACATGGACTGTAACTCGAAATTACCTGCTATCACATATGTGTCATTCCCTGCCTCTCTCTGTGCGTAGACTCTAGCTGGTCCACCGGCCTCTGGCTGAACTGCCACTACATTAGCAAGATTCCTTGGTGCCTCTATCCTAGGCGCATCAGCCCTCGACTGGAAGTAACCACGACTGCGCCCACGGCCTCTCTGATAGTCGATCGCTCTCGTAGGAGCCTGTGCCTGAATCGGTGCCTGTGCCGCCTGATGCAGACACTCTCTTCTAAAGTGGTCTCTCGATCCACAGTTCCAGCAAGCATGATAGTTTCCCCAACACTTTCCTGAATAATGTCTCCCACATCGGGCGCACTCAGGCAAACGCCCTCCAGCTCTCTGGCCCCGATAGCCTCTACCGTGGTGGCCACTGTCACGCCTATGATCAAACTGCTGTCCACTGCCCCGATGCCTCTTGGCATCACCACGATCAAAGTTGTTGTGCCTCTTCCCTGAACTGGATCCTCCCGAACGCTTGGTCAGCCCCAAGCTATGCTCGATGTCCTTGACCCTAGAGACCAAGACATCAAAATCAGAATAATCAGTAGCCAAGGTGTACCTCCTGACTTCCTTATGAAGTCCATACCTGAACGGATCACAACGATCCCTCTCAGTAGGAACCAACTCTAAAGCATACTGACTCAGTCGGACAAAGCGGGTCTCATAGTCTTTCACTGAGGTGTCTCCCTGAACAAGAGCCATGAACTCCCGCTTCTTCTCATCTAAATATCTTGGGCCCAAATACCTCTTTTTGAAAACAGCCTCAAAGAAATTCCAACTGATCTCGGCCACAGGCACGCTGGTAGTAATGGTGACCCACCAGGTGTAGGCATCACCCTGAAGCAACGAAACTACACAGCCCAACTTACGAGCCCCAACACATCCCATCTGAGCCGAAATACGGACTGTCTTCTCCAGCCATAACTCTGATCTGTCAGGCGTAGATCCCCTGAACTCATCTGCTTCGAGGCTACGAAGCCTCTATAAGGGTAAGCTAGCATCATCTCATCTTGGCTGAGCTGTGGCCTGAGCTCCGACAATTGTTGCCCGAAACGCTCCCGCTATAGCTTGAACTAGCAGAGCCATATCTATCCCTGCAGGACCTTGGCCACCCTGGGCAACCTGAGGTCCCGCTCCCTCAGCTCTAGCCTCGCCTTCCACATCAGGCTGAGGAGGTGGTGGTGGTGGAGGAGCTCCGACTCCAACAGCAGACTCTTCCATAGGATCCTCTACTCCAACCATCGGCTCATTAACAGGAGCCGCAACATGGGGTTCCTGACGAACCAGCCTGGGTCTACCTCTAGGCCTCGACATAACTGCTCACAGATAACAACTACAACAACAACATACAAAATAGGTTTAGCAAGGGCAAGGGTCCAAGTGGCTCAAGTATGTTTCCCTCACTTAAAAATCTCTTTTTCCGATGTAATAGAAGCAATGAGACTCTACTCAACATGATTCAAACAACACACACATACGATCAATTAAGCAGACATCAAAGCATACTTGATAAGCAAGCAAACATACTTACATGGCAAGCAAACATCGTGCAATTGCAATACAAGAATTCAACTTACCTCACTTACCTGCCCGAGGTCTCGAAAACCTCGGGCTCTAATACCAACAAGTGTAACCCCTCATCCCGGCCTGGGCGACCGACCGGTCCGAGTGGGTCACATGAGGAAAATCGAAGCAAAACCCGTTAAGGCTCCACTTCGGTTAACGTGTAACCCCCTCGTCCCAATCTGGTCGGATGACCGGTCTGAGTAGACTACACGGGGAAAACCGAAGAGAAACCCGTTAAGGTCCCACCTCGGTTAGCAACCCTAGAAAAATTCCTTCTAATTTAGTCTTGTCTAAAGGCATATCGTTACTTAAGTGATCACGGCAGCGGGAAACAACAAGGAAGAAACACGACCGAACCCAACATAACAAGTTAAGAAGCCCATTTTAAAGTTACAAGGCAGGCCATATCGAAACACCTGTCAAGGGTATCGATACGCCTTGACCAGGTCAACAGCCATCAGTCAACACATGAAGACCGTATCGATACAGCCCTTGAGCGTATCGATACACCCTTCTCGGTCAACATCTCGTGGTCAATGAGATAAAACCGTACCGATACGCCAAAGTCTCCTGAAAATCTCAGAATTCCAGTGAGCTTTGGGCATATCGATGCACCCCCGAGTATCGGTACCCCTAGCCAAAACTGTGTCCCAGAGTGTAGGACCGTATTGATACGGCCCTTAGGCATATCGATACGCCCTGCACTGCAAGACACTAAATTGCAGCAAAACAACACAAAACTCAACTCTAAAAGCATTTTGAGACTTCCCTAGCCACACTCAAACATACATACAACACCTATCAACCAAAATCTAAACGTACGAGGCACCCAACATGAACAAACATCATTCAACCAAGGAATTCATGTATTCATTCAAAAGGGGGCATACATAGCATATATGAGGTTCATGCCTTAGCAAACAAACATAAAACATTCATATAAGGCAGTTTAAACATGGTTTTACAGGCCAAGCATGGCATCCAAAAGCCAAGGCAACACGAGCATTTAAAGGAGTCTAACACGCTCCTAAACAAACCAACACTCAACATACTTCAAAGGCATCACACCACAATTACATGTCCCATTGCTTGACCATTACATCATAACTAAAATATCCATACTTGTTAGCTAAGATAGCACCACAAGGCACACTTGGAGTCCCCTTCTTGCACTAGCAACCCACGAGCTACTGATCTGCATTGTCGAACAAAAGAGAGCGTAAGCATAAAGCTTAGTGAGAGTAAGCTCATTAAAACAAACCTCGACAATGCAGGGTCCAAGCACGAGCACAACAAGGTAAATACATGATCTTACCTTCGATCCACAAGAGCCGAAATGTCAATGATGCATGAACAATTATCCAATAATATGTCATGCTCAACAAGTTCAAATCCACATCATATGTAAACACATATAATAATCCAAATAGGAAAACACATTCCATATCATATTGATCACATATCAACTCATATTGGCACCTAGCTATGACTCGAATACGCGGATAAACACGTTGGAACTCACATTCAACAACAACTTTACCTCACGGTGGGATTACACTCATCACCGTTCTCGCGGAGGGGATTCCACTCATCCTCACGCCCCGTCGATAGAATTACACTCATCACCGACTATCATATACATAAGAAGAATTTCCGGGCGAACTCGTACTCCATCTTGATGACTACCATCATCAAGACCACGCGCGCATTTGACTCACGTGTGCACACTAACATCCTAATGATCGATCATTTGTACCCAAGCATACTAGTGCCAACATTAAACCAAATCCACAACATCTCATAACACTTCCGTACTTAGCACGTACTCACCATGATCACAATCATGAACAATCCACATGCATATCACAATGCATCAATATCATGCCTCAACATATATGTATAACACATTTATACACAACCATCACCCACACAATCATCATGAGGCATAAACACTAATTAAATAGTGCAACCAAGGTCTCTAATTAAAGCTTAGGATTAGGCTACCACTCTAATCCTAACTCTAGGTGGGTCTACCAAGCCCAACCTAGTCCACGTGCTTGAACCAAATACTTAAAACCATTTTTAAAACATTAAACCACTCACCTTCACTTCCAAGCTCAACTATCAAGCAACCAACACCTTCAAGCTTCCGGATTCACTTCCGAGGTCTCACCGATGTCGAACCTTGATTCTAATCAAACCCAAACCCAAACAAAACAAAACACCCACAATCAATTACTAGTCATCGGGACAACCTGGATTAACATTTCCAAGCAATTTAACACCCAAATTCATGCTCAAAACAGAATTCCCGAGCAGCCCTCAAGACCCACTGAAATCTTCCATTTCAAACAACCAAACGATCATCAAACACACCCAAAGTGACCCTCATATACCATACTAACATCAGCCCTCAAATTCCAACATAAAACAACCCTAAAAAAACCATTCCAAAACCCTTCAAAAACCCTCATTAAACCCAAATCCGAGAAACTTAACAAAACACTTTAAAAATCATATATGTTGGACTTCAAGGTTCATAAACAACATATCTAACATTATTAAATCAAAACCTTAAGTTAAAAACAATAAATATATCATTTTTATTCAAATCCCCCAACAACTCAATTTCTAAAACTTGGACCAAAATGAAAACTAGTTGTACTTCCAAAGAGAGGAAGATGAGAGCAAGTTGGAAATGTAGTTACCTTTTAAAACCGAGCCAAAATGAAGAGGGGATGAAATGGAATAGTGAAAGGGGGAGGGGAGCTTCACTTGTCGTTAGTTTGTGTTTTGGAGAAGAAGATGGTGAAATTGTTTATTTGAAAATGGTTTTATTTGGGAAGACTCACTATTTACAAAAATGCCATTAAAATGGCTATTGGGCTTTGTCATCAAAATTTTGGTCCAACTCTTCAATTAAATTTTGCAAAACTAAATCGAGACATTATTTTATTTATTTATTTCACCCGACCCCCAGACCCGGGTGTTACATAACGACCCTAGAAAACTTTCTTTTACATTATTATCTTGTCTAAAGGCTTTAATACAACCTATGTGAAACACCGACAGCGGAAGCAACAAGCGAGGCGAACAACCAAACATCAATTTAAAAACAGCCTATTTTAGCTTATACTGTAGACCGTATCGATACACTCAAAGAGGGTAACGATACGCCTTCACTAGGTCAATTGACCAAAGTCAACTCGAGGAGACCGTATCGGTACACTGGTTGACCGTACCAATACGCCCTCAACGGTTAACTTCTCGTGGTCAATGCTACGAAGACCGTATCGATACACCCAAGCCCGTTCCAATACCCTCAATTTCTCGTCAAAAGCTCAGATTTTCAGTAGCAAAAATGGTATCGGTACGCCATTCCGAGTATCGAAACGCTTGGCCTGAAACAAGAAGGTTGTATCGATACGGGCCCAACCGTATCGATACCCCTGACTCGATCACACAGGTTTTAGCTGGTTAAGGCACAAAGGCTGCCTCAAAGACACCAACTAGGACCTCCAACATGCATGCAAAAACTCTAGAGGCATACACCCTATTGCAAGAATGATCAAACACACAACATTCATGAAAAGGCATACATTCAAAGGAACCAAGCATTCACCATAAAAAGACATACATTGCATATCAAGGTTTCATGCTTTAGAACAAAACATACACAAAAGCATAAAGATAAGGGCGCAAGGCCAACATACATGGCATGAACAAACCACAACCAAACATCAACATACTAGAGGAGTCTAAACAAGCTCCTTAACACAAGCAACATACACAAATCTCCATTGCTTATCTATTACATCTTTTGACTTAAAAGTTCACACTTAAAGGTTAAGATATCACACTTGGAGGCCTTTCTCCTTGCACAAGCAACCCACGAACTAAGGATCTGCATTGTCGAACAAAAGAGAGCGTGAGCGTAAAGCTTACTGAGTGTAAGCTCATAAAACAAACCTCAACAATGCAGGGTCCAAGCACAAGCAACATACCCAAGGATGAATGCATGTTTCCTTACCTTCGGAACCACATGAATCAAATATATGAAATGCATGAACATAAAATCAATTATCATGCCATGCTCAACATGTCCACAATACAATCATAAGGAAACACATTTAACAAACCGTATTGGCACCTAGCTATGACCCGAATACGCGGATAACAACCGTTGGAACTCACATCCAACAACTCAACCATTACAATACCTCTAGGTGGGATTACACTCATCACCGATTCACGCGAAGGGGATTCCACTCATCCTCACACCCCGTCGATGGGTTTCCACTCATCACCGACTAAAATATAAATGAATATTTTCGGGCGTACCCGTACACCATCTTGGTGACTACCATCACCAAGACCACGCGCGCATTTCGACACTCGTGTGCACACTAACATCTTAATGATCGATCATTTGTACCCAAGCATACAAGTGTCAATACTAACTCACCACAAGGTCATCATAATACAATGTTCTTACCATTTCCTATGCCTAGCACGTAGCCACCATGATTTACCATCATGCACTCACATTTCATCAAACACATGCATATCACAATGCATAAATGAATCATCATGACTCATCACAACACATATGCACAAAATGCATAGCAACATCATTCACATTTAATACATGAGGCTTAACACAATATTTAGAAGTTCAACCAAAGTCTTCTAAACTAAAGCCTGAGATTAGACTACCAATCTAATCCCAACTCTAGGCGGGTTTACCAAGCCCGATCTAGGTCCACATGCTCGAACCAAACATTTTGAAAACCAATTTAAAATCGAAGAACTACTCACCGACTACTCCAAGCTTAACAAACTCTAACCGATCAAACTTCCAAGCTTCCCGGATTCGAACGTGAGGCTTCACCAACACAATTCCTTGTTTCTAAACAATCAAATACACTCTATTAATCACCAAAACAAACACAAACCACTGATGTAAACTTAGAACACTAATCAAGCTCAAATTCAAGCCAAAAACACTCTCAAAACCCACATTTTCGTGTAGCCACAAAACCCAGCAAGGAACTCCCATTTCCAACATCAAATTCAACATCCAAAGCTCCCAAAAAATCCTTTAAACATATCATAACCATCAGCCCTCAAGTTCTTATCCAAAACAGCCCCAAAAACCCATTTGAAAGCACTCTAAAACCCCACTTAAACCCAAATCCGAAAATCAGTTTAAAACCATTCAAAATTTAGCTATGTTTGACCATTTGAGTTACTAAACACTTATCTAACTTCAAAGAATCAAAACCTCGATCAAAAGTCAATAAAGCTTGGATTTTTATTCTTTGAACTCAAAAACTCAAAACACAAAACAATGGGTTTCATTAAAAACTAGGAACATGAGTAGTAAGAGGAAGATGAAGACAACTCAAAAACGTAATTACCTTTAAAAAATCTTCAAGGATCAAGCAAGGAGGAAATGGAAGAGTAACTTTAGGGGAAGGGGAAAACTTGTCGTTGATTTTGAAAGTGGGTAGGGAAAAAGATGGTGAAATTGGGTGTTTTATTTGTTTTGTTTTATTTTTAAAGCCAAAAGTCACTTTTACCCTTAATGAAAATTGATAATCACAATAGTGTAAAATCCATGACCATTTGAGTTTAATCTAAAACAAGTCCAACATATTTTTATTTGTTTTGAAAATACAAGGCCCAAAATTATATTTTAATAATTTAATTTCACCAGACCCCCAAACCCAGGTGTTACAAGAGTAATATCAGAGGTAAGATTTTTCTTCTTCACATATCAAGGTTCAAAATAAGATCCATGTCTCCATATATGAGTTTTATGGGGTGGCTAGGGTTTCGTTGGGGTTATATTTTAAGAAAGGTTTTGAAGGAAATTGATAAATGGTTTTGTCTTTCATCCTTCCATTAATCCTTATGTATTTCTATGATGATTGTTAAATAGTGAGCGAAGAAGGAGAGTCTTCCAAAAGCATAGGCAAAGAGCAAGCTTAAAGAAAGGATAAATGAGCCACTTTTGGGGTGTTTTGTGCAAGGTAAAACACTTCCATTACTAGTATGATGCATATGAGTCATGGAACATAAGTCTTGTAGGTTAAATGTGTACTAAAGCATGTCATGTTGAATTTTGTGAATTAATATTTTTGAGATGAAACTAATGTTAAGAATGCTTGCTAATGATGTTAAATGACACATGAACAATGTTGGTGGCTTTAGGTATAGTCTTAGGGACACTATGAGAAGGTTAAAGTTAGATTGATGAGCATTTTCAAGCTTAAAATGACATTTCCTGCATTTTGGTAGCTGTATTGTTAATGCAGTACCAATACCATTTGAATGAATGCAGAAATTTAGGTAAAAGTCTTATGTAGTATATGTATTGTTCTTGACGATATTTGTACTATTCTTGACGGTATATGTACTACTCTTACATATTACATATGAAATTAAGATTGACAATATACTAACACACTTTTATTTTTCAAGCTCTTTTCCTTTTTAATAATATACATATATATGTATATAATCTTTAAACTTATTATTTTAGTTAATAAAATTTATCGAAAATTGAGATTGAATTGTTGCAAACATATTTATTTGTTCTTTTACAGGTTGACTTATCTGATTTCTTTAACAATTTTTCTTTATTAGACTTGAGGAAGTTCGTGGTTAATTTATTTCTCGGTCCAACCTTTTTTTATGAAGTTGCCGCTCTCTCTTGGAACTTTTTAACTTTCGAGCTTCTTCCTCCGACTTTGATCCACCACCGGCATCAGATGCTTGATGAATTTGTTTCTTTTGTTTTTCATGATTTGCATATATGTATTTGGTTGTCATTATGAATTTATGGATGACACTTTGGAAGTTTTTTTTTTGCATTGATGTTTTTAATTTTTGTAGTTTCATTTTAATTGATTTGTATCTATTTGGATATTGTACATTATGCATATATTTTAGATTATAACATTGATCTTATGTAACTATAAATATTATAGACTACACTTTACTTTTACTTATATCGTGCTTATCATCTTTTTTGTCTATTGTCTTTCAATAATATTAATCGTACAAATTTTCTTAGTGCTTAGAACAATTATTTCTGAGGGTTTAGAACAATTTTTCCTTTAAAGACTTCCACAAAACTTTAGTCGATGAAAATAAGTTTTAAACAATTTTCTAAGTGATTTTTAATTAAAACCTACAAATTGTTTGTATGATATGGAAATTGTTCTTGTGTTGCCGGCTATATACTATAAAGATGTATGTCTAAATTGTGGATTGGTACTGGTACGCATACGAGAGTATCAATACACATGGTATGAATTTATATAAGCAGTGAACTAAAATGATACATATGTTACACAATATTATCGTTACAATTAACATAATTACTAGAAGAACAATACCGATTCCGAAATCAAACATTTAACAAATTAGTATTGTTTAAGGATGAATAGTGTCGATTTGAACATTGTTTTTTCAATTTGACGATCTCGGGTAAGAATTTATGTAGATTCCATAAGAAATTGTGTAGAAACCCAAATTGTTATGAGTTTCGTAAGATTTAGAGATATCCTTAAACATTTTGTGTAGTAAAACAACTTCCTACCATAAGTTTGGTTGGTTTTAGATTAGGAGATAAGGGGTAATAATTTGCGCAATTACATGTTTTCTTATAAATTCTGTAAACATTTATGTATGTAATGTAAAACATTGTGTAGGTACCCTATATGTTATGATTTTGGTAACATATAGAGTTATCATTTAAGACTTTGTGTAGTAACACAATTTCCTACCATAAGATTGACTGGTTTTAGATTAGGAGATAAGGGATAATAATTTGTGTATTTATGTGTTTTCTTATAAATTTCATAAACATTTTTGTAGTTTTGGTAAAACATTTGTACTTTATTTGTTATGAGTTTGGTAACATATCGAGTTATCCTTTAAAGCTTTGTGTAGTAACACGATTTCTAACCATAAGTTTGGATGGTTTTGGATTAGGAGATAAGGGGTAATAATTTGTGTAGTTACGTGTTTTACTATAAATTTTGTAAACATTTCTATAGGTTTGGTAATACATTGTGTAGGTACCCTATATGTTATGTGTTTGGTAACATATAGAGTTATTCTTTAAGAGTTTGTGTAGTAACACAATTTCCTACTATAAGTTTGGTTGGTTTCAGATTAGAAGATAAGGGGTAATAATTTGTGTAGTTACATGTTTTCTTATAAATTTCGTAAACATTTATGTAGGTTTGGTAAAATATTGTGTAGGTACTTTATATGTTATGTGTTTGGTAACATATAGAGTTATCCTTTAAGACTTTGTGTAGTAACACAATTTCTTACCATAAGTTTAGTTGGTTTTAGATTAGAAGATAAGAAGTAATAATTTGTGTAGTTACGTGTTTTCCTATAAATTTCGTAAACATTTCTATAGGTATGGTAATACATTGTGTAGGTACCCTATTTGTTATATGCTTAGTAACATATAAAGTTATCCTTTAGGACTTTGTGTAGTAACACAATTTCCTACCATAAGTTTGGTTGGTTTTAGATTAGGAGATATTGTGTAATAATTTGTGTAGTTACATTTTTCTATGTAAAACTTTATGTACGTTTTGTGAAATATTGTGTAGGTATCGTATTTGTTATGCGTTACGTAACATATAGAGTAATCCTTTAAGATTTTATGTAGTTACAAAATTTCCTACCATAAGTTTGGTTAGTTTTAGATTAGGATATATGGGGTAATCATTTCTGTAGTTACGTTTTTTCTCATAACTTATGTAAATTTTTATGCAGGTCTTGTGAAATATTGTGTAGGTATCATATTTGTTATGCGTTTGGTATTTATAGAGTTATCCTTTAAGATTTTAGGTAGTTACACAATTTTCTACCATAAGTTTGGTTGGTTTTAGATTAGGAGATATGAGGTAATCATTTTTGTAGTTTCGTTTTCTCTTATAACTTATGTAAAACTTTATGTAGGTGTTGTAAAACATTGTGTAGGTATCGTATTTGTTATACGTTTCGTAACATACAGAGTGATCCTTTAAGATTTTGTGTAGTTACACAATTTTCTACCATACGTTAGGTTGGTTTTAGATTATGAGATATGAGGTAATAATTTATGTAGTTACGTTTTTTCTTATAACTTGTGCAAAGCTTTATGTAGGTGTTGTAAAACATTGTGTAGGTATCGTATTTGTTATGCGTTTCGTAACATATAGAGTGATCCTTTAAGATTTTGTGTAGTTACATAATTTTCTACCATAAGTTAGGTTGGTTATAGATTAGAAGATATGGGGTAATAATTTATGTACTTGCGTTTTTTCTTATAACTTGTGTAAAGATTTATGAAGGTATTGCAAAACATTGTCAAGGTATCATATTTGTTATGCGTTTCGTAACATATAGAGTAATTCTTTAAGATTTTGTGTAGTTAAACAATTTTCTACCATAAGATTTTTTTTTGGTTTTAGATTAGGAGATGTGAGGTAATATTTTGTGTAGTTACTCATTTTCTTATAATTTTAGTAAACTTATCGGTAGGTAATGTAATACATTCTGTACGTACTTTATTTCTGATGTGTTTTGTAAGAATTAATGTTATCGGGTAGCAGTCTAGGCAAGAACGGAGCCAGGATTTGGGGTGGGAGGGCAAACTATAAATGTTTGAAAGTGGGGTGAGCAAACTATAAATGTTTGAAAGTGGGGGATTTATAAATAAACCAATTTTTAAAGAAATTGAAATATGGGGACAAAGGTGAATTTTTTTTCTTCGGGGTGGGGTGGGGCAATCATGTAAATCCGTCCCTGAGTCTAGGTAATCACACAATTTCTTACCATGATAAGCTTTTGTGTAACTACCGTTTTTCTTACACTTACTATAACAAATTATGTAATCGCATCAAAACAATTTATGTTGTAACTAGCTACTGGTATAACATGTTTGCCATCTTTTAGCTTAATTTTAGGCTGCCTTATGGCACAAGCTCTCCGTTATGGGTTTTTAACTCGTTTTCTGTCCCAAAATCACAAATCGAACCTACACTTGACTCGGACCCGTAGCCATTTGGTACATTTTGAACTAATTGTACTTCTAGAGTTCTAGTCCTTTCTTTTTGTATTTGTTGTAATTTAGGTTTTTTTGTATGAATTAATATTATTTTGCCCTATTTAATTTTTCCTAATTATAATTAACTCCATTTCGCATCTTTATTATTTTAGTCCCTTAAAATTTTATTTTCTTGCAATTTGACCCCACAACTTATTTTTTATGCACATATTTTTTATAATAGTATTATATAACCTACACTTTTTCGTGTTAATATTGGTTATATTATTCTCTATTACTATATATATATATATTAAAATATCTTTTTTCACTTGTAATTTTAAAGATATATTATTGTTTTCACTTTATCATTGTTTTACCTCTTTGTAGTCACCTAATTTTATCCGACCCTATATACTAATATTTATTAAATGAACCTTTTTTAAATAAACCAAGTCCATTTAATTATTTAAATGTCAAATTACAATCATGATTAGGGATGTAAAAACAGGTAATCGGACAGGTTTCAGGTCGGGTTCTGTTAGGTCGGGTAAAATCGGATACATGTCATTTCAGGTAAAAAAAAACTGACTCGACTCGGGTCGGGTGCGGGTCCATTTCAGGTCGGGTCCATTTCAGGCCGGGTCCATTTTAGGTCGGGTCCATTTCAGGTCGGTTCCATTTCAGGTCGGGTTAGAACGGGTCGGGTCCGAAGCAGATAATTGGCAGGTTAATTCGGGTTCGGATACACTTCAAGTCGGGTCCATTTCAGTTCGGGTTCATTTCAGGTCGGGTTCGTTTCAGGTCGGGTCCATTTCAGGTCGGGTCCGTTTCAGGTCGGGTCTATTTCAGGTCGGGTTCATTTCAGGTCGGGTTCATTTCAGGTCGGGTGCATTTCAGGTCGGGTGCATTTCAGGTCGGGTAATTTCAGGTCGGGTAGTTTCAGGTCGGGTAATTCAGGTCGGGGTATTTTCGGGATTGAAATTCGTATTCAGTTTGAGTTCGGCCGTACAAATGTATAAGTAGTTGATAGACTTTAGGTTGACCTTCGTCAATCGTCATTAATTTTGAGTTAATTATTTAAAGTCATATCAAATTAAAATTATAAAACATTAGAGTAATTAAAATAATAATCAAAATGGGTCGATTTGGACTGAAAATGGGTTAATTTGGATTACAAATAAAATTTCAGGGATTATAATGAACATAAATATCAAATTAAAATTATAAAACATTAGACAAATTTAAAAGAAAACAAGGAAAATGGGTATTTTGGAATAAAAATAAAGTTTTGGGGACTATAATGAACAAAAATATCAAATTAAAAGTATAAAAATTAGAGTAATTAAAAAAATAATAAGTATAGGTCAATTTAGAATAAAAATAAAGTTTTAGTGTCTAGAATGAACAAAATTTAAAATTAAAACTATAAAACATGATGATTTAAAATATATATAAGGGTCAATATGAAATTAAAATAAAGTTAAAGGGTTCATGCATTAATATGTACACACACGTACTTACATACATTAGGGGTTAGGTTTTAGTGTTTAAGGTTTAGGGTTTAGGGATTATGGGAATAGATTATGGTTTAGGGCTCAAGGTTTAGGGTTTGGGGTAGGGTTGAGGGTTCATGCATTAATATGTACACACATATATACTAACATACATTAGGGGTTGGGTTTTAGTGTTTAGTGTTTATGGTTTAGGATTATGGTTTAGTGTTTAGGGTTAGGGTTAATGCATTAATATGTACATACATATACTTACATACATTAGGGGTTAGGTTTTAGTGTGTAAGGATTATGGTTTAGGGTTAATGTATTTAAATGTACACACACATACTTACATACATTAGGGGTTGGGTTTTATTGTTTAAGGTTTATGGGTTAAGGATTATAGTTTAGGGTTTGGTGTGTGGGGTTTAGAGTTTTAGTGTTTAAGGTTTATGGTTTATGGTTTAGGGTTCATGCATTAATATGTACACACATACATACTTACATACATTAGGGGTTGAGTTTTAGTGTTTATGGTTTATAGTTTATGGTTTATGGTTTAGGGTGTATGCATTAATATGTACACACATACATACTTACATAAATTAGGGGTTAGATTTTAGTGTTTATGGTTTGAGCTTTAATGTTTAGTGCTTAGGGTTTTATGGTTTAGAGATTAGAGTTTAGGGTATCCACTTTTATATATACATATATTGTAATATAAACTCTAAAATGAAAAAACATGAAACCCTAGTAATTTAAAATTTTAACGAGTTAGATTGAAACCTAAAAATCAAAATTAGGACCTAAACGTAAAGTACCAAAGCATAAGAGGACTATAACAATAATTTTTCCTAAACCAACAAATTGGCAGAAACATTCCCACCAAATCTAAATTGGAATTTCTTTTCCAAATATTACATTTGTAATTTGGCGGACACTTTCCCACCAAAATTTCAAGTTTAATTTTTTTTTTCATTTTACTCCTTGAATTTTATTTTTATTTCAAATTGACATACATTTATTTTTTTTAATTTGTCCAATGTTTTATTATTTTAATTTAATATTTTCTTCATTCTAGTCCCTTAACTTTATTTTAATTCCATATTAACCCATATATATATATATTTAATTAATCATCTTTTATATTTTTAATTTGATATTTTTGTTTATTATAGTCTCCAAAACTTTATTTTTATTCCAAATTGACCCGTTTTCATTGTTTTATTTTAAATTTGTCTAATGTTTTATAATTTTAATTTGATATTTTTGTTCATTATAATTCGTGAAACTTTATTTTAATCCAAATTGACCCCTTTTCAGTCTAAATTGACTCATTTTCATTATTTTTTCAATTATTCCAATGTTTTATAATTTTAATTTGATATAACTTTAAATAATTAACTCCAAATCAATGACGATTGACGAAGGCCAACCTAAGTGTATTAATTTTAAGTTATTTTTATGTTATAACAGTTAATTTTTTAACTTAAGTGTATTAATTCTATTTTATATCTTAACTTAAGTCTACAATTTGTAACTTAAGACAACACTTAATTAATTTTTTCTAATTAAGTAAATCATCTATTTTATAACTTAATCATTTTTGAACTTCAAAAATAATAAAATTAATTAATCTGTTCTAATTAATCTTTTTCTTTTTAACGTTAATTTACTTAAGTCTGCAATTTTAAACTTGAATCTGTTATACATAAGTTATAACTTTACTAAATTTTATAAATTGAATCTGTTAAGTATAAAATAATAAAATTGTACTTACAAATTTTTTTGTAACTTTACTAAATTTACTTAATCATTTTTAACTACAAATGTTATACATAAGTTATAACTTTACTAAATTTTATAACTTGAATCTGTTAAGTATAAAATAATAAAATTGTACTTACAAATTTTTTTGTAGCTTTACTAAATTTACTTAATCATTTTTTAACTACAAATGTTATACATAAGTTATAACTTTACTAAATTTTATAACTTGAATCTGTTAAGTATAAAAAAAATAAAATTGTACTTACAATTTTTTTTATAACTTTAGTAAATTTTATGAACTGCAAATGCATATACAACTTTAGTAAATTTTTGTAGTTCATAAATTAACGTTAAAGACTTATACAACTGTTATTTATTTTTTTATAATTTATAAGTCTACAATTTTATTCAAATTAATGAATAAACTTAAAAATTAAAAACAACTCTTCATTTAATTTTTGTAGTTCATAAATTATCAATTACTTATTCTTTTTTCAACTTTAGTACTTAATATATATATATATATATATGTATGCGCGCATATACATCACCTACATCGATATATGTAGGTGTATATGTATATACATTATATATGTATATGATATATCAACTTCTAAATTTTTTTAATTCATCATGTCATAGATTTCGGGTTAATTTCAGCTCAGGTCAACAACAGGTCGGGTCACTTAACAGGTCGGGTTTAAAGCAGGTCGGGTTCAAAACAAGTCGGGTCCATTTCAGGTCGGGTCCATTTTCAGGTCGGGTCCATTTCAGGTCGGGTTCATTTCAGGTCAGGTTCATTTCAGGTCGGGTAAAATCGGATATCGGGTCAATTCAGTCGGGTAAATTCGGTTATTTGCCAGGTCAGCTTCGGGTTTGGGTTCGTTTCAGTCGGACGCAGGTCGGGTTTCAGGTCCAATTCGGGTTCGGGTCGTTTTCAGTCGGACGCAGATCGAGTTCGGTTACTACAGTAACAGGTCAAATTCGGGTTCGGATCAACAACAGTCGGTTGCAGATCGCGTTCGGGTCATCAAAACCTCGGGTCAAATCAGGTTCTGACTCGAGCAGGTTTCAGTCGGGTTTCCAGGTTCTGACTTGTTTTTACATCCCTAATCATGATACCCAAACCCCCCTTCAAGCCCGGTTACATTAAAGTACCCCAAAACTACTGTTGCCTAATTACAACATAAACGACGGGAAGTTATAAAAAAAACAACTTTAAATACATGCTAAAAAAAAGACATGTATTAAATTTGTTACAAAAATCGTAAGAAAGTTTGTACAATGTACCGAAATTCTTACAAAATCGTAAGAAATTTGGTATGTTCATAATTTCTTACTACTTTTGTAAGAATTTCGGTACATGTACAAAATTCTTACAAAAAATCGTAAAACTTAATGTATGTACCTAATTTCTTATAATTTTTGTAAGAAATTCAGTATGTACAAAAAATTCGTAAGAAATTATGTACATGCCGAATTTCTTACTATTTTTGTAACAAATTCGGTACATGTACAAAATTTCTTACGAATTTTTTGTAACAAATTCGGTGCATACATTTTTTAGCCTGTATTTAAGGTGTTGTTTCCTAGAACTACCCATAAATAACCTTTTTACCAATACAATTAAGAAATCAACTGGCAACTACATGCCACGACCAGCTACCCCTCACAACCACAGAGCCGTCCCTAGGCATAGGCAATAGGGGCGCTCGCCCAGGATCCCTACCCTGCCCATGGCCCATTTTTCTGAATATTTATAATTAAGGTTTAATATTTTTTATTTAAAATTTATTTTTTAATAATTGTTATTAGAGTTTTATTTTTAAATTTTATTTTTTTTCGATATTTTTATTAATGGTATTTTTTTCAATACTTGTTAGGCTATGTTTTTGAATACTTGTAATTAGTGGCTCATTATTTATTATTTATTGTTATTTCAATACTTGTCATTAGGGTACAAATTTTTTAATACTTGTTATTGTGAGGTCAATTTTTTAATATGTGTTACTAGGGGCCTATCTTTTCTAATATTTGTTATTAGGGCTCTAGTCTTAAATTTTATTTTTTCCGATACATGTTATTACGAGTCCAATTTTTTCAATACTTGTTATTTATGGTCTATTTTCCCTAATATTTGTTATTAGATGCATACCCTTAAATTTTAATTTTTCAATACTTGTTATTAGGTTTCCATTTCCCCCTATATTTGTTATTATAAGAATAATCTTAAAATTCATTTTTTTTCAAAATTTGTCAATAGGGACCCATTTTTTTATATATCACTTGTTATTAAGGCTCTAATTTTAAATTTTATTTTTTTCTAATACTCGAAAAAATTTCATATAAAGTTTGAATTGTAAATTAAAAATTCTAATAAATCAAAATTTTAGTATTTAGTAGATAAATTTTTAAGTTTGAGTCGTAAGGACTGATAAACTCGCATAACTTGAATTTTTTTTACTCAATTTAACTCGATCAAACGCTCACCCTTAATTAAAGGCCTATTTTTTAAGTTCGTCCATAAGCCACCAAAATCTAAAAACGGGTCTGCACAACCCCATACAATTAAGGGGGTTACGGTTCTCTTTTCTTGTGACCATCGTTCGGGATTCGACTGAGGATGGTCGAGAGAGAGAGCAGTTGCGCCGATGAACAACCTAGGGTTGGGGTTTTAAAATGAGGAAGAACTGGTTCTTTTTGTATTTTATTGTTTTCAAATGAAATAAACTTTTTTCTTCCGTACGTTTTTGGGTTTATTACATATTCAATTTATCTTTGTTTGATGCTTTTATTTAGGAAAATTTTATAGTGCATGTCGAACAACGACGAGTACTATTATTGACGAGAACCGATGAACACTAATATATTATTTTATAAAATTTTTAAATTCAAACTACTTGATGCGAAATTATAATTTTTTTAAAAATTAAAAGTGTAATTTAATTAAAGTATTTTTTTAGTTTTAAATTTATTTTAAATATTATTAATCAAAATAAACTATCATAAATCAAAAAAATTATTTTTTTGTTTTAAATTAATCCAATTGCTGCCGCACCTACCGCCAACCGCCGTCGTCGCCGACAGCCGCCGCCAATCCTAATTCAATGACTTACACTTACTCATTTTCAGATTCGCCGGGGCACTGATGATGGCAAATCCAGCGGTAATGTTACTGCTAAAATTGGTATATTACAAAGTATCAACTCGAAGAAGGCGATGAAATCATACCAACTGGGACATCAGGCATCAGCTGTGACTGAAATGGCCAAGGATTACCCTGTGGAACTGAGACAAGAAGCACTAGAGTTTGTCTACTTGTCCCCAAGAACGCCAAACACCCCTTTGCCATTCTTGACTCCAAGAACACCACTTGTAACCTTGCGAGTCAAATGGTGATGGGAATTGGGATTTCTGGCATGTGAGTGTAATACACCATGAACTTGTCATTTACTGAATGTAAATTTTTTATATGCTTTAATGTCGTTTCAGGCTTTTAGTATTAGTGGAAAAACCAAACGTCTCAAACCCATATAAAACATGAAGAACACCCCCATGTTCCATTACAAATTTCCTCATTATGAGACAACCAAATGGACCACAACAAGGCCGATACACAGGCCACCAAGCATCAAAAGATCACTGAAATCTGGGATAAAGCAGCATCGGCAAATGAACAGTTCCACAACTGGACAAGAAAAAAGAATGTGATCTGCTTCGTCCTCACCAAACGCATCTCCACCCCTCTTTGTTGTAACCAACGACCATAAATCTTGTAACATTCCTTCCTAAAAAACGTGCAGCTCTCTCCTAAAGAAAGAATGCCAATTTGAATGCGCAAGAGGGGCATACTCGGACACCAATGCCAACTTGTTCGTCGCGATTGAGAATACCCGCGGAAAAGCATCCTTTAACGGCTCCTCGATACACCACAGATCCTACCAAAATAAGAATTTATCACCAGCCCCCACACACCAAATAAAACTCGATAAACCCATATAAGCCCTTACCTCCTTGCTACAAGCCGACGTTACAATTTGTTTCCAAACAACAAACATGGAACCCAATCTAGACATGTTGAAATGCCACCATGGCACCGCCTCACCATACTTCACAATAATCAAAGATCTCCATAAGGACGATATATCATGAGCCAAACGCCAAGCCCACTTAGACATCAAAGCCATATTCCTAACACGTAAGTCGACCACATCTAGACCACCCAAATGTCGAGGTCGGCACACGTACTCCCATCTAACTCGACTCATCTTTTGTTGCAGCCCAACACCACCCCATAGGAAGGCTCGCCTAATCTTATTAATTTTAGCAATCACGCCTAAACCCCTAAACCCTAAATTACAATCCTAACCTTAAATTGAAACAACTATCCCTAAATTCTAATCCCCTACACCTAAACCCCTAAACCCTATACCATAAACTAACTCTCTATACCCTAAAACTAAGGCGCTTGTGGAAACTTTCAATTTCCACCGCCTGTGTATAGAATATTTATCTTATAAATAATTATAATTAAATTTGTACAGAAACTCAAAAACTCGACTTGATTTGATTCCACTCGAATTTCATAAAATCAAGTCGATTAGAAAAACAATTTCAAATAAAGTTCGAATCGTAAAATCAAATTTGTAAAATCGAATAACTCAAAAAAGTTTGACTCGACTCGATCGAATACCCAATCCTATTTATAACCCATCAACAACATATTCCACATAAAAAATTCCAGCATTCATCCCAAAAGCTGATCATTAACGCATCCACCATTGAAATACTGAAAATTCTTCTGTAACAATGTATTTACTTATCTGAACTTTAAATCAACATCACATTCTCAAAATATAATCCATCTCAATCCTAAATATCATCTAATAACCTTTCAAAACAGTAGCTAAACTTAGAAAATCAAAATCTTCACAAAATCTTTCATAATTTTTCAAGAATACCAAATTTAATTTAACTAAAAAAATAATTCCGTGATTAATCTTACAAAATTAAGTTTAGATTATCTTTAACCCATAAAAGACATCACAACCCAATACAAATCAATTATGTTTACACTTTAAATCAAGATATCACCAAAATATCCAAAAAATCAATTTATTTAATAATTCTTGTTTTCCTTTAAACGACAATTAAAACATGAATTTAGGAATGCTAAGCATAGGAAATATCATTGAGAAACATCACCACGCCTTAATTTGATGGAAAACCAAATTTGAAGAAGACTTCCCCTTTAATTGCATGAAATCCAAGAAAATGATGAGGAAAAAATGCAATGATTTGCTAGAGTTTAGAAAGTTTTAGAAAAGAAAACATTTAGAAAAGTTTAGTAGTAATTCATGAGATTTTAGTAAAAGTGTCTGGGAACTAAGAAAATGGATTGAGAGAAAATGCAGAACTCATCCTTCTCATTTTGATGAAAAACAACCGTCAATGTTTTTTTTTTGAAAATAGAGGAAAAGTGATTAAGACCCATGTGACTAAATTGGTTCTTGTGTTTGCGAAATAAGTATTCAATTAAGAGAATGTATAATCACCGATCAAGTAATAAAGTGATAGAGTAGAATGTTGAACCCACACGGATTGGATCAATAACTTCAAAGCAATTGTACTTAAAAGTTAGTAAGTAAATAGTAGTTTGAAGATGATTTATCGAACTAATTGCAATAAAAGTAAAGAAAGCAATGATCAAACACTAACATATGTTGTAGCAGATATTCAGATGATTATGTAAGTTGGGTTTATTGCCTAGGAATTATGCTAATTACTCTTCAAATGTTATAGCGATTGATGATACATGTATGCGTTAACCAATTATATCTTTACCTATTCGACAAGGTTTTCTAATTAACTTCTTGACTCTCTCGATACTTAGAAGTTGATAGCAAGGATGCTATGGCAATACATGTCCGTGTAAATCCTAAAAAAAATTATTATCTATTCAAGTTCCCTTATTAATCATTAAAATTCTAAACTTATGTCTAAGCCGGATTAGAACCTAAATTAACAACTTAAGTCTCACTGTTCACGTTTGTATAACCTAACTCTCTCGATATTAAGCCACAAATCAATAGTTAAAAGGCCTCTCTAGATAGCTCTTACAATAACTACGCATGGAGAACAATGAACATAATAGATAATAGGGTGATCCTTGGGATCACTTTGCTTGTATGTCAGGTAGGCATTTGATTGGTTGAGTTACCTTGATTGATAGGATCCGGATACCCAGTGAGAGAGTGTTGCAACACCATGGTCAGAGATTCTGAATGTACATTCCCGACGCTATGTTGAATCAGGTCTCATTCAAAGATACTTGAAGGGGGATTCCGAGTATAAAGTGTATGTTTCTGACATTGTGTAGTCTGGGTCTCACTCAGGTATTGCAGAGTATAGAGTGTACGTTCCCGATGCTATGTGGCCCCGGGTCTCGCTTAGAGTATACATTCTCGATGTTGTATGGCTCTGGGTCCCAGCCCAAGTTTGTAGTTTTAGCTTGTGTGCATTTTCCTTGATGATCTGATGAGATCTCGGGTATATTTGGCCTTGTGTTTCATGTATGATAGCTTATGGATGTATTAACCTTAAGGGGCTGAGTGACCTCAAGTATTGTGAAGCAACGTAGATCATGTAAGATTTCTTGTAGGTTTAATGATACCTTAAGATAGGTGATCTAAGAACTCTAGCTTGTGTAGGGTAGGTGATGACTCATAGATAGTGGAGCCTTATCTATGTTCTCGAAACTATATTTATCTTGCATGCTTATTTTATGATAATTACGAATTATGGTAAAGTAGAAACGTACCACTGAGCTTTGTAAGTTTAGCGTTCAGAATCGTTGTTTTCGTTCGCATGTTAGTAGGTTGATCGTGATCGAGGAGCACATCGTGAAGGGATTTCCCAGCACCGCATCGCTTTAGAGTACAATTTTTGATGTTTAGTTTGGGCTATTGTATTCATAGAACCTTACCTTGGTTGAGTCTGTAAACACTATTTGGAATATTATTTTGATATACAGTATTTTTAACTTAGAGATCTTGTTTTGTAAATTGTTTTAGATTGTTTATTTAATTAAATGCATCATGGAAGATTTGATGTTTTAAAAGAAGGCTAAACTTATGGTTTTAAATTGGAAATTTAATTGGTCTAATTTTGGGTGACCCGAATGTAGCATTTCAGATCGGGACCGAGGTTATAAAAATGACATAAAAATGGGGAGAGAGAATGGATGGGGAATTGGGTACAATTAATGAACAATTATTGGAAAGAGAAAAGGCA
The DNA here is from genome assembly GCA_958450335.1 of Hibiscus tridactylites. Taxonomy (NCBI): domain Eukaryota; kingdom Viridiplantae; phylum Streptophyta; class Magnoliopsida; order Malvales; family Malvaceae; genus Hibiscus; species Hibiscus tridactylites. The sequence goes on along the minus strand of OY288268.1, from coordinate 54,501,374 downwards.
TTAAAAATTAGAGTAAATTATACTAATAACCACCGAATTATTGGGTTGGTGTTGATTTAACCACTATATTTTCAATTGTGTTAAACATACCACATAACTATTTAATTAGTTACAATGTAGCCACATGCAGTTAAATCCTAACGGGAAGATGATGTGGCAGTTAAAAATAAATTGGTATAATCACACATTTAATCCCTATTACTTACGCATTCTATCAATTTAATCCTAATTTTTATTTAATAAAACAATTAATTATTTAATTAAGGGATGCCACGTGTTACCACCTCATTGGAGGACTTTAACTATTTATATTTGAGTTAATAATTTTATTTTACCTTCCAATGAGGTGGTGACACGTGTCACCATCCATTAAAGGAAGAAAATAAATTTTACTCTACAATGAAAGTAGCAGGGTTCAAACCAGTGTCCTATTGATGAGAGGTGCACCTATTTACCATCAAGCCAAACATACATTTGTAATTTGTTATACAACATTTATTATTTATCCTTAGTTGCTTTGTTTTTGGCTTTTGATTTAGCACTTTGGAAATGTGTAAACTCAATACTTTTATCAACTTTGACATGCAAATTGATCTGAAAAGTTTTTTGTTCTATAGCTAAATGTGCATTTTTGGAATTGGCAAACTCAATACTTTTATCAACTTTGACATGCAAATTGATCTGAAAAATTTTATGTTCTATAACTAAATATGCATTTTTGGAATTGGCAGAGATGTTGAAAGAATTGTCTCGTCGAGAGAAGGAAGAAAATATCAAGCCTGATCTTGATATCGATATCTATATGAAGGTTAGAAGATTGATGCTGTTTTTTACAATTTCGGTTCTCGTTGCATTTCGAGAATGTGTTCCGCAACTGCGATTTAAATATTGGATTTCAATTTACTTTTTGATGTGGTTCATTTTACTTGAGAGAAGTACTGTTAAATTTGTAGGCTGCGGCACTAAAGGGACAAGAGGCAAATGTTGTTACAGATTATATTCTCAAGGTACAAATCTAAGCAACCATATTAATGTATAAAAACCTTATATTATGTATGAACTATACAATATAAAAATATTATATAAACGAACATAAGATGTCAAACAAGACTAAAAAAAGCAACCACATAACATATATATCTACCACAAACCTCGAATTAGATAGATCTACAACATTAAGGCAAGAATAATAACAATATCGACATGGCAAGAACAACAACAATAATAATAACGTAATAGAGAACTAAAATTAAATATAAATGAGCAAGGGGTTTTAATATTGGAATAAAGACTAAATTCGAACCCAAAACAGACTCCAGGGACTCAAGAGGTAATTACACTATTTGGGATTGAATTAAGCTTATAACGGGTGAAAATGCACATATTTGAACAACCGTAAGGACCGGGGGTGCGATTTGAAAATACAGAAGCCCTAAGCGCGTAAACGGCGCGACACGGAAGGGTTAAAATGTGATTAATCCAATTTTAAAATGTTTAAACAGTATAAAAGCTCCATTTAATCTATTTTGACCCCTTTTTAGCAAACCCTAACTCTCAGCCCCAAACATCCCTCTAACCTAGACGCCTAAAGTGTCGACCGGTGTTACTCGCCGACCGGCTGACTCGAAAGCAACCAAAAAACACTCCATTTTCGTCTTGAGAACCCAAACAACACCCATGACCCCAAAAAAAAACCTCTCACGCTTTCATTTTGGAAAGAAAACAGGGAAATTCAAAAAACCTTTCCCCTTTAGAATAAAAAAAATAGAAACGACGTGAAAAAAAAACTTTATATGTCTCCCTCGGCCGAGTAACCATGCAGAGCCGTGCAGGGCCCAAGAGGATTGTCGCCGACGAGAGAGAACAAAAAATAGCACCGATCGCGTGGAAGACGAAACGTTCAAAGAAGAGCCGACGCGAAAGGGGATTAAAAACAAAAGGTAAAAAAAACTAAAACCCTAAACTTGCATGCTTTTTATGCTTCGAAAGAAAGGAGAATATGTATACCTCAAAAGGGCTTTTCTTTGTATTGATATGAATCTGATTTCCACCACCCCCGATTGATGCCTAGGGGTTACAATGTTGATTCGGGCTTTTATAGCCGAAAATTACATGATTTAGAAAAGAGAAAAAAAGAAGAAGATTAATATCCTATTGGTTGCCTATTTTCTCTGAAATTTTTTGTCTTTATTCATTTGCATCTTTTGAAATTTCTTTTGATTTGTTTGCATGCATTGTGGCTGGTGGGAGGGGACCAGAAAGAGGCTCACTTTGGGGATCAAGCCTCTAATATGGTTGTCGGTGTGGCGGATCAACGGTGAGGTGGCGTCAGGCCACTAGACTTCTCAGCCGATGTGGAGACAGAGTTGGCAATCCAATCGGCGCGCGTGGCTTCCACGTGAGTGATGACGCATCGTTCAAGCGCACATAGGGAGCTCCAACCATCGTGCATGGGCTGCACTAAAGGGGGGCGCATGGCTCGTTCTGGTATCTTCTTTACATTGATCTAAGTTGTCCGATGTAATCTGGATCTAACAGTGGCTGATGACGCGGCTGCAACGAATAGAGGGTTCATTAGGGTTTCTTTTTGCTTAAGGCCTTATTGTGAAACCGATAAAATGATTTTGATATAACTAAAGAATTTAAGGACTAAATTGAAAATGAGAAAACGAATTTTTAAGTCCCCAAACCTCTTTATATGTTTAAAGGAAAATGGTTAAGTTAAAACTCAATTTGTCAAAACTTTTCTAAGTGTTCTTGAAGCCAAAACAGTGATTTTCGAGTCACCGTTTCGGAACGGCCTTAGGCGTTCCGGAACACTTTTAAAACTGTGAACCTGTGTTTCGGAATGTGTATCGAAACGGTTATGAAACTGTGAACCTGTGTTTCGGAACTGATTTCATACTTGTCGTTAAGGTGTATCGAAACACTTTTAAGTCGTTTCGATACAGGCCTTAATAGTGGCAAAGTGTTTCGAAACGAATTTCGAAACTGGCTCTTAGCGTATCGAAACGTTCGTGCCCGTTTCGGTACGGTCTCTTTAATACACCCCAACGGCTCTTTCTTTTTTGGTCTGTTTCGAAACAGGATCGGGCGTTTCGAAACAGGTGGTTGCAGACTACAATTATGGAGGGAAGATAATATCCCCAACCGCTCTATTGATGAATGCAACAACCACAACGGCTAGAATTCAATGAGAAGGTATAAAAGGGACCTCTAAAAGCTTCAACAACAACTATTGATCTCAAAGCAAACATCCAAACATCAAATTCAAGCAATTGAGCCTAAATCTCATTATTTCTTGTAAACCCCAATTGTGAAATTGTATTTTCCATTCCTATCCTTTCAAATTGGGTCGAGTGCTTGTAATTGGGCTACTTTGTGTATTGAGAGATACTTGTTTAGCCATCAACTTCTTTGTAATTCTTGTGTGAGGATTGGGTCACATTTTGGGTAGAAAATTTGACCGATATTGTAACGGTTACCTCCTTAGCCTAGAAAAGAGGAAGAGCAATTAGTGGAATTGTTGAAAATCCTTAGTGAAGCTAAGGTAGTGGATGTAGAGTTCGATTGGAACTTGAACCACTCTAAATTCCCTTGTCTATCTTTTTATTTGTCAATTCCACTACCAAAAAGTCTAAAAATCCAATTCACCCCCTATTGGTTTATATCGATCATTTGATCCACTCAACAATTGGTATCAGAGCCTACTTCTTTGAAGGATAACAACCACAAGAGGAGTTCATAGGAAGAGTGTGATCATCCAAAAATCAAGCCATGGCATCTACCTCCGAATATAGCATGTACGAGTCTCAATCCACTACAAAACCACCATTCTTCAATGGTGACAACTATCCATTTTGGAAGAACCAGATGCGCCTCTTTATGAAGTCCAACGATTACTTGGTTTGAGATGTCATTGAAGATGGTCCCTACATTCCATTGAAGAGAGATGATGAAGGAAAGTTGGTTCTAAAGAAGAAGATCGAGATGAGTGAAGATGAGAGGAAGAAGATCCAAATAAATGACAAAGCTCTTCACATGCTCTTTTGTTCTTTCGGTCCCGACATCTACTCCAAATTCTCCTCCATTGAAAGTGCCAAAGAAGTGTGGGATACTCTAGATACCAGCTATGAAGGAACCAATGATGTGAAGGAGACCAAGATTGGAATTCTCAATTTAGTTATGAGAATTTCAAGATGGAGCCCGACGAAATGGTGTCCAAGATGTTCGATCGCTTCTCAACCATCGTCAACAGGCTTAAGGGCTTTGAAGAGACAATCCCAGAAGATAAACTTGTCCGGAAGTTACTCTACTCACTTCATGAATCTTGGGATGGGAAGAGAACCGCCATCACCGAGGCCAAAAACTTGAAGACTCTAAAACTTGATGATCTAGTGGGTTCTCTCTTTACTCATGAAATAATAAAATAAGAAAGGGAAGATGAAAAGAAGAAGGAAGAGAAAAGAGTGGAGAAGCTAGAGGTAGAAAAGAAAAAGAAAGTGGGAGTGGCTCTCAAAGCTTTATTACATGAGGAGAGCACTTCTAGTGAGGAGGATGATTTAGAAGAATTGGCTATGATAGCCAAAAGATTCTCACGATTCATGAGGTCCAACTGAGGAATGAAGATTCAAAGAAAAATGGACTTCAAGGGTAAAAACAAAGAAGAAGAGAGGGATCAAATCATTTGCTTCGAGTGCAAAAAGCTCGGTCACATTCGTTCGGAGTGCCCTCAACTCAAGAAGAAGGGCTTTGAGAAGAAGAAGAAGAAGCTCAAAGCCAAGCTTGCTACTTGGAGTGATGAGGAGTCATCCGAGGATGACGAACAAGAAGTGGCCAACCTTTTCCTCATGGCACTTGAGGAGGATTCCTCCATGGTAACCTCTAACTCATCATCTTTTGACTTTACATTTGATGAATTAAATGATGCATATGATGAGTTGCAAGAGGTTTATGATGAGTTAGTTGAGAAGTATAAAGAGTCGGTCATTAGAAATAAGAAAATTATTTCAGAATTAAATGATAAAAATGACTCACTTTCTCAAGCTAACTTAAAATTTGAGAAAAAGATTTTAGGTTTAAAAGATGAACTTAAATTCTTCCAAGATGAAAATGTAGACCTAAATAATCTTCTTTCTCAATGCAATAATGAACACCAAAAGGTGTTAGATGAGCTTAACAAGCTCAAAGACTCTTTTAAAAATGTTGGTAATGTGAAGCATGAAAAATTTGAATCATCTAAAACAAACCAACCTAGGAGAAAGACTAATAACTACAAACAAAGTAGCTTCCCTAGACATAATAGAACTAAAAATATTAGGAGTGTATGGGTTCCTAAGGAACTTGTCAAATCTAATAATATTGTTGCTATGTCACCTTGGATTCCTAAGGGAACCAAGCTATTGGGAGCTAACAATCGTGGACCCAAAATGATTTGGGTACCAAAAACAAAAGTTTAATATCTTTGTTTGTAGGGGGAGCTTTGCTACAAGGCCAAAGCACAAAGTCAAAATTCATGGTACCTTGATAGTGGATGCTCGAGGCATATGACCGGAGACAATAGTAGATTCATGGATTTAAAGCCAAAAAGTGGAGGAGTAGTAACATTTGGCGACAACTCCAAAGGCCACATTAAAGGTATTGGCTCCATAGGTAATCACTCTACCATTCTTATTGAAAATATTTTGTATGTCGATGGTCTTAAACATAATTTGTTGAGCATAATCCAATTATGTGATAAAGAGTTTAATGTCTTATTTGATAAAAATAAGTGTAAAATTGTTGACATTACATTAAATAATATTATGCTCATAGGTCATCGCATAGGTAACATTTACATGGTGCATTTAGATGACATACATACATCCCATTCATGTTTAGTAGCTCAAAATGAAAATGATGCATGGTTATGGCATAGGAAACTAGGACATGCTAGCATTAGTGTTTTAGAAAAATTAGTTTCCCTAGATCTAGTTAGAGGTTTACCCAAAATTAAGTTCTCAAATGATAAAATTTGTGATGCATGCTCTAAGGGTAAACAACATAAGTCTTCCTTTAAATCCATTAATGATGTTTCTACAAGTAGGTGTTTACAACTTATTCATATCGATTTATTTGGGCCTATTAGAACTATGAGCTTGGGTGGTAAATCTTATGTATTTGTACTTGTTGATGATTTTTCTAGATTTACTTGGGTTCTGTTGCGTGTAAAATAGTCTATCGCAATGGTAGTGCAAGTGTACACGACGCAAGTAGTAAAGTGATACAAAGTATCGGATATCGTCTCCACAGGGACTGGGCTAACCCTTTCCTTCGCTATCTGCACAAGGGGAAAAGAATAGATTAAGATATTGTCACGAAAATAATAAAGAATACTGGAAAATAAAAGTAGAGAAATCAAGATAGAGAGAATGGGCTGGTATTGAATTGCTCAGTAGTGCAGGTATTGCAATGCTTAGGAAATCCAGTTCTGTCGTCGTGCCTGTCGCGGCAGCACCTGTCGCGGCAGCTGTCCGTTGGCTGTCGCGGCAACAGACACACCAACTCCGTACTTCAAGTTTGGCAAGAATCCCAGATCTGCCTTGCCCTATCCCTAGGCACAAGTCTGTCGATGATCACGTCTTTGATGATACCTCCCGGCGTGAACCGAAGGATGAACACCGATGTGTATGAATTCTTCCTTAGCCACTTAACCTCGCCCTATCCCTAGGCACAAGATGGTTCAACTATAAACTAGAGAACGCGCTCTTATTTCTTTCGTATACTTAACTCTCCTGATGCTAAGTAAATGGATAACCTCACAATGCTCTCCCGATGCTCTTGCAAGATGTTAAAACCAAAATAAGAGAACTTGAAGTTTATTTTATTGAACTGAAAAAATCCTAAAACAAAGCAACCCTTACAACTACTTTACAAAACAACCCGTAGCCCTAGGGGGAATTTAGAACATATCGGTGACGGGTGGACGGCAGGGGTTTGGTTTCGGTTATGGGGTAATCGGTTATGCTCCTAGGTTAAATCTATGCCCTTATATAAGCTTTGGGCTCAAGTTATCTAAGGTAACAAGGATTACAACTTTAATTAAAAGTAAGATTCTAATAAAGACTAAATCTCTAAAGTCTCCTACTTTCCAGCCGCATCCCTATTTTATGGGAATTCCTTTCCTTGAGCTTTGGCTTGACATATCTTTTGATCCGGGGCTTGGAAAATTATTTGGCTTCCACACGACAGACGAGCAGATTTTTCTCTATCTATCGAGGTCCACTTGACTTTTCCTCTTCATAAGTCTGCTGTCACCTTGCTGTCGCGATAGGTCCATGACAGGTTCGTCTTCTTCGGCTGCTTGTCCAGTTCAGCTTTCCTGCTTATCTGCCCTGCGCCTGCCTTCAACGTCTACTATGTCAGATACCTGCAAAAATAGCCATCTTTCAGTAGAATCCGTGCTTTTAATCCTTTTGTGATGTTTTACTAAAAACTAACCTAAATGCAATGCAATGATGCTTGAATGCAGCAGAAATATGGGTTAAAAAGGGTGTAAATAATAGAACTTTTACACACTCAACAGGTTCTATTTTTAAGTACTAAAGATGAGGTTTTAGAAAAATTAATCACATTTTCAAAATTAACCCAAAATGATCTTGAACTTAGAATTTCTCATATTAGAAGTGATCATGGAACCGAATTCCAAAATCTAGGGTTTAAAGAGTTTTTAAATGAAAATGGTATTAGCCACAATTTTTCGACTCCTCGAACTCCTCAACAAAATGGGGTAGTTGAGAGGGAAAATAGAACTTTACAAGAAATGGCTAGAACCATGCTTTGTGAAAACAATTTACCTAAATATTTTTGGGCGGAAGCCACAAACACCGCTTGCTACATTGTAAACCGAGTAATGATTAGGCCTATTTTAAAGAAAACACCATATGAGATTTTAAAATCTAAAAAGCCTAACATTAGCTATTTTCATCCATTTGGTTGCAAGTGTTTTGTTTTAAATAATGGAAAAGATAACTTAGGTAAATTTGATGCAAAAAGTGATGAAGCTATTTTCATAGGATATTCTTTAAACTCCAAAGTCTATCGTGTATTTAACAAGAGAACTTTAGTAGTAGAGGAATTTATACATGTTGTATTCGATGATAACCTCCTTTCAAGGAAGGATTCTTGTGATGATGACGATGTAGGAATCATTAATGCCTTTGATGGAAGACAAACTTTAAAGGAGGATGAGATTCCAAAAAAAGAAGAGGACACACAAGATCCACCTCTTGAAGCCTTGAAGGACTTGGCTCTTGAGGAAAAGGAAGTGAGCTACCCAAGGGAGTTCAACTATGTCAAAGGTGGTGAAATCTTGGGTGATCCATCCAAGGGGGTGACCACTAGATCTTCTCTTAAACTTATGAACCATGTTGCATTTATCTCATGCATAGAGCCTAAGAATATAAAAGAAGCATTAAAAGATGATTTTTGGATTATGGCTATGTAAGAAGAGTTAAATCAATTTGAGAGAAGTAATGTTTGGACATTAGTTGATAGGCCTAGTAATCAATCTACTATAGGAACTAAATGGGTCTTTAGGAACAAACTAGATGAGAGTGGTAACATTGTGAGAAATAAAGCTAGATTAGTAGCACAAGGTTACACTCAAGAAGAGAGAATTGATTTTGATGAAACCTATGCTCCCATAGCTAGAATGGAAGCCATTAGGATGTTGCTTGCATATGCATGTTATCATGATTTCAAGCTTTTTCAAATGGATGTTAAAAGCGCATTTTTAAATGGTTTTATATATGAGGAAGTATACGTGCTCGAACTTGATTGCACTTATGACTCTCCGGAACCTCGTAAGCAAAAGATCGGTGAAGCTTCTCTCCACAAGTCCAGATTCCATTACACCACAAGCCATATCTTTGGCGTGCTCGAACTTGATTGCACTTATGACTCTTCGGAACCCCGTAAGCAAAAGATCGGTGAAGCTTCTCTCCACAAGTCCGGATTCCATTACACCAACAATGGCCAATGGGAACGAGTTAATAGGGAAGTTTCTCCACCTCAAGTTGAACCTCAACCACAAGCTCTAGGTCCTAACAATGAAGCTCTTATGGCTTTTCTCACCAAGCGGTTCAACACAATGGAGTCGAGTCTTGGTGCTATAAATACTCGCTTGCAATCCGTGGAAAATCGTCTCACCTCCCTTGAGAATCAACATCAATCTATGGACATGTCATTCTCTACCTTCTATGGTTAATGGATGGCTTTTCGTCGCTCTCAAGCTAGGAACGATGATGATTCCTTGGATGGTGATGGTGACGACGACGAGGCTTAGGATTTTCATGTCATATCATATTAGCTTATCATATTAGGACTAAGTTTGCATCTTTATTTCCTTTATGTTTTATGAACCTATGCTTTGATTACTTTGTTTGGGATTAAGCTTTGAACCTTATTGTTTAAGTTTTATGTTTTGGATATTTGAATTCTATGAATCTATATTATGTTGCTTATTGCTTTTAACCTTGTTTCTTCTCTTTGAGCCTTGTTTATTATTTTTGATCTAACAAAAAGAGGGAGAAGTAATCTAAGAGCCAAAATTCGTTTTAAGTGTTTTTGAGTTTTAAAACTTGGATTTAAATCTTTTTAAAACTTTAAAACTCATCTTAAATTGAGGGGGAGTTAGAATGTATTCAAGATTTTCAAAACTCTTAAAAATTCTAACTTTGGTTTTGCTATATCAAAAAGGGGGAGATTGTGAAACCGATAAATTGATTTTGATATAACTAAAGAATTTAAGGACTAAATTGAAAATGAAAAAACAAATTTTTAAGTCCTCAAACCTCTCTATATGTTTAAAGGAAAATGGTTAAGTTAAAAACTCAATTTCTCAAAAGTTTTCTAAGTGTTCTTGAAGCCAAAACAATGATTTTTGAGTCATCGTTCCGGAACGGCCTTAGGCGTTCCGGAACACTTTTGAAACTGTGAACCTGTGTTTCGGAACGTGTATCAAAACAGTTTTGAAACTGTCAACCTGTGTTTCGAAACGGCTTAAGAACATCAAAACGATTTGACCCGTTTCAATACCGTATCGAAACGACCTCAAACGTTTCGAAACGACATTCAAACTTGATTTCAAAAATATGACCGTTGAAGTTTTTAACCGTTTTTAACTGATTTCATACTTGTCGTTAAGGTGTATCGAAACGCTTTCAAGCCGTTTCGATACAGACCTTGACAGTGGCAAAGTGTTTCGAAACGAGTTTCAAAACTAGCTCTTAGCGTATCGAAACGTTCGTGCCCGTTTCGGTACGATCTTTTTAATGCACCCCAACGGCTCTTTCTTTTTTGGTCTGTTTCGAAACAGGGTCGGGCGTTTCGAAACAGGTGGTTGCAGACTGCATTTATGGAGGGAAGATAACATCCCAACGGCTCTATTGATGAATGCAACAACCACAACGGCTAGAATTTAATGAGAAGGTATAAAAGGGACCTCTAAAAGCTTCAGAAACAACTATTGATCTCAAAGCAAACATCCAAACATCAAATTCAAGCAATTGAGACTAAATCTCATTATTTCTTGTAAACCCCAATTGTGAAATTATATTTTCCATTCCTATCCTTTCAAATTGGGTTGAGTGCTTGTAATTGGGCTACTTTGTGTATTGAGAGAGACTTGTTTAGCCATCAACTTCTTTGTAATTCTTGTGTGAGGATTGGGTCAAATTTTGGGTAGAAAATTTGACTGATACTGTAACGGTTACCTTCTTAGCTTAGAAAAGGGGAAGATCAATTAGTGGAATTGTTGAAAATCCTTAGTGAAGCTAAGGTAGTGGATGTAGAGTTCGATTGGAACTTGAACCACTCTAAATTCCCTTGTCTATCTTTTTATTTGTCAACTCCACTACCAAAAAGTCTAAAAATCCAATTCACCCCCTATTGGTTTATATCGATCATTTGATCCACTCAACACTTATCATGCCACATGTAATGGACCGTTATAACTTTGGGCCAGACCTTTAAATGTAAATTGACTGTTTATTTTTAATTAAAGTTGGGCTTTGTTTATTTAAACTTGAGCAGTTTATTATAAGATAATATAGTTTGTAATTTTTAGATTCTTCTCCGATTTTTCTTTTATTAATAATGATGATGATAATAAGATGTCAAATGAAAAAAATAAGAAAATAACATAATATATTAGTAATGTTTAGATAATAACAATATGATAGTAATGTTTTTTGCTTCCACTTACACACATTTATATAGTTAAAAATTAAACAACAGCCCATATAAACCTAAAAATAAAAAAGATTATTGATTAGACTTTGCCAATTGGATATATGTTTCAATCTCTCTCGCTCTCTCTGTTCTCGAGTGTGCATATCTTAATTTTTTTCATAAATTATAAAAGTGATTAAGTACTTAATAATAACTACAATGAACAATAATAGGAATACATAAGCTGAAATTGAAAATGTAATGAATGCTAAATTCATTTATTTCATATCTATCTCAATGACTATCTGGGTATAATTCTTTGTAGTACTTTTTTATTATAAATAAAATTGATAGGATAGTTTAAAGCACTAATAATAAAAATTAGTGTTCCTTTACTTCCAGAAATGTTTGAACACATTTTTACTAATTGGCACACACACTGATAGACAAGATTTCTTTCTGTGGTATGGGTAATCTCAAAAATAAATACTGAATAAGTAGTCTGAAATTTCATGTCAAAATTGTAAGACTAACAGAAAATTTGAGTTACAACTATCAACAGCAACCTGAAACTGAACTAGCAAAATGTACTTATTCACTACATCTTTAACTATATGAATGGATGGGAAGCATCATTATGAAGCATGGCTGTGTAGGATAAGATATGATTAACCTCAGCAAGTGAGAGTAGTTAGAGTTGTCCATGAACCCAAGGTAGGTGTTGGATACACAGGAATAATATGTCTAACTTAAATTCTGACACCATAGGATGTTTTTCTGTTCATTCTCTGTTCAGACTGCTCTTGAGTTGCTTAAAAAACCCTCTACTATTCTCGGATTCTAAATTTGGTCGGCTGTTTTTTTAAAAACGGGAAAGGATTCAACCTTTTAACGAATGATAATTTAAAGTCATGATTTTGGCAAAAAATAATCGTAAAGTTCCAAAGTAGGGAAAACGGTATAATTTGGGGGACCAAATCAGACATTAAACCTTTTATTTTCGATGATATTTGTTTGGTTTTGGGCGAACTAGGTAGGTATAAAAACCGAAAATTTTGGAAGGTGGGATTTGACCTTTGAAAATTACTAATTCAAAAACCACTTGTCTAAAACCAAATTAATATAGTAATAAATGAAAAGTCGTTTTAAAAGAAAACAGCAGCACATGATTCACAGGGCAAGTGTCGGTGGTCTAAGCGCCCACTTCACTAGCACAAACAACCCTTTTTCTTTCTCTTTCTCTTCCAAACAACATTCTTGTGAAAACACACCTTTTGTTTTCCCCTTTTTAAAGCTCTGAAATTTCTGGGTTTCATTCAATTTTGATAGATAAGAAAATGGGATTCGATTTGAGGCAAGTGGTGGCCGGTATTCTCACTGTTACCATGTTTGTGATGCTTGGCCAAATGATCAAAAGAGACCATTTTGATTCACCTCAGGTAAATTCCTCCTTCTTTGATCTCAAGATTGAAATTTTTATACTCACCCTTTTCCCAATTTAACTCTGTTTCCCATGACATTGTTTTATTTGTTTCTTGAAATTACTAATTCTAATGAAATCAAGAATATGATGCTGACCGTGATCTGCATAACTGTTGTCTTTTTGTCGTTTCTCTATAATCTTAGTTAGGATCCCTTCATAGTAATTGTTAATTTCATGAATTAGAAACCATGTAACTTGAAACTTGTTATTATTTTGACAACATTGAAAACTAGATTGAATTAAGGAATAAAAGACATTACCAACCCCTGTCAGGTCAAGTGGTAAGGAGCTCTGTGCTCTTGTTATGTGAATGGAGAAAATAATGTTGGGAGAACTTTTTCTCCCGTTCGGACTCTGAAATTGCCATTTCCAATGTGGCTCTCTGGAGGGTCTGTATTTCCATCATAGGCCTTCTTTCATCTTCTATAGACAAGTAGAGGGAATTGTAGATGTTTTATTATTTTAAGTTCTATTGTGCCTGTCTTTTTCATTTATAGTGGGTAATGGGTTAAAGTGTCTGCAAGGTTTGTTTAACTTCATTTCGGTTCCTCATTACAGCTTTGGGTTATTTACTCCAAACTTACACGCTCTTTTTCCTGCCATTGTTTTGTAGGAGAAACTTCCAGGAGAAGCTCAGGATTCTCAAGTTATCGAGAAGGACAGACTTGTAAAGCTTTCTAAAAGCATCAAAGGGCCATGGATAGAGGATGTTGAAGAGTTAAAACCATGCTGGAGCACAGTTTTTGGTTTGTTTACTTCTCTCAACTTCTTGAAAAATGACCTAGTTTCCTATAAACTTGTTTATGATGTATCATTGTCCGGATATTGAAATCCATTGTCGTGCACTCACGGACATAAACTTATTTTAATGCTTCATTTTAATTGATGGAGCTCTTACTTTTTGACAGATCAGAATGAGATAGAACAGTCAAGAGGGTATGTTACTTTCTCATTGACTAATGGTCCAGAGTACCATGTGTCTCAGGTATATTTACTATCTATTTATAGTTTTAAAGGTATCTCTAATTGAGATAACTTTGTGGCTTCCTTTTCGTGTTTGTTCTCTCCTAACTATCTTTAATGCATACGAAAGTCCCCTTTCAATTGCTTCCTTTGAATATTTAGCCTCATGCTTTTTCCCCGAAAATGAATTGAAAGATCTGACCGTACATTATTTTTCAAACTGTTGGTTATAGTTGTAAAGGTATCGAACTGATGAGCTCACCAATTAATTTCAAATATTCTCTTATTTCTCTTGAAAATTCTACAAAGTTTGTTCAACTTTATATTTTCCGGGCTTCTCTTAAAGCTTGTGCAACTTGTCAACAAGACAATTTTTTTGTACTTCTTCCTTTGTGAATCTCTTTACCATATACGGCCTTGGAGCCTTCGATTTCAGTTCTTGATCTGACTAAATAAATTAAAATTTATTTATATTGAAGAATGATTACTGCTAACTCATAATTCTTGTTCTACAAAGCATTTGTATTAGGGATGTAATCTTGAATTTTAAGTTGATTATTTTATAAAGAACTTAACGGACAAAGTAACAACAGTTTATGAATAGTCATCATTTTTTTTGCATCTAATCTATTATTGATTCTGTGTCTTTTGTATTTGTCAGATAGCTGATGCTATGGTAGTAGCGAGGTATCTATCTGCAACTCTTGTACTTCCTGACATTAGAGGAAGCAAACCTGGTGATGAAAGGTTAGTTTTCGTGTTAATTTTGAAGATCTCGTAGTATATTGTCTCCTTTTCCTTCACCCTTTACTCGTACTAACTAGTAAGAACTTTATTTTGTTTGTTTTTTTATCCAATGAAGAATTTTGAGTAGTGCAAATTGATATGATCAATGTGAAAAATCTGAATGGTAGTAAAATATTGAATATGGTCTGAAACTGTTTTTTGGATGATCATATCTTCAGAACCTTTGAAGATATTTATGATGTTGAGAAATTCATGAAAAGCCTGGAAGGGGTTGTCAAAGTAGCAAAGGGATTGCCGGATCAAATATCAATTCGGGATATTGCTGCTGTGAAGGTTCCCAATCGGGTCACTGATGATTACATAGTGGAAAATGTAGTACCAGTATTTAAATCAAAGGGCAATATAAGGCTTGCAACCTACTTCCCTACTGCAAATATGAGAAAAACAGCACAAAAGAGTAGTGCTGATTCGGTTGCTTGTTTGGGAATGTTTGGAACTTTAGAGTTGCAACCAGAGATTAATGAAGTCATTGATTCAATGGTTGAACGGCTTAGAACTTTGAGTCGCAAATCGAATGGCCAGTTTATAGCAGTGGACTTGAGGGTTGAGGTACTAGAGAATAAGAATTGCCATGGAAGTGGTTCTGGGGCAAAGAGTTGTTATAATGCACAGGAGATTGCTTTATTTTTGAGGAAGGTTGGATTCGATGCGGACACCACCATATACCTAACTCAGTCAAGGTGGGATAGCAGCCTTAGTGTCCTGAAGGATATCTTCCCTCGAACGTACACAAAGGTGAGTAAAATTTTCTTTTCTCGGATAACAATCCTACCCATTATATTTTTAATGTGCTTCTTGAATCTTTTTGTGAAATGCTCGATTTTGACAATTAACTGGTACAGGGTAACAAGGTTAATTGAGCCATTAGGAGGCATATGTCTGCTTGTCTTTGGTTCAATTTCCTAGAAAAACAGTCTTAGAGTAATACTAATGAGGTCTTGCTTAGGGATTCTATCATTGGAATTTTGACTATCCAACTTGAACTTCAAAAGTTTTCTCTAAAATGCTTTTCGTGGTTCGTTGATCTGCTATTGTACAATGTTTAATGCTTGCAAATAAAGATGGTTACTAGCAGCTCAGTAAAAAGTAATTTACTATTCCTATTATTCTGAACCCTTTTTGCTCATTGGAACTATTGTAGGAAAACATAATGCCGAAGGACAAAAAGGGGAAGTTCCTTCAGTCAGAAGGTTCGGAATTTGAAAAGGTTATAGACTTCTACATATGTTCTCGGAGTGACGTATTTGTGCCTGCCATCTCCGGCCTGTTTTATGCCAATGTAGCTGGAAAAAGAATAGCTTCAGGGAAGCCTCAAATCCTTGTACCAGCTGAGATACCGGGTACCTCTGCTCACATCACCAACTACCTCTCGCCTTACGTTGCCAAGAAGAATCACTTGGTTTATTCATGTTTCTGTTAACTTTCCCTTTCGAGGTAACTCGGAAAGAGTTTTCGAGAAATGAAACCGTGGAAGACTTCATAAAATGTCCTCGGGTCTCCCCCATGTAGAGTCCTTTTTGGGTGAGTATTTGAACAGGTAAACTGTACTTGTTCATACTTCATTTGGGTGTGATGATTTCTTTTTTTTTGTTTGCTTCTTTTTTTTTTAAATATGTTTTTCAATATGGTAGAAATGTTAGAGGCTTTGAGTCAAATATGTTGCTTGCTATGTTGTAAAAGCTTCATTTCTATAGTTGGTTCGTTGTTATAAGGGTGCACATTTTATAAATCTCTTATCATTAATTGAAAAAAAAAAAAGATTACATTTGTAGATATAGTGATGCAAGGAGTTGATTCAATACGAAGAATGGTTTAATTTTTAAAGATAACATTGTTGAGAGGAATAATATGAACTTTGAATATAATAAAATGAGCATGAAAATAGAGTTAATTGCACCACATGTTTCTAAACTTTGGCTTTCATTTTAAATTAGTCCTTAAATTTTTAAATATTCTAATTTTGTCCTCAAATTATGGATCTTGTTCTAAATTGGTCTTTGAACTTTTGAATATTTCATTTTCGTCCTCAAATTATAATCGTCATTCTAAATTGTTCTTTAAACTTTTTTAAATATTTTAATGTCATCCTCAAATCATTTATACTACATTATACTATTACATAATACACATTAATGTTTCACGATAAATAACAACTTTTTATAATGGCTTTATTAATATAAGGTATGATTAGCGTATATTGATAATTTAGGGATGAATTAGAACACCCAAAAAGTTTAAGGATCGATTTAGAATGAGCCATAATTTGAGGATAAAAATGAAACATTCAAAAGTCATAGTTTAGGGATGAAATTGAAATATTTAAAAGTTTAAGGACTAGTTTAGAATAAAAATTATAATTTTTGGATATATGATGCAATTAACTCTGAAAAATATTAAAATAGTTTTGGGATATATAATGCAATTAACTTTGAATTTTTTTTAAATAGTTTTGGGTTATATGTTGCAATTAACCCAACAAGTATCCGGTGAAAACGGACGTTTATCTTAGGAGACACGGGTTCAAATCGCTTTGTTTACGAGGTGTATGTGTATTGTCAAAGGGTTAATAATATGTATTAACAGATACTACCTTGTAATCAGACTATTCAAAAAAAAATATTAAAATAAGGGTAAACTACTTGGGTGACCACCCAACTACGGGGTATGTCTTATTTTGACCACCCAACTAAGAAAATGGACAAACACACCACCGAACTTTTAAAGTGGTTCTAATCAAACTATTGACGGTCAATTTTAACGAAAATGATGATGTGATAGTTAATGAAAATTAATATAATTATACATTTAGTCTTCCATATTTACATATATAATCAATTTAATCATAATTTTAATATAAAAATAAATTTAATTATCCAACTGGACGGTAACACATATCTCATCTTTTCTCTTAGTTTTATTTTTTAAATTTAATAGATTTAATCGATGATGATATCATCCTATTAGTTAAAAAAAATAAGAGAAGCAAATTGAAAGTAAGTCATGCACTTAAGGGGAATCAAACCACTAAGCCAAACCCTTTGGATTGATATGTTTTTACAACATTTTTTTATTAAAAGTTACTATATCAACGAAAATCAAGAAAAAAAGGAAAATTGAAAAGATTCGAATTCGATAGTAATAAAATATAACAAGAACACTAAACTATTAAATCAATACTATTAATTAAACAAATACGACAACATACTATTATATTAAGATTTTATAATATATTATTGATATATTTTTCAAGATTTTAATTAAAAGATAAAAAAATTAACTAAATTGTTATATTTTAAAATTTGGAAAAATATTCAGTGGAAACAAAAAAATTTTACACGTACCTTAATTTTAGAGGTTATAAATCTAATTTAGGATTTGACTCAAGATTTTAACATCTAAAATTGTTATCTTAATTCATTTTGTAAGAATTAAATCATTACACGTCAACTGAGTATTAACTTAGACTTTGTTTGATAAACATCGTTTTAAGCAAAAAGTTAGAGGTTTGACCAATTAAATTTGTTATTTTAGATGTTTGATGAATAGAATTTTGTAATAGTAAATTAGGGTGAAACCTCTCAAATTAAAAAGTGTTAATAATTTTTTTTTAAATTATAAGTTTTAATATAAGAGTTATAAAGACTCTTTTACCCTTAACAATTAGAAACTATCTCCAAATAGCCAAAATTTAACAATTGTTATTTTTATAGATGAAAATACTATGCCCCAAACTATACCTCCTTTGATGCTTTCACTTTAAAAAAGTGGGTTTAAGGTTTAAGGTTTAGGGTTAGAGGTTGTGATTAGAGTTTAGGGAATTAGGGGTATGTATATTTTTTAGGGGGTGAGGTTTAGGATGTGAAAATTAGGGTTAGGGTTTAGAATTTAATTTTTATTATTTTTTAGTGTGAGAAAGAGAAGGAACATTGTTTTTTTGTTCTATTTTTATTTAAATTTAATAATTAAACAAATTGTATTAAAAATAATTATATAAATAATAAATTAATATATAAATCCTTCAAATATGTTTAATAATGTTATATTAAAAAATTAATTTTTATAATCTAATTAATATTAATTGATACAAAATATTGATAACTAATAAACTATTCAAACAAGTATTGAATCTAATTTGTAATCTTGTTTATCTTCCATGCTCTGGACTCTAAATCGAATTTTACGTAATTTGTGTTTGTGGATAGTTTCTCACGACGCTCGACTTTGATTTGTGATTCTCGGTGGTCTTTCAATAACTTAATCCTTTTTGTGGTTCATTTGTCAATGCAATCAGATTTGTTCGTATCTATTTTTCGTTTGAGTATTTTGGTTGGATGTTTAATCTTTTTCATGTATGGTCTTGAATAATCTAAAGTGGTTAGTTTCTTATGTTAATATTAATAAAAAATATTTAAATTATGTATTTATTTTACGATGATAATTATAAATCCTAATAGTAATTTTAAATATTTTCTCTCCTTAATAAAACTAACTCCTATTTTTTTTAAAAAAACACTTAATTCATTTTTTAAAAGGACTTGAACCATCAAGTCATATATTAATTTAATCTAAATATATATTCAATCGAATATTTCTAAGAAAAAACACAACTAAAACCGACACCATCTTTGAATTAATACACTAAACAATAATTAAATTCGGAGAACTATCAATTGAATACTTGATAATTATTCAAATTCACCTTAAAAACAACGAATCAAACAACTGAAATAGCTTGGTTGGTTAGAACTTTTAACTCTTGGCCACAAGGAGGTATGTCCGAGCCCTCCTAGCTTCTTTTGTCATTTTTTTGAACATGTAATATTTTTTCTAATCAAAATTATGCATTGTTTTCCAATTTCAATAGAAAACAAGTGTATGATGAAAGGAGAAGGATTACAACATTTATTTGTGAACAATTTAGTACATGAAATTAAAAAGAAGAAAAGGGTTCAAATACTCTTCCCCCCAATAAAAACTAAAAAGAGATGAGAAAGGGGGAAAGAAAGCTCAATACCTGATACACCCCCACCCCCATTAGAGGTTGGAACACAGGATTTCATGCAGCTACTATATCATATTCGCCGGCTCGACGATATTGTGTCAGGTCAAAAAGTACAGTAACTAGATGACATTCCTATGTAAGGTTTGATTACTCTTTTTGAAAACCCCAAAGGGGAGGAACTTCAATTGATGGCAATGATGAGGAAACCGACGGATACGTACATGAGAAAAACAGGGTAGAGTGCAAGCGCTTTCCTACTCGGGTTGACAGCCGAACTCATGAAAGGATAGGCAGCCCATGAACTCCAAGCCAATGTTACACACACCACTATCATTTTGAGTATGACATTACCCTCCATCATACAGATTAGGGCTCCGACGTCGAGAGGGAACAGACAATAACCAAGAAGACTGAGACTCTGGAAAAAAATGATATGCCCACCCTGAAACAATGTAAACCAAAAATCCTCAGCAGAGGCCATACACTAACTACCTATGCAAAACTTTTTATACTAAATTTTCAAAAGATGGTACCAAATTATATGTAAAAGGGAAATCCCAGACCACATATAACATTTAACTAAATTTCAAAATCTTGCTCACAGTCAAGAATTTTCTCTGTAAAGAGGAGAGGCAATTACCAGTAGAAGCACATTCAGTGTCAAGATTACAGCACCAGCTGCAAGCAGTGCAAATGCAACGGCAAATACCTCTGACTGGAACGTTTTAAGAGGAGAAAAGTCAGTACTCACTAACTCAAAAGTTAAAACCATGATAATATAAAAAAGGAAGAAAACTCTAGATAATAACATAAGCGTTGGCTTCTATAGTTGAAACTATGCATAGCATATATAACTTGCAAAAAAATCAATGTCAGGATAAAAAAATAAGTACAAAAATGAAGCAAGATTGCAGGAAGAGAAATCACATTTGCGACACAAGGAGAAGCAGGATCAAAAGTAATCACAAAATACAGTGAGCTGATACCTCTTCAAAATGTAAAGCAGCACGATTGTGTATCAAAAGAGCTTGAAAGAATTTGATGCCAATAAACAACCCAGCAACTTAGCTATCTCCAATCTGTCCTAGATTGACCTCAAGTTCTATGAGTAAATGTGGTTGGATCAATGATTCTCTCCATCTCTAAATTGATGAGAGGTCAAATACTGAAGCAACGTGTGAGCATGTTAAAAAGCTGACTTCAATTGAATGAAATTTTCATTTATGATCAAAACCTTCCAAAAGTCCTAAACTCCAACGGACTAAGAATTCTAATTATCTAACTATAAGTCAAGATCCATAGACTATATATATATATATATATATATATATATATCTGCCCCTAAATGCAAATCTTAATAAATTGCAACTTGAGTTCATGGCTAGGGTTGTCATAGTCAGATAAATCTTGAAACGACAGCCCATTGACAGGTGCCACAAGATGTTTGCACTTTCTGATAACAGATTACAAACTAAGCCTTTCTCTGCTACAGAGACCACATTAGCCATTGTGCAGTCTGCTACAGAGACCACATTAGCCATTGTGCAGTCTGCTACAGAGACCACATTAGCTTCAATCCATCAGAAACTACAATATGTTACATAAGTCTAAATATCTCCTAATCTAGTTCTTACACATCTAACATAAGTCTAAATAGGAAAACATAAACATTCTTTCCAAATACTCCATCAGAAACCAGCTGCTAGCTTCAATCCATCCAACAAACCACCTACACCATAACCAGAAACTACAATTCCAGTCTATACAACCGGCATTTTTTACAAGATCGATTACAATTCAAAACAACAATTAGCTTTAGACGGAATCAAAGCTGTTGTACCAATTAGCTTTTGTTTCCAAGAGGGAAAAAAAAGAGAGAGCATTTTTGATGAAATATAAAATAATTAGAAATCTTGAATATCAAAAATGCAAATGTTTACAAGTAGTTTTATCAGATTTTAAATTAAGAGCTAGCAATAAAAATTTCATAAGACATTAAATCTATGGGCATCAAAACGAACCTTCTTAGCGGAGGCGGACCAAGAGAGCGTGAGACCCAAGAAGACAATGAAGAAGAAAGGCCCCCACAGATCCCAATCCCTCAACGCCTTCCCCGGATCTTCCCTGAAGGGATTCGGAAACACCACCAGCTTCAAATTACTCACGATCCTCGACAGATCTCTCTTCACTGTGTCCAAAACGGGCTCCGTCAGGGTGTTGGGCGGAGAGCCGAATCCGGTGGCCGCGAGGCTGGTAGAATTACTGACGGGCGGTGGAGGAGAAGGAGGGCGAACGGAGGAAGAGGAAGGAGGCGGAGGAGGGATGTTGGATTGGAGGAAGGGGGAAGAGGAGACGGGAATGGAGGCCCTGGGTGGACTGGGAGGGCGAGCAGGGAGGACAGTGGTGGGACCGGAGTGGACGCTGTCGTTGATTAGATTTTCGATCTCGTCGATGTCGGATTGGGAGGAGGGGTGTAGAGGTATGGTGTCGCTGTAGGAATTTGACATTTTTTGTTTTCCCTCTCTTTTCTTCTTCTTCTTCTTCTTCTTCTTCTTCTTCTTCTTCTTCTTCTTCTTCTTCTTCTTCTTCTTCTTTATACTTTGTGTTTTTCTGTTTGCTTGTCGGAGCCTCTACATGTAGGTTGGCTGTTTTGAACGAGGATTTTTTATTTATTTATTTTAAATGGCATAATTACAATTTAGCCCCTATTTTTTACACGTTTAATATTATTTGTCATTTATATAAGTCAACAATAAAATTACAAATTTAAATAATTTAATCGAAATCTTTCATACGTAATTGATCTAATTACGAGTGTTTAATTATTTAATTCAAATACAAAATTATAGTCCATGTTAAGAATAATATATATATTTCTATCGGTTTAAGAGAATAATATAACGGATTCAAATAACAATCATTTTTTTTCAAATGTTTAAAAGGTTTAGTTATTTGATGAATAATTTATTTGATTCGAATTTTATTTTAGATATTAATATTTTAATTTAATACAAATAACAAATAAATCTATTATTAATCCACCTAATCGAGCTTAGACAAGGTATTGGTGGCTTTTATCTCAGCGTTGTCCCAACCTAATCCAAAATTATAAACAAAGTATTTTTTATTTTCTTTGCAAGTGAAATTATACCCAAAATTAGTACACAATCAAATATATTATTAATCCACCTGTTAAATTGAACAACATTTAATACTTATTTTTTAAATACACAAACTGTAAAAATTTTACACAATTTATTTATTTTAGACTTAAATCCTAAAATCTAAAATCCTAAACACTAAATTCTAAACCTAAATATTAAAATCTAAATTCTAAGTAAGATCCCTAAACCCTAAATAAAATCTCTTAAACAAAATTAAAGGTCTCCGCATTGTGAATGAAACAAACTAGGCTGGAAGAGTCACCCTCCCTCATAGTGACCTTTTATAATATCGAATATAAATTAATCGACTAATAAGTTAGATACAAGTGGTTGTACCAAAAAAATTATCCTATACTAAACAGAGAAATGTTTTATTTATTTATTTATTTATAAATAAATGATAATCCGATACTTTGCAGTAAGTTTTTATTTTACCAAAAATATATATAAAATTGGAACCATCCCCTAGGCAATTAGGCATCCGACAAATCCTTGTTATCCGGAAGGAAGGAGAAGGCGTATATAATATTAGATGCAGTGATGGCTCTTCAGATTTTCCACGACGCCTTTCTTTATTACTTTCCACAAAGCAACTTTTGCTTCCTCCAATGTTTCAACACCCTGCTCTTCTTCAAATGACAGCCTCTGAACGTTGAACTGAAAACAATACAACATGGTTACATATACAACTGACATAAACCCCGGCACCTTCCCCGAGCTTTAGATCTGTCCATTATCATCATATGAAATAAATCTATGTTCTACGGGTAGCATATGCTCAGATTTTTCCAACTTCTTTTACATATTCGTTTAGAGGAAGAAAAATGAAGAGTTATAGCAACATAGAAATAAATGATACCTGTGCACCTTGACGGACCCTAATGTCAATCCCCTTGCTGTCAATTGATATAAGAGCTGCATCATCAACCTCAGCTTCTGATGATAGCAAATCTTTGAGGGGCTTTGAAAATGTTGCATTGAGTTCCTAGCAAATTAAACAAAATTAGCCACAGGAAAAGGCCATGTTAGACCCTATGTTACTTGGACTCGGGTACAAGTGTCCGACATGGGTATGGTTACATTTTTCTAAATATTTGAACCATCCTTGGAGGTCATAGTCCCATATCTACGTCTCCGACACAGGTACTTCATGAAAAATGAAGATAAGTTAAAGCACATGTATGAGAAAGCAGTAGTAGATCCGATACTCGGTTGGAGAAAACAAACACCTCTTTCGACGGAAACACGACAAGAAAAAACATACCATGCAAGTAGAGAGCTCAGATTCTGGGAAGTTAAAAGTTCACCTTTAGATTTTGTTCACCTCCATCAACTGCAATCTTATCAGGTTCAAGCGCTTCATATTCCTTAATATCAATCCATGCAACAGTGCCAAATCCTCCGATGAAATATATATCACTGAAATGAATTTTGATGAATAAACATGTTCACTACATTGTTCATCATATAAAAACTGAAAAAAGGAAAATAGGAGGGGCACATCATTTATCAACTGGTTATATTTTATCCCACTTCAAATCATACTCGTGAATCTGAAACCATTCATTATTTTACATGGTTATATCTGTTGTGTATAAATCAACAGTCCGGAGGTAGTTAATACAAAGCAACGGAACAAACAACAAAAACAGAACCAAGCAGGATTTTCTTTACATCATGTTAAACCAAATCAGACGGAAAGAGGAGAAGAAGCTACTCCAATGCCCGTTGGGGGTAACCGTTCGGCAGTCCAATGCCCGTTGGAAAAGCATTGCCGAACGGGCCCTTAGTCCACTTGGTCATGCAAGTTAGAACGACTAATAGCTTGGAAACTATTCTGCAGTTGTAAGCAAGGAAGCAGCCATAAGGCATCGTCAAATAGCTTGGAAACGGTTCTCGCATTTCTAATTAGTGCTTTAGGGACATTATAATGTACTGAATATTGCATGACTCAATAACAGATATTAGGATTTCCAAATTCCAACCGTAGCATCAACAAGAAAAACAGGTCATAGATACAAGCAATGCATAAAGAATTAGTCTATAGTCTCTCTAAGCAGGAAATATCTGTTGGTACAAGAAATACAGAAAACCACAGACCAAAGCTGACCTTATATTCTGCATCCTGAAGTAGTAGAAATTTCCCCACTGTTGCGAAGGCCCTTGATGATGTTTTGCTATGTACTGCTTATGAGCCCATTCCTAGCAAAATAACAAGGCCCTTGGTGAGGCATATTTTATGCACAAATTGTATAGATGTGTAACATAAATCATGGCAGACATTTAATGGGGTCTAGAGATAAAGCATAACCTCCATAGTCGTGATCAAGGAGAAGAGGGGGAACAACAAGGGGAAGAGTATCCAAATTATGCATTCTTAAAACAGTGAGGAAATGGAAGTATACATCTTCTAAATGAATCTATAAGGATGTTTGGAGGCAACAAAAGCCCGCCTTTTGAAGCCATTTGTAAAGCCATAAAGCCATGACCCCATGAAGGAAAAAGAAGAGATCTCAATCTTTTATAGTAAGTATCCCAACCCTATAGTTAATTACCTCACTTCTCTAACCCCATCCCCTCCCACCCCAATGTAAAAAAAATGGTGACTACCTGTTCATGCTCGGGAAGTGGGTAGACATCGCCAAATATTGTTACCCTTGCATTTGATAAGCCACTCCATCCAGGTATCTGTAAAATGTCAATGAATTCCATAAAGGGAGAATAACTAAGGCACATATTCAGGGAAAAGGAACAGAAGAATTAACCTGCACGACAAGGGTACACCTAGGGTCTGCTAATAAATTCCGTGTGTGGATAGCTAATGGTGAAAATGAAAATACTGGATCTGCAAAATGAAAAAGAAAAAAGATATGTTACATAAATCTAACAACTTATACACAAAATCAGCTTTGCTGTGCAATTTAAAGTATGACACTTTTATGAAGGAGAAGCGTGTAATTACAAAAGCTATTACACTTTAAATAAAATATTAACAAAAGAAACCACAAAAATGTCTTAACAAAATGTTCACATTTATGGAGGAATAAAAAAATAACCATATAACAGAACTTCAAAAGTCAACTACTTACGGCCCATTGAATCAGGTGCAAAATCTACCAGAGTGCCAAAAGGATACCCTTCTCGTCGGTGATGCATCCGAGACATTACAGTGCACAAATGAGCAAATCTGGCCTTGAATTACAGAGGCCAACAAATTCAGCACAATTAGATTAAAATAAAACTAGAAACAAAACACATGGAAAGAGAAAAGATGATTTTTCCCCTCTTTTCACTTTTCAAGATATGAGAGTATCTAGAAATCAAATAATAGCCTTTACTTGTTCCATCAGATTACGGACAGCTAAAGCCGGCCGAGGTAATCCATGCGCTGAAGTTGCACTGTGCACTCCACCTGATATTGGAGTTCTGAAAAGTCCAGCTCTGTTACCCCCACTTACTCCACTTCCATGGCTTTCAACCTTTCTTAACTTATCCACATCATTTTCACTGCTTTTATTCTGATTCGAATCACCCTTCAGAACATGAGAAAGCCCGTTAATACTGAACGAAAGCAACCACTTGATACATCCATCAAGTATCTACGTCAACCAAGACAAGAAAAGGATTCCAAATATCATGCTAGAACTACACCGCTATGTTGCTACAACTTTTTTTTCTTGAAACACCCAAATCCGAAACCCATTTTGGATGCATATCCCGACAAAGGCATAGGGATATGACCAGGGACGGACCCAGGACTTTAGATTAGGGGGGGCGAACCTATAAATTTCTAGGGGGGGCGAACTTATAAAAGTTTAGGGGGGGCAAAAATAAATTTTTAATCGAAAATACATAGAAAAATTTTAAATTTTTTCTAAATCATATATGATTTTCAAAATTTTAGGGGGGGCGGTTGCCCCCCTCAGCACCCCCCTCGGTCCATCCCTGGATATGACCCATGGATAAACTTAAGCAAAATCAAACATATTGGAGACTCACATGAGTTCGAATTCCCCAGCATCAAAGCTTATAAAATATAGTACCATCAACACCCTTATAAAAGTTCTAAGCCATCATTTAATTCCTTGCAGAAAATTTTCAAACATAAGTTTCATTTTGGCTATTTTGCATTTGCTTTCTTTCTCAAGAGTTGCTAAAAAAATAACAAATGGAAGCAACAAAGTTACCCATTCTCCTCTGAAAGTGATCAAATAGTTCAAAACTAATACAATTCAAATATAACATAAAGAAACTAAAACCAAACGTCTTGTTATCCCCAAAAGATGAAATTTTAACTACTAATCATTCAAGAACAGTGCATTTGGTTTTGTAAACAAATCATAAAGTTATTGAGGCATCTCATGATGTTCTCAGACAAATAGAGAAAAGAAAAGAAAAGAAAAAGCAAACATTACATGAACAAACCCAAGAAATAAAGCGAGAAAATGAATTATTTGATGGCATTTGGTACAGTATACCTGAGATACAGATTGGCTATCTTCAGAAATTAAGTGAAACCCAATATTGAGGTTGAGAGACTGCGCCTGGTCTTCACCTTCATCTGGAACCTCACGAGGCAGAGCTTGGAGACAAAACCTACGAAACTGAGAGGTTTCATAGCTCAATTTGAGGAATCCAATCCGTTGATTAGGGGATTTGATCAGACAAGACGAAGAAGGTAAGTGGGTGGTGAGGAATGAGTATGTCTCACGTAAATTAGAGACGGACACTGGACTCGAGAGAGATTCCATTGGAGAAACATAGAGAAAATTAGGATCAAAAACAAATAGGGTGGCTTCCGGTGTTTGTTTATAGATTAAAAAAAGGAAAATCATTTATTTATCTCATGCCATGTGGCAAAAGGATATCTAAGGGAAAAAGAAATTGTAGTTAATTAAATCTCAAAACTCAAAAATTCAAAAAGTAATTTTTCACTTTACTTTTCAAAAACAATATTAAATCAGTTCTTAAATTTTCTCACTTTATGATAAAATAAAATATTTTAGATACTGTTGTATTTATAAAAAAAATTATAAATTAAATGATTATAAGAAAAGTTGTATGTAATGACCCAGTTTTCGTAATCCGAAGATCGATGTAACCTATAGTGCGGTTTCACCTTTAAAAGAGAGTTTGGGTCTTTGGGAGCTCAAAGGAGCCTTTGTGGGTCTCCTATGTGGATTTTGGACTTGGTGTCTTGGTTGGGTTAGTGAATAGGAAGATGGAATATGGGCAATAGGTAAATTCCCTCCTTTTTGAAAGGGAAAAGTTGATTTCTCCCATTAATTCACTATAGAAAGAGAAGGGGTGAGATCACCATGTTCCTTATTGTTCTCTCCATTCTTCCTTATTCCTTTCATCTTGCAAACCATGTCAAAGGTTTAATCTTTGAGAGATTGAAGTAAAGACTCGGAGTTTCAATTTAGAGAAGTGTTTTCAGCATCAAACAATCTATCTAACAAGTGAAAGAGGTGGGAGAACCATCCAAGGAGCTTGGGAAGAAGAAGATTTGAGGAGCTTTGTTTGGAGGCTTCTTTCTCAGTAAGAAATCAAGGTTAATACACTACTAACTCCCCTGTATTAATAGAAATCATCAATGTGATTGCTTTGTTGCTAGATTGATAAATTGGTTGTTTGAATGCTTGAAACTTCATTAATGAAAAATCTTAAAATTGGTGTTAATATGGCTTAAAATGGTAGGAAACCACTTAAATCACTTCTCATAACTTGTAGGTTCCTTTTGGGGTTTTAACTTTGAGTTTTGGGGGTAAGAGATGTGATTTACAAACTCCAAGAAGTAAGTTATGGGTTTGAGTACCGATACGGGTTGAACGCATATTGGTACCCCATGTTAAACTTGATGAACACAAGCAATTCTTGGAGGGTATATCAGTAAACCTTAGGAGGGTATCGATACCCCTTGTTCTACAAGAATTTCAGTAGCTAAAATGGGTATCGATACACTTGGGAGCGTATCGATACAAATAGGGTATCGGTATACGGTTCCGTGTATCGGTACGAGGTTGTTGGTTTAACTCTTGTACGTGTAAAGCTTGGTATCGATATGCATGGTTTGGTATCGGTACCTTGAAGGGTGTATCGATACTCATACGAGGGTATCGATACCGTCTGAGCAATCTGCCCGAAAAATACATTTTAATTTCAAAGGACCTATAATTCAAGGACTAAAGCCCAATAGATTTCTCATGTGGTAAAAGGAATAGTAAAACTGAGAAACCGAGATTTAAACCTCATATACGAGCATAATGAGTAATAACTTGGTAAAACCTTGGGTGACTTGTTTGTAATAGTAACCATATGGATCCTTGGTGGATCGTGTGATATTGCGTGCCAAGTAAGGGCACTAGTTGATTGAGTCACTATTGTTTGATGGGATTCGGATACCCAGTGAGAGTGTTGCAACACTAAGAGGTAAACTCTTGGATGTACGTTCTCGAGGCTATATGACACTGAGCCTCATCCGATTATACTCGATGAGAGATTTCGAGTATGAGTGTACGTTCCCAAGGTTGTGTGACATCGGGCCTCACTCCGAGTGTACGTTCCCGAGGCTGTGTGACACCGAGCCTCACTCCAGGTTTGTTGGTATGGTGCATGTGTTATGTGTGAGATTATTGCATCATTGCTTACTATGTGTTTAGGCGGCTAGAGGTAGCTCCACATGTATTATATTGCCATGATATCATTTTCTTAGCTACATGCTCATATTTATGATTTATGATCTATATGCAGGTTAGTAGGTTGACGTGCATCGTCGGAGTACCATCGAATTAGGACTTCAACATCGATCTGTGTCCGAGTACAATACTTAGATATTTTGGCTATGTATTTGTAGGACCCTATGTGTTGTACTATAACTCTTATTTTGGTATTTTAACTTGTGAGTTGAATGCTTTAATTATGTATTTTTAAATGGAGCTCTCATATAAAATTTTAAATTTGGTTTATCTATTTTGAAATATTCAAACTTAATGGATTTCGCGAAATGAGTGTGTTGGGCTAAATCTAGTTACAAAATTTTATGGTGTTGGGTTTGGGCTTGAGGCCCAATTTGTGATATCTGGGTTGGGGATGTTACAACAGTGGTATCATAGCCTAAGTTTAACCGGTTCTAGGAAGCCCTGGGGTGTTTAGTATGTTGAATAGGTGTCTAGAGAATATGTTGCCCATAAGTTGAAGTTGTAGTTGTTTAAGTTGGGTACTCGATGGTGTAACCTTATTTGTTTGCTTGTACAGAAAAGGAATCATGCCAAGAAGGGCACACGATCATGATGAGAGTTGGGGCTCTCGTGAGGAGAGCTATGACGTGGATTATATCCCCGGCTCGGAGGAGATTTTGGAGGATGATGAAGGTCGAGGGGCCAACTATTTCTCTCATCTGCACCGGGCCCTTCACCGGATTGTGAGAGCCATACCTAGGCCTTCGACTACCCCTCACGTAGCACCGATTAAGAGGGTGTGTCGCCACGATATTACAAACTTTCTTAGATCGGAACAAGACAACCCAGTTAAGGCCGATGAATGGTTGAGGGACATCCGTTGGACCATGCATTAGATGAGTTTGAGATTTAAGGACAATTTGACATGTGTTCTTTCTCTATTGAAAGAGAATGCCCGAGAATGGTGGGAGGCTGTAGTTTGAGGGATCATTTCAACCATTTGATCCAAGGGAACCAGTCAATCTTTAAATATGAACAAGAATTCTTATAGTTGAGTAGATATGCCCCTGAGTCGGTTGTTACCGAGAACATGAGGTGAAAGAGGTTTTTGAAGGGTTTAAGGAAGGAAATTCAGACCTACTTGACTGCTACCCCACCGAAAGTGTTTTCAAAGTTGAATGTTAGTGCAAAGTCGCTTGGGCAAGTGCAAGGTTTGACCTATGGCCCGTCTGGTGGGCAAGGGAGCTCATGTGGGAGAACTTGGAACTTGTCCAAAAACTCAAAGTCTTATTCTGAGAGGAATAGAAACTGTTGGAACCAAAGTCGGCTAGCCGTAGAAGGCCTTCATCATCTTCAACCATGATGAGTCCGGAGGGCTCACAGAGGAGTGTGGGCGCACCGGTTTGTGATCAATGTGGACGTAGGCATAGAGGCTTTGAGTGTGGGTCACTAGACCATTTTGGGAGGGATTATCCGACAACTGCTAACACCACTCCAGTTCAGACACAAAGGACATTTCATCTAGCTTAGAGGGGTCAGGGCTTTGCTAGAGAAGAAGTGAGCCATATGTTCAGACATTAGAGTGAGGGTATGGTCCAGTCCATTGCTAGGGCACCAACAAGGCAATATGCAATCAAGGCTCATAAAGATTATGAAGCTACCAATGTTATCTCAGGTACATTTACCTTGTTTTCTGTTCCTATTATTGCTCTTGTAGATTTGGGGTCTACTCATTCTTACATTCGTAGTGGAATATCTCAGTAGTGGGGTGTTCCTACCGAGGATCTTGATATAGAGGTTTGTGTGATGAATTATTTGGGGTATGATGTTTTGGTGGATAAGGTGTATCAGAGGTGTTTGATTGAGGTTTAGGGTTTGACCTTTCCGACCGATTTGATGGTGTTATCGTTCAAATAGTTTGATGCTATCCTAGGATGGGTTGGTTGTTTGAGCATGATGCGCGTTTGGGTTGTAGATCGAAGAGTCTTAAGCTTCGTGGTTTGGATGGGGCGAAGTTGGTAGTGAAGGGTGAGAGGAATGTAGAACTAATGTTTTGATATAATAATTGAAAAATGTTTTGGACAAAGTTAAAAAGAATTCAAAACCATTTCTAAGTCCAAACAACTTGATACTATGTGTGAAACAAGTATTTTAATTTTGATATAACTAAAAACCTAAGGACTAAATTGAAAATGTCAAAACGAATTTTAAGTCCTCAAAATATCCCCATATAATTTTAAGATTATGCCCAAGTTAAAAACAAGTCTTTCAAATATTTTTCTAAGTGTTTCAAGCCAAAACAGTGATTTTCAAGCACCTGTTTCGAAACGGCCCTGAGGCGTTTCGAAACGTTTTCATCACTGTCGACCACCGTTCCAAAACGTGTATCGAAACACTTTACCTCATTTCGAAACGGTATCACTCGTTTCGAAACTGTTCTTCATATTTGATTTAAAAAGACTACAACGGTTCAAATATATGCTGATTTTTTAAATATAAAAGGGGTGTTTCGAAACGGATCGCGGTCGTTCCGAAACGACCCTTGACAGTAGCATTTTCGTTTCGAAACGGATTCATATCGTTTCGAAACAGGTCTTAAGTTGAATTTAAAAAATATGACCGTTATGTGTTTTAACTGATTTTCTGAAAGTCGTTAAGGCGTTTCGAAACGGGCTAAGTCTATTCCGAAACGACCCTTGACAGTGGCAAAATCGTTCCGAAACGGCCCTAAGGCGTTTCGAAACGGGCTCTTAAATGCACCCCAACGGCTCTTTCTATTTTAGTCCATTCTGAAACAGGTACCCCGTGTTCCGAAACGGGTTGGTGCAGACTGCATTTATGGTGGCAAGAGAGGGTTCCAACGGCTCCATTTATGTTCCCAACCACCCAAACGGCTAGAAATCAATGAGAAGGTATAAAAGAGACATCCAAAAGCATCAGCAACAACTATTGATCCTAAAGCAAACATCCAAACATCAAATTCAAGCAATTGTGCAAAAATCCCACTTTGTGTAAAACCCCAATTTGTAATCTTCATTCATATTTTGTCAAATTGGGTTGAGTGCTTGTATTGGGGCTATCATTTGTATTGAGAGATGCCTTATTAGCCTACAAATTTCTTTGTTCTCTTGTGTGAGGGTTGGGTTGATTTTTGGGTAGAAGAATCAACCGAAATTGTAAAGGGTTGCCTCCTTGTCCTAGAAAAGGGGAAGAACGATTTAGTGGAATTGTTGCAAATCCTTAGTGAAGCTAAGGTAGTGGATGTAGAGTTCATTTGGAACTTGAACCACTCTAAATCTTTTGTCCATCAATTTTTAATTTGCCAATTTCCACCACAAACCTTTAAATTTCCAATTCACCCCCCTCTTGGTAAATATCGATCTTGCGATCCACTCAACACTATGTTTTTGGGATATTTCGAAAAGGTTTTCAAACGTTTTTAAAGCCAAATCACACAAAACCACTCAGGCGTTTCGAAATGCCCCTAGGTGTTTCGATACGGGTATTTACAGTGGCAAAACGTTCCGAAACAGCTCTGCCTATTTCGAAACGGGTTTTAATCTGGGTGAGCATTTTTCCTTGGCGTTTCAATACGGTCTTACCCGTTTTCGATACGCCTATGTGGCATGACCTCAACGGTCATAAAACCCCCAACGGCTATTTCCCAACTACCGTTTAAATGCAAAGCGTTTTGATACGGGAACAAGCGTTTCGATATGCCGTTTCGATACGGCCAAGGGCATTTTGATACGGGTGCTGCATCAGACTACAATGACTCTTTCTATTTCAAGAGTTTTTCGAAACGGGGTCGAGCATTTCGAAATGGGGAGCTGCAGAATTGGATTTATGGTGGGAAATAAAGTCTCCAACGGCTCCAATTCAACCCCAACGACTAGTAACGGCTACAAACTCATTAAGGAGTATAAAAGGGACCTTCAAGCATCAAGAGAAAGCTAATGCTTCAATTGTAATACAACATATGATCAAAATATGTCTTAGTGCTTAAGTGTCAACTCTTTGAATAGACAAACACTACTGAGACAAAATTGTTAGATTTGCTCAAGTGTTTTAGGATTGGGTGAGAGTTTAATTGTGCAAACAAATACCTATTAGAGGGATTTGAGTTTGCTTGTTTTTATCTCTTTGTAAAGAGGGTTTGATCAAGACTTTGGGTAGAAAGCTTGATCGGTTTGTAAGGGTTTTCTCCTAAGCCTAGAAAAGGGGACGAATCAATAGTGGATTGATTGGAAA
This sequence comes from Hibiscus tridactylites, assembly GCA_958450335.1. Classification (NCBI taxonomy): domain Eukaryota; kingdom Viridiplantae; phylum Streptophyta; class Magnoliopsida; order Malvales; family Malvaceae; genus Hibiscus; species Hibiscus tridactylites. Next base: position 54,467,813 of record OY288268.1, on the reverse strand, counting down.
TCCTTAGTGGGAAGCTAAGGTAGTGGATGTAGACCTTGTTTAGAAGGTTGAACCACTATAAATAATCTTGTCTTTATCATTTTTAGCTTCCACACCTTTATCACCCAAAATTCCACTTCTCCACCACTTGACGAGCAAGAACGGTTGAAGGAATCGAGCATCTTAAAAATCCAACAATTGGTATCAGAGCTTGGCTCAATTGAAGAAGATTAACATCCTATTGAGAAGATCCGACAAGCTCGATCAACATTTCAAACAACCGGCTCAATGACGCAATCCATCGACAAACCGCCATTCTTCGACGGAACACGCTATGCCCATTGGAAGAAGAGGATGAAGTTCTTCATAAAGTCAAAGGACTACAAGCTTTGGGACATAGTAGAAGATGGTCGTTCGTGCCTCAACGAAGCAAGGCGAAATGGAGTGCCGAAGACCGCAAGAAGATGAAGCTTAATTACAAAGCCTTGCACATTCTTTTTTGTGCATTTGGCCCCAACATCTACGAGAAGATGTCTTCTTGCGAGAGTGCCACGAAAGTTTGAGACAAGCTCGAAGTTACATACAAGGGGACAAACGAAGTAACGGAGACCAAGATCGGGCTCCTCAACCTAGCGTATGAAAACTTCAAGATGGATCCGGAAGAGGACATTGAGAAGATGTTCGATAGGTTCTCCACCATCACAAATGGACTTAAAGGTTATGAAGAAGCCATCCCAGAAGAAAAACTTGTTCGAAATCTTATCTACTCCATTCCCAAGTCATGGGACCCAAAAAGGACCGCCATCATCGAAGCTAAGAATCTCAAAACTTTGAAGCTTGATGAGCTCATGGGGTCTCTTCTCACTCACCAAATAATAAAGAAAAACAAATAAGAGGAGAAGAAGTAGTAAGGGATTAGAGCTATGAGGGAGAAGAAGCTCAAACGGCTTGGCATCAACACAAATGCCATTGCTCTCAAATCCTCCACATGCCATCACGTAGATCCAAGTGAAGAGGAGGATGAAGAAGAAGATATAGTTCATCTCTTCAAGAAGTGTGCCCCTTACATGAAGAAAGCCTTGAAAGAGCTTGAACGAGAATCCATGAAGAAGAAGAGGGCAAGCACTTCAAGCCATAAGAAGAAGGCATATGTGGCTACTTGGAGTGATAAGGACTCCACCGACGATGAACAAGCCAACCTTTGCCTTATAGCCATCGAAGAAGATTCAAGGGTAACTTCTAATTCATCTACTTCATGTTCGTATTCTTTTGATGAATTACAAGATGCCTATGACGATTTGGTTTTAGAATTTAAAAATCACATTTTGAAAAATAAGAAAGTGATTTCAAATTTGAAAATTCAAAATGACTTGATTTCTAAAACCAAATTTGAACTTGAAGCCAAACTTGAAGAGTTTGAACAAAAATGCTTTGATTTACAAAATTTGCTTCATAAAGTTCAAAAAGAGAAAAATTTGATTTCCATAGAACTTGAAAAGAAAAACAATATTGGAAAATCAAATTATTATGTAAGGCAATCTAATGCCCCTAGATTTTTAAATGATAAAGTTTTTAGAAGTATTTGGGTTCCAAAAGGACTAAGTACTTCAACTAAAAAGGATGGAATTGAAAAATGGATTTGTAAGGGGACTAAGTTTTGTGCTACTAACGTCTACGGAACCAAAGCAATTTGGATACAAAAAATTACTTGATTGTCTTATGATAGGTGTGATGGAGAGTGATCAACAAGTCAAAAATTGTGGAGGAGCTTCATGCACACAAGGAAGAACACTTGAAGAGGAAGGCTTCACATCCTCCCTTGGATTCAAGTGTTGGTAAAATATTGTTGGTAAAATATAGTTGCTATAGTTTGTTTAATTTGATTTTTTTAATTCAACTAGATTATCATGTGTTGAACTAACATGCCTTGATGATGCTTTGAGTAAGGGGGAGCCATTTTAGAACCAAAATTCTTATTTTTTTGTCATCTTTTCAAACCTCCTAAGTTATTTTGAACTTAATGTCTTTTGAATTCTTTTTGATATAACAAAAAAAGGGAGAGTTTGGTTTGAAAAATTGCATTTTCAAATGAATAAGGGGGAGCTTTACTTTATTTTAAAATTTTCATCTCTTATTCACATTTATAAACTTAAAGGGGGAGAATCCCAAACAATTTTTCAAGTTGGTTTTATTATATCAAAAAGGGGGAGATTGTAGAATTAATGTTTTGATATAATAATTGAAAAATGTTTTGGACAAAGTTAAAAAGAATTCAAAACCATTTCTAAGTCCAAATAACTTGATACTTTGTTTATGGGATATTTCGAAAAGGTTTTCAAATGTTTTTAAAGCCAAATCCAACAAAACCACCCAGGCATTTCAAAACGCCCCTAAGTGTTTCGATACGAGTATTTATCGTGGCAAAACGTTCCGAAATAGCTCTGCCTATTTCGAAACGAGTTTCAATCTGGGTGAGCATTTTTGCTTGGTGTTTCGATACGGTCTTACTCGTTTCGATACGCCTATGTGGCATTACCTCAACGGTCATAAAACCCCCAACGACTATTTCCCAACTATCGTTTAAGTGCAAAGCGTTTCGATACGGGAACAAATGTTTCGATACGCCGTTTCGATACGGCCAAGGGCGTTTCGATACGGGTGATGCACCAGACTGCAACAACTCTTTCTATTTCAAGAGTGTTTCGAAACGGGGTCGAGCGTTTCGAAACGGGGAGCTGCAGAACTGCATTTATGGTGGGAAATAAAGTCTCCAACAGCTCCAATTCAACCCCAACGGCTAGTAACGACTACAAACTCATTAAGGAGTATAAAAGGGACCTCCAAGCATCAAGAGAAAGCTAATGCTTCAATTGTAATGCAACATATGATCAAAATGTGTCTTAGTGCTTAAGTGTCAACTATTTGTATAGACAAACACTAGTGAGCCAAAATTGTTAGATTTGCTCAAGTGTTTTAGGATTGAGTGAGAGCTTAATTGTGCAAACAAATAACTATTAGAGGGATTTGAGTTTGCTTATTTTTATCTCTTTGTAAAGAGGGTTTGATCAAGGCTTTGGGTAGAAAGCTTGATCGGTTTGTAAGGGTTTTCTCCTAAGCCTAGAAAAGGGGACGAATCAATAGTGGATTGATTGGAAATCCTTAGTGGGATGCTAAGGTAGTGGATGTAGACCCTGGTTAGAAGGTTGAACCACTATAAATCATCTTGTCTTTATCATTTTTAGCTTCCACATCTCTATCACCCAAAATTCCACTTCTCCATCACTTGGCGAGCAAGAACGGTTGAAGGAATCGAGCACCCTAAAAACCCAACAAGGAATCATTGTCATTTCAATGTAGTGTCCTTGGCGGCATAAAGAATAATCCAACAAGAGGCCTTTTTGTCTCGTGTAGTTGACACAAGTGTTGATAGTTCGACGCTTGAGAGTCTTCAGACTATTAGAGAGTTCGTCGATGTGTTTCTGGAACAGTTACCCAGACTTCCTCCAAATCGTGAGTTAGAGTTTCATATAGTTGTGATTCTTGGCACGACACTAGTGTCCATCGCACCGTATTGCATGGCACCAATAAATTTAGACAACTAAAGAATCAAATTTAAGAGTTGTTAGAAAGATGTTTCATTCGACCAAGCATCTCATCGTAGGGTGCACCGTTGTTGTTTGTTAAGAAGAAAGACGAGTTGATGAGGATGTGCACTCAACAAGGTAACAATGAAGAACTGTTATCTCTTACCAAGAATAGATGACATGTTTGAATAGTTGTGAGGTGCACTTGTGTTCTCGAAGAACGACTTGAGGTCGGGTTACTATTAATTGAAGGTAATAGAAGAGGATGTTCAAAAAATTGCTTTCATGACGCGATATGGACATTTTGAGTTCTTTGTAATGCCTTTTGGACTTACCAACGCACCTGCAACTTTTATGAACTTGATGAACCGAATTTTCCAGCCTTATCTAGATCAATTTGTGGTGGTCTTCATTAATGAGATCTTAGTTTATTCGAGCTCAAAGAAGGAGCATGATTATTATCTTTGTATTGTTTTTCAAACCTTGAGGGAAATGCAACTTTTTTCTAAGTTCAGTAAGTATGATTTTTGGCTCTCAGAGGTGGCGTTTTTGGGCCACATTGTTATAGAGATTGGGATCTGAGTTGATTCGCAAAATATTCAAGCAATGGTGGAGTAGAAACCACCTAAGAATATTGTGGAAGTTCGTAGTTTCCTTGGACTTGTCGGATATTATCGTCGTTTTGTTAAAGGCTTCTCTATTATAGCAGCACCTAGTCCAATACCGATACGCGATGTTTTCCAAAATTCCAGGGAAATGTTTTGGTATAGGTACGCCCAATCGGTACATGTACGCCCATTCAGTACAGGTACGCCTAGTCATTACTGGTACACCCTAAAATTTTGCAATAACTCTTTTGTTACCAGTACGCTAAGTCGGGTATTGATATCGACAGTTGCAGAAGGGCATTTAAAGCTAGTTTTCACCCTCTAACGGTTATGAACGACTAGATTCACATTCCACACTATAAAAGCAAGCCATGGACACTTGAAGATGGTTAGAGAACACATCCAATCATAAAGATCAAGAGAAATAACATTTAACTCTTATTATCTCATTTCTCTTGTATATAGTGTATAGAGTACTTCATTTTTTATTCTTAGAACTCTTATTTAGTGAGCTTAATTCTTTTAAATACCCACCTTGAGAGGTCTTCATTGTTTACACAAACATACCTTGTAAAATGGAGATGTTCTTGTTTAGCATTAGAAAAACTAGAGTGGTTCTATTTTAGCCATCGAAAAGATAGAGGTTGTAAGGTTACGCCTTATCCACAAAGGCAAGAATTTATTATTAGTGAATTGAGAAATTATTAGTGGTGGTAAGCTAAGATAGTGGATGTAGACTTGATTTAGAAGTCGAACCACTATAAATCGATTGTGCGTAAAATTGTCTATTTTTCTTTTCGGTTTACACCAATTCATTCAAGAAGCATTCTCGACTCCTCTTGGCGATTTTCAGTTGATTGATTCGATCCCAACAATTGGTATCAGAGCCAAGTCTCCATCGAAGATCTCACAATCGGGAGTAAAGATCTTCAAGCTCGAAGTTTACCGTTCAAAAAATGGCTAGGTGGTCTACAATGATAAGATTTGAAGAAGGCCTCTCTATATCGTGTCCTCCTCTCTTCAAAAGAAATTCTTATTTCAATGGAGCAATGTCATGAAGTATTTCATCCAAGCATTTGATCTTGATGTTTGGAAGATTATTAAAGATTGGCACGTTGAAGTTCTTAAGAAGAAGAAGAAAAGGAGTTCAAATGAAACAAGGAAGGCACAACTAAATGCCAATGCCATGCACACTTTTCTTTGTGACCTCAATGAGGATGTTTCCAAGAAGGTCTCCACATGCAAAAAAAAAACGCCAAAAAAATATGAGAGAAGCTTGAGAAATTCTATGGCAACAAGAAGGGAGAGAAGAAAGATGATGCTTCATCATGTACAAACCTCTTCTCAATCCCTAAGGTGAAATGTTTGATGGCTCTCGATGAGCCCAATGTATCTTCTAACTCAAGTGAATTTAATTCATATTCTTTTGATGAGTTACAAGATGCTTTTTAACGAATTATTTTTAGAATTTGAGACAATGAATTGAAAATATAAGAAAATGATTTTTAAACTTGAATTTAAAAATGATTTTCTTTTAAAGACAAAATTAGAATTTGAAAACCAAAATGAAAATTTTAAAAAAGATTTAGAGTTTTCAAAAATAGCAATGAAGTTTTCGAAAAAAAAATCTTGATTTAAAAGTTAAGCTTGAATGCTTAACAAAAAAAGCAATTATTTCAAATAATTCATCGCATCCCTTAATGACAAAATGAATACATTGTCATTTTTATTGTCATTCCTTGCATATTTGTCTAATAAAGAAAAGAAAATCTTATAGAATTAGACAAGTATGAGTTCATAAGGGAACTAGGGACACTAAAACTAATGTAAATTGATCGAAAACAATTTTGATACCAAAAATCAAGTAAATATCTCTTGTAGGTGTGTTGAAGCTATAAAAAAAAAAGCAAAAATCCCAAATTCTCTAGTCACACAAATGAAGAAATATGGATAACCTATAATCTTGATGCTTTTGATTACATATATTTGGTTGCCTACTTTAATTTTGATTGTTTTATGCATGTGTTCTTATATTGTGCCAATCAATTTTTACATAAAGTTTATACAGACTTTGATAAATTGAATTCTTATGTTCATATAGTGATTTTATACTATTTTGAAATTTAATCTTCTAAGTATCTTATTTGAGCCAAAGTTTTTAATGAAATGCATTTATTAAGGGGAGCTTTTTAAAAGATTTATCTTACTCACCTTTGTTATTATGTACTAATATTTGAATTATTTTTTATATAACAAAAATGGGAGCGATAAGTGAAAACTTTAATTTCAAAAAGAAGAAAGGTAGCTTCAAATATTTTTCTAAAAATATTCTCTTTTTTCAAAATTTATTTTTTCTAAGGGGTATTTTTCAAAAACAAATTTTCAAGTTGTTTTGTTATATCAAAAAGGGAAAATTGTTGAGATAATGATTTTGATATAACAATTTAAGGAAAAGTGTTTTTTTGACTTATTCAAACATTGTAAAAATAATTTAAAGTCCATTTCAACTTGAAAAATATGTTTAAAGTGGTTCTAAATGATTATATGTGTTTTTGACTAAATTAATATTTCCAAAATACCTTTAGGGTCAAAAAATAGCTTTCAGTATCAGTACCCTAGTCCCTGTACCGATACACGAAGTTTTTTTAAAATTCCAGGAAAGAGTTTTAGTATAGGTTCGCCGAGTCGGTACAGGCACGCCTAGTCATTACAGGCATGCCCTAAAATTTTGCAACGACTCTTTTGGTATCGGTACACTAAGTCGAGTACCGGTATCGACAATTGCAGAAGTGCATTTAAGGCTGGATTTTTCATCCTCCAACGAATCCAAACTACCTCCAACGGTTATAAACGGCTAGATTCACATTCCACACTATAAAAACAAGCCATGAAAACTTGAAGATGGTTAGAAAACACATCCAAGCATAAAGATCAAGAGAAATAACATTTAAGTCTTATTTTTCACATTTTTCTTGTATATAGTGTATAGAGTACTTCATTATTTATTCTTTGCACTCTTATTTAGTGAGCTCAATTCTTTTAAACACTTACCTTAAGAGGTCTTCATTGTTTACACAAACATACTTTGTGAAAGGGAGATGTTCTAGTTTAGCCTTAAAAAAGCTAGAGTGGTTCTATTTTAGCCATCGAAAAGATAAAATGTAATACCCCAAAGATTGCCTTAGAAGTATGCTACATTCGATCAAAGTTAAATTGATATAAATTTGTCACCTATTAGGCTAATTAAATAATTTATGGACTAAAAGTGAAGTATGAAAAGTAGACTAACTATTTCATGAAGGACTAATTTGGATACTTTAAAAAAATAGGCTGATTGCATGTAAAGTCTAAGGAGACTTAAGGTTTTGTACACATGTCATCCTAAAAGGAAGACATGTAAGTGGATCGTTTAGGAGGAGAACATATTAACCATTGTCTCCTTCTTCCTTAACCAGCTGGGAAACCCCAAATCTAGAGAGAGAGTGTAACCTTGTTAAGGTCTTGGAGAAATTAAGCTTGATCTTGAGAAATTTTTGGTGAATTCTTTGAATGTATTGTTATCTCTTTTCTTCAAGTACTTGTAAATCGAGTAATATTTTTTGGATTAAGGCATAAGGTTGCAATTGATTTGTATCCGATGTTGGTAATTAATGGATAAGTATCTTGGTATTAAAATAAAAAAAGTACATCATGATGGTAACCATTAAAAAGTTTTGTCTTTATAAAAATGGTTGAGTAGTTATGACTCGTGCTTGAAGTTAGATTTTTTAAATAACAAATTAAAAAGTTTTAATTTATCGTTCCATTTCCATTGATTGAGCCTTAACTTGTAAGATAAGTTATTCTTGACTATTTGTTTTTAACACTTTAGACTCAATTTGCTACTAAGCCGAGTTTAGGATGTTACATAAGAGTTGTAAGGTTACGCCTTATCAACAAAGGTAAGAATTAGTTGTGGTCAACTAAGAAAGTAAATGTAGACTTGGTTTAAAAGTCAAACCTATAAATTGATCATGCATAAAATTGTTTATTTTTCTTTTCAGTTTACACTAATTCATTCAAGAAGCATTCTCAACTCCTCTTGGCGGTTTTCGGTTGATTGATTTGAACCCAACAAATTATTTTTTTTTATTTTTTTAGTTATGAGATATTCGAGTTAGCTCAAATTAATAAGTCAATTTCTAAATTTGAGTCAAGTTTAAATTTTACCAATTAAGAAAACCAAAAAATGAATTTCTTTGTTTTACAATTTGGTCCTTGATTTCTTTGTTTCTTCACTTTCTCCCCTTTTAAGTTTATTTCGACCAAATTTAAACCACATGTTCCTCAACCACGGTAAAAAATTTATGTAACTTTAATTTCTCTTTTGACATCAAATTTTTTATTTTTACAATTTATTCCCCTAGCTTTGTATGAATTTTTTGCTTATTTAATTTCTTTTTAGTTTTGTAGCCATTTTAATCAAATATAAACCACATGCTTTTCAACCACTGCAGAATACTTATGTCACTTCAATTACTTTTTTAAACAAAATTCATCTTTTTTTTTTCAATTTAGTCTTTAAACTTTTCATTTTATTATGTTGTATTTTGATTGCAACTCTTTGTAAATTATTTCTTCTCATCAATGTAGTCCATCGATCAATGAAAAATATTATATAAAACTTTCCAAGTCCCATATTTTTTTTTGGATGAAACTGAAACTACCAACAAAACTTCTTAATTGTTACTCAAATAAAGTTAAAAATATTGTAACTCTGTCTATCAATTGATTTTTCAACCTAGACTATTATTAATGTTATTTCTTAGTATGAATACTACACCAAAAAACTCTATCTATCAATTGATTTTTTTTACAGTGTTAATGATTTTAGATAAAGATGTAACATTCATAATAGTAGTAGAACATGTTAAATTTATATAGAAATTCGAACAATTAGACTCGACTCGACTCTAATTTTATAAACTTGACTGAAACAAAAAATTTAAATAAAATTTAAATGATAAAAAATTTCATAAATGCTCTAGAGAGATTGTAGATTCACCACATGCTAGATATAGGGGTGTAAATGAACAGAGCGTTCAACGAACCGTTCGTGAACCGTTCATATAACATTCGTTTATGTTCGTTTATTAAGCTAAATAAACGAGTATGAACAAAATTTTTATGTTCGTTTAATAAACGAACGAACACGAACAAAAGTGTGTTCAGCTCGTTTATGTTCACGAACAAGCTCATTTATAGGCTCGTTTATGCGCTCATGTATAAGCTCATTTATAGTCTCGTTTATAAGCTTGTTTATAGGCTCGTTTACATGCTTGTTTATAAGCTCGTTTATAGAATGAAAATGTTTGTGGATGTATCTAAATGCTACTTTTTGTTGTTGCTAAAGATATTATATTAAGTTCATGTTTAAAAGTAAGTTTGAATTTGTTGTTTTTTTATTTATTTATTCTTAATTTAGTTAAGATTTCTTAAAATATAAAACAAACATGTTTGCGAACGAATAAATGAGCACGTTCGTGAACACTTAAACGAACATGTTCGCGAACACTTAAATGAACTCGTTCGTGAATACTTAAATGAACACGTTCGCGAACACTTAAACGAACATGTTCACGAACACGTTCGTGAATACTTAAACGAACACGTTCGTGAACACTAAACAAACGAACACGAACACATTCAAAAATAAATAAACGAACACGAACACAATATTAAAAATTTAAACGAACATGAACTGAACATGAACACCTTTAAAATTAAACAAACGAACATGAACAAAGGCTTGTTCGTTCAAGCTCAGTTCATTTACACCTCTAGCTAGATAGAAGGTAAGTGTCTATGTTCTCCACCTCTCTATCTGTATAAAAAAATAAGTCTAATCTGACTTGACATAAATACCTCCATGAATCCTGTTAATTTAAAAATTATTAGATAATTTATTTAAAAAATAATATAATTAATAAAAAAATAGTTTCCTTACCATATTTGGTACATAAATCGAAATGTATTTCGCATCGAATCTACGTAAAATCTCACTAAACTTAAAAATAAATGTAAAATCATATACGAAAAATATTAGAAGGAAACCAAAAAAGTTTAATAATTACTAAAAATTATAAAAAAAGTAAAATGCAATATATGTGTATAAAAGGATAATATTATACAAAAGCTAAAATTTGAATTCCAAATTTATTTAATGACACGTGAGATATATAAATTGAAATCTGAATTAAGCTAATCCCAAGGTTTTAGAAATAATAGATTTTTAATTATCTAATTGAACCCGACATGTTGGTCTATGGACCAAGGCTGTTCACCCCTCCACCTCTGTCTCTGGGTTCGAATTACAAAATTTACATGTTTTTGGTGTATAAGTTTATAACGAGGGGTGTATTGTAAGAAGAAAAAAAATCTCAATCTAAATAATAATAAAAAATCCTAAAACTAAGAAGAAAAAAGAAGAATTAAAATTCACCTTCATTCCTACACGTGCGATTCAAGCATTGCATTCGGCCCATCCTTCTTCCAGGTCCGGTCTGATTCTCTTCCTCAACCTCATCGCACGTGCCAACCTCTGCTCCACGGCCACGATCACCTTACCCGGCAATCCCGACAGCTCCTCAACCCTCCTCAGATTCCGCCCCGACGTGTCCCGGGTCGTCCTCAGCCCGGACCAAAACGCAGCCGCCAAGCTCAGCCTAAACGGCAGCCCCTTCAACCGTTCTAAACAAAATCGCAACGCCGCCGCCGCTGTAGACACCGCGGAGTGTCGTTTCAACCCTAGCTTATTGCACCAAACCGTCAAAACACCCTCCAAACCATCGGAACCGGCCGAAGATCTTGATTTCATACATACCCTTTTGCGTTTAACATCGTTGGAAGAGGATTCACTTGTAGATAAACAAGCAGAGGAGGAAGAAGAAGAAGAGGAAAAGGAAAAGGAGAGAGTGGAACAAGGCATTGGGTGGTTGTTGGGTTTATGAGAATAGCAAGCTTTGCAAAGATGGTGAGAAGATTGAGAAAAAGATTTACATTTCGAGCAGAGAATCCGACGGAGATGACGAGCGACAAGGAAGTTGGCACGGTGAACCTTGTGATCGCAGTTCCAACAGAGAAAAGCAGAGTCTGCCGAGCAGTAAACAGAGGCTTCATCTTTGCAAAGCTCGCAAAGCTTGCCTGTATTCATGCTTTGATTCCTTGTTTTGACCAGACAACAGAGGAAGGGGAAGGAATAAGAAGAATATAAAGGAGGATAGATTTTGGGGGACAAGGAATTTGAGGAGAAAAGACAAACCAGAGATGTATGGGGGAGAGACAAAGGCGGTAGAAAGAAGCAAGAAACTGTGTTGATGCAAAATCAAACGTTTCGCCTATACAGATTTAAAAAGAGTTTCTGAGGGTTTTTTATAATTTTTTTTTTGTGCGGCTATTATGTTATTAATTAATTAATTGGTAATAAAAAGGTTAAGTATATATGATAGATTATGGGGTAAAATTCTTAAATCATCACCTAACTTTGTTTTCAGACCTATTTTGGTCACTAAAATTTTAAAACGATCAATTTACTCATTAAATTTTATTTTTTATAAATTTTAGTCGCTTTAAATTATTTTATTAATATTTTAATATGATTTGGCATATTTTTATTATTATTAAATATAAAATTAATTTAAAATAAAAATAAATTATATATTATTATTAAAAAAAAAATTAAAATAAAGCATCAAATCCCCAACACTCAAAACCTCAAACCACTTTTACCTTCACCAACCATCCAAGCCTTCGCCGACGTTACCCTTACCGGCCACCATCCCTTCGCCGACTTCATCTACTGTTGCATATTCAATTTAAAATTTTAAAAATAACCAGCTTTAAAAGAGGAATTAAAAAGATAGTCTTTAAAATTTGAATAAAAAAAGCTTCTGGCTTTACTTACCATTGTTTTCTTACACTTTCAGAGTACCTAAACAAAACTTATAAAAAAGAAGGGTAATCTTCACTGATGGTCACTTTTGTTATGGGTTTGTTTTATTATGGTCACCCGAATTCAAAAAAGATTATTTTGGCCACTTACGTTCGAAACCGTTTTTGTTTTGGTCACTGGACCGTTAACCTCCGTTAATTAAAAATAAAAATTTCTAATTTGACCCCCAAACTTTCAAAATTTCATTTTTTACCATCTTCCCCAAACGTTTAGCCTTATTCCCGAGCCGTATGGTGCTTTAGAAATTTTTTGTTACTGTTTCCATAACCCTAAACCTTATTCAATTGCCAGGCATGCAAAGCAAAGCAACTACCGCCCAGTGTGTAGTCAAATCCATATCTGGGTTGAGGTTTATCAGAAAATTCGAAACCTGTTTGACATGAGAGGTAGGATTTAGGATGGCAGCAGGAAACCATCATCATTCACTTAGATTCCTTTAAAGCTTTTTTGATGATATGCAGTCTGAAAAGGAAACTGATCTTTGAGAAAAAAATAAGAAAAACTATACCCAGATCCTCCATTTTGTAAGTAAAAACCTTCAAAATGCAGGTCTAACATGAAAACTTCAAACTATTAAGCAATTCAGATATCATCAGAAGTGGTCCAACTCCAACACCGATAACCTTGCACATGATATATAATACTTGCAGATTCAATGAAGTACATGCACCCGAACTATGCAATCGTATTAAGAACTTGGTCTTTCTTGATATGATTCACAATGAATATATGATCTTACCTAGCCAATCAAAAGCGATAAGAGTATGCCTGCAAGCAAAGCAGAGCCATCACATTTATAGAACATCATACATAGTAAACCAAAAGGAAAAAAAATCTAGTTACAAAGAATACTGTAAAAATCATACCGCCTGTGATATATTGTGTTAGGCCAAAAGGTACTAACCTGTGATGGGAAACCATGAATCAAAATAACGGTAGGATTATCAGCATTTCCACTTTCCACGCTAAACCATCTATTTCATAAAATCATATATAGATAGAGAGCATGTTTTAATCCTGCAAATGATAAGACCTCAATTTCATGCATAATTAAACTCACTAAAAGGAAACCGATATTAAACTTCTCGGCATCGATAGGAAAACAACATTTATAAGTAACACTTACTTTTGAAGATAATAAAAGATAATTTACCTGAACACATCACCTGAAGCTTGAGAGCCAGCTCCCATGGTTAGTCCAAAAATTGGATCTTTAGCTTTCTCACCAGTGCCACCCACTGGATAAGCTTTAACCTACCATAAAGCAATTAGAGTAAAACAAAGAAATCTAAGGCATAAACCCAGAAAATAGGCATGGATTACTCACAAATTTCCCTTGCTTAAACCATTCATCAGAAGGGCTTGGCTCATCTGAATATTTTCTTGTAAATTCAAACACATTTTTATTCAATCATTAACTGATGCATTGAATTTTAAGGGAAAAACAAATTTGTACTGAAATATGAAAGTACCCCCACTAAAAGAAAACCCATCACCAGCTGAAACAGAAGCATCTATCAGATAATCCTACAGAAAACCCAACATCATTTTCCACACAAATTATTGGTTTGAATCGGCTCAGAGTGTGTAAAAAGAAAGCTTACATCTTGTGGCTCGTTAGCGTTTGATCTGCTGTCGGCACCACGTCGGGGACTGAGCGACTTTCTACGGAAATGTTGAGCCCTGAACTTGAAAGACCCGCCCTTGAGAAGTGGCAGAGAAGAAGTAGGAGAGCAAAGGGAGCATTGAAACTGATGAGAGAAGAGAACTGGAGCTTGGCTTGGATTGCCATTACGTTAAGACAGAATTGCGACAAACACACAGACGGTTAACCGTTGGCACCATGTTTTTCTAATAAAAAAACTGGGCTTTGTTGTTTTGATTCGTGTTAGGATAGGGATTCTCTGTTTCCATACGGCTCGGGAATAAGGCTACAAGCATACGGAGGTTAACGGAGGTCAAATTAGAAATTTCTTGATATTCAGGCTCTGTTTCCATGAAGTTTTGAAAGTTTGGGGGTCAAATTAAAAATTTTTATTTTTAATTAACGGAGGGTTAACGGTCCAGTGACCAAAACAGAAACGGTTTCGAACGTAAGTGGCCAAAATAATCTTTTTTGAATTCGGGTGATCATAATAAAACAAACCCAAAACAAAAGTGACCATCAGTGAAGATTACCCAAAAAAGAAACACTTACCATCGTCTGAATCCACCAAAGTAAAATCTAAACAAAAGAGAGACACCTAGAAGACAAACTGCAAACGAAATGCTAATACCAATGCCATCATTTGAGCAAATGACGACGTTTCTAAGGAAAATACTCTACCTTTTCAACTCACCGACATGGAAACAAGCTCACACCTTTTCTTAAGATATTTCGATTTTGATTATTTTCAATAAATTTAGCTCTTTTGAAGCGTTTTCTTTTTCTGGTGAAACGAGAAGATCAAAATGATGAAGAAGATGAAGCAAAGGACTGAGGACTCTGCTCGTCATATACGGGTAACGTTGGCGAAGGGGCAGGTGGCCGGTGAGGGTGGAGGTGGTTTGAGGTTTTAATTGTTTGGGGATTTGGGATTTTTAGTTTATTTCTTATTTAATAATAATAAAATATAATTTATTTTTATTTTAAATTAATTTTTATATTTAATAATAATAAAATATGCCAAGTCATATAAAATATTAATAAAATAATTCATAGTGATTAAAATAGGTCAAAAAATAAAGTTCAATGTGTAACCCCCTCGTCCCGGTCTGGCCGAATGACCGGTCCGAGTAGGCTACACTGGAAAAACCGAAGAGAAACCCGTTAAGATTCCCCCTCGGTTAGCAACCCTAAAAATTTTCTTTCATTTTACTCTTGTCTGAAGGCATGTTAATTCCTAAGTGATCATGTCAGCGGAAAACATCAATAAAGAAGCACATTCGAACCACACAACCACACCTCAAACAGTCCATTTTACACTTACAGGGCAGGCCGTATCGATACACAAATCAAGGGTATCGATACGCCTTGACTAGGTCAACCCAAACAATCAACTCAGGGAAGACCGTATCGATACAACCCTTGAGCGTATCGCTATGCCCTTTTCGGTCAATATCTCGTGGTCAACGAGATACATCCGTACCGATACGCCTCAACACCGTACCGATACGCCCTTAACTCACCAAAATCTCAGAATTCCAGTAAGCTAAAACCGTATCGATACACCCCCGTATATCGATATGCCCAGCCAAAACTGAGTCCTGCAGGCAAGACCGTATCGATACGGCCCTTAGGCGTACCGATACGCCCTGCTATGCAAGTCTCCAATTTCAGCAAAAACCAACAAGACTCACACTCTAAATGCATTTTATGACTTCCCTAGCCACATATAAACGTTCATGCAACATACTACGACTAAGAGTTGGCATATAGAGCAATCTAGATGGTTAACAAGGCATTCATACATGGCAATCACACAAAGGCAAATGTTGCATAAATGGGCATGGTTAAGAACTCAAAAGGCCAAATGGCACAAGTCATCACATATAAAGTTTGCATACACAACCAAAAGCAACTTAAAGCATCCAAAGGCATGCCATCCCACACAAACATTCTATAAGACAAAGCATGGTTTACAAATTCAAGCCAAAACATAAACATCATCAACATTTATGAGTCGTACAGCGCTCATACAAAAATATAGTAGCCCCATTGCTAAACTATTACTTTAATTACTAAGTCATACTTGAGCAACTACAAACTTGGAAAGCCCCTTCGCCTTGCTCCTTGCTAACACCACGCTAATGATCTACATTGTTGAAAATGAGAGCGTAAGCTAGAAGCTTAGAGATGATGCTCTAAAAATCAAAATCAACAACAATGCAGGGTCCAAGCATGCAATCCTTAACATCATACACAACATAGCAACCTAGCTAGTGTTTCAAGAGTCATAAATATGGCATCTTACATCACATTAAGTTCAACAATATAAACCAATATCACAACATCATAATCATAAGAGTAAGTACACTGGCCACTATTAGTTTACTCGAATGTGCGGATTTACTTTCGACAATAACATTACCTCGGTGGGATTACACTAATCACCGGACCTTTGCATGGGTGGGATTCCACTCATCACCACATGCCCTACGGATGGGATTCCACTCATCATCACGTATAATATAAATAAATTTCCTGTGAAATATTACATCACCGTACTCCTCCTTGATGACTCAACGCCATCAAGGCCACGCGTGTTTTGACTCAAACGTGTGCACACTAATCCTAATGATCGATCATTTACACCCGATAAGTTAATTAGTGCCAATTTCTCCAAACCACATCACATCAATCATCATTCATGTCATTCAACCATCATCACACACAACAATGTATACACATATAAAGTCAATTCATACTATGCAATATCAAGATAGGCATAGGAAATGAAGCTCATTAACAAACAAGAAGTCAAACTACCAATTCAACTTCTTCCTTGGAATGGTCTACCAAACTCATTCCAATACCTCCACTACAAACACTTGAACCAACTTTAAAACAAATTTAAAGTTTTACTCACCACCTTTCCTTAGCAAACCAAACACGCAAGTCAAGCCTCTTCGATTCCCGGATTCGGTCCCGATCCTTCTTCGATGTTTCCTCTTGCTTCTAACCAATCAAAACACAATCATTACTCACCAAATAATTGCTAAATTCAGTCACAAACTCCAACCCACAAACACAAGCCAAACTTCACCATTTTCAAACTCAACTAATCACAAAACCTCCATTTTTGAGCTCCCTAAATACCCGGCTGAAAACTATGATTTCTAACACCCAAATGGCATCTAAAAGGTCCCAAAACACTTACCTAATAACCCTATACCATCAGCTCTTCAACCCAACACAAAACACCTCAAAAACTCAACTTTTGACACTTTAAAAACTGCCCCAAAGACCCACTTCGGGTTTTCTCCCAAATCCAATCATTTCAAGATATTAAGTGTATTTAGGTGTGATTTATTCAAAATCCAACTCAAAAAATCAACAACAATTGAAAAACCCATTAAAAATCCAAACTTTCCTTAAACTTGAAAAACACAAAATGGATAGTTTTGAAATCTAAGGCTATGTAAATGATGGGGATATTGAGGAGAGTTGAGAAATAGGTTTACCTTTGAAAATGCCCTTGAATCAATGGAGAGATTGAGTGGAATAGTAAACTTGGGGTTTTAGGAGGGGTTTGGAGTTTCCAACGTGAAATGAGGAGAAGGGAGGAAGATAGTTTTTTTTTGTTCTTTTAATTTTTCAAAGATGGTCTTCCTATTTTCCCTTTATTTATAAAATTGCCACTCTTTTTATTTTAAACCTTAATTAAATCAAAACTAAGGTCAATTTAAATAAAATCGAGTTTACCGACTCGAACCAACTCACGCGTCTAACTCTTAACTCCTAACCCCAAAACACAAGTGTTACAACTCTCTCCCACTTAAGGAATTTCGTCCCCAAAATTACCTGACTGAAAGAGATAAGGAAACTCCCTTTCCATATCCTACTTCCTCTCCCAAGTGGCCTCGTCCACCCCTCGATGTTGCCACCGCACTTTCACTAACTCAATCGATCTACCCCGCAACACCTTACTGTCAGAAGCTAGGATCTCAATTGGTTCTTCCTCATAAGTCAAATTCGGATTCAATTCAATCTCCTCTACAGGCATAGCATGTGATGGATCGGACCTATACTTATGGAGCATCGTAACATGAAATACATCGTGTATCTTCTCTAGCTCGGATGACAAATGCAACTGGTAAGCAACTGGACCAACCCTCTTCACAATCTCATATGGTCCTATGTACCTCGAACTCAACTTCCCCTTTCGGCCAAATCTCATTACTTTCTTCCACGGAGACACTTTCAAGAATACCTTCTCACCCACTGAGAACTCAACTTCCTTCCTCTTCAAGTCGGCATAGGACTTCTGCCTATCCGAAGCAACCCTCAAGCGATCGCAAATCAATTTCACCTTGTCAGTTGTCCCCTTGAGCAAATCTGGCATATGTAGCAACTTATGTCCCACTTCGGCCCAACAAACTTGAGTTCTACACTTCCTACTATACAAGGCCTCATACGGAGCCATCTGAATACTCGAGTGGAAGCTATTATTGTACGCAAACTCAACTAGAGGCAAGTGCTTCTCCCATGTACCCTGAAAATCAATAATGCAACAACGCAACAAATTCTCTAGAATCTGGATAACTCTCTCCGACTGACCATCTGACTGAGGATGATAAGACGTGCTGAAATTCAAACGGGTACCCAAAGCTGTATGCAGACACTCCTAAAATCGAGTTGTAAACCTCGGATCTCTATCGGACACAATAGACTTCGGCACACCATGCAGTCTAACAATCTCACCAATGTACAGATCGGCCAATCTATCTAAAGTATAAGTCGTATTGACTGCCAAGAAGTGAGCACACTTCGTGAAACGATCTACTATAACCCAAACTAAGTTCTTCTTCGTAGGAATCAAAGGCAAACCCGAAACAAAATCCATGGTAATATTCTCCAATTTCCATTCCGGAATTCTCAATGGTTGCAACAACCCTGAGGGAACCTGATGTTCCGCCTTCACTCTCTGACACACCATACACTTACTCATGAAGTCGGCCACATCTCTCTTCAAACCAACCTAAAAGTACTTATTCTTTAAATCGCGGTACATCTTCGTACTTCCAGGATGCATAGCAAAAGGACTACTGCGCGCTTCAGTCAAGATCGTACGTCTCAAGTCACTGTCTTCTGGCACAACTATTATATTTTTGAAACACAAGACCCCATCGGTACTGAAACTGTAGTCTGAAAGTCTACCCTCGGCCACATCTTGCACGTGAGGTGCCAAAGATTTATCTAGGAGCTGCTTCTCTTTAATCAACTGACCTAGAGTATGTCTAACCTGAAGCTCGGCTACCAAGCCACCATCTCCGGACAAGCTAAATCTAGCAAACATGGCTCTCAAGTCTACGGCTACCTTTCTACTCAAAGCATCGACCACTACATTGGCCTTACCCGGATGGTACTCAATCGTGAGATCATAGTCATTTAGCAACTCTAACCACCTACGCTGTCTGAGATTCAAATCTCGCTGAGTCATGATGTACTTCAAACTCTTGTGATCTGTGTACAATGTGCATCTCTCACCGTACAAATAATGTCTCCAAATCTTCAGAGCAAACACAACTGCAGCTAACTCTATGTCATGGGTCGGATAGTTACGCTCGTGAGTCTTCAAGTGTCTTGAGGCATAAGCCACTACTCTCATGTCTTGCATGAGAACACAACTTAGGCCTACATAGGAAGCATCACTGTAAACTACATATTCCTTCCTAGACTCTGGCTGAATCAAGATCGGTGCTTGGGTCAAAGCTTCTTTCAACTTCTCAAAGGCTCTCTGTCTTGCATTTGACCACTCAAGCTGAACACTCTTCTGAAGTAACTGTGTCAATGGAGCGGCTAACTTCGAGAAACCTTCTACAAATCTTCTATAGTATCCGGCTAAGCCTAGAAAGTTACGTAACTCTGTTACTGGCTTCGGTTGCTTCTATTCAACAATAGCCTCTATTTTCTTCGGATCAACTCTAATCCCATCGGCAGACACTACATGTCCTAGGAAGACTACTTCTCGGATCCAAAACTCACACTTGCTCAACTTCGCGTACAACTGATTATCCAACAAGGTCTTCAAAACTAGTCTCAAGTGTCGGTCATGGTCTTCTTCGGTTCGCGAATACACCAAGATGTCATCTATAAAAACAATTACAAACTGATCTAGGTACTGATGGAAGATCCTATTCATCATATCCATGAAAGAAGCCGGTGCGTTAGTCAACCCAAAAGGCATGACTAAAAACTCATAGTGACCATATCTAGTCCTAAAGGCCGTCTTCGGTACATCAACCTCTCTTACCTTTAGCTGGTAGTAACCTGATCTCAAGTCAATCTTCGAAAAGACTGATGCCCCTCTCAACTGATCAAACAAATCATCAATCCTAGGCAATGGATACTTGTTCTTCACTGTTAACTCATTCAACTGTCTGTAGTCTATACACATTCTCATGCTTCCATCTTTCTTCTTCACAAACAAAATTGGTGCACCCCAAGGTGAGGAACTAGGTCGAATGAAGCCTATATCTGTCAACTCTTGCAACTGAGTCTTCAACTCTTTCAGTTCTTTCGGTGCCATACGATACAGAGCAATTGAAACATGAGCTGAATCAGAATAATTCTCTATAGTAAACTCTACCTCTCTATCAGGCGGTAAACCCGACAACTCTTCCGGAAACACACTAATAAATTCACACATTGTCCGGATGTCCTGAGATCTAACCTCACTCATGTTCGGATTCATCACATAGGCCAAGTATGTTTCGCAGCCCAACTCAACTAACATCTTAGCCTCTAGAATTGAAACTACATTGGACAAGAATTTCACGTTCTCACCCACCACCACTATCTCATAATCATCTGTGAGTCTCAGAGAAATCCTCTTTGTTTCAAAGTCTATCCTAGCTCTATGCTCAGTGAGCCAGTCCATACCCAGAATCACATCAAAGCCATAAAAGGGTAGTTCCATCATATCCACTGGAAACACATGTCCCTGAACCATCAACGGACACCTTCTGTACATCTTTCTAACTACTACCATGTCCCCGAAGGAACTAGTAACACTAACTCCTACCTCTAACATTTCACAAGGCAAATTCAACGACTGTGCATGCTCACTCAATATATAAGAATGTGTAGACCCATAGTTAATCAAAGAAAGCAAACCCAAAGATTGTATCGGGAAGTTACCTGCGATCACATCTGTGTCATGCTGATCCCCACGCTGAGCGTAAACTCTGGCCTAACCTCCACCCTCTGGCTGGACTGCAACTACATGTGCTATGTTTCTCTGGCCATCATTTCTCGGCTGGAATTTACCTCTACCGCGCCCGCGGCCTCTTTGAAAGTCATTAGCTCTAGCAGGAGCCTGAACTGGTGCCTGCCCCACCTGATGTGGACAGTCACGCCTAATATGATCCCTAGCTCCACAACTCCAATACGAGTGGAAATTCCCCCAACACTCACCAGTGTGGTTCCTCCCGCAAGTAGCACACGTGGGCAACTCCCACTAGCCCTCTGGCCCTGTTGGCCCCTACCGTGGTTACCTCCACCACATTTATGGTCATAGTGATGTTGGTTGTCCCGATGCCTCTTGGCATCACCCCTATCAAAGTCACTAGATCTCTTAGTAGAGCTAGAACCACCAGATCGTTTGGTCAAGCCCAAACTGTGCTCCAAGTTCTTGGCCCTAGCGACCAAGACATCAAAATCAATGTAGTTCGAAGCCAGAGTGTACCTCTTGATTTCTTCATTTAGCCCATAATGGAAACGGTTACAACGTTCCACCTCGGTAGGAACAAGCTCAGATGCATACTGACTCAGCCTAAAAAATCGAATCTCATAGTCGGTCACAGTCATACTCCCATGAAGCAAAGCCATAAATTCCGTCTTCTTCTCATCGAGATATCGAGGACCCAAATACTTCATACGGAAAGTTGACTCGAAGAACTCCTAAGTGATCTCAGCCTCTTCCATACCCGTAGTGATGGTGACCCACCAAGTGTAGGCATCACCCTGAAGTAAGGACTCAACACACCCTAACCTGCGTTCTCCGGTACATCCCATCTGAGACAAAATACGAACGGTTTTCTCTAGCCACATCTCAGACCTCTCCAGTGTCGACCCTCTGAACTCTTCGCCTCCCAAACTGCGGAGTCTCTCCAATGGCAAACCAGTACCCTCTTCTTGAGGTTGTGTCGTTGCTTGACCCCCAGCCACTACAGCCTGGAAAACCCCGGCTATCGCCTGAACTAAAGGAGCTAAATCAATTCCGGCCGGTCATTGGCCAACTTGAGGTCCAACACCCTCGGCTCCCGCCTCACCTCCCTCTTGATGAGGAGGAGGTGGAGGAGGTTGAGGAGCCGGTGCTTCACCAATCTGCTCAATCCCCGGAGCTTGTGCCCATGGTTCAGGCTGAACCATCCTAGGCCTCCCACGTGGTCTCATGATACAGCTAGCAAGATAATAACTACAACAACAAACACCTAAGGATTAAGTTAGCAAAGGCAAGGGTCCAACTAAGCTCAAGTACTTTCCTTTACAAAACCTTTTTAAATTAAGTAATAGTAGCAATGGGCACTCGACACTATACCAAACGCAACAAATCATGCTTCCACACACCATATGAACAACCAACGACAAGAATTCATGGCAAGGCACACACTAAAACAATACAATTACTTAACACATCAAGCTTACCTCACTTACCTGCTCGAGGTCTCGGTAACCTCAGGCTCTGATACCAACAAATGTAACCCCCTCGTCCCGGTCTGGCCGGATGACCGGTCCGAGTAGGCTACACGGGGAAAACCGAAGCGAACCCCGTTAAGATTCCCCATCGGTTAGCAACCCTAAAAATTTTCTTTCATTTTACTCTTGTCTAAAGGTATGTTAATTCCTAAGTGATCACGTCAGCGGAAAACATCAATAAAGAAGCACATTCGAACCACAACCACACCTCAAACAGTCCATTCTACACTTACATGGCAGGTTGTATCGATACACAAATCAAGGGTATCGATACGCCTTGACTAGGTCAACCCAAACAGTCAGCTCAGGGAAGACCGTATCGATACAACCCTTGAGCGTATCGATACGCCCTTCTCGGTCAACATCTCGTGGTCAACGTGATACATCCGTACCGATACGCCTCAACACCGTATCGATACACCCTTAACTCACCAAAATCTTAGAATTCCAGTGAGCTAAAACCGTATCGATACACCCACGTGTATCGATACGCCCAGCCAAAACTGAGTCTTGCAGGCAAGACCGTATCGATACGACCCTTAGGTGTACCGATACGCCCTGCTATGCAAGTCTCCAATTTCAGCAAAAACCAACAAGACTCACACTCTAAATGCATTTTATGGCTTCCCTAGCCACATATAAACGTTCATGCAACATACTACGACTAAGAATTGGCATATAGAGAAATCTAGATGGTTAACAAGGCATTCATACATGGCAATCACACAAAGGCAAAAATTGCATAAATGGGCATGCTTAAGAACTCAAAAGGCCAAATGGCACAAGTCATCACATATAAGGTTTGCATACACCACCAAAAGCAACTTAAAGCATCCAAAGGCATGCCATCCCACACAAGCATTCTATAAGACAAAGCATGGTTTACAAATTCAAGCCAAAACATAAACATCATCAACATTTATGAGTCGTACAACGCTCATACAAAAACATAGTAGCCCCATTGCTAAACTATTACTTTAATTACTAAGTCATACTTGAGCAACTACAAACTTGGAAAGCCCCTTCGCCTTGTTCCTTGCTAACACCACGCTAATGATCTGCATTGTTGAAAATGAGAGCGTAAGCTAGAAGCTTAGTGAGGATGCTCTAAAAACCAAAATCAACAACAATGCAAGGTCCAAGCATGCAATCCTTAACATCACACACAACATATATAGGCATCAACATAGCAACCTAGCTAGTGTTTCAAGAGTCATAAATATGGCATCTTACATCATATTAAGCTCAACAATACAAACCAATATCACAACATCATAATCATAAGAGTAAGTACATTGGCCACTATTAGTTTACTCGGATGTGCGGATTTACTTTCGACAATAACATTACCTCGGTGGGGTTACACTCATCACCGGAACTTTGCATGGGTGGGATTCCACTCATCACCACATGCCCTACGGATAGGATTCCACTCATCATCACGTATAATATAAATAAATTTCCGGTGGAATATTACATCATCGTACTCCTCCTTGATGACTCAACGACATCAAGGCCACGCATGTTTTGACTCAAACGTGTGCACACTAATCCTAATGATCGATCATTTACACCCAGTAAGTTAATTAGTGCCAATTTCTCCAAACCACATCACATCAATAATCATTCATGTCATTCAACCATCATCACACACAACAATGTATACACATATAAAGTCAATTCATACTATGCAAGATCAAGATAGGCATAGGAAATAAAGCTCATTAACAAACAAGAAGTCAAACTACCAATTCAACTTCTACCTTGGAATGGTCTACCAAACTCATTCCAATACCTCCACTACACACACTTGAACCAACTTTAAAACAAATTTAAAGTTTTACTCACCACCTTTCCTTAGCAAACCAAGCACGCAAGTCAAGCCTCTTCGATTCCCGGATTCGGTCCCGATCCTTCTCTGATGTTTCCTCTTGCTTCTAACCAATGAAAGCACAATCATTACTCACCAATTCAATGCTAAATTCAGTCACAAACTCCAACCCACAAACACAAGCTAAACTTCACCATTTTCAAACTCAACTAATCGCAAAACCTCCATTTTCGACCTCCCCAAATACCCGGTTGAAAACTATGATTTCTAACACCCAAATGACATCTAAAAGGTCCCAAAACACTTACCTAATAACCCTATACCATCAGCCCTTCAACCCAACACAAAAACACCTAAAAAACTTAACTTTTGACACTTTAAAAATTGCGCCAAAGACCCACTTCGTGTTTTCTCCCAAATCCAATCATTTCAAGATATTAAGTGTATTTAGATGTGGTTTATTCAAAACACAACTCAACAAATCAACAAAAATTGAAAAACCCATTAAAAATACAAACTTTCCTTAAACTTGAAAAACACAAAAATGGATAGTTTTGAAATCTAAGGCTATGTAAATGATGGGATGATGAGGAGAGTTGAGAAATAGGTTTACCTTTGAAAATGCCCTTGAATCAATGGAGAGATTGAATGGAATAGTAAACTTGGGGTTTTGGGAGGGGTTTGGGGTTTCCAACGTGAAATGAGGAGAAGGGAAGAAGATAGTTTTTTTGTTCTTTTAATTTCAAAAAGATGGTCTTCCTCTTTTCTCTTTATTTACAAAATTGCCACCCCTTTTATTTTAAACCTTAATTAAATCAAAACTAAGATCAATTTAAATAAAATCGAGTTACTGACTCGAACTAACTCACCCGTCTAACTCTTAACTCCTAACCCCAAAACACGGGTGTTACACAATGAGTAAATTGATCGTTTTGAAAGTTTGGTGACCAAAATAGGCCTGAGAGCAAAGTTGAGTGATGATTTAAGTATTTTACCCTAGATTATATTAAAAAGGTTAAAGGGGTAATTTTCCCCTGAATTCGACCCAAAAAATTAATTTCATATCTTATCGAAAAACACATCTAATGTGGCCCTCCAGCCTCTGAAAACGATCAAAATGACCCTTTGACTGACGCTGATATTTACAGTGTTGATGTGTCAATTAACGGTGATAACTTTGCGGTCTACGATGTTGACGTGGCAGTCTACGATGCTGACGTGGCAATACATCTGGGATGATGACGTGGCAGAAAGGACTGAATTGATTATTTTAACCAAATTCGATGACATAATTGATTTTTTTACCGAGTTGAGGGACACAATTCATTTTAATTAAAAGTTCGACGACTTATTTAATATTTTAGTTAAAAATAAGAATTTAGTAAATTATGGCTAACTATAACGTATTTACATCGATATAGTTACAGCTAACTAAACTAATATCTAACTATAACGTATTTACACCGGTGTAATTACAGTTAACTAAACACAACCCACGCGTGAAATTAAAATATACATTCTATTATGTTGTTTCCATGTTACTGTGTGAAAATTATTAGTTTGTCAAGTAATTGTATTAGTAATTTGTTAAATAAATATAGTACTTATTAAAATTATTTTTAACTTTATAATCCAAATTATTTAATACGTGTACCCGAGACTATAACATTATTTTTCATATTATATTATATTTCTATATAAATATAATACTTATTAAAATTATTTTAAAAATATGTTTAATATTTAATTGTATTAATATTATACTATTTTTTTGCAAAATTTAGATAATGTGATGTAAATATTTATATGAATACAAATATTTTTAATTTAATATTAAAAGTTTAACTTGTTATAAAGAAAATATATCACAAGGATAATTTGGTATTTTTGCTTTCAAGTAATCTTATATTCTATCAACCATTCTCAGTAATGTATCAGGTAATATTATATTCTAATAATCTTATTTCTAAAGGTAATCATCTTTTCTGTGAACCAAACGCACCTCAATTGTTGTTGTTTTGGAATCCCGGACCCTTTGCTCTCATATATTTTGGTCGATAAAATAGATTTACTTAGGTTTCAAATTTAAAACTAGTTTAATGAAATGTTCATTTATGACAAAAAATTGATTTAATTTTAGGACAATGAGAGAACTAAACTTTGATTATAACAATCTTTAGAGGTGAATAAATAGTCGGTTAAATCAATTTAATTTATTTAAATCGAAATCTTTTTATTTATTCAATTTAAATGTTTTGAATATCGAAGTTAAAAATTAAAATCAATAAATTAATTAAATCGAAAAAGATTTTTTTAAATAATCAATTTTCTTGTAAAAAGTGGGATTTAATTTTTACGA
This sequence comes from Hibiscus tridactylites, assembly GCA_958450335.1. Taxonomy (NCBI): domain Eukaryota; kingdom Viridiplantae; phylum Streptophyta; class Magnoliopsida; order Malvales; family Malvaceae; genus Hibiscus; species Hibiscus tridactylites. The sequence goes on along the minus strand of OY288268.1, from coordinate 54,441,060 downwards.
CAATGAGAGAACCAACTCTGACTATAACAATCATTACGGGTAAACACATAGTCTATTAAATTGGAATAAATATTTATTTATTCAATTTCAATGTTTAGAATAACTATTAAATTGTTATAAATATTTATTTATGTGGATGTCAATAATGATTAAAATTCTATCTTTATCTATAAAATAAGAATTTGGCGTACTTAATATTACATATGAATATATGATAGTTACTTCGTATGCTTATAAATAGAGAATAAATACGTATATCTCTCTTTTCTCTCATATATTTTATTCTTGTTCTTTATTCGGTTTCTGTCGATTTTGTTGGAAAAAAATGTAAGAAATCGGTAACTTTGAGTCATATTTTCTATGAGTAAAGATGGAGGTTTGAATCATGAATTTATTAATTCATATTCTATTCCATGAGACCTTTACAACGGCATCTCATATGCTCAAAATGGTTGAGTGATGAATGAGAAATTGATGCTTAAAGTGAGGTAGTTGTGAATTGTGTAAAGGAAAAATAAAACCCCTTATCCCACATGGGTGGGATAACAAACTTGGGAAGGGTTTAAATACTCCAACCCACTTGGTATTCATTCAATGACTTGAATGGAAATTATGTCTCGCGCACAAGGGGTGCGAATCAAACTCATTCGGGTTGGGGTGCACCTGGATGATGTGGATGACGTGAATATCCGGACTGGTCGAGCCCTTTGTGTACCTACGAATATTTTACCCATTTCAAATTAATTTTTCCTTTTAAATGATATATCATTTTGAATATTCTGAATTTAATAGGATAATTTTAACTTTTCATTTAATTCGAATATTAAAAAGGTAATACTTGCAATTCACAAAAAATATTCTGTTTTAATATGGTATTAACCGATATTTTCCAATTTAAATCGGTCAAAGGGTTAATGACCATTAATACAAAATATTTTGATTTCCATAATTTTCTTCTTTCACTCCGCTATAAATATCGTGCCTCTCTTCAATTTTAAATCACAACTCAAAAACATCTTCTTCTCCTCTAGTGTTTTTCGGTGATAGGCTAAATCAAGAGCATAGTTTGTGATCTATTCAACTTGTGCTTCTGTCGAAGATCATCTTGTTGTTGTATCCTGGGAGATTGATGACCGACGAACTCAAGCACTTTAGAGTGGTCAAAATATGTCTTAAGAAAACTGCGTAGCTACAGGCCTCAACATGTTTCCTACTCTTTTTCTAATCAAATCAAAGTTTGTTTCTTTTATTATGTTATTTCAAATATTTAATTTATTTAAATATTATTTTCAATTTCTTTTACTGTCTTGGATTCTAACAATTTGTAAAAATCTTAAGACAAATCTATTCTACTTTTCTTCTGATCCGAGATTCTATGAAATATTTTTCTTTTAAGATCGAGATAAGCAAATAAATTCGTTTTCAGGATTTATCATGCCGTTTCAACGGATTTGCTTAATCTTAAAATGGACAAATATGTTTACAGAAATTATCGTTATAAGTAACTTACATATTTTATAAATGAGAAGTTTTCACTGTTTATTAGAAATTTTACTTATTCCAATTTTGTTTCCTTTTGGACAGAAACAATGACTATGTGAGATTCTACCGATTCAACTGCTAAGGTGTTGATCCCAAGGCAGACACTGAACCAAGCTTTGACTGTGACCCTATCAGCGGTGGCAGTGAGCCACAACTAGAAGCTGACGAAATTTTGTGGGTAGAATTTCAAAACATGGTAACAAAAGATGTTGTTCTATCTTACTATGTTGAACCTGGCGTAATTCTTGAAGAAGGATCCTCCGATTGTTAAAATAGGAGAAGGAGAAATGGATGATATCACCGCCTTCAACATCATTGAAGCTTGGACGAACTCTGACTTATGTCGGAATTACATCCTTAACGAGTTACAAGATTCCTTGTATCCAGTGTATTCCATTTATCAAATTGTTAAATATTTGTGGAGGGTATTGGACCACAAATATAAAGCTGAAGATGTTGGGGCTAAAAAAATTTTAGTCGTCAAATTTTTAAACTTAACTATGGTTGATTCCAATCCAGTAGTAAGTCAAGTGAAGGAAGTCCAACTGACTGTTCATGGAATCCTTGTTGAGGGAGTGGTCATAAGAGAATCCTTCCAAGTAGCAGCTACCACTGAAAAGCCACCTCCAGGGTGGAATGACTTCAAAAATTACCTAAGGTACAAAAGAAAGGAAATGTTGGTGGAGGATCTGATTGTCAGACTTCGAATAGAAGAAGACAACAGAGGCAATACCAAGAAGATCGGTAGAGAAACCTTTAAGGAGGCTAAGGCAAACGTTGTTGAAGTCAAGAAGGGAAAACAACCCCAACACCCCCAAAACAAGTCAAAGCTGGGACCTAATGGTGGAATCTCCAAGAAGGAGAAATTCAAAGGAACATGCTTCAATTGTGGCAAGGTGGGGCACATGTCCTCTAAATGCAAAATTTAAGTGGGGGATGTAAATCTATGCGCTGTGATCTTTGAAGTCAATCTGGTTGACTCCAACCCAAGGGAATGGTGGCTTGACACTGGAGCCACACGTCATATATGTTGTGACGAGAACTCCTTCTCTAAGTTGATTGATGCTCGCGTAAAAGTGCCCCACAATAGTGCAAGTGTACACGTCAAGTGATATATTGATAAATATATCGAGTATCATCTCTACAGGGATTGAGCTAGCCTTTTGGTCCTACTTCCTCGTACTGCAAAATAATTAAAGTAAAAAAAAATAAATGAGTTGGGTTGCTGAGTAGTCTAAAAATACTAAAACTAAAATAAGCCAGAAATAAAAGTAAAGAGTAGTCAAGTTGAGAGAATGGGTCGGATTAGAATGCGTTGTAGTGTGGAATCCTATTGACTTATCCCTGTTCTTGAATGTAGCAACACAATACTACCGTGACAGTAACCGAAGTCCCTGCCGCGGCCGCAAAGGTTGAGTCTCTATCGCGACAATCTCTTGCTCTTGGGTAGATGTTGTTAAGGCTCAACAAATCGTCCTTAAATGGCTCATCCTTATCTCTAAGCTCGGAACATTGTTGATGGTTGAACCTTGACCATACCTCTCAGCGTAAACCAAAGACAAACACCAACCAATCACACGCTTCTCTTAGCCTCTAAAACTCTTAACCTATCTCTAGGCTGAGTTAGTTAACACCACATGGGATGAAAACTATGCTTACTCGTTTCGTGAATTCAACTCTTTCGATATTGAATAAATGGATAATCTCACAAACTCTCTCTCGACAAGTATGCAAGAATAATTAAAGCCAAGAATAAGCAAACCTCAACTTAAATGCATTAAGAACATAAACAAAGTACAATAGTCTTCACACAACTACTAAACAAACTAATCCTAACCCTAAGAAAATTTAGAACATAATGAATGGAAAGAAAACACAAAATAAATCCTAAGCTCTCTCCTTTCTTCGATTCTTCTCTTCTTGATGATGACAGCAAGTCTCCTTATATAGGGGAAGATGTAGGCACAAATCCTTCTTGGAGAGGAAGTTAAGTTGGACTAAACTTTATTAAAGATGTGAATATCTTTAATTTAATACAATATTCTCTTTTGGCCAAAAGTCTAACTTTATCCTTCCTTCCATGATTTCGTCCTCTCCTCGAGTTCCAACTGCCACACAAAGTGTGTAGAAAAACCCAGCATTTAAAGCTCTACAAATCGGCTACCACTTTGCATGTTTTGCCCTCCGACATGTAGAGTAGTACACGGCCGTAGCATGGCATTCTGCTGCCTCGGCATGGGTCTGTGACTGGTTCTGCTCCGCAAGGTTTTGTTTATAAATCAGCTTCCCTCAGTAGAAGCTATCAGTTGCGGCTTGGCTCGATCAGGATCTGCTGCTAGCTGGTTCTATCTCATTCTTCCTTTTCCTCTAGTGTCGTCACGGCATTTCCTGCCTTCGCATTGTGCAAATATGCAAAAGCACCAAACATACATCAAATAGTATAATTTTCATAGAATAAACAGAATATAAGGATCAAAGGAATAAATGATGAAATCCATGCATGAAGAGCCATAGTACAGCTCAAATGGGTGTAAGTTGAGTGATAATTGCCATGTAAAAGGGGTAAAAATATAAGACTTTTAGGCACTTATCACTGATACCTAAAGACAATGGGGAGAAGATCTACATGGGAAATGCTGCGACTTCCAAGACCAAGGGGAAGAGAACTGTGGTCTTGAAGATGACTTCTGGGAAAGAACTCAAGCTGTAGAATGTGCTGTATGTACCTGATATACGCAAAAACCTTGTTTCTGGAACACTTTTAAGTGTTCACAGTTTTAAAATGGTTTTTGAATCCTAGAAACTAATTCTGTCTAGGGGATATTTGTGGATAGGGGATATGTATTAAATGGAATGTGAAAACTCAATTCTATTTCTGTAAAATCCAAGAATATGAATAAGAATATAACTTCTTCTTTTGTTTATATGCTTGAGTCATGTAATTTATGGCATGGTAGATTCGAACATGTTAATTATGATACTTTGTGTAGATTAATTAACTTGGAACACATCCCTTTGTTTCATATTGATTATAATCATAAATGTGAAACATGCTTTGAAGCAAAATTAACAAGGTCTTCATTTCAAACTATTGAAAGTAGTACTGAACCACTTGATCTAATACATAGCGATGTTTGTGATTTGAAATTTGTTCAAACTAGAGGAGGAAATAAAATTTTTATTATCTTCATTGACGATAGCACAAAGTATTGCTATGAATATTTTCTTAAGAGCAAAGACGAAGCTATAAAGAAATTCATAATCTATAAGCAGGAAGTCAAAAACCAACTTAATAAAAAGATAAAGATGGCGATAAGTGATCGCGGTGGTGAATATGTTAGACCATTTGGTGAATATTGTTCAAAACATGATATTGTTCACGAAGTAACACCACCTTATTATTCTCAATCCAATGAAGTAGCCGAACAGAAAAATCGGACTCTAAAGGAAATGATGAACGCCTTGCTAGGAAGTTCTAGGTTATCACAAAATATGTCAGGGAGCTATTCTTTCAGCTAATTACCTTTTAAATAAGATTCCCCGAAAGAAAAAGGATAAGACACCATATGAGTTATAGAAAGGTCAAAAACCTTCCTACAAACACTTGAAAATGTGGGGATGTCTTACCAATGTAATATCCCTATTACCAAAACAAATGAAAATAGGTCCTAAAACTGTGGATTGTATTTTCATTGGCTATGCAGAACATAACAATGCTTATCGATTCCTTGTGTATAAATCAAAGAATCTTGAGATTCACAAGAACACGATAATAGAGTCAAAGACGCATCATTCTTTGAAAATATATTCCCTTATAAATCTAGGGAGGTTGATCAAAGTTTAATAAAACAAACTTTAGATGAAATTAGTTCAAATGATCAACAAGAGGCTAAAACTAAAATAGAGCCAAGAAGAAGCAAACAAGCAAGGGTGGAAAAATCCTTTAGATTTGATTTCCTAACCTTTATGCTAGAGGATGAACCTCAAACATATAATGACACTATATGCTCCTCTGAAGGCACCTTATGGAAGGAAGCCATTAGAAGTGAATTTGATTCCATCATGCAAAACCATACATGGGAATCAGTGGACCTTCCTCCTGAAATTAAACCACTAAACTCAAAATAGATTTCCAAATGGAAAATGAAAGTATATGGAACAATTGATAAGTACAAGGCAAGATTGATAATAAAAGGGTACCAAAAAAGGAAGGCCTTAATTATTTTTATACATTCCTTGTATCAAGAATAACACCCATAAGAATGATACTTGCAAGTGTTGCCATGCGGAATTTAGAAGTACATCAGATGGGTGTCAAAACAGCTTTCCTTGATGGAGATTTTGATGAAAAAATATACATGGAACAACGTGAGGGTCATGTTGTTTTAGCTTAAGAAAGGAAAGTATGTAAATTGATGAAGTCCTTGTATGAACTTAAACAAACACCAAAACAATGGCATGAGAAGTTCGATAGTGTCATGATGAAAAACGGCTTCAAGATAAACGAGTGTGACAAATGTGTATATGTCAAAACTACAAATATTGTATATATTATTCTATGTTTGTTTGTTGATGACATACTCATTGTTGGTAGCAATAATGAAATGAAAAACGTACCAAAAACATGTTAAATTCAAGATTTGACATGAAGGATATAGGACTGGCCGATATGATTCTAGGCATCCAAATTAAAATGTCATCTGAAGGTATCATATTGACTCACTCACACTATGTGGACAAGATTCTCGAGAAATTTAACAAGGGTAATTCTAGCATAGCTATAACTCCATTAGATTCTTGTTCACATCTGTCTAAGAATCAATGGGAAAGTATTCACCAAGTGGAATATGCAAGAGTCATATACAACTTAATGTATCTCATGAGCTGTACTAGACCAGACATCGCTTTTACTATGACCAATCTAAGCTGATTCACAAGCAACCCAGGGAAAAACCACTAGAAAGCAATTGTGAGGGTACTGAGATATCTTAGATATACTCGGGGACTACGAATTGCATTATTCTAGAGACCCCGCTGTCTTAGAAGGATACTCTGATGCCAATTGGATATCTGATACCAAACAGACAAGTGGATATGTATCCACATTGGGGGGCGGAGTCGTGTCATGGAAATCCTTAAGAAAACTATTATAACCAGACCCACTATAGAATCTGAGTTTGTTGCTTTAGACAAATATGGAGAAGAAGCAGAATGACTTCGACAATTTCTTGAGGATATTCCTGAATGGTTGAAACATGTGCCCACATTATGTATACACTGTGACAATCAAGCAACAATTGCTAGAGCACATAGTTTCATGTACAACGGTAAGTCGAGGCATATGCATCATCGACATAATACCGTTAAACAACTGATCTCAAATGGAGTTATCTATATTGACTTTATAAGATCAAAGGATAACATTGTAGATCCGCTAACTAAAGGGTTAAATCAAGATCAAGTTGAGAAAACATCTAAAGGAATGAGACTAAAGCCCATGAAAAGTAAATGTGCTATGTGGAGGGAAACCCTACCCAGTTGACTAGACACCCCAAGATCTAGGTTCAAAGAGACAACCTAATTGCATAGACCTGTTCGGTCACTGTGGGGGTTCTTATCCCTAAGTTCGTTCTTATGATGTAAACAATGGATCAAAGTGGAATAGGCTAAGAAAAGCTTTTAATGACCATTGTGTGCTTCGATGAGCCGAGCAACATAAATCACCTATATGAGAGTAAAGTGAGGCTGCATCAAGGAGACTATTGGGCATAGTTCTTTCAAACTCTTGCAGAATCAGTCGATGTCCACGACCATATGAAAATAACCATGAGAACTAACACTCTTTGCAGAGAGGTAGTTGTGTGAAGTATATCATCGTTTACACCAACGACTGGATAGTTCAAGGACATCATGCCACCTGGTTAGCCAGTAAAGTAAATATACTTTCACAAGGGAAGGTCCAAAGGAGGAAACCTACCTATCCTATACAACCATCGATCGTAGAACCTACCACCACATCGAGTCAATTTTTTTTTGATAAAATCATCAATTTCATTCATGTGGGGGATTGTTGGAAAAATGTGAGAAATCTATAATTTTGAGCCATATTTTCTATGGCTAAAGGTGAATGTTCGAATCATGAATTTATTAATTCATATTCTACTCCATGAGACATTTACAACGGTATCTCATGTGCTCAAAACGGTTGAGTGATGAATGAGAAATTGATGCTCAAAGTGATGTAGTTGTGAATTGTGTAAAGGAAAAATAAAACCCCTTATCCCACATATGTGAGATAACAAACTTGGGAAGGGTTTAAATACTCCAACCCACTTGGTAATCATTGAATGACTTGAATGAAAATTGTGTCTCACATGCAGGGGGTGCGAATCAAACCCATTTGGGTTGGGGCGTACTCGCACGACGATAGTGACATGAATGTTTGGACTAGTCGACCCCTTTGTGGACTTGTAGATATTTTAACCACTTCGAATTAATTTTTTCCTTTTAAATGACATATATTTTTGAATATTCTGAATTTAATAGAATAATTTTGACTTTCTATTAAATTCGAATATTCAAAAGGTAATACTTGCAATTCACATAAATATTTCGTTCTAATATGGTATTAACAATTATTTTCCAATTTTAATCAGTCAAAGAGTTAATAACCATTAATACATAATATTTTGATTTCTATAATTTTCCTCATTCACTCCCCTATAAATATCGTGCCTCTTTTAAGCTTTAAATCACAACTCAAAAACGTCTTCTTCTCCTCTAGTGTTTTCCCTATAATTTTGATTTCTATTTTGTTGTTGTATCTTGGGAGATTGACGACCGACGAACTCAAGCACTTTAGAGTGGTCAAAATATGTCTTAAAGAAACTGCATAAATGTAGTCATCAACACATTTTCTACTCTTTTTCCAATCAAATCAGAATTTGTTTCTTTTATTCTGTTATTTTCAAATATTTAATTTAATTGAATATTATTTTCAATTTCTTTTACCCTCTCGTATTCTAACAATTTGCAACAGATTTTCGGTTTTGGAAATCCAAACAGTTAATTAATTTACTCTAAATATGAAATGATTCAATCCAATAATTTAATTGATTGCATATAAATGTCAAATTTTACAACTATACTTTTTATTTCATAAATAAGTCTTAGAAATAAAAAAATGAAAATGAAATTATCAATTGAATTTATTCGGCCATTTTAGTCCGATTAAGAAGAAATTGGTTTGAATAATTTGATTTTAGAAATAAAATTAGATAGCTTAATCGTTTTATTCGATTATGGATATATAAAATTCAAACCGACAAATGCACAATCCTCACAATGATAACCGAAATAAGGAAGAAAAGGAATGATGGTCACTAATGAAAGGAATCTTGATGTTTAGGTGGAAAATTAACAGTTGAAGAAGTTGGTGACCCTAAGTGAAATTAACTGAAATTTAGGAAGACCATATATATAATTGAAGTAAATTGAAAATGTGGGGTATAAATATTAAAATAAAGATGTGGTTGGACTGCAGAAATATCTTTGCAGTGGTTTAAAAAGCAATTAGCGACTATTAATGAATTCAATTCAATCCTAACCAAGAAAATTGCCAAAGATTTTCAGCAGACTGCCACGTGTTCAATTTTTCTCTACCTTTTCTTCTTTGAACTCGTGTCTATGTATCCACACACAAAACTTGTTTCATTTCTCTCTCCATTTTTATCAAAGGGAGATGTATTCATCCATTAAAGAATAATGAGTAAACTACTCTAAATATTATTGTATTGTTTATATTATCAAATTCTTAATTATTTCAATTATAGCTCTTTACAATTAAAATTTAAACGATATGATGACGTGAATGGATCTTTCAGTCATCATGATGATATGACCATAATAACATCATTTTGATGTGGTTATTTATGCTCAAAACAACGTCATTTTAAAATTTTGTAAAAATAAACCGTCATTTTAGGCACTGAAATTTAAAGGTTCATTTTTTTTCATTTCTGTTGTTGCAGCTCACTAGATGTGTTTTTATCGATATAATGTTTTGTAACATTTTTTAGTTTCCATTTGTTTTGTTATTTTTCTGGTGCATTTTCATTTTGTTTAGAATGTTTGTCTATTTTATTTTTGAATAAATGCAGCCGTCGTATTATTAAAAAATCTATTATTTAATGGTTCCATTGAAGCTTTGATTATCAAATAATAAATCAAGGGTGGATATGATTCTACTAAATCACACTATCTTTCCTTATTAAACCAATTTGCTAATCAAGGACTCCATCTTTTTTCAAGTTGATTAACAGTTCAAGCATAACCTTGCCAATTAATCAGTCAATTCAATTATTATTTTTATTTAGTAGAGAGATATTTACAAGGTATATGTTAAGATTCAAGTACATATAAAATGAGGTAATATAAGCATCTTTAACTAGAGGCGCTTAGCGAGCGAGTCGATCGCGAGTTGAGTAGTGCTCGACTCGTGCTCGTTAAAAAAACTAGTTGCTCAACTCGATTTGACTCGTTGTTCGTTAAACTCGATAAATTCTTGCTCGACTCGTACTCGTTAAAAAATCTCATTGTTCGATTCCACAAATTACTTGTTAATCTCGTCAAAAACTTTACCTTTTTTTTGCCAGGCAAACTCTGTGTCCAAGGTTGTGGGAGAATGTTAGTCTCGAGCAAGTGTGGTCCCCACTAGTAATATTAAACAGGTAATAAATAATGGGGTTTTGAATAACCCTCAACTTTCTGAAGGGCTAAATGTAGGTCTAAGCCCTCTAGGAGATATGGGGTAGTTCTGCGGTAAGGCAGTTAATATACGGCTAATATACGGTGTATCTGGTTAGAAAGGTGACCGGTAAATATAACATATTCAGTAAAATTACCTATTTTGTTGATAAGAGTATCAACATATTCGGTAAAATTACTTATTTTGTTGATAAGAGTATCAACATATTCGGTAAAATTACATATTTTATTGATAAGAGTATCAACATATCAAGTAAAATTACCTATTTTGTTGATACTTCGAAAGTATCCATACTTTTTTAAAAATATCGATACTTTTTTTAAAAAGCAATGTAACCGGTTGCAATGTGGCTCGAAAGTATCGATACTTTTAAAAAAGTATCAACAAAAAGTATCGATACTTTAATACTACCGAATATGTTGATACTCTTATCAACAAAATAAGTAAATTTTTACCTATTTTGTTATACTATACTTTAAAAAAAAAGTATGGATACTTTTAAAAAAGTATAGATACTTTCGAAGGCCACATCAGCTTAAACTTTAATAACAAAATAGGTAAAGCGCTACCGAATATATTGATATTTGGATCAATAAAATAGGTAATTTTACCGATTTTGTTATTTTTTTAAAAAAGTATGGATACTTTTAAAAAAGTATAGATACTTTCGAAGGCCCCATCAGCTTAAACTTTAATAACAAAATAGGTAAAGCGCTACCGAATATATTGATATTCGGATCAACAAAATAGGTAATTTTACCGATTTTGTTATCTTTGACCGATAACTTAAATTTTCCGGTTACCATTTTTTTTTCATTTTTTTCATGTTTTTTACCGGATACATTATCTCATATCAACATATCCGGTAGCGCTTTACCGGATACATTATTTATCTTATAATGTTTCCGGTAACGTCGTTTCTTAGCCGTATATTAGGCGGCCGCATACTAGAATTGTCCGAGATATGGACGCTGAAGTTAGTAACCCGAATGGATTAGGCCGTGTTCAACTATTGGATGACATTGGTATATTTCATGGCGCAGCAGAAAAAAATATCTTGCAATCACTACTAGAGATCTAAATATGAGGAACGAATCGAGGTAAAAAATAGTAAAAAAAATTACCTGTTTAAAATCTGAAATTCTGAATTTGGAGAATATAGATATATCCAATCATGATTCCACAATATTGATTCCTAAGCCGCAACGATAACGCCCGACCTCTACTTAATTCACCCAGTTGAAACGAGAGAGAGAGGGAGAGAGAGAAAGAGAGAGATTGATTCGTTTACACAATGTAAAATTCTTTAAGTTTTACACGTTTTTTGGATCGTTGGATGAGTGAAACGAATGGATGAGATTAACAGTAAATATGTGAAGATTATCACTTGAAAAAAAAGAGAGAGTTAAGAGTTAATCTGAGCCATCCATTCTCCCCATCTAACGATCTAGAAAACGTGTAAAACTTAAAGAGTTTTACATTGTGTAAGTTGATCCTAACTGATGGATGAGTGAAACGGATGGATGAGATTAACAGTAAAATATGTGAAGATTATCACTTGGAAATTAAAAACACGGAGTTAATCTCAACCATCCATTTCTCTCATCCAACGATCCAAAAAAAGTGTAAAACTTAAAGAGTTTTACACAGTGTAAGTTGATCCTAACCCTATATATATATATATATATATATATATATATATAATCCCAATTCCACTTAATTAGGATTTCAATATTTATCTATATTAATATATATAATCTCAATTTAACTTAGGGTTAACTACTGGGATGGTCACTTCTGTTTCCTTCCAGTATAAAGTTGGTCATCGATTATAAAAAACGACTAATAAGGTCACTTACGTTTTCTGTAACACCCCAACACGGTTCAGGAGAGAACCGAAATCAAGGATGTTAAAGGAAAATAAACAGAAAGCATAATAGAAAATTTCATGTTTTAGGAGTTAACTCTAATCATATCCAGAGATTTATTAGAAAATTTTCAATCAATTAAAACATGAATCGAACAAAAACTTATCAATGCGACTACATTTTTACCAACCAAGACATTTGATACGTCTTTAAAAATTTAAGTCAATTTATAATTCTTGAATTTGAATAACCTATTCGAACATCATAAAGTTCACAAAGAAGCTCATTCTAAAATTTTACGAAAGAAATCGTTAGACAAAGCAACCTTTCTTGCTAGACACTTAACTATAACAGGTGATTCTATTTGTCTAAGGGTATATAACTTTAAATAGTTTTCATACTCTTTCATATCATGCTAAACTATTCATAATTTTATACACAAACAGATTTTCTTGACATGAGTACATAACTTTATACACAAACAATCTATTAAATTCATCATATAGTTCTCCTTGAACTTACAAATCAGTTTCAAGTTGCTTACAGAACAGTCCCAGCAAATTTATTTAACGACAAATCAATTCTAATTTTATTCTCATATAATCAAAGCATTCTATATCATTTGATTAAATCAAATATATGATTCTCTTCAATTTATGTATATAGCTGATTCAATCTTAGCAATTACTATGATTCTTAGAAGACAATCTGGTAGAAATACATTGATATAACCAACTCAATTCGTTTCAACTTTTTATTTATTTACAAGGCTTAGAAAATCAAGTCATATTATCTCTTAGCCTAGTTGCCAATTTGATCATTATAACAGGTTATGATGTTTAGTAAGCAAGGTCAAAAGTTCTTGTCTCTTGATTAAACATTTTCTTTGATGATCAGCTCCCATAATCATCATTCAAGTTATTTCATATATATACCTACTTTATAATCCAATAAATCATGCCACATTAATCACTCAATATTCAAAACTACTTCATCCATCTTCTATAGTTCATATTATTAACCAACAAGCAAATCAAAAGCATACTATACCCTTTTTACAATTTCAAGATCCTTTATACAAACTGAAATAATGTAACTATATCAATGCTAGTTCAAATGCAATAAGCCACCATTCTAGGAGTTGAGGTAAAACTTTGACAGCCTATAAAATCTTTACGGTGTGACTTGAAACTTTAACACGATCAACTCAAATTAATCCTATAACATACAAATGCATGACAATGAATGCATTAGGCTTATATAGCCTAAGTGAGGTAGTGATGACAAAATAACAAGCAATTATAATATCCGTGATCTTTAAATGGCAACCAAGCAATTTAGATATGTAAGTACACAAGAATTTTCATACGTCTTTAGTTAGTTTAAACTTAATTTGTTTGTTAGAAACTCATTTAGAGACTTTGACCTTTCATGTAACCCCCTTGACCCGGCCTAGCCGCCATACCACATCGAATGGGTTACATGGGAAAAATCGAAGTGAAACCTGTTAAGGCTCCACTCCGATTAGCAACCTTAGAAAATTTCTTTTAAAGTTATCTTGTCTAGATACATTAGTTATATCATATGTGAGGGCACACGCAACAGAAAACACATACATGGATACAAAACAAGCAAAACAAACAATTAAGATACCCTTTTTAAATTTTACAACAGGTCGCATCGATACGCTAAAGGACCGTGTCGATACGCCTGTACTTGGTTAACACCTCAGAGTCAACCCTAGGGAAACCGTATCGATACCCTTAAGGCTGGTATCAATATGCCCCTAACGGTCAACTTCCCTTGGTCAACTTTGAAGACCGTACCGATACTCTCAGGACCCATACCGGTACGCCAAAATCTAGTCAATTTCTCAAATTTCCAGAGAGCATTTGAGGTATCGATACGCCCCCGCGTACCAGTACACTTTGCCCCAAACAAGGGACCGTATCGATACCGCCCTTGAGCGTATCGATATGCCCTGCCCTGCAAAACTAATTTTAGTTGCTAAAAGCACAAGAAACTCAACACAAGAGGCATTAACAAGCATTTAAGCAACATACCAACACACATACAACACAAGACATCCATGGATATACTTATAAGGCAAACTTAAACACTTAACAAGGCAACGACCAACATGATAAGATTCTTAAAGAAACAAGCATACATATCATTCACCAACATAGCCAAAAGCTAAACAAAAGTATAAATCATCATGGTAAAAGGCATTACAAGCCCAAAGCATCTAAACAAACTTGTCTAAGCAAAAAGGACAAGCCAACAACACATCAAACATAAAGGTCCTATCCCATTGCTTAATACTAATTATTGAAGTCTAAACTCATACTTGAGCAAACCAAACTCCCTTGGATTCTCCCTTGTTCCCCGAACTGCTCCAAAGGTCTAAGGGCTTGCATTGTTGGAAAAGAGAGCGTAAGTGTTTAAGCTTCGTGAGCGGTTCTCAAAACGGTAGCTACAACAATGCAGTTTTAAAACATTAGTTTGCTTGAAACCAAAACCATTTCCACTTGCTTGAACACGTAACAACATGCATTTACCTTCACGTGCATTTACCGAATGCAACCACAAGTCACAGGCTTACCACATGCTCATTCTCATAATGCAATTAAAGTAACCAACAATGAATAAGCATAAAAGAAGAAATCAACAACATGCTTAACATGAGAATTAAAGCATCATGAGTATATTGACATTCACCATTTTACTCGAATATGCAGATAGTTTCTCAAACCCACTAGACTCTTCCGGTGGAATCTCACATCACCGTACTCACTCGACTAGTAAAAAACATAACTTCCGGTGGAATCTCACATCACCGTACTTCTCCTTAGTAGAATCTAACATCACTAATGCCACGCGCGACTTTCACCTTGAGTGCACTCTAATCCTATTGATCGATCAATTATATCCGGTAACAACTCAACACGTGTCAATATACTCATTCAAAACCACAAGTATTATCGTTGCTTGAACCACTTACCATGTCCAAACTTCCATGCAAATCATGTACTCACAATGCAAGTACAAACACAAGTCATAAGTCTCAACATGTATAACAAAGCAAACTAACACATTACCAACATGACATGTTCAACTTGCATCAAGAATCGTAAAACGTAATTTAATTGCATAAAACCTTTAAAACTTACTCTTGAGCTTAGATTGGCTTTTCAAGCTCGATCCAAACTCCCAAAACATTCCCTTAACAACGTTAAGGCTTTTAAAATCGATCCACTCACCAGCCAACACACAAACGATGTCCAAGATGCCGAATCAAGCCTCTGAACTACCCGGATTTCCGTCTACGAAGTCTGAATCCAATTCATCTATTTTGAGTAACCCAAAACGGAACATTAGAACATTGATACACTCACAAACACAACAAAAACCCGGAACTCAACAATCTTGCAACAATACACATCGATTCAAGCCCAAAATTCCACCCGAAACATATCAATTCAGTCTCAAACTACTTGCAGCCACACCTAACGAATTTACCATAAAAAATCTACCTTCTAACATTCCAAAACATCAACCCAAAGCTATCAAACCTTCAGCTGCCATTTAGACCCAAAACTCATCCAAAAACTCAAGATTTTCAACTCCCAAATCACCCACAATATCCATTTCGGGTTTCCTATAACAACCTACCATTTCATGTTATTTTAGCAATAAAACAAAGTTAAAACGCACCCAAACTCAGCCATAACCAACCCAAACGAAAAACCCATAAACTCCCTTCCATTTCCAAACAAATTTTAAAAATCAAAACATGTTTAAACCATAGGTTTTGCAAAAATCTTAACATTTAGGACTCAAGGAAGGTAAAACCAAGTTAAGGAATCGTTTACCTTGAAGAAATCACTTGGATTGAAGTGTTGAAACCAATGGAATAGTGAAATGGGTTTTTAAGAGGTTTTGAACGTGAAAAGAGGTTTGGAGAAGATGATGGCTTTCAAAAATCCCCTTTTCCTTATTTCTTTTATTAAAAATTCCCGTTTTTCCCTTTGCTCTTTTAAAACACTTTAGGCGTGTGTCAAAAATAGTTTTTTCTCCACTTTCAATTTAACCCGACTCGGCTTAACTAATCCAATAATCTCCCATCCCTAAACCCGGGGCGTTACAACTCTCCCCAAATTAAGGAATTTCATCCCCGAAATTTACTTGGCGGAAAGAGATGCAGAAACTGCTTTCTCATGTCATCCTTCCTCTCCCAAGTGGCTTCTTCCACTCCTCGGTGTTGCCACTTAACCTTAACCAACTCAATGGTCCTTTCTCGCAACACTTTGCTGTCCGAAGCCAAAATCTCAACTGGTTCTTCATCGTAGGTCAAATCCGGATTCAATTCTATCTCCTCAACTGACATAACATGTGACGGATCTGATATATACCTACGAAGCATCGAGACATGAAACACATCGTGAATCTTCTCTAGTTTGGCTGGCAGTCTCAATCTATAGGTAACGAGACCCACTCTCTCAACTATCTCATACAGACCAATGAACCTCAGGCTCAACTTACCTTTCCTACCAAACCTCATCACCTTCTTCCAAGGTGAGACTTTCAAGAACACTTTGTCGCACACGACATACTCTATTTCTCTTCTTTTCAAATCTGCATAAGATTTCTGTCTATCTGAAGCTGCCTTCAAACGGTCACAAATCAACTGTACTTTCTCGGTAGTACCCTTAAGCACATCAGGCAAATGTATCAATTTTTGTCCCACTTCGGCCCAAAAAATAGGTGTTCTACATTTTCTACCATACATAGCTTCATAATGCGTCATCTGAATGCTCGCTTGATAACTATTATTATATGCAAACTCTACTAACGGTAGATACTTCTCCCACGAGCCCTGAAATGCAATAATGCAACATCTCAACATGTCTTCCAACACTTATATGATTCTCTCTGACTGACCATCGGTCTGAGGATGATATGAAGTGCTGAAATTCCGTCGAGTACCCAAAGTACTATGCAAACTCTTCCAAAATCTAGCCGTGAACCTCGGATCTCTGTCTGACACTATAGATTTCGGTACACCATGCAATCTCACTATCTCACTGATATACAACTTGACCAACTTATCTAGATTATCAATAGTGTTTACGGCCAAAAGTGCGCACATTTCGTAAGATGATCAATAATTACCCAAACCGAATTCTTCTTAGAAGGTGTCAATGGCAAACCCGATACGAAACCCATGGCAATTCTCTCCCACTTCCACTCGGGAATTCTCAACGGTTGTAACAAACCTGAAGGAATCTGGTGCTCGGCTTTAACTCGCTGACAGACCATGCACTTACTCACAAACTCGGCGACATCTTTCTTCAAACCAACCCATAAATACTCATTTTTCAAATCACGATACATTTTCGTACTTCCTGGATGTATAACAAACGGACTACTGTGAGCTTCAGTTAGGATGGCGCGTCTCAAGTCTACATCTTCCGGAACAACTACTCTACCCTTGAAACACAAGACTCCATCACTACTAAAACAGAAATTTGTCGGCTTACCCTCCACTATGTCTTGTACATGAGATGCTAATGATCTATCTTGCAACTGTTTCTCTCTAATCAACTGAAGCAACAAAGGTTTAACTTGCAACTCGGCCACTAAACCACCATCTTTGGACAAACTCAATCCAGCAAACATAGCTCATAATTCCACTGCTACCTTTCTATTCAAAGCATCGGCCACTACATTGGCTTTACCCGGATGGTACTCAATCGTGAGATTGTAGTCCTTAAGTAACTCTAGCCACCTACGCTGTCTCAGATTCAACTCTCTTTGTGTCATTATATACTTCAGACTCTTGTGATCCGTATACACTGTGCATTTCTCACCATACAAGTAATGTCTCCAAACTTTCAAAGCGAAAACTATTGCAGCCAATTCTATGTCATGCGTAGGGTAATTACGCTCATGAGTCTTCAACTACCTAGACACATAGGCTACTACTCTTCTCTCTTGCATAAGCACACAACCTAAGCCAACATATGACACATCACTGAAGACTACAAACTCTTTCCCTGACACGGGCTGAATTAAAACATGAGCGTCGGTTAAGGCTTCTTTCAATTTCTCAAATGCTTGTTGCCTTGCATTAGTCCACTCAAACCGAACATCCTTATGTAGCAATTTAGTCAAGGGAGCTGAAACCTTTGAGAAACCCTCAATAAAACGTCTATAGTAACCAGCCAAACCTAAGAAACTACGAACTTTTGTCATTGTCTTCAGTTGTTTCCAATTCACAACTGCCTCAACCTTCTTAGGATCCACTCGGATTCCCTCGACTGATACAATATGGCCTAAGAATTTCTGCAACACCAAACGCAAATGCCTATCATGATTTTCCTCGGTACGAGAGTACACTAAAATATCATCAATGAACACTACCACAAATTGATCCAATTACTCATGAAACACTCTATTCATCATGACCATAAAAGCTGCCGGTGCATTAGTCAAACCAAAGGGCATCACTAAGAATTCATAGTGCCCATAACGAGTGCAGAAAGCTATCTTCGGTACATCTTGATCTCTTACTTTCAACTAATAATAATTGGGTCTCAAATCTATCTTCGAGAATACTGAAGCACCTCTCAACTGATCAAACAAGTCATCAATCATCGGTAACATATGTATGTTCTTCACTGTCAACTTGTTCAACTGTCGATAATCGATACACATTCTCAAACTGCCATCTTTCTTCTTCACAAACAAAACCGGTGCACCCCAAGGTGAAGTACTCAGACGAATGAACCCTCGGTCTATCAATTCCTGAAGTTGTGTCTTCAACTCTTTCATCTCTTTAGGAGCCATTCGGTACGGTGCAATCGATACTGGAGCTGAATTTGAATAAGTCTCAATAACAAACTCTACATCTCTATCTGGAGGCAAACCAGACAACTATTCTGGGAATACACTAGGAAAGTCATGAACTGTTCTAATGTCTCGCGATCGTGCCTCATCCATATTCGAATTAATAACATAGGTTAGGCACGTCTGACAACCCACATTCAATAACTTCTGAGCCTCTAAGGTTTGAAACTACATTGGACAAGAACTTAACGTTCTCGCCCACTATTACTACCTCATGATCCTCTGAAAGTCTCAAGGACACCCGCTTTGTCTCAAAATCTACCCTAGCTCTATGCTCTACAAGCCAGTCCATGCCTAATATTACATCGAAACCATAAACGGCAATTCCATCATATCCACGGGAAAAACATGACCTTGAACCATCAAAGGACATCTTCTGTACATCTTTCTGACCATAACTGTCTCACCAAAGGAACTAGTGACATTCATACCCACATCTAATACCTCAACCGAAATATCTAGCAATCTTGCATGCTCACTCAATATGTACGAATGCGTAGAACCGTAATCAATCAATGAAAGCAAAGTCAAAGACTGTAATGAGAAATTACTTGCAATCACATATGTGTCATTCATGTCCTCACAGTGTGCATACACCCTAGCTGGCCCACCTCCCTCGGGCTGAATTGCTACAACATGAGCTACATTCCTCTGACCGTCATTCCTAGGCTGAAGGTTACCTCGACCGTGCCCACAGCCTCTCTAATACTCGACAGCTCGTCCAAGAGCCTGTCCATCCCTAGAAGGATGTGGACAATCACGCTTTAAATGCGCCCTAGACCCGCAGTTCCAACAATATCCATAAGTGCCCTAACACTCACCGTAATGACGTCTACCACACTTGTTGCACTCGGGAGTACGATTCTCGGTCCCTTGGCCGTGATGGCCTCGGCCCGAATTACCACCTCCGCGTCTATGATCATGATGAGGTTTCCTATTCTTGTGCCTCTTGGCACGATCTCTGTCCCATTCAGAAGTCCTCTTTCCTGAACTAGATCCACCATTGCGATCCGCAAGTCCCAAAAACTGTTCGATGTCTTTGGCCCTAGCAACCAACACATCAAAATCTGTATAGTTGGAAGCCAACATGTAGGTCTTCACCTCCTGAACCAACCCATAATAGAAACACTCACATTGTTCCCCCTTAGTGGGAACTAACTCAGACGTACAAACTGCACCTTATAGTCGGATACGGTCAAACTACCCTAAACTAGAGCTATGAACTCTCTCTTCTTCTCATCTAGGTATCGAGGACCTAGGTACTTCTTATAGAAAGCAGCCCTGAAGAACTCCCAAGTAACCTCGGCCTCTGGCATACCCGTAGTAATAGTAGTCCACCAAGTGTAGGCATCTCCCTGAAGCAAAGAGACAATGCAACCCAACTTATGTGCTTCAGAACACTCCATCTGACTCAAAATACGAGCGGTGCTTTCAAACCATGCCTCTGAACCATCGAGTGACAACCCACGAAACTCAACCTCGCCCAAGCTACAGAGTCGATCTAACGGTAAACCAGAACCTGCACCCTGAGGCGGTGCTGCAACCCGAACACCCACAAAAGCTGTCTGAATAGCCCCAGCTATAGCCTGAATCAACAGATTCACATAAATACCTGTCTATCCCTGACCAGCCTAGGGTCCAACACCTTCCGCATTCACTCCACCCCCCGAAGAAGGAGGAAGAGGAAAGTTCTCTCATCGCACATCCTCAACATTCTCAATATGCTCAACCCTCAGATTATCCATTCTTGGCCTTCCCCTCGGTCTCACCATGCTAACATATGCAAAGCTATACAACAAACACAACAAGTGAAATGATTTGGGGTCAGCAAGGAACAAGGTCCAAGGTGCTCAAGTCCTTAAACTTAAAATTACTTACAATAATAGTATACTAGCAATGAGTGCCTTTAACTATTTCTCAACCAACACAAGGTAGCCACAACCATGCTTACAATCACCATGTAATCACAATCAACAAGCTTACACCATTGTTGAGTGTGTAAAAGTTCAATATTTTACCCCCTATTTAACCCATATTTCTGCTGCATTCAAGCATAATTCATTGCATTTAAGATAGATTTCATATATACATCATAATTATATAAAATGGAACAGTTGCTACTAATTTTGGTTACTTTTGCAGGTAGCTGTTGTAGCAGACTCATGGCAGTGGAGAAGCAGAGCTGGAACACAGAACTGCAGTCAAGAAGAATGACGATGTCGTGGCCGTTGCCATGGCAGCCAATGACGACAACAATATTGGAGGGAAAAATGTGAAATGGAGCTCGACAGAAAGAGGAAATTAAGTCGGTCTGTCGTGGGTCACTCCTATATTTTTCTGAGCCCTAGATCAGAATGAAGGCCAAGCCCAAAGTTCAAGGAAGAAACCCAAAGCAAGAAAAGAGGACGAATTAAAGGCATATACTCTGAAGATTTAGTCTTTAATAGAGTTGTACTTTAATTTAAACTTGTATTCTTGCCATATTAGAAAACTTGAACCCAAGGCCTATATAAAGGCATGTAATTCGACCTAGGGAAGGATATCTTACTCTCTAGCCGTCTTCCCCTAAACCCTAGTCGTTTCCCCCCTTCTCATCATGTTCTAAACTTCCCCTAGGGATAAGGGTTGATTCTGTAAAGTAGTTGCAAGGATTGTACTGTCTTAGGATTTTTTCTGTTCAATAAAATAGACTTCAAGTTTGCTTATTCTGGTTTTCAACATCTTGCAAGAGTATCGGAAGAGCATTGTGAGATTATACATTTACTTAATATCGGGAGAGTTAAGTATATGAAAGGAATAAGTACGGGTTCTCCAGTTTATGGTTGAACTATCTCAGACATAGGGATAGGACGAGGTTAAGTGGCTAAGAAAGAATTCAACAACATCGATGTTCATTTTTGATTCACGTCGGGAGGTATCATCTAAGACGTGTTCATCGACAGACTTGGACCTAGGGATAAGACAAGTCACAGCAGGGATTCTTGCCAAGCTTGAAGTACAGAGTTGTGTGATCGCTGCCGCGACAACAACAGACCGCTGTCGCCGCAGGTGGTGCTGCGACATAAGCGACGACAGAACAAGAAGACCTAGACAGTGCAACACCTGCACTACTGAGCAAATCAATACCGACCTATTTCTTTACCCTGAATATTTTAATCTTTTATCTTCAGTATTCTTCAATATTCCTCTACAAGAAATTGAACTTTCTTCTTTCTCTTTTGCAGAAATACAAGGATAGAGCTATTTCCAGTCCTTGTGGATTCAACATCCGATACATCGTGTATCACATCACTACTTGCGTCGTGTACACTTGCACTCTATTGCGATAGACTCTTTTACACGCAACAACCATAAAACTTACCTCACTTACCTTTCGGCTTGTGGAAACTCAACGAACTTAGGTGAAACCTAGGCTCTGATACCAACAAATGTAACCCCCTCGACCCGGCCTAGCCACCATACCACATCGAATGGGTTACACGGGGAAAACCAAAGTGAAACCCGTTAAGGCTCCACTTCGATTAGCAACCCTAGAAATTTTTTTTAAAGTTATCTTGTCTAGATACATTAATTATATCCTATGTGAGGGGACATGCAGCGGAAAACACACACATGGATACAAAACAAGCAAAACAGACAATTAAGATACCCTTTTTAAATTTTACAACATGTCGTATCGATACGCTAAAAGATTGTGTCGATACGCTTGTACTTGGTCAACAACTCAGAGCCAACCCTAGGGAAACCGTATCGATACCCTCAAGGCTGGTATCGATATGCCCTTAACGGTCAACTTCCCTTGGTTAACTTCGAAGATCGTACGGATACTCTCAGGCCCCGTACCGATACGCCTAAACCTTGTCAATTTCTTAGATTTTTAGAGAGCATTTGGGGTATCGATACGCCCCCGCGTACCGGTACGCTTTGCTCAAAACAAGGGACCATATCGATACCACCCTTGAGCGTATCCATACGCCCTGCCCTGCAAAACTAATTTTAGCTGCTAAAAGCACAAAGAACTCAACACAAGAGGCATTAACAAGCATTTGAGCAACATACCAACACACATACAACACAAGGAATCCATGGATATACTTATAAGGCAAACTTAAACACTTAACAAGGCAACGACCAACATGATAAGATTCTTAGAGAAACAAGCATACATAGCATTCACCAACTTATTCAAAAGCTAAACAAAAGCATAAATCATCATGGTAAAAGGCATTACAAGCCCAAAGCATCTAAACAAACTTGTCTAAGCAAAAAGAACATGCCAACAACACCTCAAACATAAAGGTCCTATCCCATTGCTTAATACTAATTATTGAAGTCTAAACTCATAGTTGAGAAAACCAAACTCCCTTGGATTCTCCCTTGTTCCCCGAGTTGCTCCAAAGGACTAAGGGCCTGCATTGTTGGAAAAAGAGAGCGTAAGCGTTTAAGCTTAGTGAGCGGTGCTCAAAACGGTAGCTAGAACAATGCAGTTTTAAAACATTAGTTTGCTTGAAACCAATATCATTTCCAAATCATTTCCACATGATTGAACACGTAACAACATGCATTTACCTTCACTTGCATTTACCGAATGCAACCACAAGCCATAGGCTTACCACATGCTTATTCTCATAATGCAATCAAAGTAACAAACAATGCATAAGCATAAAAGAAGAAATCAACAACATGCTTAACATGAGAATTAAAGCATCATGAGTATATTGACATTCACCATTTTTACTCGGATATGTGGATAGTTTCTCAAACCCACTAGACACTTCCGGTGGAATCTCACATCACCGTACTCACTCGTCTAGTAAAAACATAACTTCCGGTGGAATCTCACATAACCGTACTCCTCCTTAGTGGAATCTAACATCACTAAAGGCACACACGACTTTCATCTCGAGTGCACTCTAATCCTATTGATCGATCAATTATTTCTGGTAACAACTCAACACATGTCAATATACTCATTCACAACTACAAGCATTACCGATGCTTGAACCACTTACCATGTCCAAGCTTCCATGCAAAACATGTACTCACAATGCAAGTATAAACACAAGTCATAAGTCTCAACATGTATAACAATGCAAACTAGCACATTACCAACATGACATGTTCAACTTGCATCAAGAATCGTAAAACAAAATTTAATTGCATAAAACCTTTGAAACTTACTATTGATCTTGGATTGGCTTTTCAAGCTCATCCGAACTCCCAAAACATTCTTTTAATCACGTTAAGGCTTTTAAAATCGATCCACTCACCAGCCAACACACAAACAATGTCCAAGATGTAGAATCAAGCCTCCGAACTACCCTGATTTTTGTCCATGCAGCCCGAATCCATTTCATCTGCTTTGAGCAGCCCAAAACTGAACATTAGAACACTAATACACTCACAAACACAACAAAAACCAGAAACTCAACAATCTTGCAACAATACACATCGATTCAAGCCCAAAATTCCACCTGAAACATAACAATTCAGTCCCAAACTACTTGTAGCCACACCCAACGGATTTACCATAAAAAATCTACCTTTTAACATTCCAAAACATCAACCCAAAGCTATCAATCCTTCAGCTTCCATTTAGACCCAAAACTCATAAAAAAACTTAAGATTTTCAACTCTCAAAATCACCCACAATACTCATTTCAGGTTTCCTATAACAACCCATCATTTCATGTTATTTTAGCAGTAAAACAAAGTTAAAACACACCCAAACTCAGCCAAGGTCTTTTGTTTGCTTATGCGTAGCTCTCAACGAGGAAAAGAACCTGAGCACTAGTTAGATCCTGAAATCGAACGAACGTGCAATCTCAGGAAAAGAGTACGCCTCCTCGTAGAAAGAAACGAATACCAAGAGGAACAATTAGAAGCAATGGTGAACGAAAGGCACGAAGAAAGAAGGAACAACCAAGGGAATCCCCAGGGTCCTGAAGATCCTGTCGGAGATGGGAGGAACGAACAACCTACCGATCCTCCTGCCGCTGCCGTACGCTGGTCATGCCGAGACTACATGATCAATAATCATGTGGAACTAGAAACCACCCTGCCAGACGTAGAAGCTAAAAATTTTGAGCTGAAACCTGTTATGTTCAGCATGATTAATAACGCTGGCCAATTTAGTGGTGCTGCTACAAAGGATGCTAGGGAGCATCTGAAAACGTTCCAAGAAATCTGTGGTTCGTTTAGACTACCAGGAGTTAATCCGAAGATAATGAGGCTTCGGTTATTTCCTCATTCATTGAGGGATAGGGCGAAAACTTGGTGGAATAAACTAACGTCGAGTTCAATACGAACTTGGGCAGATTTAACTCGTGAATTTTTATCACGTTTTAATCCTTCACATTTATCTGAGCGATTACATAACGAAATTGCTACTTTTCAACAGGAAGATGACGAGCCAATGCACGAGGCATGAGACAGATTTACCACCCTACTGAGGAACTGCCCAATGCATGGATTCCCCGTTTGGAACTAGGTAATTAAGTTTTATAATGCTGCCAATTTACAGACTCGTATGAGAATTGATTTAGCATCAAATGGATTGCTGTTGAACAAAGATCCAGAAGACGCAATGGTAGTATTGAAAAACCTGGCAAAGAATGAGGAACAGTTTCCTACAGCAAGAAGAGGGGTAAACGAGTACTAGCTGTGAAAGATTAAGAGGCCGGCAGTTCCCTGAAAACATAGGTGGCATATCTCACAAAGGCAGTGAAAAAGCTCTTGAAAGAAGATTCACAACCTGCCTACTCCGCTAAAGAAGTATGCAAAACTTGCGATGGGAATCACAGTTCGAAAGATTGTCCACTACAGTTAGAGGAAGGGATGTACGTTGGGAACTACAACAAACAGAACTACAATTCCAACAACTACAATCCCAACTGGAGAAAGGATCCCAAGTTCTCTTGGAGCAACCCTAACAATGCCCTAAATCCTCAAGCACAGAACACTCAGACTCAGGAGGGACCTAGATTACTGACTCGACAGCAGCCGCAATAGCAGCAACAACAGCCACCAGCTGCCACGACTAGTATACTGGAGCAGACCTTGGCTACGTTTATGTCTCAAACAGGAACTTACATTGAGAACATGAACCACTTCGTCAAGAAGACTGAGTCATTCATGGATAAAACAGAGATGCGAATGACTAACCATGAAGCTACTCTGAAATCGCTAGAGAAACAGATGGGTCAAGTTTCCCAACATATTAAACCGAGACAGAATTAAGGATTTCCTAGCGAGACTGAAAACGTTAGACAGCCTACACATGAGCAGTGTAAAGCCATCACGACAATGAGTGGGAAGAAATTACCAGGGCAAGAGAAGGAAGCTGAACCAGTTAAGGAACCAGCCTTGGAGTCGACTGCTGAGAACGCTGCTCCGGTAGACGACAAACAGCCTACTACCGATGAACCTGTCACGACAGCAAAAGGGACAGAGGAGAAGGATGAATAACCTAAGCCTCCTCAGATCCGAATGTAGCGGGGAGGACGCATTGCTGATTATCGTCCTCCACCTCCTTTTCCTCAGCGGTTACAAAAGTTGAAACGGGAGTCCCAGCTTAAGAAGATCTATGATATTATTAAGCAGGTCCACATCAATATTTCGTTGTTAGATGCTATCAAGGAGATGCCTGGTTATGCCAAATTTCTCAAGGATGCCATGTTGAAGAAATCCAGACTTGGGGAATTTGAAATGGTTAAAATGACAGAGGGATGCATGAGTATTCTGCACAAGCATCCACCCCAGAAGAAGAAGGATCCTGGGAGCTTCATCATACCGGGCATAATCGGAGATAAATTTGTGGGTAAGGCACTTTGTGATCTTGGTGCTAGTATAAATTTAATGCCCAAATCCATTTTTCAGAAATCAGGTATTAGAAAAGCTCTGCCCACAACAGTCGTACTGCAGCTGGCAGACCGGTCTTATGTTCATCCAGGAGGGAAAATTGAAGATATTCTGGTAAGAGTGGATAAATTTATTTTCCTGCTGACTTTTTTGTTTTAGATTGTGAAGCAGATGAGAATGCACCAATCATCTTGGGGTGACCCTTCTTAGCCACAGGAAGATCACTGATTGATGTGGAAAAAGGAGAACTCACTATGAGAGTGAACGACCAAGAGATCAAGATGAATGTTCTCCAGGCAATAAAACATGCCGATGCAGAAGAAGAATGCAAGGCTATCACTGAAGTTATCCTTGACCAACTCTGTATCAGGTCGGGCTGCCATGACATCAAAATTGGCCACTGCCCCAGCAGCCATTTAGAAGACTGTCACGGCAGCGACGACGACAGCAGCTCCTCAGAATCTGATATATCTGATACTGAAGATCAAGAGGAGGAAAACTGGATAGGCAGTCGCCCAAGTAAGATATTCGAGCCCTTAAACTCTACCTCGAATGAACATATAGTCCAAAAGCCATCAACTGTAGAGCCACATGTTCTAGACCTTAAGCCCCTGCCAGGGTAGCTTAAATATGTTTTCCTTGGTTTAAATGATACGTTGCCCGTAATCATCTCTTCCAAGTTGATGCAGGAACAGGAACAGCAGCTGATAGGGATGTTGCTGCAGCACAAAAAGGCTATTGGATGGACGATAGCTGATATTTAAGGCATCAGTCTGACACTATGCATGCATAAAATCCTCTTAGAGGATGATAACAAGCCAACCATTGATGCCCATAGACGTCTAAACGATGCTATGCGAGAGGGTTTGTATGGACTACCAGAAGCTTAACAAAGCTACCCGGAAGGAGCACTTTCCCCTGCCTTTTATTGATCAAATGCTTGATAGATTACCCGGAGGATCAAGAGAAGACGACGTTCACTTGCCCATACGGTACTTACGCTTTTCGGAGAATGCCATTTGGACTTTGTAATGCACCAGCAACCTTTTAGAGGTGTATGATGGAAATATTCTCTGACATGGTGGAGGATTTCTTGGAGATATTCATGGATGATTTCTCTGTCTTTGGAGATAACTTTGAGAGCTGCCTAAGCAACTTGCAAAAAGTGCTCGAGAGATGCGAGAAAGCAAACTTAGTATTGAACTGGGAGAAATGTCACTTCATGGTGGATGAAGGGATAATCCTCGGCCATAAAGTAAGCTGTCCCGGCATAGAAGTCGACAGAGCTAAAATCGAGGTAATTGAAAATCTGCCGCCACCCACCACAGTCAAGGGAATCAACAGTTTCTTAGGGCATGCTGGGTTTTATCGGAGGTTTATCGCAAACTTTTCGAAGATCACCAAATCCTTATGCCATCTTCTGGAGCAGAACCGTCCCTTCGACTTCAACACTGAATGTACTGAGGCATTCAAGGTTCTGAAAGAAAAGCTGGTAACAACCCCAATAGTACAACCACCAGATTGGAAACTACCATTTGAGATCATGTGTGATGCTAGTGACTATGCTGTCGGGGCAGCACTTGGGCAGAGGAAAGACAAGATCTTTCATGTTATATACTATGCCAGCAAAACACTGAACAACGCCCAAGTAAACTACACCACAACAGAGAAGGAACTGTTAGTTGTGGTGTTCTGGATTGACAAGTTTCGTTCATACATACTTGGAACGAAGGCCATAGTCCACACAGACCACTCTGCATTAAAGTATCTGTTCGCCAAAAAGGATGCAAAGCCTAGACTGATACGTTGGATTCTGCTACTGCAAGAGTTTGACCTTGAGATCAAGGACAAAAAGGGGACAGAGAATCAAGTTGCAGATCACTTTTCAAGGTTAGAGAAGGGAAAGAGTCTCCCAACATATGAGACACACATACTGGAGACCTTCCCTGACGAGCAGCTGTTCGCTGCCACAAGCACTACCGCGACAGCCATGGCGGCAGGTAAGTTTTCTGAACTCCCCTGGTATGCTGATTTCGTTAATTATTTAGTTAGCGGAATAATTCCCCCTGACCTGAACTATCAAGCTAGGAAGAGGTTCCAAAATGATGTTAAGCATTATTATTGGGATGAACCTCTCCTTTTCAAATATTGTGCAGATCAAGTTATCAGGAGATGCGTACCACAAGATTAACAGGAAGTTGTGCTTCATCACCGCCATGCTTCACAATATGGAGCACACTTAGGTGGTAGCAAAACTACTGCCAAAGTTTTGCAGTCTGGATTTTATTGGTCGTCACTGTCCAAGGATGCGCAAACATTCTACAAAAACTGTGACAAATGTCAACAGGCTGGAAACATCTCAAGGAGACATGAGATGCCACTGTAGAACATTCTTGAGGTCGAGATCTTTGACGTTTGGGGGATAGATTTCATGGGACCATTCCCAGTATCACGTGGGAACTTATATATCCTCCTGGCAGTAGATTATGTGTCCAAATAGGTTGAAGCGATCGCTACTCAGAAAAACGATGCCAAGACGGTTCAGAGGTTTTTGCATAAAAACATATTTTCTAGATTTGGCATCCCCAAGGCGATCATCAGTGATGAAGGGAGGCATTTTGATAATAGGGTTATAGCTGCTGCCTTAAAAAAGTATGGTGTCAAACATTGGATCGCAACAACATATCACCCTCAAACCAATGGACAGGCTTAAATATCGAACAGAGAGGTTAAGAATATTATGGGCCTGGTCTCTACACCTCAATGATACATTATGGGCCTACAGAACAACATTCAAAACTCCATTGGGAATGTCACCCTACCAGCTGATTTATGGAAAAACATGCCATCTACCTGTCGAGATTGAGCACATAGCCTACTGGGCCATCAAGGCAGTGAATATGGACTTGGAAAAGGCATGATAGAAAAGGCTGCTTGACTTGAATGAGATAGAAGAAATTCGAGCAATGGCCTATGACAACGCAAGGATTTACAAAGACAAGACAAAGAAGTGGCATGACAAGAAGTTTCTTCCATGACAGTTCTGCCCAGGGCAGCTTGTGTTGTTGTTCAACTCTAGGTTGAAACTCTTCCCAGGAAAGTTGAAATCTAGGTGGTCTGGCCCATTCCAAGTGGTGCAAGTTTTTCCCCATGGTGCTATCACAATCAGATCTTTAAAAGACAGGCACCAATTTAAAGTCAATGGACAAAAATTGAAGCATTATCAGGGGACTGAAGCCCCAAGAATGCAGGAAGTGGTTACTTTAGGAGATGCCCCTCCTGGCATCCCTAATTTAACCTAATTTTATTTTTATTTTTTTAATATTTATTATTTATATATATATATATTAGGTAATTAGAATTATTTTATTTTTAGGAACTAAGTTTTTATTTTATTAGTTTTTAGGAAATAAAGGAGACAAGGAGAAAAGGAGAAGTGAATTCAGCCCACCATCTTTCCATCAGCCCAAAAAGCCCAACTTAGGAGCCTGTCGTTTCAGCTTCCGCGACAGACGCGAAAAATCCATCCTGTCAACACGCTGTCGCGGCAGACTCGCAAACGCGTAACAGCTGACCCCGTTATTCGCGCCTACCGTTACAGCTCCAACGGGCAGCAAACTCCCCCTCTATATAAACCCCGTTTTACTATTCATTTTTCACTCACTTTCACTCTCTCTACTTGTTTCCTCTAAAATTTCATTTGCTTCATTTTGTTTTCCACAATCCTTGCAATATGAGTACGAGAAATACCCGCCGTAGTGTTGCCTCAGGATCTTCCCCAGCAACATCCACTCCTAGCTCCTTCCAGGTCAGAGACATGTGGGAGGAGAAAGGTTTCATTTACACCACTAGAACGGAGAACCTTGGGCTACAACTGTTCATAGCCTGCAAAATCAGAGCCCTGCAGTGGCAGATGTTTCTCGAGCAGCCGGAGGAAATGAACGTAACTCTCGTCCGAGAATTTTATGTTGCCATCGACAGCAGGGAAGCGACATCAATAACAATACGAGAAAAAGAGGTACCATTTGAGCCCGAATACATCAACACCCTCTATGGGTTCTATGTTGGGAGAAAGAAAGACGACCACAAGAGATTTGTGAAGAGCTTGGAACCGGCAGATTACAACGTTGTTATGGTAGAACTCACAGACGAAGGAACCGAGTGGAATACTGATCATAAACATCCAAGGACGGTTAAAAGAGTTCAACTCACTCTGGAAGCCAAGCTTTGGAACGCTTTCATCAAGAAGAGGATTATGCCCTCCTCGCACAACACAACGGTAGACCAACCAAGGTTAGCCCTCATCCATTCAATTCTAAATGAGAGGCCAATTAACGTTGGCAGATACGTTCGGGAGGGAATATTGGATTGTGCATACCGACCGTCAGGACCACTCTTCTTCCCATACCTCATAACTGCCCTCTGCTGCGGCCACAACGTACCTGAAGCTGCCGAGGGAAGGGGTGGACGAAAAGGAACATCTTCAGCCTGATGGAGCTGAAAGCTGCCACGCCCCTGTTATCCTTCGACCCCACTGTCGCGGCAGGTGAGACGACAGAGCCCACCCAAACCGAACCTGCCGCCACAGAACCCAGACAGCCCACTGCAGCAGCTCCCCCAGCAGACTCCTCAACACAAATACTTGTTGCCCTGCAGAAAATGGAAGAACGACAACTAGGCCTGATGAGTTTCATCCGAGACTTCACCACAGCAACGGTACACTTCATTAAAACTAATCTTAATTTTCCTAATGTATTGTTCCCTGCCTTTCCCAACCATTATTTTGCTGCCCCCACACCTGCCCATACCCCTACCTCTGCTGCCACACCGAAAACACCATCTGCCGCGTCCACTCTGACCCCGGCCATAAAAGCTGCAGGCGGCAGCCGCACGGCTAAGACATCTGACATGGGAGCCAAGAGAAAAGAACCCATGTCAGACCTCGATAGGTATATAGCAGGCTTCTCCTCCTCCGAAATTTGGGGAGCATCCGATGATGAGCCATCTGTCAAGAGGAACCTATCGAAGGAGTTCACCCCAGTAAAACGACAGAAACCAGGCTTCAGAGTTGAACCATCGGACCAAGGGAAATCTGACAGCGGCAGCAACAATAGCAGCTCCGGCAGCAGCAGCAGCAGCAGCAGCTCCGAGGAGATTCAGGTAGTGGAGAAACAACTCCATATCTCCCCTACCCGCATTCAACCTCCAAGGGAAGCCAAAAACAAGAACACCTCTACCTCTCCCATTCATCTGCCGGCACCGACAAGGAAAGTCAATGCCCGTCGGCAGATTCAGATCAGTAGCAGCAGCAGCAGCGGCGACGACATCGCTTGAAAATTTAAGTTTCTTTTCTTATTTTTTATTGTCTTCCATTTTGTTATATTTTGTGATGTTGTTTTTTTTCATTTCTGTCATTTGCATTGAGGGCAATGCAACCCTTGAGTTTGGGGGTGGCATCCCTCCATTAATGAAGTGTCTTTAAGTTTAAAATTTTTGTCTTTTACTTAGTTTATTTTTGCTTTAAAAAATGAAAATTTGGCTTAAATATTTGAATTGAACTTACCTGCTGTGACAGCCTCTGTCGTGGCAGTGCCTTTAGTCTAATTTTAGGAGCAGTTTAGAGCCTTACTATAGTTCTGATTCTTAAACACCCTTGTGACTTTTATATTGTCTAGAACTCTGCTAGTGAACTAGAATAGAAAAGCTTAACACTTGAGTTTCCCCTAGAGGTGCCTAACACTGGCTTTAGGAAAAGAAGTTAAGAAAAATAGACTCAATACACCTAGAGGTGCCCGAAACCGGCTCTAGGAAGTTAGCTATAGGTGCCCGAAACCAGCTCTAGTCAAACTTAAGCTTGAGAAAATAGAATCGAGTCTAAATAAAAACTAAAGGAGCCTAAGAATTACCTCCAAAAAGATGAAAATTGGCATAAAAATTCAAGTTAGAAGCTTAGCTATTCTAGTAAACTAAGGGAGTCTTGGCATATAATTGTTCACAAGCATGCACACACTACACGAGAATCATAGCAAGGTTCCGTATGAATCCTGAATTATCCAACAAGGTGTTGCTCACAATAGGGAATGAATGGTAGGTAAGGAGAAGTTCACTGTTTTAAGCCAAACAAAAATTTTGTATTTTTTTAGGTCTGAATTGCTTGAGAGCAAGCAAAAACTTGAGTTTGGGGGTGTGTTGAGTGTGTAAAAGTTCTATATTTTACCCCCTATTTAACCCACATTTCTGCTGCATTCAAGCATAATTCATTGCATTTAGGTTAGATTTCATTTATACATAACAATTATATCAAATGGCACAGTTTCTACTGAAATTGGTTGCTTTTGTAGGTAGCTGCTGTAACAGATGGAAGGCAGTGGAGAAGAAGACGCTGGGCAGTGAGGAAGTAGAGCTGGAACTGGATTTGCAGACGATGAGGACGATGATGCCATGGCCACTGTCGTGGTAGCCAAGGACGACATCAATGGTGAAGAGAAGAAGCGAAGTGGGCCTTGACAGAAACAGAAAATTAAGCCGGTCTGTCGTGGAGCACCCTTATATTTTTCCAAGCCCTAGATCAGAATAAAGGCCAAGCCCAAAGTTCAAGGAAGAAACTCCAAGCAAGAAGGAAGGACGAATTAAAGATATATGCTCTGAAGATTTAGTCTTTAATAGAGTTGTACTTTAAATTAAACTTGTATTCTTGCCATATTAAAAAACTTGAACCCAAGGCCTATATAAAGGCATGTAATTCGACATAGGGAAGGATATCTTACTCTCTAGCCTTCTTCCCAAAACCCTAGTCGTTTTCCCCTTCTCATCATGTTCTAAACTTTCCCTAGGGCTAAGGGTTGATTTTGTAAAGTAGTTGCAAGGATTGCATTTGTTTTAGGAATTTTTCTGTTCAATAAAATAGACTTCAAGTTTGCTTATTCTGGTTTTCAACATCTTGCAAGAGTATCGGGAGAGCATTGTGAGATTACACATTTACTTAATATCGGGAGAGTTAAGTATACGAAAGGAATAAGTATGGGTTCTCCAGTTTATGGTTGAACTATCTTGAACCTAGAGATAGGACGAGGTTAAGTGGCTAAGGAAGAATTCAACAACATCGGTGTTCATCCTTCGATTCACGCCGTGAGGTATCATCAAAGACGTGTTCATCAACAGACCTGGACCTAGGGATAGGCCAAGGCACAGTAGGGATTCTTGCCAAGCTTGAAGTACAGAGTTGTGTGATCGCTGCCGCGACAAACAACAAACCGCTGCCGCGACATGAGCAACGACAGAACAGAGATTCCTAGACTTTGCAACACCTACGCTACTGAGCAAATCAATATCGGCCCATTCTCTCTATCATGAATTCTTTACTCTTTTATTTTCAGTATTCTTTATTATCTCGTGATAACACTCAAACTATTTCTTTTCCCCTTCGTGTAGAAAACTAAGGTTGAAGCTATTAGCCCAGTCCCTGTGGAGACGATATCCGATACTTACGTATCATTTTACTACTTGCATCGTGTACACTTGCACTACATTACAATAGACAATTTTACACGCAACAATGGACGTTACAATAAGGCTCCAAATGAACTTTTGGTATGGCTTAAATGGACTAAAAATGACATATTTGGCTTAAAAAGGTGAAATCCTATTGAACGGATTCAAATGATCCTAAAATTTGGCATGCAAGTAGTTTGTAAACTTGAAATATTTTGTGCAAAGTTTCATTGTATTTGAACATCATTTGATAGGTTAATTCGAATAAAAACCAGCTAAAATCTATTATTACAGGTCAGGGTGTATCGATATGGGTGATGGCATATCGGTACGATTAGGCATAAATTGTTTTAATGGAACAGAGTGTATCGATACGGTCGTAAGGCGTATCGGTACGGGGTCAACGCAGTCAACGCGTATCGATACGGGTTTTGTTGTATCGATACGAGCATGTTATCCTTTGAATCTGGAAAATGGAGACTAAGCTTAGTGTACCGATACGGCTCCAGGTGCATCGGTATAGTGACACTTAATTCAGTTACAAGCCTTAGAGCATAGTTTATCATTGTTATCAAAATGGTCACTGAATATTGTATGGTCTAATTGGATAGGTAAATGGACTTTGATTTGCTTAAAAATTTACAAGCCTGTTATCATTGTGTTGAATTTCATTTTAGTATATTCCATTGCAGCAAAAGAACCCTAAATTATAGAATTTATAGTTTAGTCCTTAAAACTTGTAGAAGTTAAGAAGTGGTCCTAATTGATTAATTATTGTTCCATATTGGAAAAATTGAACTAAGGATTATGTTTGATAGTGATTAAAGAGCATAATATAGTTTGAATTCCAATCATTGATTGAAAATTTATCGCATCGATCACTACATTGTTCATCAATATCACACTCTGACCCAGTTCTTAATCAGGCCGGGAAGGGGTGCTACATTTGTGGTATCAGAGCTAGAGTTTAGTCGATTCTAGGACTAAATTGAAGCTTATTGCATTGTTATTGTGTTACTTTGCCACCTAGGAGTTGTGTATTGTGTATATTGTGACTTGCCAAATAATCCGACCACTTTATGTTATAGATATGTCTGAGACAAATGAGGCTCACATACCTGAGCATGCCACCGGCTTCTCGACTTATGGATAGGAAGTTGGGGGGGGGGAGACCTACCGAATCCACCTAATTCCCCACCTCAACATGCTGAGTCGGTGTCGCCTAATGCATATGCAGGATGTTATCAGAACATGGCCGACATGTTCAACAATTTGTGGCCTCGATGAGAGGTGAACCACATGTATAACCAACTCCACCTGTTGTCCAATATTCTTAGGTCCCTATCGATAAGCTGGCATCGCTCCGATCCTATACTTTCACTGGTTAGGATGATGACAATTCTGAGAATGCAGAATATTGGCTGGGCAACACGTTAAGGATTCTGAATAAGTAACTGTAGTGCTCGAACGAGCACAAGCTAGAGTGCACCCTTGCATTGTTAGCTGATGAAGCATAGTAGTGGCGGGAGACCATTATTCTTACCGTTTCTGAGGAAACAATGACTTGGGAGTTTTTTCTTCAAGAATTCCAAAAGAAGTACATTAGTGAGTATTATCTCGCGGAAAGACACAACATCTTCCTCCATATGAAACAAGGTGGCCGACCTATCGAGCAACATATAGAGCGTTTAGGAGTTCTCTAAATATGAGCGCAAGTGTACACCCTTGTCAAGTTATAGTATAAAAGATATTGTCTCCCACAAGGATTGGACAACTTATTTGAGTTGTAATTCCTGCACAAAGAAAATTAAATGCACAAATGAGTTTAGTTTATAAAAGAATAAAAAGTAAACAAAACACAAGTAATCGATGGAATAGATCAGGGTGATAGAATGTGTCAGATTATGTTGCTCCCTAGTGTGAAACTGCGTTGAATAGGTTAAGTTGCTTTGCGCTGGCAGACTTTGCTGCCTCGGCGGAGGATGGCAGATTGGCTGCTTTGACGCTTTCGTTACCTCGGAAGTGGAACGGATGATTGGCTCGACATCCCTTCAAGGCTC
Organism: Hibiscus tridactylites; assembly: GCA_958450335.1. Taxonomy (NCBI): domain Eukaryota; kingdom Viridiplantae; phylum Streptophyta; class Magnoliopsida; order Malvales; family Malvaceae; genus Hibiscus; species Hibiscus tridactylites. The sequence continues at coordinate 54,404,560 of OY288268.1, read as the reverse complement.
GACAGAACGCTTCGATATTGATCACACTTATGTTTAAGTTAGAATACTATTGTTGCTCACTGCAGATGATACCCGTCACGACGTGAATCTTGCAAAGACAACAACCTTGGTTCATCCTCTTTTAGTCGCCTTAAACTCGTACCTATGTCTAGGCCGAATTGATCAACAGCTGATTAGGATGAGGATCGTACTTATCCCTTTCGTGAGTTGGACTCTCTCGATACCGAACAAATAGATAGTTGACAACTAATCTTTCGAACTTAATTGAAAACTATGAAGAGCATGGAATAAGCAAACCTTGAAGTTTTATTGCAAAAACAAACTTAATTCCTAAACAAATGTTCTCACACTAGTTTACAACATAACCCAAACCCAAGAGAGAATTTAGAACATAATGGAGGCAAGAAAACCTAAACTATGCCCAAAGGAAAACCTAAGTTGTCTAAAATTATAAAATATGTCAAGTATATATAGGCATTAGCTAGGTCAAGTCTTCCTTGGAGTAGAAGTCTTCAAAGTAGCTTTTGCATTAAATGCAACCTTTAATTTTGAATTCTTTGAGTTGAATGTGGACTTCTTCACGTTACCTTGCACCACAAGTTATCTTGATCTCCTCTTTCGGCAGCTCTGTCCGCTGCTCCAGGCGTCAGAAAATTGAGTGGATGGCATCATTGGAATCAAGATTTTCTGCTCTACAGATCACACTCCAATTCTCCAATTTCTCAGCTTGCTGCCCTGAGCGGCAGGTATCGCGGCGGCTGGGACTCGGCATCACTTATCTCTGTCTGAAACTGCATTAGTACAACTCCTTGGTCTGCTACCTTAGCATCAACTCCTTAGCTCTTCTCTCCTTCTAACAACATCTATCCCTGAAATGCAAACTAAACTAAAACATCTTCTTTTCCTTACCAAATAAAAGATAATCATTAAAATCATGGCAAAGTAAAGAATACTATAAATATGCAATACATGAACCTAAATATGCCTAAAATTTACTTAAGAACAACAATAATATGAGATGAAATGCATACAAAATATAGGGCTTATGAGCACTTTACACACCCTCAAACTTGAACTATTGCTTGTCCTCAAGCAATGCAAACCTAAACATACTTGCCATTTGAACTAATCAGAAAGAACATGTTTTAAACTTGATTTAGCACCTCAAGGTCGTGGCACCTACATTATATTAGTGATAGGGGAAACAACAAGAAATAACTCAGAAGTAATCTATACTGCTAGTGTAGTGTGTGCAGGACTGTGTACAAGCTGAATATGCAGAATACTCTAAATAAACAAAGATGTTGTTATGATATATAAGGTTGCTGACGAGGCAGCACAATTAAGCACAATTATTTAATCATGGTAATAAGGGCTTCAACTTATCACAACCACTCTCTAGGTCTGGAATTAAGATAGGAGCAAACTACAAAACCCCGAAACCTTTGAGCAGAGTCATCCCGTGAAGACTTTCATTCACTCATGTTAATTTTTCTATCACTTCAAGGATTTTCAGATTCATGGACTTTGATAGCAGCGGAGTGTCCTTGCACATGATTCTTCCTAGAGCCGGTTCCGGGCACCTCTAAGGAAAAATAACACAAATATTTTCTTTCCTTCCGTGGTAGTGCTTTTCTTTTTCTTTTTGTTGCCTGCCGCGGCAGCTTCCTACAACCAGTGTTAGAATTGTACAAATAAGTTTACTTCATGCTTTCCTCAAAATTTAAGTTCTTTTTAATTGGTGCGAAAAATTTAAAGCCGGTTATCCTATCATAGGCACAAGTTCTAACAAAATTTTTCTTTTGATTACTTTTTTAAGGTAAGTACATTATGCATCCTATATGCACTAGAATATGCCTAAACAAAATCAGTGCTAACCCCCCAAACTCGAAGGCTAGCAGGTGTCCGGGCGGCAGACTTGGCAGGTGAGATCTTTGCTGTCCGCGGCGGCTAGACTCTCTTAAGAGTGGGGCGAGGAGCTGCACTTTGGTCTGGATTCGATTTAGACTCTTCGTCCTCTGGCTCGACAGAGATGATGTGTCGCCTTCTCTTTCTGGATGCTTTTTCCAATGGTTCTGCTGGTGGATCTTCTGTTGCCATGGGTTCTGCTGTTGATGTCGGCTGCTGCTCAACCTCGTTGGACTGGGAGCTGTTTGCCACCGTTTCTGCTGTGTGGGCAGGAGAGAAATGTTGTTGATGCCTCTCAGGAGTGTCTGCCACCGTGTTGGAAGAAGAGGTGGGGGAGTAGGATGTGTAATGTGTTGGAGAGGGCATCTGGCGGCGGAAGGTGGCGTGGCGGGCAGCTGCTTATGATGGTGTTCCTTTTATGGGTTTAGCTACGGTGGCTAGGTTTGTAGGGAATGTGGGCAAAGAGGGCCCGTTCTTGGGGAATTTATGTAGAAGATAAGCCACAAAGGCCTCTTGGACCTCCCCTACGTACTTCATGAACGTTAATTGTTGATGGTCTATGCGTTTGTTGCTGTCGATAATAGTGCGGAGCAGGGCAATGACATCATTTATCTGGGCACCGTCAGTACTGCTTGGGGCTGCCGGGGTAGCTAACTGGCAGCGGAGGGCTGGCTCGGAGTGATTGGTTCTGTCTCTTAGACCTGCATCATCTGCAGAACTAAGAAGTTTACACAGGGAAAACCGAAGTCAAATCGTGAAAGTCAACCTCGATTAGCAACCCTTTTTTCTTTTTTCTTTTCTTTTCTAGATGCACATTATTATCCTATGTGATTAATAAAGCGATTAGTTGAAAACGGAACATCGATCGGAATTTAATTATGGGTTCACTTGTATGCTTTTATCTTTTAGGGACCAAATTATAAATTTCTAGATTTACAAGGACCAACCAGATTTTAAAGTTACCAATCCACAATTAATCATATAACATGCCAGCGTTATAAATTTCAACTCAAATGGAACATCCAAACTCAATCAAATAAGCTTACAACATTCAGGGACCAAAACGTAAGAAACAGAAACCTGGAACAATTCAAAAACAACATCAAACGGTTAAGTGTTTCGAAACTCTAAACCTTGTATCAGAACGGCCATTTCGGAACCACATTGACTGTTTCGATACGTGGGTGCGTTCCAAGACCCGTTTCGAAATAATGCTTCACAGGGCGAAATGTTTCGGAATGGGCCTACCCGTTCCGAAACCCAATGACCATTACAGGCCACCGTTCTGAAACAATAAGGGCATTCCGAAACGCGTGGCCCTGCAATTTTCCAAATTGCTGGTTTTACATTAGTTTTTACCTCCGAAACCCTTCCAACCCATGTCTCAACACACATAAAACAAGAATACACATCAAAGACCATCCATATGTAACACGAACTAGACCATGACATCAATCAAGCATACTATAAGACTATAGGCATGCTTCCTAGTTAACAAAACCACAAAGAGGCTAAAAACCACATTCAAGCTTAAACCAATCTCCAAAGGCCATTTACAATACTAAATCAACGAACCAAACATGCTCAAGGTGTTTAACATCACGAAATAAAACCAAGAGTAGAAATCTCACCCATTGCCTTTTATTACACCAGGGTAAAACCACATACTTTGTTTAGTCAAAAGAGCTTGGATTCCACTTGCCTTATTGCTGCCTCAAAAGCCTAATTCTCTGCATTGATGAAGCAAATTAGCGTAAGTATAAAGCTTAGTGAGGATCGCCAAAACCAAACATTCATCAATGTATTTTTCAAAACCAAAACATCACCAGTTGTCATCTCATGTCTTTACTTAAATCATGCCCTTTTAAAGCATCAATGCACTTTTTAAACCTCATGCTCTTAGCATCATGAAAATACCATCGAATAATCTTTTGCTCATGCTTAAACCAAGCATCACATTTATTCTAGCATAAGTCACAAGCATCACATGCTTAAATCATTAATCAACAACATTATATTGGCTCGCAAGTGATTAATTCTCAATCCATACCAAACCAAAAACAAATGACACAATCGGATACGCGGGTTACAAGCGTTGTCCCACACGCCTCATACACACTACCGGACTACACAAGGCTCACACACGGGATTAAGCCATCAACCATTGTGACATCCATGGTGGAGTTTAACGGTACAATCACAACCCCTCAACTCCACTCATCGGTAGTTGTATAATTCCACTAACGAGAGCACGAGACACATACCGCAAGATCCACACACGAGATTTAACCATCCACTGTTGTGATCTTAACCTCAATCATTAAGGTACTTGGATGGAGTATACGGTACAATCACATCCCTCGACATCCAAGGCGACTTTATTCATGGTGCCACCAATCCTATAGCCGGCTAACTATATAACCAAAAACCATTTTCATCACTTGCCAATATAATCATTTATCAACATTATTCCACTGTTTTACAAGCATAAATCACAATGCCATTTCCACAAGCATAAACATGCTTAATCTCAAATGCATACATTTCTTAATTTCTAGAATAACCTACCAAGTGCATCCTTATCAAAATGGCATTAACCACCAGCATTAGCAATGCTCAAAACATGCTTTAAAACAGTAAATAAAACCACATTTAACTCAAGTGTGTTTTCCAACAAAAACATAGCACATTCCGAGAGAGACTCTCGAATCACTTACTCTTGAGCTTAACTAAGTGTTTCAAACTTACACTAAGCTCCCAAGACCACGCTCAAAGCGTAACACAACTGAAAAATCCATTTCCACTCACCGATACACGAAGCCTTGCTCGCCGACACGAAATTCACCCTTCCGGAGTCTCTAATAACGTCTCGTTTGCTCTTGGATCAAGATCCCCTATTTTTTATCACCAAAAAACAGAGATCCAAATGCAGTAAAATGCATTTTAACACTAGCAACTAAACACAAACTCGTTGCTCACCCAAACTACACCAATTTGCCCATATGAAATAACCGAAAACTCAATTGATTGCTCCCTAAACCAAGCCCAACCAACATACATCACTTTCAACCATTTATAAACATTAAAACTCATCTAAAAACAACCTAAACCCGTCCTTATACCTCCGGCATGCATAACTTCATCATTTCACCTCAAAAACCCAACGAAAAACATCAAGATACTCAAGGATCTCAAGGATTTCGAGATCTATATTATCAAAACCCTTTTTCAACATAATAATCAACTCAAAACTCAGTTAAAACCAATCCAAAACAGAGCTCATCAATATCAATCCGAAAATCAAGATTTTACTCATATTTTTGCAAGATTTTGATCTTAAATCAAAACTACAATGAAAACTCAGCCAAAAACAACAATTAGAAGACAAAGATCTTGGGAATTTCAATAAAGAACCTTGATTAGAGGTTGAGAACGGGATTTACCTCCAATCTTTGCTTTCCTCAATGAATGACAAGTTTTTGCTTCACAAATCTTGAAGAAATTAAAAAGGATTCTTTGAAATGAAAGAGAAATCAAGAAAAGAGTGTTTGGAAGAAAAGAAATATGGAGAAAATGATTTAAAATGGTGTTTGGCTGAAAATGAGAAGAGAAAGATAGTTATGTGATTAAAATCTCACAAATTAACTACCTAATTAATTAAATAAATAAAAGCCTTTTAAAATCAATTAATTTAAAAATCATTTTAAACACATGTCAAATTAAGGAAATGTTAAATTGCCATAAAGCTCCCTAAAGATTTAAGATTTTGGATCCTCTTTTAAAATTACATTTTCCATAGTTTTAAAACTTTACATTTTGGTCACTTCCCAAAATGTACCACTTCTAAAGTCAATTTTGTAAAATTGATTTGACCAACCTCTTAAACATGATTTTAGAGGATTTTAGCAATTTTTACCATATTTTTATCCTATCCCGATCCTTGATTTCCTTAAATCACCAAACACGATTCGAACTGTTTCCGACTGGTCCGATGTCTAAAACATCTAGGCCCAAAATCAGGCTTACAACTCTCCCCCTCTTAGGAAATTTCATCCCCGAAAATTTACCTGAAGGAAAAAGGTGCGGAAACTGTTTCAGCATGTTCGCCTTGCTTTCCGAAGTGGCCTCCTCATCTTCTCGTTATCGCCACAACACCTTCACAAGCTATATCGTCTTACCACGAAAAACTTTACTGCTCAAATCCAGAATCCTCACTAGTTCCTCATCATAAGACAGATTCAGATTCAACTCTACCTCATCAACATGCATCACATGCGAAGGATCAGATCTGTACCTCCGCAACATCGAGACACGAAACACATCATGTATCTTTTCCAGCTCAGAAGGCAACCTCAACTGATATGCCACAGGACCAACACGTTCCACAACCTCATATGGTCCAATAAATCTTGGGCTAAGCCTACCCTTACGCCCAAATCTCATCACCTTCTTCCAAGGCGATACCTTCAAAAATACACATTCGTCAACCGCGAACTTGATTTCCTTACGCTTCAGATCTGGGTAAGACTTTTGTCGATCTGATGCTGCCTTCAAACTCTCACAAACGTGCTTCACCTTCTCGGTGGTTCCCTTTAACATAGCCGGCATCAAAATTAACTTCTGCCCAGCTTCTATCCAAAAAACGTGGGGTTCTACATCTCCTCCCATACAAAGCCTTGTATGGAGTCATCTTGATACTTGCCTGATAACTATTGTTATAAGCAAACTCAACCAACGGCAAGTGCTTCTCCCAAGAACCATGAAAATCTATAACGCGGCATCTCAACATGTTCTCAAGCACCTGGATCACACGCTCCGACTGTCCATCCGTCTGAAGATGATAGGAAGTACTAAAATTCAACCGTGTACCCAAGGCTTGATACAAACATTCCCAAAATCGTGAGGTAAACCTCGGATCCCTATCCGACACTATGGACTTTGACACACCGTGCAACCGCACAATATCAGCAATATACAGCTCTGCCAACTTATCCAAGGTATACGCAGTATGCACATGCAAGAAATGTGCACACTTCGTAAGACGGTCCACAATCACCCAAACCGAATTCTTCTTCGAGGGTGACAAAGGCAAACCAGACACAAAATCCATGATAATCCTTTCCAACTTCCACTCCGGAATTCTCAAAGGTTGCAACAACCCCGAAGGTACCTGGTGTTAAGCCTTCACTCGCTGACACACCATGCACTTACCAACAAACTCAGTCACATCCTTTTTCAACCCCACCCAGTAGTAGTCATCCTTCAAATCACGATACATCTTTATACTACCAGGGTGCATAGCGAAAGGACTACTATGAGCTTCGGTCAGAATAGTGCGCCTCAACTCAACATCATCGGGCACCACTATTCTACTCCCAAAACACATAACACCATCATCATTAAAACTGAAATATGAAGGCTTACCCTCCGCAATGTCCTGAACATGAGGGACAGGAGAATCATCTAGCTATTTCTTATCCTTGACCAACTAAATCAGAGATGGTTTCACTTGCAATTCAGCAACTAGACCACCATCTCGCGATTTTCTCAAGCGAGCAAACATGTCCCTCAACTCCACAACCACTTTTCTGCTCAAAGCATCAGCCACAACATTGGCCTTGCTCGGGTGATATTCGATCGACATATCATAATCCTTAAGCAACTCCACCCAACGATGTAGCCGAAGATTCAACTCCTTCTAAGACATAAGATACTTTAAGCTCTTATGATCCGTGAACACCACACACTTCTCGCCATACAGATAATGCCTCCAGATCTTCAAAGCAAACACAACAACCGCAAGCTCAAGATCTTGAGTAGGGTAGTTACGCTCATGCACCTTCAACTGCCTAGATGCATAAGCTACTACCTTACCCTCATGCATTAACACACAACCCAAACCAACGATGGACGCATCACTATAGACTACAAACTTCTTACCAGACTCAGGTTGAATCGAGACAGTAGCTTGCGTCAAAGCTTCTTTCAGCTTCTCAAAAGATTGATGCATCGCGTTAGTCTACTCAAATCGAACATTCTTCTGCAACAACTTGGTCAAAGGTGCAGCAATCTTCGAGAAACCCTCGACAAAACTTCGGTAATACCTAGCTAACCCAAGAAAACTTCGTACCTCAGTCACCGACTTAGGCCCCTTCCAACTCATCACAGCCTCTACTTTATGCGAATCAACGCGAATACCCTCAGCTGATACAACATGCCCAAGGAAGACCACCTCCTTAAGCCAAAACTCACATTTACTTAGCTTGGCATACAACTGGTTTTCCAACAACGCTTGCAACACGATCCTAAAGTGTCTATCATGATCCTCCTCGGTACGAGAATACACAAGGATATCATCGATGAACACTACCCCAAACTGATCCAAGAACTCATGGAACACACGATTCATCATGTCCATGAAAGCAGCAGGTGTGTTGGTAAAACCAAACGGCATCACCAAGAACTCGTAATGCACGTACCTTGTTCGAAAAGCCCTCTTAGGTACGTCCGCATCTTTCACCTTCAACTAATAGTAACTTGATTTAAGGTCTCAGGTCTATCTTGGAAAATACTAACGCTCCTCGAAACTGATCAAATAGATTATCAATCCTCTACAAGGGATACTTGTTCTTAATCGTCAACTTGTTCAGTTACCGATAATCTATGCACATCCACATCGTTCCATCTTTCTTCTTCACAAACAACATCGGTGCACCCCAAGGTGACACACTTGGCCAGATGAACCCTCGGTCTAGCAACTCCTGAAGTTGCGTTTTCAACTCTTTTAGCTCTTTAGATGCCATGCGATAAGGAGCAATGGACACCAGAGTCATATTCTCATACAACTCGATACCAAATTCAACTTCTTTGTTTGGCGGCAACCCAGACAATTCTTTTGGAAAGACGCCTGGAAAATCGTAAACGGTTCTAATGTCTTATACACGCACGTCCTTGGTACCAGGATTCATCATATATGCAAGATATACCTCACAACCCAATCGTAGCATACGACTTGCTTCCATAGCCGAAATCACATTAGACAAGAATTTCACATTCTCGCCTACTACCACCACTTCATAATCATCGGCAAGCTTTAAGGTGACTCGCTTAACATCAAAGTCCACCACTGCTCTATGCTTAGACAACCAATCAATACCGAGGATTACATCAAAACCATAAAAGGGTAACTCCATCAAATCCACAAGGAAAACATGACCCTGAACAGACAAAGGACACCTCCGATACAACTTCCTAGTGACTACAGTCTTACCAAAAGAACTAGTCACTTGCATTCCTACTTCAAGCAACTCAACATGTATATCAAGAAAATGCGCATGCTCACTCAAGATATAAGAATGCGTGGATCCAGAATCAATCAAAGCCAAATAATGATAAAGACTGTAGAACAAAGGTACCTGCGATGACATCGGTATCGTTGCGCTCCTCGCGCTGAGCATAGACCCTCACAGGACTGCCTCCATCAGGCCGAACTGCTACAACATGAGCAATGCCTCGCTGACCCTCATCTCTACTATGGAAATTTCCTCGGCCGCGCCCATGGCCTCTTTGAGGTGCAGCCACAGCAGGTGCACGTCCTTGGGCTCCACCAGCCAACAAAGGACACTCTCGCCTCATGTGTTCCGTTGAATCGCAGTTCAAGCAAGAATTTACTGCCACCACAATAGGAGCCTGCACCTCCCTAGCCGCACAAGGACAATCTCGTCGTAGATGACCCCGAGAACCACACGTCCAACATGTGTTCTGCTCCGCCCTCATCCGGTCTCCTTGAGCCGGTACACCATGTCCAGCATTACCTCGCCTAGGAGGCTAATACCTCCTATTTCGTCCTCTTTTGTTCCGTCCACCATCGAAACTAGACTCATCTTCTCTCTTCTCATAGCTAGAACCAACTCATCGGGATGCCAGACCCAAGTTATGTTCAATGTATTTGGCTCGACATACAAGCACATCAAAATCGGTGTAATCTACAGCCAACATGTATGTCTTGACTTCCTGCACCAGCCCGTACCGGAAGCGATAACAACGATGCCTCTCACTTGGCATCAACTCAGGGGCGTACTGGCTCAAACATACGAACTGAACCTCGTACTCAGCCACAAATAGGCTTTTCTGAACAAGCGACATGAATTCACGCTTTTTCTCATCCAAGTATCTAACTCCTAGATACTTCTGCTTAAAAGCACCTCTAAAAAACTCCCAATCTACTTCATTGGGTTCCATACTAGCGGTGATGGTCGTCCACCAGCTATATGCATCACCCTGGAGCAAAGAAACAATGCACGCCAGCTTGCGCACATCATTACATCCCATTTGATCCATGATACGAATCGTTCTAGCCAACCAGGCTTCCGACGCCTCATGAGACATGCCATAGAACTCTACAGCTCCTAAACTCCTAGCCTCTCCAAAGGAAAACCCACTTGCCCAGCTTCAGGGGCCTGAACATGCACTCCAACTACTACAGCCTAAAACGCTCATGTGATCGACTGAACCAGTGGTGCTAGACCACCCAAACTCGAACCAGCGTGTCCTTTTTCCTCCTGCTCCCCACCTTCAGGTGGTGGTTGAGGAGGTAAGTTTCCACCAGGAGGGACATCATTCCCTTTGGTTACCTTGGTCGCCCTGCTCAGCCGCGTGCACTATCGTGTTCGATCAAAGCTCTCTCCTTGGACCCATAGTGCTATTTTTAACAAGGCATAACAATAAAACAAATCAAATCATGATTTAGGCCAGCCTCAAGCAAGGATCCAAGTTCACAAAAACATTTAATTAGTGTAATAAGGCAATGGGCACCCCGATTTCCCTCAAGCATAAACATAGCATACACTAGCATTTCATGATCAACATGCTTTACACCATCCGAAAACAGCATACATATTTATAGAATTCTCATCATGCAATCATATTTATCTCACATATGACTTACATCAATCAAACATGGCATAAGCTCCAGCATTCAATCAAAACATACTTTTTTCAAACAATCATACACCAAACATACCAATTTCACTTCCACCATCCCCAATTCTTTCGTAACATAGCTCTGATACCAACAAATGTAACCCTCTTAGCCCGGCCTAGACGCCTGACCTGAACTAAGAAGTTTACACGAGGAAAATCGAAGTCAACTCATGAAAGTCAACCTCGATTAGCGACCTTTTTTTCTTTTTATCTTTTCTAGATGCACATTATTATCCTATGTGATTAATAAAGTGATTAGGTGAAAACGACACAACGATCAGAATTTAATTGCATGCTTTTATCTTTTAGGGACCAAATTATAAATTTCTAGATTTACAAGGACCGGCCACATTTTAAAGTTACCAATCCACAATTAATCGTATAACATGTCAGCGTGATAAATTTTAACTCAAACAGAACATCCAAACCCAATCAATTAAGCTTACAACATTCAGGGACCAAAACGTAAGAAATTGAAACCTAGAACAATTCAAAAACAACATCCAATGATCAAGTGTTTCAGAACGCTAAATCATGTATCGGAACGACCATTTCGGAACCACGTTGATAGTTTTGATACACGGGTGCGTTTCGAGACCCGTTTCGAAACAATGCTTCATAGTGGCGAAATGTTCTGGAACGTGCCTGCCCGTTCCAAAACCCCATGACCATTACAGGCCACCGTTCCGAAATAGATAAGGGCGTTCCGAAACGCCTGGCCCAGCAATTTTCCAAATTGCTAGTTTTACATTAGTTTTTACCTCCGAAACCCATCCAACCCATGTCTCAACACACATACAACATGAAGACACATCAAAGACCATCTATACGTAACACGAACTAGACCATGACATCAATCAAGCATACTATAAGACTATAGGCATGCTTCCTAGTTAACAAAGCCACAAAGAGGCTAAAAACCACATTCAAGCTTAAACCAATCTCCAAAGGCCATTTACAATACTAAATAAACGAACCCAACATGCTCAAGGTGTTTAACATCACCAAATAAAACCAAGAGTAGAAATCCCACCCATTGCCGCTTATTACACCAAGGTAAAACCACATATTTTGTTTAGTAAAAAGAGCTTGGATTCCACTTGCCTTCTTGCTGCCTCAAAAGCCTAATTCTCTGCATTGATGAAGCAAATGAGCGTAAGCATAAAGCTTAGTGATGATCGCCAAAACCAAACATTCATCAATGCATTTTTCAAAACCAAAACATCACCATTTGTCATCTCATTCCTTTACTTAAATCATGCCCTTTTAAAGCATCTATGAACTTTTTAAACCTCATGCTCTTAGCATCATTAAAATAACATCAAATAATCTTTTGCTCATGCTTAAACCAAGCATCACATGCATTCTAGCATAAGTCACAAGCATCACATGCTTAAATCATTAATCAACAACATTATATTGGCTCGCAAGTGATTAATTCTCAATCCATATCAAACCAAACACAAATGACACAATCGGATACGCAGATTACAAGTGTTGTCCCACACGCCTCATACACACTACCGGACGACACAAGGCTCACATACGGGATTAAGCCATCAACCGTTGTGACACCAGTGGTGGAGTTTAATGGTACAATCACAACCCCTCAACACCACTCATCGGTAGTTGTATAATTCCACTAACGAGAGCACGAGACATATACCACAAGATCCACACACGAGATTTAACCATCCACTATTGTGATCTTAACCTCAATCGTTAAGGTACTTTGATGTAGTATACGGTACAATTACAACCCCTCGACATCCAAGGTGACTTTATTCACGGTGCACCCAATCCTATAGCCGGCTAACTATATCCAATTAAAGTAACCAAAAACCAATTCCATCACTTGCCAATATAATCATTTATCAACATTATTCCACTGTTTTACAAACATAAATCACAATGCCATTTCCACAAGCATAAACATGCTTAATCTCAAATGCATACATTTCTTAATTTCTAGGATCAACTGCCAAGTGCATCCTTATCAAAATGGCATTAACCACCCACATTATCAATGCTCAAAACATGCTTTAAAACAGTAAATAAAACCACATTTAACTCAAGTGCATTTTTCAACAAAAACATAGCACATTTCGAGAGAGACTTTCGAATCACTTACTCTTGAGCTTAGCTAAGTGTTTTAAACTTACACTAATCTCCAAAGACCGCGCTCAAAGCGTAAAAAAGCTGGAAAATCCATTTCCACCCACCGATACGCGAAGCCTTGCTCGCCGACCCGAAAATCACCCTTCCGGAGCCTCCAAAAACGTCTCGTTTGCTCCCGGATCAAAATTCCCTGTTTTTATCACCAAAACAGAGATCCAAATGCATTAAATTTATTTTAACACCAGCAACTAAACACAAACTCGTTGTTCACCCAAACTACACTAATTCACCCATCCGAAACAACCGAAAACTCAATCGATTGCTTCCTAAACCAAGCCCAGCCAACATACATCACTTTCAACCATTTATAAACATCAACACTCTTCTAAAAATAACCTAAACCCATCCTTATACCTCCAGCATGCATAACTTCATCATTTCACTTAAAAACCCAACTAAAATCATCAAGAAACACAAGGATTTCGGGATCTATATCAAAACCCTTTTTCAACATAATAATCAACTCAAAACTCAATTAAAACCAATCCAAAACAGAGCTCATCAATATCAATCCGAAAATCAAGATTTTACTCATATTTTTGCAAGATTTTGATCTCAAATCAAAACTATATTGAAAACTCAGCCAAAAACAACAATTAGAAGGCAATGATCTTGGGAATTTCAATAACGAACCTTGATTAGAGGTTGAGAACGAGATTTACCTCCAATCCTCTCTTTCCTCAATGAATGACAAGTTTTTGCTTCATAAATCTTGAAGAAATTAAAATGGATTCTTTGAAATGAAAGAGAAATCAAGAAAAGGGTGTTTGGAAGAAAAGAAATATGGAGAAAATGATTTAGAATGGTGTTTGGTTGAAAATGAGAAGAGAAAAGTAGTTACATGATTAAAATCTCACAAATTAACTACATAATTAATTAAATAAATAAAAGCCTTTTAAAATCAATTAGTTTAAAAATCATTTTAAACACATGTCAAATTAATGAAAGGCTAAATTGCCATAAATCTCCCTAAAGATTCTAAGATTTTGGCTCCTCTTTTAAAATTACATTTTTCCATAGTTTTGAAACTTTACATTTTGGTCACTATGCAAAATGTACAACTTCCAAAGTCAATTTTGTAAAATTGATTTGACCAACCTCTTAAATATGATTTTAGAGGATTTTAGCAATTTTTACCATATTTTTATCATATCCCGATCCTTGATTTCCTTAAATCACCAAACACGATTCGAACCGTTTCCGACCGATCCAATCCGATGTCTAAAACATCTATGCCCAAAGCCAGGGCGTTACATTCTCAAATAGGACAGGGTCAAGGCCGAGATCCCCTGTCTGCTGAGAGTAATGGAACCCTTGTTCCTCCGATATGCCTTGCTTTGCGAACTAGGTTCTGTACTGTTTTGCATCTTCATGGGAGAAGAAACGTTTGAAGATGGGTTTTGGTTGTGATGTTGATGCCATTTGTGAGACGATTTTTGTAATCTGAAACTTAAAAAGAAGATTATGAGAAAGAAAGCAGTGGACTCAAGAATAGTTTAACAAGGAGATGAAAGTAAAGTAAATGAATGAGAGAAGTGGGGTTTATATAGATGGTGTCGAGAGATGCCGTGGTGACTTTAAATTCCCAGCGGGAAGATTTCTTCGCGCACGTTACGAGTTTTTGGCCCGTTATTTTTGTAGCCGTTAGTGGTTAACTAGCCGTTACGCTATTTTTGCGCTGGGCCGCCCTTAACTGTCTTGGCGGGATGGTGGGCGGGCTCCTTGTTGGGCCTTTTCTTGGTCCGACTCTTTTATTCCTAAAACCTGAAATAAAAATAAAATAATTAAATAGCTTCTGAAAAATAAAAATGTGGAGAATAATTGTAACTTTATTTAAAAACCTAATCCTACAAGAAATAAATTGCAATAAATTAAATTATATTCCTAAAACAAGAAAATAAATAAAAAGAGAAAATAAAATTAATTAAGTTGTAACACCCCGATTTTGGGCTTAGATGTTTTGTCGATTCGGGTAGGACCGGTGGAGCTCGTGACAGTTGTTCGAACCATTTAAAAGGTGGTTTAGGGAGATCGGAGTTCGGAATAGGATAAAAATGTGATAAAAATTTTTTTAAAATTCTCTAAATTGGTGTTTTAGAGGTTGGTCAAATCAATTTTACAAAACGAGTTTTCGAAAGTATACATTTTGGGTAGTGACCAAAATGTAAAGATTTAAAAGTTGAAAAATGGTTTTTCTAGAAGAGTCAAAATCTTTAGGGAGCTACTTGGAAATTATGCCTTTTCCCTAATTTGGCATGTGATTTAAATGCTATTAAAAATTAAAAGGCTTTTTAATTTGGGTAATTAAAGAAAGTAGTTAACGGTTAAGGAAAAGTTTTCACGAGCTTTCATTTTCTCACTTTTGCTTCAGCCAAACACCCTTCTTTTCTCTCAATTTTCCAGAAATCTTTTGCTCTCAAATATTTTTTTATTCCTATCATTTCTCCATTGATTTCTCCCATTTTCCTTCAAGTTTCTTCAAGCAAAATTTGCCAAATTAGAAGAGAAGCAAGGATTGGAGGTAATTTTCATGCTATCGCTCTGATCTATGTTCTTTAATGAAATTCCAAAGATCTTTGACTCTTTAATACTGATTTTGATTGAGGTTTTGTTGTTAGAATATTAAACTCTTGAAATCTTGATGAAAAATTGGTTTAAAATGTGATTTTCAGACTTTAATTCATCTGGTTGTTTTGAGGTTATTTCTAAATGAGTTTTGAAAGGTTTTCCCCCTTAGTCCGGCCTAGACGCCCGACCCAAACTAAGAAGATTACACGGGGAAAACTGAAGCCAACTCGTTAAAGCCGACTTTGATTAACGACCCTATTTTTTCTCCTTTTTATCTTCTCTAGATGCACACCATGATCATATATGTTCAACAAGAAACTTAAAAGAAAATGACACAACGATCGGAGTTCGTTTAGGGGTTCAATTGCATACATTTAACTTTTAGGGACTAAACTATAATTTCTAAAAAATACAAGAAATAATCTCATTTTAAGATTACAAATCCTTAATTAGTCAAGTAACATTTAGGGACCAAAATGATACATTTCAGAACTTTCAGAGATACTTATAATCGAAAATAACGGCTCGGTATCAGTACGCTTAAGCTCGTACCGATACGTGGGAAGGCAGTAGCCAAAATTGGGAAAAGGTATCGATACGTTTCCCTGTGTATCGGTACGGCCTTCAAACTTTGCCTAGGTGTATCGATACGCGGGCAAATCGTATCGATGCCCCTATGTCGTTTTGCCTGAAACTTGCCTTCATGTTTCTATTGCACCTTATCGAATGGTCGCGGTCGAGTTAAAAGAATTGAAAGCCTAAATCCAAGACTTACTTGACAAAGGCATCATTTAACTGAGTTCCTCACCTTGAGGAGCCCCAGTTCTCTTCGTAAGGAAGAAATATGGTTCCATGACGATGTGTACCGATTACCGGCAGTTGAACAAGGTAACCATCGAGAATAAGTACCCATTACCAAGGATAGAAGACATGTTCAATCAACTCAAGGATGCCTCTGTGTTTTTCAAGATTGATTTAAGGTCTGGATACTATCAAATGAGAGTTAAGGACTGTGATATACCCAAAACTGCTTTCCGTACAAGATATTGTCTCTAGGAATTTTTTGTGATGCCTTTTGGGCTAACAATGCATTACCAACTTTTTATGGACTTAATGAATCGAATTTTTAGACCTTATCTTGATAAATTTCTGGTGGTATTCATTAATGATATCATAATCTATTCCAAGAATGTCGTAGAACACCATGATCATCTTCGTATTGTGCTTCAAACTCTCCGTGAAAAGCAGTTGTATGCCAAGTTCTCCAAATGTGAGTTCTGACTTACCGAAGTTGCCTTCCTTGGACACGTTGTATCAGCTTCGGGCATTCAAGTGGATTCGAAGAAGATCCAAGCTATTCTAGATTGGCACCCACCAAAGAACGTTGGTGAAGTGAGAAGCTTCCTTGGTCTTGCTAGCTATTATAGAAGATTCGTCAATGGATTTTATATGTTAGTAGTTCCTTTGACTATGTTATTATGGAAGGAAGGTCCATTTGTTTGGACCGAGGAACAACATTGAAGCTTTGACCAGTTGAAACAAGTACTGACTCATGCACAAGTCCTGACCCAACCCGAGTCTAGAAAAGAATGCATAGTTTATAGTGATGCATCGCATCTCGGGTCAGGATGTACACTGATGCAAGAAGGAAAAGTCATTACATATGCTTCGAGACAATTTAAGCCACATGAGATGAACCATCCCACCCATGATTTGGAGTTGGTTGTAGTTGCGTTCGCGTTGAAAATCTGGAGACACTACCTTACGGAGAAAAGTGTTACCTTTTTACTGATAAAAAAAGCCTCGAATATCTTTTGACTCAAAAGGAATTAAACCTTCAATAACGGAGGTGGATGAAACTCCTTAAAGATTATGATCTTGTTATTGATTACCATCCGGGCAAAGCCAATGTTGTACCTGATGCACTAATCCACAAACCTTCGCTTGGTAAGTGTTGTTATTAAATGTGAAACCCTATGCATCGAATAACAATTTGGCTCATTGCAAATCGTTGTTATGTAGCCCCTCGAACTATTAACACTCACTTCCGACTTCAGAAGCATCGTCACCTCGTAGCTGAACTTCAAGTTTAGTCTACTATTGTTTCAAGGATTAAGACATTAAAAGATCAAGACTCAAAACTCCAATCTATTGTCTCTAAACTTCAAGATAACCTCAACTTCAGAGTTAATTCTGAAGGGCTCCTATGCTTCCATGATCGAGTCTGTGTGCCCGATAATGAATCAGTTCATAATGAAATTCTTAAGAAAGCCCATTCAAGTTTGTTTTCAATTCACTCGGGGTCTGTGAAAATGTACAAAGACCTAGTGAGTTAGATTGGTGTCCATGCATGAACCAATCCATAATTGACTTCGTGTCTAAGTGTCTTACTTGTCAACGGGTTAAAGCTGAGCATCGTGATCCTATTGGATTATTGCAACCTATTGAACTACCGTAATTGAAGTGGGAGAAGATCGCTCTGGATTTTATCAATAGTTTACCTTTGACTCCTGCTAAACATGATGACATCTGGGTCATTGTGGACCGTTTTACCAAATCAGCACATTTCCTAGCGGTTAGAATGGACTACGATCTTCCAAAGTTGGTTGACTTGTATATCAAGGAAATCATTTGACTCCACGGAGTACCTCAATCTATCATCTCCGATCGAGATCCACGATTTGCTTCTCAATTATGGAGAACATTGCAAGGAGCTCTAGGTACGAGAGTCAACCTTAGCACCGCCTTTCTCCCCCAGTTGGATGGCCAATCAGAAAGGGTAATACAGGTAATTGTCGAAAAATCCCTCTTTCGATCATCGATTAACCGACCAGAAAGGGTTATTTCAGGTCTAATACACTTCGGTTCAGATTCGTTTTCAGTTTTGTTCAGATTTATTCGGTTATAGTTTAGGTCTGTTGTGATTCAAGTCATTTCGGGTCGATTAATATCAGTTCGGTAATTTTCGGTTCGGTTGATTTTGGTTTGGGTCGATTTCGGGTCAATGGGAGATCAGCTGGTTTTAATCAAGTTTTTAGGTCAGCCGGTTTTATATACCCTATATATGATTATATAAAACAAATATATTTAATTTTTGAGGAGTTGTTCATATCCCATCTTTCTTCATTTCTATTCATATATCTTCTTTTTTCGGATTTTTTTTTTCAGTTTTTGGTTGCTTTTGGTTCGGGTCCATTTCAGTCCAGCTAAAATTCGTGTCGGTTTTGATTCAGTTCAGTTTATTTTGTGTTTTGGATCAAATTTTAGGGTCATCACGTTCGGGTCAATTTCGAGTCTCGGTTTGGGTCTGGGATCAAGTTTTTGAGGTCTACTCGGGATCTCACGGTTGACTTAATATTGCATGGCAAAAGATTAAGTATTCAGTGTAAATATGCAAGTAAAAACAATGCCAAGAATACATCTTTTACATGCAAGTATACACGGTCAGCAAGTAATATAGTATTGAGTTGAGTATCGTCTCCACAGGGATTGCCTAGAAATTAATTGCCATGATTATTATTTGTGATACCCTTCACAGGTTTTGGTTATTCCAGGTCTGATACCCTTTGGTTTAGATTCGTTTTCGGTTCGTTTCAATTTGGTTCAGTTTTAGTTTAGCTCTATTGTGATTCAGGTCATTTCGAGTCAGTTAATATTAGTTCGGTTATTTTCAGTTCAGTTGATTTTTTTGGGTCGGTTTCAGGTCAATTGGAGATCAACTAGCTGGTTTTAATAAAGTTTTTAGGTCAAGCGGTTTTATATACCCTATATATGACTATATAAAGCTAATATATTTGACTTTTTGGTGAGTTGTGGGGCTATTCATATCCCATCTTTCTTCATTTCTATTCATATCTTTTCTTTATTTTGATTTTTTTCGATTTGGTTGTTTTTGGTTCGGTTCATTTCGGTTCGTGTCCATTTTAGTTCAGCTAAAATTCAGGTCGGTTTCGATTTGGTTTAGTTTATTTCGTGTTTCGGATCGAATTTTGGGGTCATCGTGTTGGGATCAATTTCTAGTCTCGGTTCGGGTCTCGGGTCAAGTTTGCTAGGTCTTCTCGGGATCTCACTATTGACGTAATATTGCATGGCAAACGATTAAGTATTTAGTGTAAATATGCAAGTAAAAACAATGCCAAGAATACATCTTTTACATGCAAGTATACACGGTCAGCAAGTAATATAGTAGTGAGTTGAGTATCGTCTCCACAGGGATTGCCTAGTAATTAATTGCCATGATTATTACATGTGAACTAGAAGATAAAAGACGATTGTAATAGATTGAGGCAACAAATGAAGTAAAATCCTAGAAATAAAATAAGCTAAAGTAAAGTAAAGATTACGGTGATGAATTGATAACAATCTGACAAACAATGGGTACAAGAATGATAACAAAGTTTTGGAAAAGAATGTCTGAATTTCATGCTAGCAATGTCGGCTAGTAATAATGTCTTGCCTTGACATTGATTGCCGAGCAGATTTAAAGTTGGCATTGCCTCTCTCGATGGCAATGCCTGAAATTAACCATGCAAAAACTCCTTTATCTCTATAGCAATGTTTTTAAAAAATAAATTTGATTAAGTCTCAATCTATACTCCTAAGGGGTAGACTCACTCCCGAAGTAAGTTTATCTACCTGAACATCTTCTCTCGAAGAATCCCGCCTTAGTATCCAGAAACTGATCGTTGCCACCCATGTCTGTTAATATATTGGGGAGCAATAGGCCAACAATGTCAGCTTTCACTTGGAAAAGAATTTAAAAACAGTAATGCCAACTCTCGCTTGGCAAGACAGTTAGAAAACAGTAAAGCATGCAAGAAAAACAAACAATACCAGTGCGTTTGAATTATTAAAAACTAAACATAAAACACAACAAATATAGGTTTCAAATCATTCTTAAATCCATGATAGAAATACAAAAGATCAACAAGAATTAAAGCAAGGAAGGAGATCTCTTGATGCAATCCTTCAATGGATTCTTAATATCTCATTGAATCGTCAAGCCTTTGATATTGTTGTCTCTGTTTCCTCCTTCTCCATTGTTGTAGGCCGCTTCTCAAGTTCAAGCCTTCATCTTTTTCACCGTCTTTTTTCTCCTTCTCCAATTTGTTTTTTTTGTTTGATCGATCTTCTTTTTTAATAGGCTTGCGTAGAAACCCTAAGATAAGCCTTTGCATTTGAAATTTGAGTACGCCAAGGATAACAGATGTGATCATCTTTTTTTTTTTGGAGTACAAGGCTGATCAAGTGATAAGCTGATTAGATGATAAGCTGATCAGGCGATAACTATGGCTGATGTCATCATGTCGTCGTCGCCTTGGCAGTCGTGCTTAGCACTATTTGGTCCGTCTATGCCAGACAAACTTGGCATCCGATTTTTTTCGCAGCCTGATCTGGTCCTATTTTCTCATGCTGGCATTGCCAAGGGTTCTTCGCAAAACTCTTCTGGCATCCTATTGCCAATGGTGCTTGGCAAATGTCCTCTTGCTTTCACCATCTTGTGCTTGGCATTCTCTCTGGCATTCCTTCCTTTCTATGCTACCATGTTTTGTCAAGCCTGTCCTGCTATGAAAAACTTGCAATAATGCCAACAAAACAACCCTTCACACTAGAATAACACCACTCCCTAACTTTTTATGCAAATGCATGATTTTAACATCTAAATGTACTTAAAATCAAGCAAAAGCAATGTGAAATAAGCATGAAAATCAGTACTTTTGAGGACGTAACACTCACCATGTCATCCGAGCAAAATCACACAAAGTCATACCACAAACCTAGAGTGAGGTCCGATGTCACACAGCCTCGGGAACATACACTCTCTCTGGGTAAGGCCCATTTTCACACAGCCTCGGAAACATACACCCATGCTTGGCATATCTCCTCGAGTATCATCGAATGAGGCCTAATGTCACACAACGTCGAGAACGTACATTTCGCATCTCTAACCATGGTGTTGCAACACTTTTTCTCTAGGTATCGGTATCCCATCAATCAAAGCTAACTCAACCAACCAAGTGTCTAAACCGCACAAAACATTGACATGATTACCAAACAGCACACAGCCTAACTCGATCCACCGAGGATCTCTTACGGTTGCTATTACAGCAAGTCACCCAATTAAGTTTACCAACTTGTTAAATCATTATGGAAGAGTACATTAATCATCCCCATTAATTATCTTATTAATCCATGCCATCCCATTTACATCCCACGTCAATTTCTCATCTTTTTATTAGCATTATCGATTATCTCGTTCAGCGGGTATCGGTATTCACACGGGCACCGATATTGGTATTGCTTACTAGAAATCCTAAATTTCCACAAGTACCAGAATGGGTCGACCGATACCGATACGGTCCCCAAATATTAGTGGTACACATTTACTCTACTATACTTCATGCTAATCATAAACATAAGCATGCGAACTAGTAGGAGTAATAAGGATAGATAAATAAACACGTGGCGCTACCACTAATTGCCTAAACACGTGTTCTCATCAAACAATACATCATACAGGGCACACAAGGCCTAACCATACTCGGGATCTCACCATATCATCCGAGCAAAAGCACACAAATTCATACCAAAAACCTAGAGTGAGGCCCAATGTCACATAGCCTTGGGAACGTACACTCTCTCCGGGTAAGGCTCGTTGTCACACAGCCTCGGGAAGGTACACCCATACACGGCATCTCTCCTTGAGTATCATCGAATGAGGCTCGGTGTCACACAGCGTAGGGAACGTACATTCGAATTCTCTAACCATGGTGTTGCAACACTCTTTCTCTAGGTATCTGGATCCCATCAATCAAAGTAACTCAACCAACCAAGTGTCCAAACCGCACACAGTATTGACACAGTTACCAAACGGCACACAACCTAACTCGATCCACCGAGGATCTCCTATGGTTGCTATTACAACAAGTCACCCAATTAAGTTTACCAAATTGTTAAAGCATTATGGAAGAGTACATTAATTATCCACAGTAATTATCTTATTAATCCATGTCATCCCATTTACATCCCACTTCAATTTCTCATCGTTTTATTAGCATTATAGATTATCTCGTTCAGTGGGCACCGATATTCGAACAAGATTATCGATATGGTACCCCTAGGTACCGGTACTCACACGTGTATCGATATTTGTATTGCTTACTAGAAATCTTAGAATTCAACAAGTACCAGTACGGGTCAACCAGTACCGATACAACCCACAATCGTGTACCACTACGGCCAAAGCTCGTACCGATACCCTATACACAAGTTCGCACCATTTCCTAAAATTTTGATTTTACAATGCTTACTCAATCCCTTAAGCTTATAAAAGTCATTAGGGTTTGTTTAGTAACACATTTAATCAATTAATATTAATTTACGACTTCAGAACCATATTTTCAAATATTACATTTATTTATCCTTTACACATAATTTCCATCGAATACATCAATATCCATACTCTAGCACCCAATCAATACAACACACAATTCAAACACGCATTACATAGATATACGATTGTTCGAACAACCCTATACGATCTTCAAGTCTATACGAGTCAATTCATATTCACAGCATCATTATGCCTCACACAGATATCAATCTCATACTATCGGTCTCCACAGCATGCATATTCATCATCTACCTATTTTGCAGATACTAACATGCAAAGCAATCGTATTTATGATGCTCATGAAGAAATAAGAGTTTGAGGTGTACTAACTTAAGCGATTAACATTAAATCCTTACTCGAGCTCCTCAAACGCTCCTCAAACAATCCTTATAAATATACGAATACAACAATTATTACTTAACCCCATTCACTAACTAATCCACAAGGTCAAACACGGAAAATTATCTTACTAGATTCGAATTTGGTGAAACGCATTGCGCCAACAAACTTAGAACGTCAAGATACCCTCGGGTAGGGTCCTCTAGAAAAAGTCAACGCCAATTAATGGTCAACGTCGGTCAGCGGTAACGCAGTGGCTGGCCGCGCAGCTGGCAGCTGGCTCGGATCGGCTCGAAGGGTTGTCTTGATGTACCTGCTCGGCTCAACCCAAGTTGTTAGAGTCTGCGTCGCACGCCCACGCGTAGACGTCGACATGTGTGGCGCATGCGGCGGCCTCCAGTGGCTGGGCGTGAATGGTGAAGCTCCATACTGATTATTTTCAGGGTTTTGAGCAAAGCTGTTGTGGCGGTTCACGATGATTACCCGCATAACAACTCCATTTCAACTCTCTAAATCTTCTTCTCCCTTACCCCGGCGAGTGGCAGCGGCGACGAGGTGACCATCGGTTGACTCGTCTCAGTGAGATCTTTTCAATGGTACCAGATGTCTCATGAACGGATACTTTGATGGCGGTAGATCAAACTTCAAAAGTCTTCCCCTTATTTTCTCTCCCTTTTTTCCCTTTTCTCTCCCCCATTTACTTTTTCTCTCTCTCCAACATAATAATAGCTCTCTTTTTCTCCTATCCTCATCCTTTTAAAATCCAAACCTTCTCCCCCAAAGTAATGGGCCCAACTTAAATACTCATAACTTAGGCTCCCAAAATAATAGCCCATAACTCGGGTCCAAGACCCGATTCACTAACCCGAAAATTAGGTTGTTACAAATTCAATATTCAAAATAGTATTATATGTCAAGTTTAGGGATCAAATTTTAATTTAACCCATTTCATTAACATGACATGTCATTAAACTAATGACCTTTAACGTCAAGTAAATAAACTTTTATAAATCAATAACGTAAGTGACCACAACATTACTTTTTTGAATTTGATGAGTAAAGGTGAATACTTTTAAAAGATAAGTGACAAACGTTGTAGTTTACCCAATTATATAACATGTTTATTTAATTCATTTAAATTATAATATATATATATATATAAAGTAACTATTATTTATATATTCATTATAATTTTTTTATTGTTTCACAATATTTGAATTATCAATCCAATTATACTTAATACATTTTCCTCTTCTACTTCACCTAAACTCTCAATTTGGCCCCTATACTATTTTTCTCACTTTTTATACTATCATTTTAACTCTTTATTCCATTGCCATAGTTATTAAAAAGATCATGTGACCCAATCAAAACATGGCGAGTGTAATAAAAATAAGATAAACTTAAAAAATTCATAAAAGAGCATAAAATTCAAATAGTCATAAAAACATATTTTCTTCACATACAAAAAATCCCAATTTTCTTGAAAAAAACTCAATTCTTTTTACAATTTCTCTCTTTTTGATTTTTTGGTTTTATGAATTGTTACTTTTTAAAATAGATGAGCATAATTTAAATGTTATAATTATCGACACGGTAATGGAAAAATAAAAAATAATCACAAACGCAGAAAATAAAATAAATATCAAGATTTACGTGGAAAATTTTAGACGGGAAAAATCACGGCTAGAGGAAGAGAAAATTCACTATTTCAAAAAAGAGATTACAACTTGTATACGAACCTTAATCCCTTGTATGTATTGATATGGATATGTTATTTGTCTACAACGAAAACTTACATAGAAAGTAATCTTACTCAAACTGAGTTTCCAACTCTTCAACGCATATCCAGAGGGAGAAGTAGAGTTCCACACATATTCGAACAGCTCCGTTATCGCGGGGTCGGAGCAGGGCCCCCACTTTTGTGACTGCTTCTTTATAAATATTCGGGACAATCCAAACTAGAATTTTATTCATAACTCTAACATTAAATTTTAGAAAAATATATAAATTTAAAACATAAATCTTAAAAGTTTGAGATCTTTTATAGTTTGGGTTTTTCCATATCTCATTTTTTTTTAAAAATACATTGAAATTTTTTAACTTCTTATTATACATGACATATTCTAATTGATCATATAGATTTTTTTATCACAAAAGATGACAAGATATGGAAATAGACAAAATGATAGTATAATGACTAAACTAATAGAAAATATTGTTGTTGATGTACAACGGATGTTGGCGGTTCAAGGTGATTCTCATGGTGGGAATCGAAGGTGATTGATAAAAGATTGTGGTTCATCCTTTCTGGTGTAGGTGAAGAGTCGACGTTTAAAAAAAATTCTCAGGTGATTCAATTTGTCTTCTCTTTCTGTTCTTTCCTTTTTATATCTTTCTTCTGAGTCTGTCATACTGAGTTTATTATTTCTTCTCGGAAGTGGATTCTTTATTAATTGTTTACAAGTTTTTATGCTTTGATGTTTGTCAAAGGGATGGCAAATGAGCGGGGCGGTCGGGTGCGGATACTTCCTCCTTCATACCCATACCCACTTAAAAATTTTATATTCATCACCTACTTATCATTCACGGCAGGTATATTTTTAAATCCACATCAGCCCACGTGAGTATATTATCAAATACATCTCCACACCCACTACCCAACTGGATACTCACCATCCAACTCGTACCCGCTCGTGCCCACCTATATCTTTGACTCCTAATTGTTGTTTTTAGCTGAGTTTTGATTATAGATTTGATTTAATGTCAAAATCTTGCAAAATAGTGGCTTAAATCTTGATTTTCGGAGTTTTGTTGATGAGCTCTGTTTTGGATTGATTTTAATTGAGTTTTGAGTTGATTATTATGTTGGAAAAGAGTTTTGATAAGGTAGATCACGAAATCCTTGAGATCCTTGAGTTTCTTGATAGTTTTGGTGGAGTTTTTGTGGTGTTTTGGTGGTGTTATGCTTGCTGGAGGTATAAGAAAGGGTTTAAGTTGTTTTTAGATGTGTTTTGATGTTGATTAATGGTTGGAAGTTTTGTATGTTGGTTGGGCTTGGTTTAGGAAGCAATCGATTGAGTTTTCGGTTGTTTCGGATGGGTAATTCGGTGTAGTTTTGGTGAGCAACAAGTTTGTGTTTAGTTGCTGGTGTTGAAATGCATTTTAATGCATTTGGATCTCTGTTTTGATGATCTAAAAACATGGGATCTTGATCCAAAAGCAAGCGAAGCATTTTTGGAGGCTTCAGATGGGTGATCTTAGCGTTGGAACGTGAAGTTTCGCATATCGGTGAGTGGATGAGTTTTAAAGCTTTATTAAGCTTGGATACGAGGTGTTGGGAGGTTAGCGTAAGCTCGAAATGTTTAGCTAATCTCGGAAGTAAGTATGGATACTTGTACTCCCGAATTTCGGTATGAAATGGACTCCAAGGTTTATCATGCTCATGATTTGATAATGGTTGTTACTCACTGCTATGCATGGATTTTAAGCATGTTTTTGCTTGTGTTTATCCCATGAAATGGTTTGGTTTGAATACAAGATGGTTTGATCTTGTATGAAATGGTTTTGCTATTTAAAAAACATGTTTAATTTGGGATATGTGAAGATTTTTAGTGATGCATTGAAAGCAGTGAGTTAACATGGTTTTATAGGTATATTGGCAAGTGATTAATCAATTTTGAATACTCAAATACGTAGGTCGACCAATAGGATGTGAGTGCACTATAATATATAAGTCGTATGTGTGTCTAGCTACTTGACGTAATAGGGGTGAGCCTATTGCGGGTGGTAAAGGTGAGTCTATCACTATGGGTTAGGGGTGAGCCTAATTCCATTCGTAGCCTTTAAGATGGGGTGAGCCATCATTGAGTATAGGGGTGAGCCTATACGAGTCTATGTATCCGATATTGTGTGTTAAAGTGATAGAGATGAGTCTATCATAACGGATAGGGGTGAGCCTATGCCAGAATGTTGTATGCCAATATATGTGTTGTTGTTGTTGCCCATGTATCAAGATTATTAGTGGTTGCATAATGGATTATTATGCATGTAATGTGATGATGAGATGTTGCATAGGGTATACCTATGCATGTGAATTAAGCAAGTGAGGCTTAATGGAGTTTTGCATTGTGAACAATGCATGAGGCTAATGATACATGTGGAACATGGTTAAAGAATGTTTTGCTTTGGTTTGGAAGCATGTTTGAGATTGAGCATGATATGGTTTCAATTGATGTTTTAAAAACTGCATTGTTGTCGAGTTTTGAGCTTTCCCTCACTAAGCAAGAGTGATTACGCTCCTTTTTCTCAACAATGCAGATAACTAATCTTGTGGGCTGAGAAGCAGCAAGTGGGAGCACCTAAGTCGTCACTCATATTCATGTATGAACTATGGTGAATTTTAAATAAGTAGATTTTGGCAATGGGGAAAGAACTTCGGTTTGGGAACCCTCTAGTTGAGATGTGTTGGTTTGCCTATTTGGTTTTGTCCATGGCCTCTATATGGTTTATAGTTTTGCTCATGGTGTTTTTGACTATGCTATGACTTATGTTTAAAAGCATGATTGAGTAGCTAATGCTTCACTTTGATTTACCTTGCTTTGTAACACCCTATTATATTGGCAAAATAAAATATGAAAGTAAAAAAAAAAATAGTTTTGCTGCTATGGAGAATTGAACCCTTGACTTGGAGCTTTGTAAGCCTGTGCTTTAACCACCTGAGCTAAGACATCTTTTGGTCTTAGTTTCCAATAGTTTTTATGTAAGCTATGTTCGGTGTTCATTACCAAAATTTAAATAAGTCAGATCTGACCTCTTCTCTATCCACTATATGGATATCCCTTCAGGAGTGGAAAAAAACCAGAAAGTTCTAAACTTTCTCCCCAAACCCCCCTTCACCGATCTAACTCCGATATGCCCTCACCGCTGCTCTGTGCACTCCACCGCCACCGTCAGTGTGAGCCCCGTCAGCCCCTAAACCGCTTTTCGTCAACCACGCGCGACGTCGGCCGGCCGTTTGCGATAGAAAACGAATCCGGAAGCTTAAAGGTTTCGACCGCCGTCGTTCTCATTTCCGGCCGTTCCCGACGTCGGCTCGCCTCACCGTGGGCACAGTCGAGCTCCTCGTGTCCCGATCTACAAAACCAATGTAAGTCACCCCCGTTTTGCCGCCGTTTTGCCCCTCGTCGGAGTAGCGCAACCTTCCGGCGAGATTTGGATTTTGGGGTAAGATTCGGCTAAATTTCGACGAGTTTTTGGCATGTTGGTTTGTGTAATGTTGTATATAGCTGAAACATTTCGTTTTTGTAGGTGAATCGGGCGATTTCGACATTCTCCAGCGAATTTTCCGACGGCTGTCCGGTGACCGGAAATTTTGGGTGAGTGAACCGGACTAAACCGTCCAACCCGGTCCGAACCAGTCCAACCCGGTCCGAACTAGCCCAAACCCAAACTGAGCCCAAAACCCGACCCGTTGACCCGGCCTGTCTGCTCGACCCGAAAACCCGAACCGAGTCAACCCGAGTCAACTCGTCTGAGTCAACCCGAGTCAACTCGTCTGAGTCAACCCGAGTCAACTCGTCCGAGTCAGCTCGAGTCAACTCAGTTGACTGATGACGTACGCTGACCTATGATGACGTCAGCGTTGACTCTGACCCCTGTTGACAATTGACCTGCTGACGTCAGCGTTGACCTGCTGACGTCAGCGTTGACCTGCTGACGTAGCGTTGACTTTGACCGTTGACCAAAAAGTCAACTTTTCCGAAATCTCTCGTTTTATGTTTTTCGACGTTCTGAGTCCGATTTTGAAGTCCGTTTTGTAAAATTCCAACCCGAAAGCCTCCAAATCTGACCTCTAACCCAAACTTGTATATGTATTTAATTATTCAGTTAAGAACTTTGTGAATAAGGTCTGATCTTGGAGTTTGTGTATTTGAAGGTGTTCAAAGTTCCTCGTATCCGAGATGTGAGGGACGTCAAATTTGGGTTTGAGTGTGATCGAATGAAGTATCATGAATCGACCGGTGTAGCTCGGAGTTGAGGTAATACATTACTACTTCTTGTATGCTTTATGATACATAGTGGTATCCGGTAAACACTTGCATGATGGTGTTTAAACGTATGATTAATTCTGCTAATGCCTAATTGAATATGAAAAAGGGTAGTAAGCTAATTGAGACTAGTGCTCGGTTAGAAAGATAAGTGACTTAAAAGAACTTTCGAGATCTAAGAATGATTGATAAGACTGTGATGCTCTAAAGTTGGGTTTTGCTTGTTAATGGTTTAAATTTCTGAAATACTAAGTTAAGAGATGATGAAAATACCTTGAGAGTAATGCGATATGAGATTTTACGCTTTATCTGATAAAGAACTGATTCATCGGAAATTCTCGTTATACTGGAATGACCTAGTAATAAGATTTGCATCTCCGGAAATGTTAACACTTAAGCTATTCCTGAATTCTGAATAATCTCCGAAGACAAATTTACAAGAATTTGTCGCATGTTCAGAGCTACCAATGGTGTGATTATCAAACTGACTAAAGCTTCTGAAATGACAAAGATGATTGAAAATATTAATAAGCCAGAATTAATCGGAACAATGTGATGACAAAAAAAGGGGGGATTGAATTACCCTCGGGCACTAGATGCCAAAAATTTACCGAAATGATGATTATACCCTCGAGATCATAAATGAATGAGTAGTTGGAGCAACCGAAAGGCTCAGAATTATTGTAACACCCTCGGATATGAAGTACCTGAAATACTTGCGAATGCTGAAAGTGACTGAAGGTACCTCTAAGACTGGAATAAGGAAGACTAATAAAGCTAGACAATATAATGATTCTAGTGGAAATTCACGGCCTGTGTTTGTTGGTCGTTCCTGATATTATCGTAATTTTGGAAAGATACCATGTGATGATATGTTCGGGTTAATTAGAGAAAGTACTCAGTTGTTGGTAGAGCAACATGTTTCCTCAAAAAGATAAATTTGATGCTATGGAACGAGTTCGGGTGTTATATGCATGTTCAGGAATTTGGAAAATTACCGCTTTGATACATGTTTGATCTATTGTAGTAAGTTCAGTGGATGTAAGGTGAAGATGATCTCCTCTGTTGTTACGCTGTAATCAGTTCTGGAAATGAATGCTTAAGGAGTACTTATCCGATCATATTTAAATCTCTGTGTTAATGGTTTCGATTAGTTCAGAGGGACTCGAAAGTTTGATGAGCAGCTAGAATTCCTGAATTCGGTACATCACTGTTTATACCTTGTTGGTTCAGTTTACCAAATTACCCCCGAAGGTCAGCATGACCAACAATACCCTTGTAAGCATTAGCGATCAAATCACTCTCGATATACCTGAAATCCCAATGATTTTGATGCATTAACTTCCGATGTTGTTTTGACCCGTCTTATCGAACTCCTCTATTCGTGGGGACCTCGTTCTGAAATTAGTCTAATTGCCAAATGTCATCTTTCTGATATCTATCTAGTACCTCTAAGAAATAAACTGTGACATAAAGCGCGTGGAATGTATCTGTAAATAATTTATGTTCTAAATCAATACCATATGCTTAAAATTTAAAAGTATGATACTGTAGTTCGAAAGGAAGCAATTCTCTGACTTCTGACCTCTGATATGAAAAATATATCTGATATATGACTTTGAATACGTAATAATAATAATGATAATAAAATAAATTTGATATCTGTCTTCTGGTATAAAAATAGATTTGATATCTATTTTCTGTAATATTGTCTTCTGAATATAAACTGAAATCATCTGGGGTATATTATCTGGGATATGAATGATGATCTGTAGGCTCAGCGCTGGTAAGTCCTTTTGGACCTAAGGCATCCCCTTAGGTAGGCTCCTACGCCTCAGGCTTAGGGTAAGACCTTCTGTATGCAGTTCAGGGGAATTGCATTTTGGAGTTTGGTTGGAGGGTAGTTAAGTAAATTAATAAAACTTTCGGACCTCTTCTGAAATTTACCCTACTAAATTAATATATCAATGTTGAACTCTCAGTAAGCTTACAATTCGCGCTTAATGGACCATTATGAACTCCTTGATTCAAATTCTAAAAATCTAAATCTCTTTTGAATCTTTGGCTTTAGGCTCGCCTCTTATGGTTCGAATGATCGATTAAAGAATAACTCTGTTGCCTTCTAGTATAATATTCCCTTAAAATCTTGAATCATAAATTGAGATTACCGTTTGCCCAGTTCTTCATGTCAGTGTTAAGCTTGTCATATATCTGCTTGCGCTTTTAGCATCTCCTAGTAGTTTGTATTACTGAGCTTTTCGAAGCTCATATTGTTTCTATCATCACAGGTTAAAAGATCGACCATGTTGCAGCTATCAACGTCGGTATGAGAGTTTCTTCGGCTCGCTCGCGGAGTATGGTATTCGTGTAGTTAGGGGGCATGTACGTCATGTTTTGGTTTATATTGGAGTCTGAAACTTGTATTAATAATTTGTATCATAGATTTGTTTCATTGTCTGGATGTTTTCTGGAATTGTATTTTAATTTAAAACTTGATTTATGATTTTAAATGGTTTGACAAATTGTTTATTTCAAATTTTATCGTGGGTCGCTCTAGTGACCCTAATGTGACTTCCTAGGATCCGTATTAATGCATAGGCGGGTCTAGGGGGGTTACATTTAGTGGTATCAGAGCTTAGAGTTGCGTCTTTCTGGGTAGATCGGTCGATCGTCTGTCATAGGGTGTCTGGTCTGTGCATGCCCCTAGATCATAACCGTACTCCTCCGAGCCGAAACTCTGATGTCGAATCTTTCTCTTCCCTGTAGTACGTGAATCTAAGTATCCTATTTAGTATAGCCTGATTGGAACTGGCAGAGAATGCCTGAAACATTCCCTTGTGATTGGATTAAGTTGATGGATTTGAATCTGGATAAACAACCTGAGGTGGTTCATGCGTGTTGAATTAAAGATCCGATCATATTGAGAATAAATGTTTGATTATGTGAGTTGATTGATATAAGATTTACATGTATGGTTATTCAGTGGTAATTATTATGTTTGAGAATATTCTGATGGAAACTTAATAAATGTATTATGAATTTGAAAGAAAGGTGTCAGTGAGCGTGACGACAATGAAAATTATGTTGTGATTCTGTTATACACGAAAGAAAAAGTTGTCTGAATATTACGTTGAAGGTAAGTGATACCCATTAAAGACCTTAGTTATGTTCGATCAGTATGAAGAAAAACACCCCCTTGAGGATATGGCTTGATGTATCGTTATATATCACCTCTGACTGAAATTTGACGTTTACATCCTAATTCTGGGAGTCGTTGTTGGAGTCCTTGAGTGCTTGTTCGAACTGTAGTTGCAGTCTTTTATCAAAAAAAAATTGATGGTCTACTTAGAAGAGTAATTCAGACTCTGGAAGATATACATTTGGGTTGTATGATTGACTTCTGTGGTAGTACGAAATGTCTCCTATTCTTGACTGAGACTGATTAAAAAATATATATATAAGACAAGTATTCGCTTGGCACCGTATGAAGTTTGGTACGGTTTAGAATATCGTATTCAGATAAGTTGGTCTGAGTGTAAGACGAGTTGGTTTTTGGGCCAAGTTGGTCTAAGTGATTGAGAGCGCTATCAGATTGACTGTGACCGTTTGAGAGCCTCGAGAAACAAGGATACTGTAATGTATAAGTTTCGGTACAAGAAAGGATGAAAGTGTGGTTTTTACATTTCTCCGAATGATAAATTTCGAGGACGAAATTTCTTTTAAGGAGGGGAGAATTGTAACACCCTATTATATTGGCAAAATAAAATATGAAAGTCAAAAAAAAATAGTTTTGCTGCTATGGAGAATTGAACCCTTGACTTGGAGCTTTGTAAGCCTGTGCTTTAACCACTTGAGCTAAGACATCTTTTGGTCTTAGTTTCCAATAGTTTTTATGTAAGCTATGTTCGGTGTTCATTACCAAAATTTAAATAAGTCAGATCTGACCTCTTCTCTATCCACTTTATGGATATCCCTTCAGGAGTGGAAAAAAACCAGATCTAACTCCGATATGCCCTCACCGCTGCTCCGTGCACTCCACCGCCGCCGTCAGTGTGAGCCCCAAACCCCCCTTCACCGATCTAACTCCGATATGCCCTCACTGCTACTCCGTGCACTCCACCGCCGCCGTCAGTGTGAGCCCCGTCAGCCCCTGAACCGCTTTTCGTTAACCACGCGCGACGTCGGCCGGCTGTTTGCTATAGAAAACGAATCCGGAAGCTTAAAGGTTTCGACCGCCGTCGTTCTCATTTCCGGCCGTTCCCGACGTCGGCTCGCCTCACCGTGGGCACAGTCGAGCTCCTCGTGTCCCGATCTACAAAACCAATGTAAGTCACCCCCGTTTTGCCGCCGTTTTGCCCCTCGTCGGAGTAGCGCAACCTTCCGGCGAGATTTGGATTTTGGGGTAAGATTCGGCTAAATTTCGACGAGTTTTTGGCATGTTGGTTTGTGTAATGTTGTATATAGCTGAAACATTTCGTTTTTGTAGGTGAATCGGGTGATTTCGACATTCTCCGGTGACTTTTCCGACGGCCGTCCGGTGACCGGAAATTTTGGGTGAGTGAACCGGACTAAACCGTCCAACCCGGTCCGAACCAGTCCAACCCGGTCCGAACTAGCCCAAACCCAAACTGAGCCCAAAACCCGACCCGTTGACCCGGCCTGTCTGCTCGACCCGAAAACCCGAACCGAGTCAACCCGAGTCAACTTGTCTGAGTCAACCCGAGTCAACTCGTCTGAGTCAACCCGAGTCAACTCGTCCGAGTCAGCTCGAGTCAACTCAGTTGACTGATGACGTCAACGCTGACCTATGATGACGTCAGCGTTGACTCTGACCCTTGTTGACAATTGACCTGGTGACGTCAGCGTTGACCTGCTGACGTCAGCGTTGACCTGCTGACGTCAGCGTTGACCTGCTGACGTCAGCGTTGACCTGCTGACGTCAGCGTTGACCTGCTGACGTCAGCGTTGACTTTGACCGTTGACCAAAAAGTCAACTTTTCCGAAATCTCTCGTTTTATGTTTTTCGACGTTCTGAGTCCGATTTTGAAGCCCGTTTTGTAAAATTCCAACCCGAATGCCTCCAAATCTGACCTCTAACCCAAACTTGTATATGTATTTAATTATTCAGTTAAGAACTTTGTGAATAAAGTCTGATCTTGGAGTTTGTGTATTTGAAGGTGTTCAAAGTTCCTTGTATCCGAGATGTGAGGGACGTCAAATTTGGGTTTGAGTGTGATCGAATGAAGTATCATGAATCGACCGGTATAGCTCGGAGTTGAGGTAATACATTACTACTTCTTGTATGCTTTATGATACATAGTGGTATCCGGTAAACACTTGCATGATGGTGTTTAAACGTATGATTAATTCTGCTAATGCCTAATTGAATATGAAAAAGGGTAGTAAGCTAATTGAGACTAGTGCTCGGTTAGAAAGATAAGTGACTTAAAAGAACTTTCGAGATCTAAGAATGATTGATAAGACTGTGATGCTCTAAAGTTGGGTTTTGCTTGTTAATGGTTTAAATTTCTGAAATACTAAGTTAAGAGATGATGAAAATACCTTGAGAGTAATGCGATATGAGATTTTACGCTTTATCTGATAAAGAACTGATTCATCGGAAATTCTCGTTATACTGGAATGACCTAGTAATAAGATTTGCATCTCCGGAAATGTTAACACTTAAGCTATTCCTGAATTCTGAATAATCTCCGAAGACAAATTTACAAGAATTTGTCGCATGTTCAGAGCTACCAATGGTGTGATTATCAAACTGACTAAAGCTTCTGAAATGACAAAGATGATTGAAAATATTAATAAGCCAGAATTAATCGGAACAATGTGATGACAAAAAAAAGGGGGATTGAATTACCCTCGGGCACTAGATGCCAAAAATTTACCGAAATGATGATTATACCCTCGAGATCATAAATGAATGAGTAGTTGGAGCAACCGAAAGGCTCAGAATTATTGTAACACCCTCGGATATGAAGTACCTGAAATACTTGCGAATGCTGAAAGTGACTGAAGGTACCTCTAAGACTGGAATAAGGAAGACTAATAAAGCTAGACAATATAATGATTCTAGTGGAAATTCACGGCCTGTGTTTGTTGGTCATTCCTGATATTATCGTAATTTTGGAAAGATACCATGTGATGATATGTTCGGGTTAATTAGAGAAAGTACTCAGTTGTTGGTAGAGCAACATGTTTCCTCAAAAAGATAAATTTGA
The DNA here is from genome assembly GCA_958450335.1 of Hibiscus tridactylites. Lineage (NCBI taxonomy): Eukaryota > Viridiplantae > Streptophyta > Magnoliopsida > Malvales > Malvaceae > Hibiscus > Hibiscus tridactylites. The sequence goes on along the minus strand of OY288268.1, from coordinate 54,368,909 downwards.
TGCTATGGAACGAGTTCGGGTGTTATATGCATGTTCAGGAATTTGGAAAATTACCGCTTTGATACATGTTTGATCTATTGTAGTAAGTTCAGTGGATGTAAGGTGAAGATGATCTCCTCTGTTGTTACGCTGTAATCAGTTCTGGAAATGAATGCTTAAGGAGTACTTATCCGATCATATTTAAATCTCTGTGTTAATGGTTTCGATTAGTTCAGAGGGACTCGAAAGTTTGATGAGCAGCTAGAATTCCTGAATTCGGTACATCACTGTTTATACCTTGTTGGTTCAGTTTACCAAATTACCCCCGAAGGTCAGCATGACCAACAATACCCTTGTAAGCATTAGCGATCAAATCACTCTCGATATACCTGAAATCCCAATGATTTTGATGCATTAACTTCCGATGTTGTTTTGACCCGTCTTATCGAACTCCCCTATTCGTGGGGACCTCGTTCTGAAATCAGTCTAATTGCCAAATGTCATCTTTCTGATATCTATCTAGTACATCTAAGGAATAAACTGTGACATAAAGCGCGTGCAATGTATCTGTAAATAATTTATGTTCTAAATCAATACCATATGCTTAAAATTTAAAAGTATGATACTGTAGTTCGAAAGGAAGCAATTCTCTGACTTCTGACCTCTGATATGAAAAATATATCTGATATATGACTTTGAATACGTAATAATAATAATGATAATAAAATAAATTTGATATCTGTCTTCTGGTATAAAAATAGATTTGATATCTATTTTCTGTAATATTGTCTTCTGAATATAAACTGAAATCGTCTGGGGTATATTATCTGGGATATGAATGATGATCTGTAGGCTCAGCGCTTGTAAGTCCTTCTGGACCTAAGCTCCTACGCCCACAGGCCTAGGGTAAGTCTTTCTGGACCTAAGGCATCCCCTTAGGTAGGCTCCTACGCCTCAGGCTTAGGGTAAGACCTTCTGTATGCAGTCCAGGGGAATTGTATTTTGGAGTTTGGTTGGAGGGTAGTTAAGTAAATTAATAAAACTTTCGGACCTCTTCTGAAATTTACCCTACTAAATTAATATATCAATGTTGAACTCTCAGTAAGCTTACAATTCGCGCTTAATGGACCATTATGAACTCCTTGATTCAAATTCTAAAAATCTAAATCTCTTTTGAATCTTTGGCTTTAGGCTCGCCTCTTATGGTTCGAATGATCGATTAAAGAATAACTCTGTTGCCTTCTAGTATAATATTCCCTTAAAATCTTGAATCATAAATTGAGATTACCGTTTGCCCAGTTCTTCATGTCAGTGTTAAGCTTGCCATATATCTGCTTGCGCTTTTAGCATCTCCTAGTAGTTTGTATTACTGAGCTTTTCGAAGCTCATATTGTTTCTATCATCACATGTTAAAAGATCGACCATGTTGCAGCTATCAACGTCGGTATGAGAGTTTCTTCGGCTCGCTCGCGGAGTATGGTATTCGTGTAGTTAGGGGGCATGTACGTCATGTTTTGGTTTATATTGGAGTTTGAAACTTGTATTAATAATTTGTATCATAGATTTGTTTCATTGTCTGGATGTTTTCTGGAATTGTATTTTAATTTAAAACTTGATTTATGATTTTAAATGGTTTGACAAATTGTTTATTTAAAATTTTATCGTGGGTCGCTCTAGTGACCCTAATGTGACTTCCTAGGATCCGTATTAATGCATAGGCGGGTCTAGGGGGGTTACATGCTTGATGCTTATATGATGAATGTTTGATGATGCAAATGTGTTAGTAGTAAGTTGTTTATATCATGTATGATTGATTAAGACATGTTTAGTTGATGTTTAATTAGATTTAAAGGCTGTTGTAAGTGAGTTTTTGGCATGCGTATCGATACTCGAGGAAGAGTATCGATACACTAAGGCTTAAATCAGACTTTTCAGCTTAGGTGTACCGATATGATTTGCCCGCGTATCAATTCGCCTAGGCAAAAGATTGAAGGCCGTATTGATACGGGCTTGGGCGTATCGATACCTTTTTCCCAAAGCTCGCTATTGTCAACCCGCGTATCGATACGGGCTCAAGTGTATCGTTACGGGATTTTAAAATTCAGTTAAAAGAATCTTTTTAAGTTTGGTATTGTTGCATTTTGGTCCCTGAATGTTGTATGTTCAATTGGATGAGTTTGGATTATCCGTTTGAGATGAAATTTGACATGTTGGCATCTTACATGACTAATTTTGGATTGGTAACTTTAAAATCGGAAAAGTCCCTATATTCTTAGAAATTATAGTTTAGTCCCTAAAGTTGTATTTTAAGCAATTAAACCCTTAATTGAACTCTGATCATTGTGTCATTTTCGCCTAATCCCTTTGTTGGTCATATAGGATAATAATGTGCATCTATAGAAGATAAAAAGATAAAAAGGTCGTTAATAGAGGTTGACTTTTATGAGTTGACTTCGGTTTTCCTCGTGTAATCTTCTTAGTTCAGGTCGGGGATCTAGGTCGGGCTAAAGGGGCTACATTTTCACTTAGTTTTGTTTTCGTTTTCTAAAAATCATTTTCTAATTTTACAACCAAACACGATTTCTTCACCGTTTTCCATTTTCCAAGAAAATGAAAACGAACTTCATTCTCTAGAAATGAATGGACCCTTAATCTTTCTCTTAAATCATGTTAAATTTAATTGTTAATTGTTAACCTAACAGCTATAAAAAAATAAAATAACTTTGATAGTCCCTTATGTTTATATTTTTTTATCTATTTAACATTGAATCTTTAAAAATAAATAAAAATACCATTAATTGAACAATACATTTTTCAATCACATGCGTTGTAATACCCCGATCTGGATCCGAAGTACTACATTTGGGTCACCCAAAAAAATTATTTTAAAAACAATAGATTTAGTCTTTAATCAAATCATTATGTCATCAGATACTTCATATAATTAAATAAACAACATAAATCAATTTACAAAATAAGAGCTCCAAGTTTATACATTGTATATCAAAAATAATATTTCAAAATATTATTACAGACTCAACCACATAAGGTCCTGTGAATACTCAGCCCACTAAATACAAGTATCATACTTTGGAAAACACCGCTGGTTGGTATCCCAAACTGATAGTGCTCCTCGAGCTCCCGATCAATCTACCGACCTACGCATAGAAACAATGATTCTGAGCGCTAAGCTTACAAAGCTCAATGGCACACATCTACTCTACTATACTTCATGCTAATCATAAACATAAACATGTAAGCTAGTACGAGCAATAAAGAGAGATAAATAAACGCGTGGTGCTACCATTAGTCGCCTAAACACATGCTCAAATCATGTAAGTCATCAAACATGGCACACAGGGCCCAACCATACCCGAGATCTCACCAAATCTTCGAGGCAAAAGGATAAAAGGTAGAACCACAAACTTGGAGTGAGACCCGGGCCACACAACATCGGGAACGTACACTCTAAGCGAGACTTGAGGCCACACAACATTAGGAATGTATGCTTTATACTTTGAAATACCTGGGGCTATTCAACATCGGGAATGTACACTTTATACTCAGAATCCCCCTCGAGTATCTTCGGGTGAGACCTGGGGCCACACAACTTTGGGATGTACATTTGACATCTTGTACCATGGTGTTGCTATACTCTCATTGGGTATCTAGATCTCATCAAAAAAGGTGACTCAACCAATCAACTGCCTACCCAACATACAAGGAACGTGATCCCAAGGATCTCTCTATCGTTACTAATCGTCATCACATCATTTAGTTTACATTATCGAGTTTTTAATACATTATGGAGGAGTATATAATAAATCTCATTTATTATCTCCATTAATCTATGTTATCTCATTTATTAATGCATAAATCAATTATTAATTATGCATTTTACTTTCCATCTTTAATTTGCATTTATAGATTATTTAGTATATCGGGTATCGATACACGAACACGAGTATCGATATGGTACCCTTGTGTACCGGTACTCACACATGTATCGATACGATAATTGCTTACTAAAAATCTTAAATTTTCTCGAGTACTGATACGAGTTGACTCGTACATATACGGTGTTGAATAGCGTACCAGTATAGCTAAAGCTCTTATTGATACCCTAATCACTACCTTAAAATGTCCTAGCATATTATGAGATTATGATGCCTTACTCGCTCTTTAAAGCTTATGAAAGTCATTAGGGTTTGTTTGCTAGAGTATTTAATTATTTAACCACAATTATCGTCTTTATAAATATTTAATCAGATATTTATCAATATTAACCCTTAAGCATAAATTTCCATAAAATCATGTTAGTCCATTCGAACCAGCATACAAAGCATCACAATTTATCAATCAATCAAACAAATCATCAAATAATTATATGAGTATTTTCAACCGACCCTACATGGTCTCCAAAGCCCCTACGAGCCACGTCATATCCTTAAATCTCATCATGCACATCATAATTATCAAGTCTCATATAAGCTTCTTGGTTACTCCATTTGGCCCGATATTCAATCTTGAATAATCCTCATACAAAAATTGATATGATATATATTAATTAATCACATACTTTAATTAATTCGCAAGGTCAAACGCATAAAAACAACTTACCAGGTTTGAATTTGGCGAAATGAACTGCGCCAACAGACACAAAACGTTAAAAAACACTGGATAGGGTTTCTTGGAAAAAGTAAATGATTGGTCAACGCGGTCAAAGGCTGGTCAGCAACTAAGATAATCTGGTGTAGTACGGTGCTTGGAAGCTAGGGTGCACCCGCGAGCGATGATCCAATGCAGCAAGGAGTAGGTGCACCTAGGCAACAAGATCTAGTGTGGCGTGGTGCACCATAGTAATGTGCACCCTGCCTGGGCAAACGCATGCCCACCCTTGGCGGTGGCGTGTGGGGTGTCATCAAGTGGTCGAACAACGTCGAGCTCCAATCTTGATGTCTCGACGCCGGTGAGCACACTAGTGGCCTCAGACTCTAATTTTGGCCACTGGAACAAACTCGATTCAACTGTTCAAAACTTCTCTTCTCTCAACCCAGTGAATGGCGGCATGGCGACCACCGGCCAACTCGTCTCAGCAAGCTCTATCCAACGGTGCATGCAATGTCACGAATGGCGGTTTGGATGATGGTAAACCGGAGTTCAAAACTCCCCATTCACTTTCTCTCCCAGTTTTCTCTTTTCTCTCTCACTATTTACTTTTTCTCTCAAAAATATCTTCTCCCCCTTTTTTCTTCTCCATTATTCAGCCCACTTTAATTTAAATACATCAACCCCAACAAAATGGGTAAATCAATTAATTGAACCTTAATATTCTTCTTTGTTTTTGTAACGCCCGGGGTTTAGGGGTCAGCTTTTACGCGGGTAAATCAGGTTTGAGTCGTGGGCTCGTTTTAAATTAAATTGGGCTTTGGTTTTAATTAAAAGGGGTTCGTAGTTTATTAAGGGCATTTTGGTAAATTTTAAAATAAGGGAAATAGGATGAGTAAAAGAGGCTTTTTGAAAACCTTTCTCATCTTCTTCCTTCCACCAATTCCACGACATCTAAAACCTCCCCAACTCCAAAACACTATTCCATTCATTTCCTTCACCATTTCAAGTGATTTCATTGAGGTAAGAACGTTTTTGACTTCTCCTCATCATTTCCAACATTTCTATAGTTTTAGTTTTTCATAAACATCACTTTTGAAGATTTTCAAGTTTTCAAGTTTTGAGAAAAAAAGTAAGAAGCTTTAATGGGTTTTTGATGGAGTTTTGATTTGTAAAGTTAATTTACGTTTTAGTCTTGCCCTAATGTGTATTATATGTGAAAATGGTGGGGTTTTATCAAGAATCCCGAAATGGGTTTTGTGGGTGTTTTAAAATGGGTGAAAACTTGGGTTTTCGGAGTGGTTGGTGTAGGAGAGTTGGACTGGTGCTTTGTTAATGCTTGAGGGTTATTTTGAAGGTATTTAATGATGATTTGAGTTTTAAAATTGATAGTTTTCTGTTGGGTTGTGTGGGAGTACGAAAATGAAGAAATTTGGATAATTCATGATTTGGAAATGTAGTAAATGGGTCTTGAGATTGTGTTTTGATTGTGACAGTGGTTTTGTGGCTGAATTGTTGAGTAAATTTTTGTTTTTCATTGATTAGAACCAAGGGAAATCGTTGGAGAAGCTTCGTACTCGGTTCTGGGAAATTTGGAGGCTTGAGATCGGTGTTTCGGCTTCTGTTTGGGTTTCATCGGTGAGTGGAAACTGTTTTGAGGTTTAAATATGTTTAAAAAGGTTTCTTGGGGGTTTGGGGTGGAGCCTTGAGGGCTCACCTAAACCCAAGTGTAAGTTTACTAATTTTACCTTGATTGTCAAGTGTTGGTGTACGAAAAATTGTTGTGATATTGTGTGAATTGTGGATTGTCTTCACTTCTGTTTGATGATGTTGTGTAGTCGTTGTTGGTGTCGAACCTCACGTGATGGTTGGCATTACTATGGTGATGGGTGGTCCCACCGATAGTGACTAGTAAAAGAGTACGGTGATGTGTGGTCTCATCGGAATACTACTAGTCGAACAGTTATGTGTGGCCCCACCGTGTCTTGATTATGCATGTGTAAACCATGTTTTGAGATGATTGTGTTTCTCTTCGTGCTTCTTAAATGGTTTTGTTATAAATCTATTGTTCACGTTTTAAAATTGCATTGTTGTTGTGTTTTAGAGCTTCGCTCACTAAGCTTTACGCTTACGCTCTCTTCTTTTTCAACAATGCAGATCATTGTTGGCTTGGGAGGCAAGTAGGCAAGGAAGGAGTTTCTCGGAGATCTCGGGCAGTTCAAGTATGGTTTATGCTTTGTAATAATGCTTAGACAATGGGAATATTAGGCTTGTTGTGGAGTTGGTTTTCAAACTCCCTTACTATGGTTTGTCTATGTTTTGAGCATGTTTTGAAGGTTGAAGTTAGGTTATGTTGAGGCTTAATGTAGTCATATATGAAATGCCTTGTGTTCGGTATGTTCAATGTTTTGAATCCAAGTGATCATGTAAGACTTAGGCTTGGGATATATTTGTTGCTTGAATGTATGTCAAATGTTGTGATTAGGGTACATTTGTACTTGAAATGTATGTATGCATGCCTAGAGGTCCTAGGTTAGTGTTTTTGGAGCTGTATTTGTGCCTAAACTAGCAAAAATTTTGTTTGGTCGAGTCAGAGGTATCGATACGGTTGGGTCTGTACCGATACGACCTTCATGTTTCAGGCCAAGCGTATTGATACTCAGGTAGGCGTACTGATACCATTTTGCTACTGGAAATCTGAGATTTTGACGAGAAATTGAGGGTATCGGTACGAGCTTAGACATATCGATACGGTCAACTGATGTTGACTTTGGAATTTGACCGTTAGGAGCATATCGATACCTGCTTTGGAGGGTATCGAAATGGGTCCCCAAGGTTGACTCTGAGGTGGGTTGATCGTCGAAGACGAATCGATATGGTCCTTGCCATATCGATACGACCTGAGTTAAATGGCTAATAATTGTGCCTTTAAGTGCTGGTTTGCTTGGGTCGAATTCGTGATTGGTTTTCCGCTGGTTGCCTAACTCGCGTAGTATTAAACAAAGCATGTAGACAAGATAATAAATATAAAAAATAGGGTTGCTAATCGAAGTGAAGCCTTAGCGGGTTTCACTTCGGTTTTCCCCGTGTAACCCGTTCGAATCGGTCTGTTGGCTAGATCGGGACGAGGGGGTTACATTTGGTGGTTTTAGAGCCTCGGTTACGAGGTTTTTCAGGAAAGGTAAGTCTGGTAAGTTGGTTGTATGGTTGCTTGCTATTGCACGGTGTATGAATGCATGTTTCTGAATGTTCTTATTGTTGGTTAAAGTCTAGCTAAGTGTTCCCATTGCTAGGTGTTGTTATCGGAAAAAGATTTTGGTTTAGTTGGCTGAGAACTTGAACCCTTGCCCTTGCTAACCTCATGTTTCCGTTTGTGTGTGATGTGTTGTTGTTTTAAATTTTATCCCATTATGGTGAGACCGAGGGGACGGCCTAGAGTGGGTGACCAGGCACCCGGGGTGAGCCTCATGTTCCTCCTGCTCCCGATGGTAATGGAGTGGGTGGCGAAGGTAATGTGCCTTAGGCGGGTGCGCAAGTCGGAGGTGATGGTAATGGGCCTCAGGCCGGTGCTAATGTTGGAGATAATGGAGCCCATGCGGGTCAGGGTCAGGCAGGTGCGGACATGACCCATTTGATTCATACCATAGTTGGAGCTTTTTAGACATCTTTGGCCGGTATGCAAGTTGCAGCACCACCTCAGGGTGCGGGGACATGATTACCCCTAGAGAGGCTCCGTAGTTTGGGCGGAGTTGAGTTGCATGGTTTGACGCCCGAGGGTTTAAAGGCTTGGCTCAAGAGTACTACACGCATCTTGGGTTAGATGGAGTGCTCGGACACTCGTAAGCTTGGTTGCTTTGTCTCCTTGCTTCAGGGGACGCGTACACTTGGTGGACCACTGTTACTTCGGGTATGGCCGAAGCGGATATCACATGGGAGTTTTTCAGAAATACCTTTAAGAGGAAGTATCTCGGAGTTCGGTATCTGGATGAGAAGAAGAGGAAGTTTATGGCCTTGGTTCAGGGTAGCAAGACCGTGTCCGAGTATGAGGTTCAGTTTTTGAGATTGGGCCAGTATGCACCTGAGTTGGTTCCTAGTGAGGGGGAACGGTGTGAGCGCTTCCGGTATGGATTGACTAGAGATGTGAAGACTTACATGCTTGCCTCTGACTACACCGAGTTTGATGTCTTGGTCTCTAGGGCCAAGGACATTGAGCAGAACCTAGGCTCTAGTGCTCGTGCTAGTGGGTCTGATTCCGGGAAGAGACACGCGGATTGGGATAGAGACCATGCCAAGAGGCATTAGGATATGAGGTATCAACCCGACTCGAGACATAAAGGTGGTAACTATGGACGGGGCCATCAGGGCCAAGAAGCTGTTGTACACACTCCGGAGTGCACTAGATGCGGGAGACGCCACCAGGGCGAGTGTACGGGTACCTTTGGGCCATGTTGGAATTGTGGTTCCCGAGATTATATGAGGCGTAACTGCCCACACCCGGCTAGGGGCGGACCGGCTCCAGCTATGGGTTTTGAGCATCAGAGAGGCCGTGGGCGCGGTCGTGGTAACTTTCATCCGAGGAACGAGGGTTAGAGGAACTTAGCTCATGTAGTGGCAGTTCAGCCCGAGGGTGGAGGACCGGCTAGGGTGTACGCACAGTGAGAGGCTGGGAATGACACAGATGTTATTGCAGGTAATTTCTCATTACAGTCTTTGACATTGCTTTCTTTGATAGATTCGGGGTCAACACATTCATACATTTTGGGTGAGCACGCAAGGTCATTAGGGTTACTATGTGAGTGGCTAGAGGTAGGTGTAAATGTTACTAGCTCTTTCGGTGATACAGTGGTAGTTAGAAAGATGTATAAGAGGTGTCCATTGATGGTTCAGGTCACGTGTTTCCGGTTGATATGATGGAGCTACCGTTCTATGGTTTTGACGTGATTTTGGGCATGGATTGGCTCGTAGAGCATAGAGCTAGGGTTGACTTTGAGACCAAGAGAGTCTCCTTGAAGCTTACAGATGACTTTGAGGTTGTGGTAGTTGGCAAGAACGTTAGGTTCTTGTCCAATGTTGTTTCTGCTTTGGAAGCTCAAAAGTTGTTGAATTCGGGTTGTCAGACTTATTTGGCTTATGTGATGAATCCGAATATGAGTGAGGTTAGACCTTTATGGTGAGAAGTGCACCGTTTATACCGACCACAAGAGTTTGAAGTACTTGATGTCTCAGAAAGAGTTGAATCTTAGGCAACGTAGGTGGATAGAACTACTCAAGGATTATGACCTCATGATAGAGTACCATCCGGGTAAGGCAAACATAGTGGCCGATGCTTTGAGTAGAAAAGTGGCAGTTGAGTTACGAGCTATGTTTGCGAGATTGAGTGTGTCACGGGATGGTAGTTTGATAGACGAGTTGCAAGTTAAACCGTCGTTGGCCCAATTGATCCGAGAGAAACAGTTGCAAGATGAGTCGTTGGCACCTCACGTGCAAGATATAGCCGAGGATAAACCCACAGATTTTTTTTTTTGGTGAGAATGGGATCTTGTGTTGTAAGGATATGATAGTTGTTTCGGAAGATTCCAAGTTGAGACGTGCTATCTTGAATGAAGCACATAACAGTCTTTTTGCTATGCATCCGGGTAGTACGAAGATGTACCGCGGTTTAAAAGAAGAGTATTACTGGGTTGGGTTGCAGAAGAATGTGGCCGAGTTTGTGAGTAAGTCCATGGTTTATCAGTGAGTTAAGGTCGAGCATCAGTTTTCTTCAAGTTTGTTACAGCCGTTGAAGATTCCGGAATGGAGGTGGGAACGTATCACCATGGACTTTGTGTCGGGATTACCATTAACTCCTTCGAAGAATAATTCAGTGTGGATGATAGTCGATAGATTTACTAAGTGTGCTCACTTCATACCTGTTCATACACCTACACCTTATATAAGTTGCCCGATATGTATATCATTGAGATAGTGAGGTTGAATGGGGTACCGCAATCGATTGTGTCAGACCGAGATCCGAGGTTTATAGCTAGATTTTGGGAGTGTTTGCATCGTGCCTTGGGTACTTGGTTGAACTTCAGCACTTCGTATCACTCGCAGTCAGACGGACAGTCAAAGAGGGTTATTCAGGTGTTGGAGGACATGTTGAGGTGTTGTGTTATAGACTTTCAGGTTTCATGGGAGAAGCACCTACCGTTAGTTGAGTTTGCATACAACAACAATTATCAGACTAGTATTCAGATGGCACCGTATGAAGCTCTGTATGGAAGGAAGTGTAGAACTCCGATTTGTTGGGCGAGGCCAGAAAAAAGCTTGTATCGATGCCCGATTTGCTTAAGGGCACTACCGAAAAGGTAAAGTTGATATGTGATCGTTTGAAGGCAGCTTCAGACCAACAGAGGTCGTATGCCGATTTGAAGAGGAAAGAGATAGAGTATGTCGTGGGCGAGAAGGTGTTTTTGAAAGTCTCACCTTGGAAAAAGGTGATGAGGTTTGGTAGGAAGGGTAAGTTGAGTCCGAGATTCATTGAACCTTATGAGGTAGTTGAGAGGATCGGTCATGTTTCATATAGATTGAGACTCCCGACCGAGTTAGAAAAGATCCATGATGTATTCCATGTATCGATGCTCCGCAAGTATAGATCAGATTCGTCCCACGTAATGCCGGTGGAAGAGATTGAGTTGAACCCTGACTTGTCCTATAATGAAGAGCCGGTTGAGATTCTTGCTATGAACAAGAAGGTGTTGCGCGGAAGGTCTATCGAGTTAGTCAAGGTTTTGTGAAGACACCGAGGTGTGGAGGAGGCTACTTGGGAGAGAAAGGGGGACATGAAGAAACAGTTTTCGTACCTCTTTCCGTTAGGTAATTTCGGGGACAAAATTCCCTAACTGGGGGAGAGTTGTAACGCCCCGGGTTTAGGGGTCGGATGTTATGCGGGTAAATCGGGTTTGAGTCGTGGGCTCGTTTTAAATTAAATCGGGCTTTGGTTTTAATTAAAAGGGGTTTGTAGTTCATTAAGGGCATTCTGGTAAATTTTAAAATAAGGGAAATAGGATGAGTAAAAGAGGTTTTTTGAAAACCTTTCTCATCTTTTTCCTTCCAACAATTCCACGACATCTAAAACCTCCCCAACCCCAAAACACTATTCCATTCATTTCCTTCACCATTTCAAGTGATTTCATCGAGGTAATAACGTTTTTGACTTCTCCTCATCATTTCCAACATTTCTATAGTTTTAGTTTTTCATAAACATCACTTTTGAAGATTTTCAAGTTTTGAGAAAAAAGTAAGAAGCTTTAATGAGTTTTTGATGGAGTTTTGATTTGTAAAGTTAATTTACGTTTTAGTCTTGCCCTAATGTGTATTATATGTGAAAATGGTGGGGTTTTATCAAGAATCCCGAAATAGGTTTTGTGGGTGTTTTAAAAGGGGTGAAAACTTGGGTTTTCAGAGTGATTGGTGTACGAGAGTTGGACTGGTAATTTTTAATGCTTGAGGGTTGTTTTGAAGGTTTTTAATGAAGATTTGAGTGTTGAAATTGATAGTTTTCTGCTGGGTTGTGTGGGAGTACGAAAATGAAGAAGTTTGGATAGTTCATGGTTTGGAAATGTAGTAAATGGGTCTTGAGATTGTGTTTTGATTGTGATAGTAGTTTTGTGGCTGAATTGTTGAGTAAATTGTTGTTTTTGATTGATTAGAACCAAGGGAAATCATTGGAGAAGCTTCGGGCTCAGTTCCGGGAAATTTGGAGGCTTGAGATTGGTGTTTCGGCTTTTGTTTGGGTTTCATCGGTGAGTGGAAACTGTTTTGAGGTTTAAATATATTCAAAGAGGTTTCTTGGGGGTTTGGGGTGGAGCCTTGAGGGCCCACCTAAACCCAAGTGTAAGTTTACTAATTTTACCTTGATTGTCAAGTGTTGATGTACGAATAATTGTTGTGATACTGTGTGAATTGTGGATTGTCTTCACTTCCGTCTGATGATGTTGTGTAGTCTTTGTTGGTGTCGAACCTCACGTGATGGTTGTCGTTACTACGGTGATGTGTGGTCCTACCGGTAGTGACTAGTAGAAGAGTACGGTGATGTGTGGTCCCATCGGAAAACTAGTAGTCGAACGGTGATGTGTGGTCCCACCGTGTCTTGGTTATGCATGTGCAAACCATATTTTGAGATTATTGTGTTTCTCTTCGTGCTTCTTAAATGGTTTTGTTATAAATCTATTGTTCACGTTTTAAAACTGCATTGTTGCTGTGTTTTAGAGCTTCGCTCACTAAGCTTTACGCTTACGCTCTCTTCTTTTTCAACAATGCAGATCATTAGTGGCTTGGGAGGCAAGTAGGCAAGGAAGGAGTTTCTTAGAGATCTCATGCAGTTCAAGTATGGTTTATGCTTTGTAATAATGCTTAGACAATGGGAATATTATGCTTGTTGTGGAGTTGGTGTTCAAACTCCCTTACTGTGGTTTGTCTATGTTTTGAGAATGTTTTGAAGGTTGAAGTTAGGTTATGTTGAAGCTTAATGTAGTCATGTATGAAATGCCTTGTGTTCGGTATGTTCAATGTTTTGAATCCAAGTGATCATGTAAGACTTAGGCTTGGGATCTATTTGTTGCTTGAATGTGTGCCAAATGTTGTGATTAGGGTACCTTTGTACTTGAAATGTATGTATGCGTGCCGTATCGATACCTGCGTATCGATACGACCTTCATGTTTTAGGCCAAGCGTATCGATACTTGAGAAGGCGTATCGATACCATTTTGCTACTAGAAATCTGAGATGTTGACGAGAAATTGAGGGTATCGGTACGGGCTTAGGCGTATCGATACGGTCAACTGATGTTGACTTTGGAATTTGACCGTTGGGAGCGTATCGATACCTGCTTTGGAGGGTATTGAAACGGGTCCCCAAGGTTGACTCTGAGGTGGGTTGACCGTCGAAGGCGTATCGATACAGTCCTTGCCGTATCGATACGGCCTGAGTTATATGGCTAATAATTTGTGCCTTTAAGTGTTGGTTTGCTTGGGTCGAATTCGTGATTGCTTTTCCGCTGGTTGCCTAACTTGCGTAGGATTAAACAAAGTATGTAGACAAGATAAGAAATATAAAAAATAGAGTTGCTAATCGAAGTGAGGTCTTAGCGGGGTTCGCTTCAGTTTTTCCTATGTAACCCGTTCGGACCGGTCTATCGGTTAGACCGGGACAAGGGGTTACAATTTTCACTTTAGCTCCAAATTTATATTCATCACAAATTTTAGTCCTTAAATTCATCAAATCGGCTCCAACCTAAACTTTTTTTTATTTGAACCCCAAATTAAAAGGCCTAATACCCAGGTCCGAAACCCGGTTTACTAACCATAAAATTTGAGTCGTTACATGTGCGTTTACAACTTTTTTGGTTAAATTGATAAAATTGTAACGGTAGATAACTAAAAAAGTAACGTTACCTTTTTAAAGATGTAAAGTTAGCCGTTAGTGCTAAAATTGAATAGAACTTTTTACAAGTTAGCAAGTTATTTTAGATTTTTTTGGCTTAATGATATTTTTGACACTCGAATTAAAAAATATCATTTTAGCCTTAAAAATTTTAACCTCTTTTAGTCCCCGAACTTATACTTTTTTTCAAATTGAACCAATTTACAAAAAATGAATTTTCAATAATTATGCTTTTTTACAATTTTTTATAAATTTTAAAATATTTTTTTTGATAATATACATATCCGTCTTACGGTCCATGTTCGGGGTGCGTGGTTGCCCCTCCCAACAATGTCGTCTCTAAGGTTTAAACTCGCGTCCTCTTCTTAAGAGTGCAATGTGCCTTACCAATGTACCCAACATTTGTTGGTAATTTAAAAATATTTTTATATAATGCATTTTTAATACCTTATAGTCGTTTTAAAAATAGTTTTTGTTTTTAAAAAAATTTACCCATAAAAACAAAATAAGTAACACCAACATTGACAAGAAGAAAAACAAATTAATCGCTCATCCCCTTGTGTCCTGGTGGTAAAGGTAGATGTTCATCATTCCTTGGGACCCGGGTTTAAGCACTAGTAATGCATGTTATGTGTGTTGTGTTCAAGCACCAGTAATGCATGTTGTGTGTGTTGTCTTTAAAAAGACTAAGAAAACTGAACAAATACTACCATTGCATCACACCAATCTATTAAAAAAACAAATATATTTTTCAAATTAGAGATCAATTTATAATTATCTTATATATTTTTTCGAATTGATTTCATAAATTAAAATAGAGAATTTTTTGAAGGGTGAGGTTGGGCAGAGGCCCTTCCACCAATTGAATATATTCATTTTTATAAGCGGGTTTACTTATTACCGTTAAATCAAATTTCAATTACTATCTTGTTTGGCAATTAGGGAATAGCTCATAGATGATAGTAGATTACATTAGTTAATAGTTGATTGTATTAATTGATTTAACAAGCGAATTGTATTAGCTGATTGTATAAAAGTATTTGGTAAAATTAACTGATAGTTGATAGTTGTTTGATTATTTAAACAAGCAAAATAACATATAAAGACATGATTATATTCGATACTTGTTTGAATAGTTTACTAGTTATCAATATTTTTGTATCTATTAATATCGATTAAATTATGAAAAATATTTTTTTAATAACATTACTAAGCATATTTGAAGGATCAATATATTAATTTAGTATTTATATAATTGTTTATAATACAATTTAATCAATTATTAAATTCAAATACAAATATAAATGTGTGAGAATAAAAAGAAAAAAAACAAAAGTATTAGTTTAACAAATGTCACAATGTAAATATGTGAGAGTAAAGAACTAAAATAGAAAATGTTAAATTTAGGTTATTTGGAGATTTTTTATAATTATTAAGAGTAAAAGGGTCTTTATAACTCTTATGTCAAAACCTTTAATTTCAAAAAGCTCCTATTAGCAGCTTTTTTAAAATTAGAGTTTTCACTCCAATCCGCTATTCACCAAACATTCAAATTAGCAGATTTGACCAATCAAACCTCTAATTTTGGCAAAAATCGTTGTTTACCAAGCATGACCTATGTCTTATCCTAGATGACTCGATACAATTATAAGAGCCTATATTTAGGCCTCTAAGATCAGGGCACTTGTCAACTAGCACATAATACACTAGTACAACATGACATATGACACCTTAAGACTAAATTCAACCCATGTATATAAGATTAAGATCTTTAAAGAGGACTAAACAACCTAATTCTTTTTTTAATGATTTAGTTAAATTACTTTTTTGCTTCAACCCTAAAAGTTTTCCATCTCTTTTATGCTTGGGTGGCGCCGCTGGGCTTGTTAAGCGGTAACCACTCTCTTGTTCCCTTTTCGTCTTTTCTCCCTTTCTCTCTAGGATTTCTTTCATCTTTGCTTCAGTCTCGATCTGGTATTTTTGTGGAACCTCCCGATTTTTCGATGAGGGCTTTTGACCCCGGCATCGTTTGTGCCCTCCTTAAGGACCAACGTACGGACAAGGGAAGGAAATTTTCGTGGTGACGAGGTTGTAGTTTCGACGGAGGTTCTTTCTTCTTGGTTGCTATTGTTTTTAGCTCTAATTTTGTTTGTTGTGCAGGTTCGTTGAGTTTCCATGGCTCCGTTCCCCCCTTAAATCCCCTCGACGAACTCTACCCTTTTTGGTGGTTCCTCTAGTTTGGTTGTTAAAGATTTTTTGTGCCTATTTTTCGTCATCAACGTCGGCCCAACCCTTTGGATTACACGTTGGCTCCTCCGAACGCCTAGGCTCTCTCGTAGGGTGGACCCCAAGTTGGTCACGACGTACGGTTCCACTTATCCGCTTAGGATGCCTCATATGCATGTTTCAGCTTTCTTTTTAAGACTTTCAGTCACCATTTTTGACTATGATCTGATTTTTCTTACTTAGCTTGTTGTGTGCTTGTTCATCTGAGCCTATGGTGCTTCTTACTACTTCTGTTAACCCGTCTCAATCCAACCAAGTGTGGCATTTCAAGTTTGAAGCAGCCTGGTTATTGGAGGCTTCTTGTGAGGATGAAGTTCGCAATCTATGGACTTTGACTAGTGAAACGGTTCCAGAAAGGCTGGCGGTTATCAGTCTTGGGCTGGATAGATGGTTTCATAGAATTAAAAAGGCCAAAAAACTGTCTGTCAAAGACCTTCAACGCCGTATAGATTCGTTGAATGAACAACAAGTCTCGGATGAGAATTTGGGTGACTTGATAGAGGCGAAATTAAGTTTGAATTTGGAGCTTGATAAGGAGGAAATCTACTGGGACTCTGGGAGCAACGTGCCCGGGCAAACTGGATGCGGAATGGAGATAGGAACACGAATTTTTTTCATCGTTATGCGAGTCAGCGGCGTAGAACGAACCATATTAGTGGTTTGATTGGTGTTGATGGTTCTTTTCATGATGAGCAGGATGCTATTCGTCAGATTGCAGTTCAATATTTTTCGGACCTCTTTTCCTCCTCGGGTGCAGCAGACCCTTCGGTTATCTTGCAGGGTATCAATCCTTGTATCACCCCAGAGATGAATCGATCACTTCTTGATGATTTCACAAAGGAAGATGTTTTTGCAGCTCTTAATTCCATGAGCCCTCTTAAGGCATCAGGTGAAGATGGTCTAGGAGCTGTCTTCTATCAGCGGTTCTGGGGAATTCTTGGTAACGATGTTGCAGATTATTGCATTGGGGTGTTGAAGGGTGACTATTCGATTGAGGACATTAATAGGACTCATATCGTCTTAATTCCTAAAGTCAGTGACGCAAAGGAGATGACCCAGTTTAGGCCGATTGCCCTATGTAACGTCTTGTTTAAAACCATTTCTAAGATGATGGCAAATAGGCTCAAATCGGTCCTGGATGTTTGCATTGACGAGGCACAGAGTGCATTTGTCCCCGGCAGATTGATAACGGACAATATCATCACGTCTTATGAAATCCTTCACTCTTTTAAAAAGAGGCGTACAGGGAAATTGGGTTCTTTTGCGCTTAAGGTGGATATGAGTAAGGCGTATGACCGGGTCGAATGGGATTTTATCTGTAGTGTTATGGGTCAGATGGGCTTTGAGCGGACCTGGATTGATTTGGTAATGAATGGAGTCTCTACCGTCTCTTACTCGGTTGTGGTCAACGGATGCACTAGCGATTATTTCTATCCTACCCGTGGGCTTCGGCAGGGCGATCCAATAAGCCTGTATCTCTTCCTTCTTTGTGGAGAAGGCCTGTCATCCCTCTTGCGTAATGCCATGACCTCTAGAATGTTGAAAGGAGCCCGCATTGCTCGTGGTGCCCCCTCGGTGAGTCATCTGCTTTTTGCGAATGATTGTCTTATTTTTGGGGAGGCTCTAGCTATGGGTGCAAGTAATCTTCAATCTATTCTTACCCGCTTTGCAGAATGCTCAGGTCAGGTAATTAACTATAATAAGTCAAATATCTTATTTAGTTCAAATGTTATTTCTGAGAACAGGCAGGATGTTTGTCGTATACTGGGTGTTACGGAACTGGATACTCCGGAATCCTATCTGGGTTTACCGGCTATTATTGGGCGAAACAAAAAACAGGCTTTTAATTATTTAAAAGAGAGATTTGGCAGTCGGGTCTCAACGCCCAGCTCAAAAACGCTTTCTCAGGGGGAAAGGAAGTTTTTATTAAGTCAATTCTCCAGGCGATCCCCCTCTTTGCCATGTCATGCTTCCTTCTTCCGGCATCATTTTGTCACGATCTGGAGGCAATCGCAGCTCGCTATTGGTGGCAGAAGTCTTCAACACGACGTGGTATTCACTGGTGCTCTTGGGAGGAACTCAGTAAATTGAAGGACGAGGGTGGCATGGGCTTCCGGGACCTCGAGAAATTTAATATAGCCCTTTTAGCTAAACAGGGCTGGAGGATTATCACTAATCCGGGTTCACTAATAGCCCGTCTATTACGGGCCAAATACTATCCTAGTTCTACTTTTTTGCGGGCTGAGTTGGGCCACTCACCATCTCTAATATGGCGAAGTATCTGGTGTTCTAGAGGTCTTTTAGAGAAAGGAATGGGCTGGATTATTGGAACGGGCTTGACAGTGTCCGTTTAGAACGATTATTGGCTCCCGGGATTGCCTTCAAAACGCGTATCTTCCCAGTATTCGGATCGAGTTGCAGTAGTGTCAGATTTGCTACTTCCGAACGAGCAAACTTGGAACAGACCCCTTATTGAGTCTATTTTTGATCAAGGTGAAGTATTGGCTATTCTCAGTATAAAACTACCACGTTTCTCTCAACAAGATGTGTTGTATTGGAAGGGAGAAGGATCTGGGCTCTACTCAGTACGAAGTGGCTACTCTTTGCTAAAAAACCAAATGTTAAATGCTGATACACAGTTTAATGTTTTCAAAGCTATCTGGATGGTCCCATGCCCCTCTAAAATCAGGATTACTGTTTGGCGAATGCTTCGCAACTTTCTACCTACATTGCAGAACCTAAACTACAGACGAGTTGCAAGTGATCCTAGTTGCCCTAGGTGCAAACAGGGTATAGAAACAGTGAGTCACATTTTCAGCGATTGTTTTTACGCAAAGGAAGTTTGGAGTCTATTAGGCTTTACTTCTATTAATTGGAGCCATTTACCAGATTTCAGTGATTGGTTATCTCATCTTCTTCATGTTACAACAAAAAGCAATCACAGATTAATACTTATCACATTGTGGGCTCTATGGTATTCAAGGAATATTATGCTATATGAGGGAGTCATTCAAAGAGTGGAGGACGTGTATACCTTTGTAAAGGCTTATGATGCTGAGGTAAGCAATGTTTCTTCCTTGCATCGACATCATGATCGGCTTTCTGAAGCCCGCTGGGTTCCCCCGCCCCCATCTTCCTACAAAATAAATGTTGACGCGGGTTATAAGCGTGAGGGAAATGTCTCTGCATCGGGTTTCATTATCAAAGATTCGGAAGGACAAATCATAGGGTCTGGATTCAAATTTAATTCCAACATCACCTCGAGTTTTGAAGCCGAAGCCCTCGCTTTTCTTCAGGGTTTGGATTTTGCTTCGGAGTTAGGGCTTCGCAGTGTGATCGTCACCGGTGATAACAGATCTGTTGTCTCCAAGCTCAACTCCGCCGAAGTCGACCCCTCTGTTATAGGCCCAATCGTCCGTGATATCAAGCGGGTCGGATCGTTTTTTACTTCGTGTCGCTTCAGTTTCTCTGGCCGCCAAGGAAATGGTCCGGCACATGCACTTGCGGCAGAAGGTTTGCGGCTCTCCTCCGACCGGTTCTGGGTTGAAGACGCTCCACGATCGGTGCTGCATCTGGCGGCGATGGACCGCCGTTTTACTGATCCACCTTGATTCCACACTCTGGGCTCTACGTTCTCTGGGGAGTTTGCTACATCTTCTGGAAGATCCCCTCCTCTTTTTCTCCTCCGCCGTGGTTATTTCATCGAACATCCTCTCAGATGGTGGAGGACCGTCGGTTTGCATGTCTGTTTTCAATTTCTGTCTCTTGGTTTTTACTTTTCTTTATTGTTTTATGCTCTTCTAGAGTGTTTTAGAAGCTGTTTACTGGGTCTGTTTCCTAGGCCCGTTTTTTATTCCAATAAAATGCTAACCGACATACTTTATCAAAAAAAAAAAGAACGCCGCACATCTAAAATCTTAATTCTTATCTAGTTTAAGTCTTTTATTTGCATTTTTTTACTTATATCTAGCTTTACACCCTTTAAATTTTATAATTTTACATTTTTAAATTTTTAATATAACTTTCTAAACATTCACATACCTAACATAAAATTAGGGCGAGTCTAAGAACGACATCTTAATTTACGTCTAAAATACGGTAAGTTTCGAAACTTGTCAAAAAACGACCAATTTAAAACCAAAACTTTTACAAATTTCAGAACTTGTCGGAAAAAAAACTAACCTAAAATGTTATCAAAAGTATAACATTTTTGGATAAATTACAAAACTTATTATTTTTAAGCTTTAAATTAAAATATTGTACTGCAGACCTACTCATGAATAGAGGTGGCAAACGGGTCAATCGGTTCGGGTTCGGTTCGGGTCATTTCTGTTTCGGTTATTTCGGGTCTGATATTTTCGGTTCAGATTCGGTTTCGGTTCGGTTTCGGTTTTAGTTCGGGTCTATTGTGTTTCGGGTCATTTCGGGTCGGTTGATTTCGGTTCGGTTATTTTCGGTTCGGTTAATTTCGGTTCGGTTGATTTCGGTTCGGTTATTTTCGGTTCAATGAGAGATCAGTCGTTTTTAATCAAATTTTTAGGTTTGTCAGATTTTTACACCCTATATATGACTTTATAAAGTCAATATATTTGACATTTTAGTGATTTGTGCGGTTGTTCCTATTTTATCTTTCTTTATTTCTATTAATCGGGTCCATTCGGTTCGAGTCTATTCGGTTCGGGTCCATTCGGTTCAGGTCTATTCGGTTCGGGTCCATTCGGTTCGGGTCCATTTGGTTCAACTAAATTCGGTTCAGTTTCGGGTTTCAGATCAAATTTCGGATCAAATTTCGGGTCAATTTCAGTTGATTTTCGGTTTCGGTTCGAGTCTGGGTTCAGGTAATTCGGTTCAGGTTTCGGTTCTCGGGTCAAGTTTGCCATGTCTACTCATGAATTCTTGTATCCAATTATTTAAGATTTCTTTTATCCATGGACCATGGATTTAAGATTGGAATCTACGTCTACTTTACAAATGATAAAATTTGAACCTAAAATTTCTACACTGCAACTAACACCTCAACCTTTTTAGCAATCCCCTCATTGGCTACTACACGTAAAATTTTAATTTTATTGTTTATTTCTCCATTTAAAAATATATTTCTTTTTTCCTGTTCTTACTTCTTATTCTTTATTTTCATTTTCGGTTGTACCCAGTCTTCCGTCTTCCTCCATTCTCTTTCACCATTCTCCATCTTATTATTTATGAAATATCTTTGTTTTTGAAGATCCAATTCGTATCTAACGAAAAGACATTTAAAAAAAGAAAAAAAAATTAGAAAATGGCGAGGACTAGATCATCGTCTTCTTCGAGTAGATTTAGATACTGTAACCCATCGTATTATTTGAAAAGGCCGAAGCGTTTGGCTTTGCTTTTGATTGTTTTTGTTTCAGCTACTTTTTTCGTTTGGGATCGGCAAACTCTCGTTAGTGAACACGAGGTAATAATCTTCTACTTTTATTTTTTTAATTATTTTCACTCTTTCATTTAATCTATTGTTGCGTGTTTGTTGTTGTTGAGAAATTAGGAAGTATAACCTAGTTAATATTGTTTTTAAATTGATGTGAAATTGAAGGAGTTAGATTTTTTTTATGAAGAAGGGAATTAGATTTTTTAGATCACGAATTTGGGACAAATCTGAGAGCTGATCTGTATGCATTTATCGATATATTTCTAATAATGTTCATGGAATATATATGGACTTTTATTTTGAAACGAGAACTCGTTAATTTGGTAGTGTTTTATTTTATTTATTGATTTTTGCTAATTTGATGTTGGCTTTTGGGAAAATGGATTGCGATTGATTCACTTTTTTATCGTTGAGAAATTTGCTGAAGATTTTCCAATTTTTGAATGTGGTGTATGAAGCGCTTTCCTTGTGCATTCTGACAAGTGACAACCCCGACTTTGTTGTTTTTAAAGATGAAAAGTACTAAATATTAATTGTATGGATTTGATGGCCTAAAAACTAAAGATAGTATGAATTCGCAAGAACGATAGGTGAAGGCTGTTGTTTCCATATTCCTTACTTGAAGTGGATACACACTGGCCGTAGGAGCTATATTTTTTTTAAATGCCTGTGTATAACAAATTTCATACTGACATGCAGGTTGAAGTGTCCAAGTTAAATGATGAAGTCCGCCGATTACAAGATATGGTAAGAGCTCCATTTGTATGCTCAAGTTAAGCATTCTTTCTTCCATATTTGAATAAATTGAAAATACCTTTTTTACATTCATTAACAATCCTTTTCCTTCCAGGAGTGTTTGTTTTGAATTATTTCTCTAGAATGACAAATTTTTATAAGAATTTGTTTGGAGACTCTAGATGTAGGCATTAATTTCTAATTCATGTCAAGATATTGTAAAAATGGTGGGACTAGTGATATGTTCACGAAATCATCTGTTTTTCTTCTGTTTCCATGGATCCTGTTGTGTTATATTGCTCTCAATATATGTACCGATGCATTAAGATTTGACTAGATGCACGGACTGAGGATTAAATTTTGGTTCTTTCAGCTGGAGGAATTAAAGAGTAAGGCAGTGCCAGAGGATCCCGTTGAAATACAAAGAAGAGAAAAAGTGAAGGAAGCTATGATTCATGCCTGGAGTTCATATGAGAAGTATGCATGGGGCAATGACGAACTTCAGGTAGGTTGAAATCTTTCTATATATCTTATAAGCACTTGTCCTGACTTTTTCCCTGCTTACTATATTTTGGTCATATTACCATAGTTATGATATGTAAAGTAACAATAATATTAATGATTTGCTCTACAAACCGGGGGCTTTCTTTACCAAAATTTAAATTTTGGTTTTTGCCTTTATTATTTTTTGCTGTGTTCAGATTGCTCATCAACATTAAGTTCAATGCATTTTACTTGAATATCATTGCAATATGTTTGCCATACTAACTCTCTACTTGTTCGAACATCTCTCAATTACAAACCTTATTGAGTTTTCTTGAAGAACCTAAAGTGATTGATTCATGAGGTTCCGTGTGCTTTCTCTTTAGTCATATGAAAAATGATATGGCCGTTGCATTCATTATCATGCTTTACATAAATTTCTGTTAGCAAGAGTCAAATGTGAACAATTTAGAAAACAATTCAAAAGTTCATTGAAGTGGAATTAAACAGATATTCTCTGTTTGGTAGTATTTGTTAACTTATAATTGTTGAAAAACATTGGATAATATGAGAAAAAAAACTATCTTGTAATTTTATGCATAGCAACTTCAACTTGTTTCAAACATTGCCTTTTTTTTTTACTTTTGCTATGGTATCGACTTGTTTGAAGTCTATAACTGAATAACTGATTCACATAGTTATAGTTTCATATCTTAAAAGAACGTGGGCTGGTTCTCATAAAGATGCTAATTTTGTTTACTTTTGATGTCCTATACCAGCCACAGTCAAGGAATGGTGTTGATAGCTTTGGTGGTCTTGGAGCAACACTGATAGACGCTCTTGATACTTTATATATTATGGGTCTAGATGAGCAGTTCCAGAAAGCAAGAGAGTGAGTTCAACTTCCTATTCCCCCCCCCCCCCCCCAATTCAAATATAAAGTTCTGTTTCTATGCTAGATTGCCTCATGCTCTCATCTTCTAATCAGAAATGCCTTATAAGTTCGAATTTCTGTATGCATGTGCTTGGTATTTTGATGAAGTTTCTTACCGTAAGTTAGATATTACATGTCATGCTACTTTACCAGTGAGGGGTTTGCAATTCACTTGTCACAGAGATATTACCATTTACAATTAGACCATAAAAATATAGCAAAGTAACAAATTAGTTTTTTAAGTACTTAAACCTCTCAAGTAGCTTCTTTTTTTAATCTCTAATCAATAAGACATTAGTATCTGTGAGAAAGGGGCCATGGTGGTCGGAGATGCAATGAATAATGGTGGTTTGTGTTTGATTGGTGGTTAGGGATTTGTTGTTTGAAGAAGATGAACATGATATTTTCCAGAGAGAACAATGTGTTTCTATGTATTTTCTTATTACTCTTAATTATCAAATGTATACAAAGTAAGCCTTTAAATAGGCTGATATAGAGTTTTAATATAACTAAAACTATACTTTTATCTTTAATTTAAATAATACTTATTCCAAATTTAAACAAGACTTCTAGTAAATCTACACTACTGATTAGGAATAAACTCTAATTACACATTAAATAAAAACTCTAACATTCCTTGTCAACTTACACTCCCCCTCAAGTTCTAACACTTCTCAAATAACTTACATATCTTTTCCATCTTAAATAAAGTCCTAAATTAGCAGAACTTCCTAGTTTTACTTATCTACATGTATGTACAGGTACACATGCACACCGCACACGTGCATACACAAACGTACTTTCATTGATTCTAACATGCATCTTGCAGATGAGATAAATAACAAATGGGGTATTTAAATTGAAAAAAAAGAAAAAGGCATAGAGCTTTCCCTGATTCTTGATCTCCATTTTCTCTGAATTGGATTTGTGAAAGCTTCCCCTATTTTTTTCTTCTTAGTTTTTGTATTTTATTTTGAATTTTAACAAATGATAATCTTAATATAATCACATTTGTCAACTGTGGCAATGCATTTGAGAAATATCATTTTTCCTTTTCTCCTTTTTTGGAATTTTTTTCTCTTTTTTTGAAACTAACATCCTGTGCCCCATACCTATCATATATATTATCTGTTGTAGTAATGATGTGATTTTTTACCATCAATGCAATTTTCCATTTATGACAGAAAATCAGGCACATATTGTTCAATTTTGTTCCCCTAGGTTATGCTTTATTGCTTGTGCACCTGACAAATGCACTTCTCATAGTAAGAATGACATTGCAAGGGTTGAGAGACTGGATTATTAATGTATAATTCGATCACTTTGTTTAGGATGATTTGTGGCTTCAGATAATGTTTTTTCTTAGTTCTTCTACTGCCCCTAGGATACAACAGCTGAAGTTAAAGCTTTACATATGTTTCATTTGTTGTCAAGGAAATTGTAGCTCACCTTTAATTTTCAATAAGAAACTCTTAGATTGCCATATTATTACAGTTTTGAACATGTGGAACGATGAAAATAGATTTGGGGCAAGATCTTATTGGTTATCATGTAATGCATATAATTTTCATCATTTCTCTCTGCTTTGCACCTCCTTACTTCAGGCCACTCACATTTTCCTGTTGTATGTTTCTAACATATCTTTCAACATTCTTAGCATTCATTCTTGCGCTACCAACCTCCTTGTCTGAATCCTTATCTATTCATCGTTCCTATTATTTTCTTTAGATGCTCATTTTGTTCTTTTTCTTTCTTTTTTGTTACTCTACAAGGATACCTGTCTATGTACCCCCTGAGCCATTACTTCCAATCTAGTTGGTTATTTGCTTAATTTGATTCCAACTTTCTGTTTTCAATAATATTATGAATTTGATTGGCTCACGTGCTCCTCTGGTTATGATAGCTAGGAGTGTTATGTTCGGGTCATTTTTATAATGCTGGGGGTGTGATCATTGGTGCTCTGGTGAGCAGGGAATTACATATAATATGTAATATTGTTTTCCTGGAGGGAATATGGTTAAATTACTATTAATAGGTGCCCTGGTGCTATTATTTGCAGGTGGGTTGCAAAATCATTGGATTTCAATAAGGACTATGATGCCAGTGTTTTTGAGACAACCATAAGGTTGCATTTTTCTGGTTTATATTTATGCATTAGTTGTTTTAGCAGGAAGCTATTCCGAGTTATTCATTTTCCCCATCTAAATAGCCCCTCCCCCCACCCCCCCACCCCGTTTCTGGTGATGTTTTATTTTAAATTGACACTGATGTTTGACTAATTTGTCCTTTCTATTCTAACTGAAAATTCAGAGTTGTAGGTGGACTTCTAAGTGCATATGATCTTTCAGGAGACAAGGTTTTCCTCGAAAAAGCTAGAGATATCGCAGATAGATTGCTACCTGCCTGGGATACAACCACTGGGATCCCTTATAATGTTATCAACTTGGCTCATAAAAATCCACATAACCCTGGATGGACTGGGGTAAGTTATTTTTTTTGCATTGTTGTTTACTATTTACTCTTCACGTAGTGTTGTTGAAACCGGACCGGTTTGGCCGGTTGAGTTGGGAACCGTCAGGTAGGGGTGAGCAAAACTCAACTCGACTCGAGGTGAAAAAACTTGATTCGTCTTGAATCGACTCGAAATTTCATAAACTCGACTCGAAAAAAATTTCAAATAAAGTTTGAGTTCTAAAATGGAAATTCGAATAACTCAAAATTTTTAGTAATTAGTGGATCGATATTTAAGCTCGAGTCGAGTCCTTCAATTTTTCCTGGTATATATATACTGATATAAAAAGAATGAAGAAATATATGCTACATATGAAGAAATATATATATATATATATGTATATATATATATATATATATATATATATATATGCATATCTTATATAATTAGAGAAAGTCGTTTAAATTGGAATCAAACTGTACTATAACATGATAAATAATTACAATTAAATTTGATTAGGAACTCGAAAACTCGACTCAAATCGAAAAAAAATCAAATAAAGTTTGAGTTGTAAAATATGACGTCAACTCGAATAACTCGAAATTTTTTGACTCGACTCGATTGAACGCTCACCCCTACCGTCAGGTTTAGCGGATCAACTAGTGTTATAGAACTGGGTTTCTGTAGAACTGCTTTAAACTATTCAAAAACCGGAACTCGGAACTGGATGAATTGGCCAAAAACCGTCTAAACTGGTTTTCGGCATTTTTCTTCCATTTTCTTTGATCTTCATCGAGGCTTCCTACAGATTTGGTCCTTGTCTTTAATTTGACCCAAAAAAGGGAAAGAACAGAAGTATAGATGAACACAATCAGACCATTGATGGAGAAAACTGACAATTAAAACAATGTCTAAGAGTTTTTTGATATGCCTCAAACATTCTTCTGTACGAAGAAATGAATTTTACAAATTGCCTCCTTGCTCTTTTAATGAAGTCGATATTTCCTTCGAACAGTCTTAGCATAAAAAAGATTGTGTGATATTAAGATAACTTGATGGATGGAGATTAGAGAGGTGCAGAATTAGTAAGGGAAATAAGTGTCTGCAAAAACATAATGAAATGAAGAAGTTTCTGTGTAAAGAAGGGTGAAAAAGAAAGATATTGCAGGATTAAAAATTTTGAAAAGTAAAAGAGGCCATTTATGGTTATACTTTAACATTAGGATAGTTAATAGTTGGTGAGAAGTAAAAAAGAAATATATCAAATAATTTTTTTTTGAAATATAAAAAGATCGTTTATGGTTGGTGGAGTACAGCTAGTGAATTTGCATCACTGCCAGTGAACTGTGCTGTGCACAGCTTTTATTATTATTTTTTAAACTGAAGTGCTAGACCAGTTATTTACCGGTTGAACTGGAACCGAAAGTCAATACGGTTCGACTACCTGTTCGGTTTTTACAAACTTGCCTTGATGCTACAGCAATGAACGTTTCTTTTAAATATCATGAATAAACTATTGTTGGATTACGAGCTCTCTAGCTTATGCGATTTGGAAGCTCTGTTTTCTACTACTGGATTGACAAGTCATGGTCTCCCTGCAATTTCCATCTAATAATCCTAACAATGATTACTACTTAGTGTATAAAGGTGTGCACCTAGCATCAGTGCCAACTTCGCCTTTGGGTAAGGGATGTCTTTGACAAGGTGCATGATTTTGCATCTCGACACTTATAAATGCAAGAACAACTTAAGTGTCCCTTTGGTTGCTTTAGTATTTAGTTCTTTTATCACATGTACCTTAAAAAGAAGGAATAATGTGAATGCTCTTTAAAATAAAGATCAGTAATATGGTTATGAGCAACTTCGCATTGAATATGTGATGTGGTTTAGAGAGAAACAACAGTGAATCAATAAAGTAGGGCTGAACAAACGAGTAAGAAAGATGGAACCTTAAAAAAATCCTAGCCCTAGATTGAAACCCTAACGTTAACTTATAATCTCGGACACCCATAAGGTCTTATAATTGATAAATATTACTGAAGTAAAAATAATAATATAAAACAACTAGATCTCATGCGGCATTCTCCCCGGATTGGAAAATTCGACTTTGGCGAGAAAACTTCACCAGTTCAACATAAAATTCTTAATCAAGAACCCCCACTGGTTGGTTCAGCAGTGAAATCTTTCATACAGAGCATTTCAACCTCAGAGATATCTGCTTCCCTATTGTGAACCTCAACACCATTAAGAAATTCATCGTTTTCCAATTTTTTGTGACAGCTTCAGTAACAGATAGTTCTTTGCTTTATTCTTTTAGAGTATCACAAGATGAAGCAACTTTTTCATGAACCAGTGTGCTAACAGTTGATTTACCATTTTTCTTGTCTACCTCAACCAGTGTCTTGTTTGATATATGAGCAGTAGGAATATTCCTGTTCTCACTCCCAACAGGTTCGCCACCAGCTTTAGTTTTTAATGAATAGGTTTCAGAGACAATTATAACATTTAAAGTAGCTGTTACTGCAGCTGCATGATGTCTTGCAATGTCTGGTTGTTTACCCGCCACACTCATGATCCGCAGAAATGTGCTTGGCACTTTCACCCACTCATAAAGGCCACCTGGAGTCTGAAAAGTTGTCTTCCATTCATCAACACTTCTGAACCTATTGCGGTGACCGTTTCTATTCAAATCAACATTTGAAAACACGATAAAACTAGCCAATTGATCAAGCATAGCATTCAACCAAGACCTTCCTGTGATAATAGGACCCACATCCGTAGGAACATAGAACAATGTTTCATCATCTAGGTGAGGGCAGTCCTTAGGAATGCTTCCATCCCTTGAATTTGGCATCGGGTAAAGCGATGGTAGTCCTTTTTGGAATGCTGGTTAGGGATACCACTTTAGAAAGCATCTATTTCAATGCCTGGTTTGGTCTTATCATAATTGCCTCTCATTAATTGAACTTTAGAGATCTCGTTGGTCTTGTATTAGGACTATCAAATAAATGAGTCATTTTCGCATTGACCTCTGGTTTCTTTAAAACACTTAACTTGAGCACTCAACACCTTAGGAGTAAAGATCATTGGCCAAGTGCATCTATCACAATGCTAGACTCTTCACCTCTAGTTGTTGTAAACACATTATGAACAGTCAAGGGTTCTCTCTGAACTTGATATACATCTTCAGTTTCTTATGGGTACTCATCATAAATAGGTCCTAATAGATTATACTCTTGTTCTACTTCATGCATCTTGCCAAGAAGATCAACACCTTTTAACATTAATTCCACCCTTGTGTAATGCAAGGGCATGCACCAACCCCTCCTCCAATCCACCTTCTGTAGGGTTTGCTGGTCCAGAATCATGAAAGGGGTTTTCTTCCCCACTTAAGTCAAATTTATCCTTGAGATCTTCCGGTATATCAAATTGGTTGGGTACCTTATGGAATCTCCATTTGGACTCCTGCTTGTTCCTGTTTCAGCCAAGCATAAACTGCATGCGGCAATTCTTTAGTTGCATGTCATAGCACAACCAATTCTATTTCTTGACTTCGATTTTCCCTTCCTTGACCACTAACGCATCCAACCATTGCCTAAAAGCAAACCCTAGGATCTAATTAGGCTCTGCTTACCAAAATTTGATGTGGTTTAGAAAACAACTGTGAATCAATAAAATTAGCGCTGAACAAATAAGAAAGAAGATGGAACTTTAGAAAACTTAGGGTTATAAAAACAACTATTTTCTTTCTATTATTTCAAGAAAATAACAAGAATAATGTGGATGTAAATGTTTTACAGCTTGTTTATACTAGGGTTACTAATAAAGTTAATCCTAATCCTAGATTTAAACCCTAAAGATAATAATAATCTTAGCCCTAGATTTAAACCCTAAAGATATCTTATAATCTTAGCCATACATAAGGTCTTATAATTAATAAATATTACTGAAGTAAAAAATAGTATAGGATAACTAAAGCTTATGTATCAATATGGAAGAGAAGGAAAATTGAGCTAGTGTATAGAACTTGATCTTTTCAATAACTTCGCTGATTGAATGGAGCTAATTTACTAATGCCGATCGATAGTGTATGGATTTTGAGCTTTTTAGACAATGTATAGAACTTTATTGCTTATATGTATATGCGTATGTTATTATTAATTTTTAATTTTTAATATACAAACCATAGCACCTTACATTTTAGGGCAAATTCATTTTTATCATCTTGTGGCTTGGGTTGATGTAAACAAACCCTTCTGCATCGGACATCACTATCATTGCTGAAGACTTGATGGAACATGTGTTGGTTTGAGTGGAATTGTGCAGAAGTATTTGTTTAGTTGATTCCTCTAGTTGAGATTAAAGCTCAAATGAGTTTGACTTGAAACTATTATTTGATTATCCAAGTCCAACAAATGAGATCATGTGCCCAGGAGATTGTTCTATGCCTGTTTTTTTTCAAATAATTTGTTAGGTCTTTCGTTGTCTTTATTATGGTATTTTGTCATTCTATGAGTAAAAAAGTTACCTACTAAGCAGAAAGCTCTGTTATTTGAATTTGGAGTTTGTATTAGATATTTGTGATATATATTGATGTCATTGAATTTGATTTTTACTCTGTTCCCTAGGGTCAAAGCATTCTTGCAGACTCAGGGACTGAACAACTGGAGTTTATTGCTCTTTCACAAAGAACAGGAGATCCCAAGTATCAGGAGAAGGTATATTCCTCTTGTGTTTATATGTATTTACATTCTTCTAATTCTTGTGGTAGGACTGCTTTCTTGATATCTGGCTTTTGTGTCGAGTCAATTGTAATAACCAAAATTTTGGAGTCATGGTTAATTTCTTTTATTTTTTTTAATAAAAAGATGTGTAAAAGACCACTATTGGCTCTTTTGAGGGGAAGAAGTAAGATTGTAGAAGGGATTTAGGAATAGAAATCAGAGGAAGAGACAGAGAAAAGAGAAACAATTTTCATTCCATTTTATCGACATCTTGCAACAAACCAAAAACAGGGTTTTAACCCCCAAACATATAAAACAGCATAGTATTGTTACTGACTAAACTAAAAGAAACGACACCGTTTATTCCCACTAATTTTGACACGTAACAGATAATTAATCTTATTGTTTTGATACATTAGGTGGAGAAAGTCATAGTTGCACTTAATAGAACTTTTCCGGCTGATGGTCTGCTTCCCATCTATATTAATCCTGATAGTGGAACTGGTACATCCTCCACTATAACCTTTGGTGCTATGGGTGACAGGTATTTACTATTTGAAAATCAACCTTTTTTTTTTTGGCTTAACATTTCGTCATTTCTTCCATTTAAAGTTCTGCATAATATGAGTAAGTTTATCGCAGCTTCTATGAATATCTGCTCAAAGCCTGGATACAAGGAAACAAAACATCATCTTTAAAGCTTTATAGGTGAGGACTCCATTATCTTTCTCAATTTGCATTTTTTGAATTGCTGCTATTAGTAGCTGATTAGTTGGATGTTAAAATAATTTTTCTTTGAATATTAAGACTTTGAAGGAGCTGGACCTCCTACAATCCTCTGCATAATCAAATTTATGCTTAACATAAGATTTCAGAGAACTGACTCATTGTTAACTACTTGGTGATTTTGGGTCTACTTTTGCTTATTTTATTCTGTTTCTTCATAATAAAAGCACTTTTTGCTGTTGGTTCATCTTTAGGCTCATGCAGACTGTGACAAGGATCTGATGCATTATACTAATATAAAATGGATGTCACTTCCATCTTTTGCATTTATTTTTTCAGTTCTGAAGTCTTGAGTGTGAAAATAAAATGTTATACTTGGTGAAGGCTGAAGTTTAGGTACTAGAGATAAATTCATAGCGGACTTTTGAGCAAAAGAATTATAGCTTGAACAAGAATAAAAATGCTGAAATTCTTTATTCATGCTCTAAACATATTGATTTTAATGCAATACTCAACTATTTTATTTTGAATTAACTGTCTGGTAAGAAAACCCCATTGTGGAATGTTGGATGTAGAGATATGTGGGAGACATCAATGAAAGGTCTACAAAGCTTAATTAGAAGATCAACTCCGTCATCTTTTGCATATATCTGTGAGAAAAATGGAGATTCACTGACAGATAAGGTAATATGGCTTACTATGACTCTACTGGTGCATTATTATTTTATACTTATATGAGTATTTCACTTCTTGCTCCGACATTTCGTATTTATGCAGATGGATGAGTTAGCATGCTTTGCTCCAGGAATGTTGGCTTTAGGTTCATCTGGTTATGGTCCTGATGAGGCAAAAAAAATTCTTTCACTTGCTGAAGAGGTATTTTTGATGACTTGAAATACCTAGCGTAAACTGCTCTCACCCTGATTATACTACTGAAAAATGTTTATATATTTTCGCTAACAAAGTTAGCCTTACTGGCTCTGATAAAGAATGCTGATGTTGTCCATGAGATTAGCAGATGACCAAGATTACTGCTAATGTTTTTTTTGTGTGCATACATTATATGTATGAAGGAAATCTTGGCACAAAATGGGAAATAACTTTTCCTTTAATTGTCAAAACTAAAAACTAGTTCCATAGGCATAGCTAAACCTTGTCTTACCCAGCTTTCAGGAAGAATAAACTAGATAGGTTATGTTAGTTATGTAGGAATATACGTGTAGAGTAAATTAAGGATTACGAGAATATTTCTTGTATTTACAATCCCTTACATTAAGGGATTATATCTTTTTCTAGAATTAGTCTCTTTCCTAACTTAGAGTTTCCTAAGATAGAGATATACCTTGTATATAAATATGTAACAGGTCTTTCTAATGAAATAAGTAAATTACTCTGATTTACTACATGGTATCAGAGCGGGTCGATCCTCTCTTCCAAATTTCAATTTTCCCCTCTTCTCTCGACCTTTCTTCTCTATTTAGAAAATATGGGTACAACAGAACTTGCTGCTTCTGCAATTAGCTCTCCAGTAAGCCCTCGTCCATCTAATTTTACCCTTTCGGATGTGTCTCTTTCTCCCATTTCGTCTCAATCAGCGAGACCAATAGATGTTACTGCACATGACAGTCCTTCCAACAATTTCAGTAAGCAACAAATTGTGGAGTTCCAACAGATGTTTGGTCCAATTTCCTCCCAATCAGATTCTACTGCATTTCCTGCTACAGAAGGTAGAATTTCCTGTTTGGCCACTTCTAATCCTCTCTCCTGGATTATAGATTTTGGTGCCTCTGACCATATGACAGGCAACCTTCAGCTATTTCACACCTTTAACCACTGCAACTCAAAAACCTCCATCAAAGTTGCAGATGGGTCTCTCTCCCAAGTAAAAGGAAGTGGCACTATTCAAGTGGGTGATAAATTGGTTTTGCCTAATGTGCTATATGTTCCTAATCTTGCCTGTAACTTGTTATCATTTAGTAAGTTAGTCCAAGATATTAAATGTGATGCTCATTTTGGAATTAATGGGTGTGTATTTCAGGAACAAGGCTCGAAGAAGGTGATTGGCAGTGCTAGGCTATCCAATGGTCTCTATATCCTTGATGAATTACCAACTCAAATTTCTTCAATTTCACGTTGTTTTAAGACTTCATCTTCTTTTTTAAGTAACCCTGATGAGATTATGTTGTGGCATTGTAGGCTAGGACATTCAAATTTTGTGTATCTTTCAAAATTGTTTCCCAATTTATTTAGCCATAAAAAGCCTCATTCTTTTAAGTGTGAAGTATGTCAAATTGCTAAACATACCAGGCAAACATATGCTCCTTCCTCATTTACACCTACATCTACTTTTTCTATAATCCACAGTGATATTTGCGGTTCGTCTAAGGTCAGAAGCTTATTTGGGTCTAGGTGGTTTATTACCTTTATTGATGACTATTCTAGGACTACTTGGACTTTTTTAATGAGGGAAAAGACGAAAGTTGAGCCAATTTTCAAAACTTTTTATCAAATCATTGAAAATCAGTTTGACAAACGTATTAAGGTTGTGAGGAGTGATAATGGGCATGAATACCTTAGTCAATCTCTTGGGTGTTATTTTCGGGAAAAAGTATTGTCCATCTTACTTCTTGTGTCAACATTCCACAACAAAATGGAGTTGCCGAAAGAAAAAAACAGACATCTACTAGAGGTTACGAGGTCTCTTCTTTTTTCAGCCAAAGCACCTAAATATCTTTGGTGGGAAGCCTTACTGCCATCTACCTTATCAACAGAATGCCCAGCAAAACCTTGGTTTTTGTAGCACCAACATAAGCTTTATTCAAACATTTTCCTCACTTTAATCCACTGTCATCTGTTCTTCCTCTTAGGGTATTTGGCAGCACAACTTTTGTTCATGTGCATGATAAAAATAGAAGTAAGTTGGACCCTAAATCAATCATGTGTGTGTTTATAGGATATTCCTCTAGTCAAAAGGGTTACAAATGCTATTCTCCTATTTCTAAAAAGACTTATGTCTCTTTCAATGTCACTTTCTTTGAGGACAACCCATATTTTGCAGGGACTGAACTTCAGGGGGAGAAAATGAGGAATTTCAGCCCTTTGTTTTTCCACCTTCCATCATTTCTCCTCTACCAGACATTCCTCTCATATCCCATCCTGAAACCACCATAAAAGAAAACACTATGCCGACAGAAATGCACTCTCATCAGACCAACAAATCACCAAGTCCTTGTACAACACCTCTTCCAGCACCTAGGGCTGTAGCACAAATTTCCCTTACTTCTGTGCATCCACAACCGGCAGACAGTCAAATTAAGGTGTATACCAGGAGAAGAAGAGCCCCTAATGAAGTAAATAACCAGCCTAGCACTTGTCAAGAACCAGACTCAAGTCTTGTTGCTGTTGAACCGGGCATAAATCCTGTTACTACTGAGATTGAAGGTAACATTACTCCTCAAGATTCTAGTGACCTTGGTGACTTTCCTATTGCTATTAGAAAGGGAGTACGAAAATGTACTATGCACCCAATTAACAAATTTGTTGCCTATGATAGACTTTATCCCACTTTTAAGGCCTTTATAGCCAGCCTAGACAGTGCATAGATTCCTAAAACCGTGGAGGAGGCCTTAAAGAATCCATATAGAAGAAAGCTGTAGAAGAAGTAAGGGCACTTGAGAAAAATGAGACATGGTGTTTGACAGATCTACTGTAGAAAAGTGGTATGTGCAGAGAAGAAAGATAATTTCTCTGTATTTCTTGATCTCTATTATTGATAAAGTAGTACCTATTTATAGGTTACAAAAGGAGACTAATTTAGGAAAATTACATAAAATCAGCAACTAAATTATTGCTAAATTCCTAAATGTTAGCAGCTAAATATTTGGGAATATAATTTCCTAACTTTATGCAATCTAATCTTTATTTTAAATGCCAATTATCTACACTCCCCCTCAAGCTGGTGAGTATATATTGTAGAGTCCCAGCTTGGATATGAATTCGTCAAAGGTAACTCTTGGTAGTGCCTTGGTGAGTACATCAGCTAGCTGCTTCTTTGTAGAGACAAAGTTAAGTTTAACCACTCCATTGTTGACCTTTTCTGAAATGAAGTGTCTATCGATCTCCACATGCTTTGTCCTGTCATGTTGGACTGGATTTTTAGCAATACTAATAGCTGATTGGCTATCAGTTTGCAATTCAAATTGACTGCAACTATCAAGTCCTAGTTCTGCCAAAAGTCTCTTAAGCCATATTCCCTCGCAAATTCCCAAAGCAAGAGCTCTATATTCTGCCTCAGCACTGCTTCTTGACACAACTGACTGTTTTTTACTTCTCCATGTCACCAAATTTCCCCAAACAAAGGAGCAATATCCACTAGTTGACCTTCGGTCTGTTAACTCTCCAGCCCAACTTGAATCAGTAAAGATTTTTACTGTTCTGTCTTCATTCTTTCTGAAAATCAAACCATGGCCAGGAGTCATTTTTAGATACCTTAGAATTCTGTAGACTGCATCAAGGTGATCCTCTCTCGGGTCACACATGTATTGGCTTACAATGCTGACAGAAAATGCTATATCTGGTCGTGTAAGTGACAGATAAATTAATTTCCCCACAAGTCTTTGGTACTGTTCCTTGTTAACAGGAATTCCCAACTCATCTTTCCTTAACTTCAAGTTGATCTCCATAGGAGTTTCTGCTGGCTTACAACCCATCATTCCAGTTTCTTCAAGTAAATCTAAAACATATTTTCTCTGATTAATAACAATGCCCATCTTGGATCTTGCTACCTCCATTCCCAAGAAGTATTTGAGATTTCCAAGATCCTTGGTTTCGAATTCAAAGGCCAGTATCTTCTTTAGTTGTTCTATCTCATAAACATCATCTCCTGTAATGATAATATCGTCTACATAAACAAATAGAATTGCCTTTTTTCCACATGGAGCTGTTTTTACAAACAAAGTGTGATCAGTTTGACATTGCTTGTAGCCATTTTTAAGAATGACTCTAGTAAATTTATCAAACCAGGCCCTTGGAGATTGTTTTAAGGGTAATCTTCACTGATGGTCACTTTCGTTTTGGGTTTGTTTTACTTTAGTCACCAGAATTCAAAATACATCAAACTCACCACGTACGTTTCAAATCGTTACTGTTTTGGTCACTGGACCGTTAACCCTCCGTTAATTAAAAATAAAAGTTTCTAATTTAACCCCCAAACTTTCAAAACTTCATTTTTTACCATCTTCTCCAAAACTTCATTTTGGTTTGGTCTTTCTAAGCAAAGAGAAATTAATAATAAACTCGACTCAAATAAAAAGCAACTTCGAAACCTATCTTCCAAAGGGATAAACTCAGTTCGCATATTAATCCCCAATAAAAAGGTCGGGCATCCACCAGATGTTTTTGTTTCTTTCCATCCGAATAATGTAGCAGCATACATGCCTAAAATACCTACACAAAAGAATCTATCTATCAACCTATACAGCATACATACATATTAGTCAAGATAATTAGACAAACCCAAGTTTTACTTTTAACAGCATAATATATGAAAAAAGGGGGCCAAAATCAATCATATTAACAAAACAGAAGAAGTTATGCATGGCAAGGGAAGATTGGTAATGACAGCTTTATTTCAAAAACAAGGACCTAATTGGTCTTATATTTAGAAAATACCCATACTAATAATACAAATTAATAAACTTTTCTGGATTAATTTCAAAGAATTGTTAGCTAAATATAGAGGTTGTTGATGAGACTGTGAGAGGCTTGTGTCAAACACATTTATCAAGCAGAGGGAATCGAATTGTAGATGTGATTGCGAAAATAACACATCGGAAAATCTATTTGTTTCTTGCCAACGGAGGAAGTGCTCTCCGTTGCCACCGCTGATCGGCCGGGAACTGCAGTTAGTAGCATAACATCCTCCATTTTGCCGTAAAATTAAAACCAAATTTGGCAATTAAAACGCTACAAAAACGGAGGAGGGAAGTCCATGGTCGAAAAAGACATTGCAAATTGAATAAAACCAAGAATCTTCTTCTTCTAGTTCACAGTTCCTCGGTTTTATCAGCCTTTAATTCAATAATAATAAAAAAGTTGAAATTTTCTCGAGAAATTCGAGCAATATGAAATTACCAAAACTCTCTATTCTGTTTCTGGTCCTTTTGGTTATCCAATCAAAGGCGGCATTGGAGGTTAAAGATCAATCTCCATCGAAACAAGCTTACGCGACGCTGCTTTATGGAGATGAGTTTCTTTTAGGGGTTAGGGTTTTAGGGAAATCGATCAAAGACCAAACCAAAATGAAGTTTTGGGGAAGATGGTAAAAAATGAAGTTTTGAAAGTTTGGGGGTCAAATTAGAAACTTTTATTTTTAATTAACGGAGGGTTAACGGTCCAGTGACCAAAACAGTAACGATTTGAAACGTACGTGGTGAGTTTGATGTATTTTGAATTCTGGTGACTAAAGTAAAACAAACCCAAAACGAAAGTGACCATCAGTGAAGATTACCCTTGTTTTAATCCATATAAAGATTTTTCCAATTTACAAACCTTTTGATCATTACGATGTAGTTTCATACCTGGAGGAATTTTCATGTAGACCTCTTCTTCCAGAGTCCCATTCAAGAATGCATTCTTAATGTCCAGTTGATGAAGTTCCCAATCTTTATTTGCTGCCAAAGATAACAACACTCTAACTGAATTTAGTTTTGCAACAGGAGCAAAAGTTTCTTCATAATCTATTCCATAGGATTGTGTAAATCCTTTGGCCACAAGTCTAGCCTTAAATCTCTCCACACTACCATCAGAATTGTACTTCACTGTAAAAATCCATTTACAACCTACTGGTTTTTTACCTGGTGGTAAATCGACAAGAGTCCATGTTTTATTACCTTCAAGTGCACTAATCTCTTCATCAACTGCCCTCTTCCATTGAGGATCTTCTAAAGCTTCCTCTATTGTTTTAGGGACAAAGATTCTGTCTACATTTGCAGTAAAAGCCTTGAATGAAGGATTTAGTTTTCCATATGCTACAAACCTTTGAATTGGATGGTTAGTGCACTTTCTCACACCTTTCCTTTGAGCAATGGGCAAATCAACAATATCAATAATAGGAATAGGAGCTGTATTTTGAGAAATTCCCATACCTTCCAAGTGTTCTGAGGCTGTAGGGCTGAGTTCCAGTTCTCGGCAGTCTCCAGGTTGTATGTTGGTCTCTTTAATAGGCTTTTGTCTCCTTTTATAGACACTAAGTTCCCTCTTCTCAAATTGCTCAGGTTGGGTCTTTTGAGGAGTTTGTGGTGAGCTAGGAACTGGAGATTGCGTGGGTCCTGAAGATGGTATAGGTTCTGAAGGAGAAGTTATAGTTATGAAGGGTTGAACTGTAGGTTCTGAAGGAAGTATGGGTTTTGAAGGAGAAGGTATAGGTATGATAGGTTGAGCTATAAAAGGCTGAAAATCATCAATAAACTGAAAATCATCAAAAAGCTGAGGTTTTCTTACACTCTCCCCCTGAATTTCAGCCTTGGAGTAAAAAGGATTGTTTTCCAAGAAAGTAACATCCATGGTGGTATAGGTTCTTTTAGTGACAGGTGAGTAACACTTGTAGCCCTTCTTAGTGGAAGAATATCCTAAGAAAATGCACTTAAGAGCTCGAGGATCAAGTTTTGACCGAGAATGAGGATAAATATGGACAAAAACGGTACACCCGAAGACTTTTAATGGCAGATTGGAAGAAAGTGGCTGAAAATTAGAAAAATAATGAAGAAAAACATCTCGAGGTGCCTTAAATTGCAAGGGTTTACTAGGCAACCTATTTATAAGGTATGTGGCTGTAAGAATGGCTTCCCCCCAAAAGAATTTAGGAACATTTGTGGAAAATAATAATGACCTTGCTACCTCTAAAAGGTGCCTATTTTTTCTCTCGGCAACCCCATTCTGTTGAGGAGAATCAACACAAGAGCTAATATGAAGAATTCCTTTTTCCTGAAAATAGGATCCTAGAGTTCTAGTGAAATACTCACTGCCATTATCAGTGTGAAAAATCTGAATTTTTGTTTTAAACTGAGTCTCAATCAGGTTCTGAAATCTTCTAAACACACTCTCAGTTTCAGATTTTTCTTTCATTAAGAAAGTCCAAGTGAGTCTAGAGTGATCATCTATAAAAGTAATGAACCACCTAGAACCATCTATGTTTTTCACTCTTGAAGGGCCCCAAATGTCACTGTGAACAATGGAAAAGGGATGAGAGGATTTGTATTTGGATGGAGGGTATGAATTTTTTGTGTGTTTAGCAAGTGGACAGATTTCACAAGTAAAAAAATTTGGACTTGTATTTTGAAATAAATTAGGAAACATTTTGGCAAGGTACTGAAAATTAGGATGTCCTAGTCTGTAATGCCATAATAAAACATTTGGAGAAGAATTAGAACCATGATTAGGAAAAAAGTTTGGTTGAGAACAACTTGAGTTGGCTTGTCTATGTAGAGATGGTTGGCCTTGAAGAATGTAGAGGCCACCACACAACCTAGCACTTCCAATCACCTTCCCCGAGTCCATAGCCTGAAATTCACAAACACGTGGAGAAAATTTAATAGTGCAGCGGAAATCAGTAGAGAGTTTACTGACAGAGAGAAGATTGCAAGCTAAATTAGGCACATATAACACATTCAATAATTCAATGTTTTCAGAAACTCGAATTGAACCACTCCCTTCAGTGGGTGATAAAGAGCCATCCGCAGTCTTTATGTGAGAGGGAAAATTTAATTTCTGAAACTTCTGAAACAACGTCACATCTCCTGTCATGTGATCTGATGCTCCTGAATCCACGATCCATGATGTACAATTATTATCAGCCAAATTTGTAAAAATTGTACTACCTCCATGAGTCTTAGAAGTCACATTGGTTTGCTGAAAGGATGAATGTGGCTGTAGATTATCAGCATCAATGGGCTGCTGGAAGGTTGAAGATGGCTGAAAGTTATCAACAACATTGAGCTGCTGAAATCTGTTGTAAGGCTGGAAATTGCCAACAGCAGTGGGCTGCTGGAATTTTTTTTAAAGGTTGAAATACATCATCTGAAATATTTTCTGAACTGATTGCGGAAGATGTATACATCTCGCAAGTTTTAGGATCTAAAACCTAATCTGATACCATGTAGAAAAGTGGTATGTGCAGAGAAGAAAGATAATTTTTCTGTATTTCTTGATCTCTATTATTGATAAAGTAGTACCTATTTATAGGTTACAAAAGGAGACTAATCTAGGAAAATTACATAAAATCAGCAACTAAATTATTGCTAAATTCCTAAATGTTAGCAGCTAAATATTTGGGAATATAATTTCCTAACTTTATGCAATCTAATCTTTATTTTAAATGCCAATTATCTACATCTACCAGAAGGAAAGAGGGCTGTTGGATGCAAGTGGGTGTTCACCATCAACTACAACTCAGATGGGAGCATTGAGAGGTATAAGGCAAGGCTGGTGGCTAAAGGTTTTACACAATCCTATGGGGTGGATTATCAAGAAACCTTTGCACCAGTGGCTAAATTGAATACCATTAGAGTCTTGTTGTCCATAGCTGTGAACAAGGACTGGAAATTACACCAACTAAACATCAAAAATGCCTTTCTCAGTGGGATCCTCGAGGAGGAAGTATATATGCTAATACCACATGGTCTAGAAGGTAAAACAACTAAAAATACAGTGTGCAAACTTAACAAATCACTATATGGACTTAAGCAATCTCCAAGAGCCTAGTTCGAGAGGTTTGCAAAGGCTATGGTAAAGAATAGATTCAAACAAAGTCAGGCTGATTACACCCTGTTCAAAAAGGTTACAGCAACTGGTAAAATGACCTTATTAATTGTGTATGTTTATGACATAATTATTACAAGGGATAATAGTAGAGAAATTGAGAATTTGAAGGTTGTTCTTGCCCGAGAGTTTGAAACAAAGGACTTGGGGAGTCTAAGGTACTTTCTGGGTATGGAAGTAGGAAGGTCAAGTGAAGGTTTAGTCATCAACCAAAGGAAGTACATCCTAGATCTTCTTACAAAAATTGGGATGCTTGGGTGCAAGCCAGCCGAGACACCCATGGACCCAGGGTTGAAGTTCAACAAAGAAGAAGCTGGTAATCCAGTTGACAAAGAACCCTATCAAAGGTTAGTTGGAAAACTGATTTATCCTTCTCTAACAAGGCCAGACATTGCATACTCAGTGTGTTATAAGCCAGCACATGAGTGATCTTTGAGAAGAACACTTGGAGGCTGTTAACAGAATTCTGAGGTAAGTAAAATTCACACCTGGTGTTGGGCTAATTTTCAAGAAAAATTCAGACAGAACAGTGAAGGTATACACAGATTCAAGCTGGGCAAGAGAGCTCACTGGTAGAAGGTCAGTTAGTGGATATTGTGCTTATGTTTGGGGCAACTTGGTTACTTGGAGAAGCAAAAAACAGGTTGTGGTGTCAAGGAGCAGTGCTGAGGCAGAATTTAGAACATTAGCTCTTGGAATATGTGAAGGAATGTGGATAAAGAGGCTTCTCAAAGAGCTGGAGTTGGATGAAAAGACTGAGTTCGAGGTCTATAGTGACAACCAGTCAGCAATGAGTATTGCTAAGAATCCAGTGCAACATGACAGAACCAAACACATTGAAATAGATAGGCACTTTATCTATGAGAAAGTGAATGGTGGTATTGCACAGCTAAATTATATTCCTACCAAGAGTCAGATAGCTAACATCTTTACTAAAGCACTTCCAAGAGTTATTTTTGATGAGTTTACATCCAAATTGGGTATATACAACATATACACAGTTTGAGGGGGAGTGTTAGTTATGTAGGAATATACGTGTAAAGTAAATTAAGGATTACGAGAATATTTCTTGTATTTACAATCCCTTACTTTAAGGGATTATATCTTTTCCTAGAATTAGTCTTTTTCCTAACTTAGGGTTTCCTAAGATAGAGATATAGCTTGTATATAAATATGTAACTGATCTTTCTGATGAAATAAGTGAATTACTCTGATTTACTACAGGTTAAGATTGTTGCTTGCTCAAATGAGAATTAAACTATTTTCTGCAATATGGTTCCCAATGATAAGAGTTCTTCATGCCTTCTATTAGCAGGAATTTTGTACCTTTTGCAAATTGGCACCCAATAATGAAATTGTACATATGGACTTTTCTTTTCTTCTATTTAAGAAAAAAAGGTAGAGGTCTACAATAAATTTATTTATGA
The DNA here is from genome assembly GCA_958450335.1 of Hibiscus tridactylites. Lineage (NCBI taxonomy): Eukaryota > Viridiplantae > Streptophyta > Magnoliopsida > Malvales > Malvaceae > Hibiscus > Hibiscus tridactylites. Next base: position 54,325,909 of record OY288268.1, on the reverse strand, counting down.
TGAACTTATTGCTTCTCCTGTTGGCATCGTAGATTTCTTTCCTCAATATAGGCACATTTCCTTATTTGTTTTTCCATGTAGCTGTAGCATTATCTTCTTAAATGCATTAATAATAAGCATTTTTCCTTTTTATGTATGGTTTGTGGTGATTTAAGAGTTTGACTTCATAGCCGCTCACATTTTTCGGCTCTCATGCTTTTTTTATAAGAAAGGGAGGCCTCATTAAAAACCCCTTCATAACTGTCCGAAACCCTGGGGGGATCAGCAGTCAGCGGAAGGAGGAAAAGAGTGCCTCAAATTTTATTCATATTAGATTCAGTACATAGAAATACAACTAGTTACCTACCATTCCATTACAGACTACATCCCTTACTCACTCACCCAATCCCTTTTTTAGCAAGTTCATCAGCTTTGCAATTACCACTTCTAGCAATTAGACAACAAATAACATTCCTATCTAGCACCTGAGACCTTATGTCCCTAACGATACTCCCATAACATGATGGACAAGGTACACGATCCTTGATCCACTCCAAAGCTACCGAGCAATCACTTTCCAGTATAAGGCGGCCCCTCGGGCTCCAATTTGACTCAAAAAATTGACCCAGTCCCATTTTAATAGCTTTTAACTCAGCTAGAATCAGGGGGCCATGCCCTATCGAGTTAGCAAAGCACATCAGTATTTTACTGTTAGAGTCCCTAAGCAACCCTCCAATACCCCTTTTTTCTAGTCGCTTACCACAGCTCCATCTACATTCATTTTGAAATGCCCCACAGGAGGAGGAATCCATCCACTGACCTTCAAAGTGCACAACCTAGGAAAAGCGAGACAGTCTGCCAAGATTGGATTACCTGTGAGTCTACAGTCACTGCCGCGTTAGGCTCCTTAGCTAAGAACCAAGCTCCAACTCTATATCTAGTGATGAAGGCTAGTTGTATAGGATCAAAGGGCTCATTTCAAAAACAACTTTGTTCCTAGATTTCCATACCGACCATAAAACAGCCCCAGGAATAAATCTCCAAATTATGGATTTCGGGAAGAAATCATCCCAGTATGAAATCAGAGGTAGCAACCCATTTAGTAACACAACATATAAATTCCAAGCTCGAAAAAATGTGTTCCACAAATCCCAAGCAAACTTGCACTTTAGAAATAAATGATTTATAGTTTCTGAAGATAGCTTGCATACTTGCTTTTCAAATAAAAGAACATATGTGGATTGCAAAATCTTTTATTTCCGTTTTTATGGGTACTTATACCATGCAGTGGCTGTGGAAACAAAAAGTTTCACAAGCGCCTTAGTTTTAGGGTTTATGTATTTAGTGTAAGTTATTCGAGAAGTGTTAGAGCTTGAGGGAGAGTGTAAGTTGACGAGCAGTGTTAGAGTTTTTATTTAATGTGTAATTAGAGTTTATTTCTAATCAGTATTTAGATTTTCTAGAAGTCTTATTTAAATGCTTACTCTTTATACATTTGATAATTAAAAATAATAAGAAAATACAATGAAACACAGTGTTAACAACAAATCCTTAACCGCCGGTCACACACAAACCACCATTATTTATTGCATCTCCGGCCACCATGGCCTCTTTCTCATATAGTATCATGAGCCAACAATGGTCTTGATGCCGTCACCACTGCTGCCATCTCTAATCTGAAATAGATCGACTACGATCTGATTTTTCAAATGCACATCGTTTTTCTTTTCCGTTGCTGTCATTAGGCCACATTCGTTCCTTGGCTTCTCCCTCGTTGGAATCTTATATCTTTGGTGAAATTTCTACTCGTTTAATTTTGCTATTTTGTTCTCTATTTAATGGTTCTATCTTAGCCAATAAAAAAGATAGATGAAAAAGTTATAGTTTAGCCTTAAAAACTATTTGGTTCTATCTTAGTCATCCATTCTAAAAGATAGGAGATGAGATTTTAGTTTAACCTTAAAAACTAGATAATATTTTTTAAGGGATTCTACATCAAAGATCCAAGCTGGAACTCTAGTCTGTGTAACTACCAGGTTGAGGGGGAGTGTAGATTCCTGTGATCACTTCCTACATCGTTCGCATCAGATCTTTCAGTCAGGAATTGCATGCTAGAGCATCATACCTTTTAGTCGGGAACTGCATGCTGGAGCATCCTGTGGAGCAGTCTTTGTATTCCAACGGATGCATCAACCATCTCAAGCGTACCATAAGTTGAATGATATTAACAATTGTTGCGCAAGAACATCATTGTTCTGTCCTCTTCAAATCAAAGACTCCTGAGAACGGGGAGCATTTTTCTTTAAGAAACAACATAAGAAATATGAGTAGGGCATCACATCCAAGATCCAAGTTGGTGCGCTATTATGTTTGCTCACTAGCTTGAGGGGGATTGTAAGTTATTTGAGAAGTGTTAGAGCTTAAGGGGGAGTGTAAGTTATTTGAGAAGTGTTAGAGCTTGAGGGGGAGTGTAAGTTGACGAGGAGTGTTAGAGTTTTTATTTAATGTGTAATTAGAATTTATTCCTAATCAGTAAATGCTTACTCTCTATACATTTGATAATTAAGAATAATAAGAAAATATAGAGAAACACGTTCTCTCTGGAAAATATATTGTTCATCTCCTTCAAACAACAAATCTTTAACCACCGATCACACACAAACCACCATTATTCATTGCATCTCCGGCCACTATGGCTAGGGTCGTGCAAAAATATCCGATTGATTCGATCCGAATTTTCGGATATTCGATTCGATTTTTATTTTCGGATCGGATACGGATCACTTAAATTTGGATTATCCAAAAAACCTAAAAAAATTTGGGCCTTTAGGCTTTGGCCCTTTAGTTAGTCTCTCTGATTCCTCATTGCCTCTCACATTCTGAAATTTCCAATTCCCAAATCCCACGAAGGAAATAAACCCCAGCTTGCTTATGTTATGAAATTTCAACTTTTTTTCTTCACTATCCTCACACTGCTCAATACGGCCCCACGCCTCACACTTCCGTTGACTGCCATAGGTCGTCTCTCTCTCACGCCTCACTTCTCCGGTGACCGCTGCTGATCCAACAAGTTTTCACGCCGATCCTCACGCTCTCCCGCATCAGTGCTCGGCCTCCTTTTTGGTGACCAGCCCTCTTCTTCTCTCTCGATATATGGCAAGCCAACAACCTCCATTTGAATCTTGGGTAAATTTAAATTAAAAATTGATGGCTATATACATACGGTGAATTTAGTGTACACCGACATTGCTTAAGGTTTGGAAGCTGTTTTTCATTGTTTTAAAATTAAAAGTATTGCCATTTTTAATCCTTGCTTTGTACTCCATGTTGCATAATCTTTGTTTCAATACTTTCTAAGTTTCTATAAGTCACTTTTGTTACTGTCTCCAGATTTCCCTCGTTTTTACAAATGACTTTGTTTCGAAATAGAAGGAAAAAACTATATAAACATGAAAATTCGAATAATCTCTACCAACCAATGAGATAATTTGAACTTTACAGAGATTTTGTAGTGGTTGTTGTTAGAATACATTAGCACTGGAGTTTTTGTATTTTTCAGATACGGATAATCCAATCCGAAAATTCGGATATCCGATTTTTCCGGATCGGATACGGATCGCTATTTTGACTATCCAAAAATTTGGATATCCAAAATTTTTGGATCGGGTATGATATGTATTCGAAAATGCACACCCATAAAGGTTTAGCGGTTTAGAATTTAGGGTTTATAGGTTAAAACCTAAATTCCTAACCATATCACCCTAAACTTAAACCATAACCTCTAAACCCTAAATTCTAACAACATACTCTAAATTCTAAGCCCCTAAACCCGAAAACTAAGGCGCTTGTGCAAACTTTTTGTTTTCATTGTCTGTGCATGGAATATTTTCCATTCTTTTATTTGGTTGGGGGTGTTATGTAAAATATTGTCTTCATGTAAGGGTGTCAAATGGATGGCTTTGATTATATATAACCAGGTTTTAAATAGGTTGGGATCCAAATACTTGTATTCCCCTGTATAATCTATTTGAATAGAGGCTGATTCTTTTGCTCCTGAATTTTTTGCCTTCTTATGCAAGCTTGCTTGGACTTGTTACAATTTCTACCAATCCACACCAACAAAGTTAGCTGGAGAGAATTATTTCTTTAATCCTGGACAGGTAAGATAGCATTATTCTCATGATATATGAGCTCTTATCATGGTATGTAGTTGATAATTCTAAATTTAATCTTTTCAGGACATGAGTGTGGGCACATCCTGGAACATATTGAGACCAGAGACAGTTGAATCACTCTTTTACCTGTGGCGCTTAACTGGTAATAAGACCTATCAAGAGTGGGGCTGGAATATATTTCAAGCATTTGAAAAGAACTCTCGGATAGAATCTGGATATGTTGGACTGAAGGATGTAAGTGCTCTATCAAACCCCCGTCGCATGTTTCCTTTGTGTTTATATTTCCTTTGGAATCCTTTCAAAGAAGATCGCGATTTTTAATTTAAAAAACTCTTAGATGCTTAGCTTAGGTTTTCAGTCCTCTAGCTAGTTTGGTCATAAGTATATACTTAATGCCTGATTACTCAACTATTTTGGCAGTGAATGACCTTCTATGGAACCTTCTCTTTTGGCAGTATATTTATTTATTTACCTCACTTTATAGTGTGTCAGTAATTTTACCATTCATTCTTGATATGACAATATAGGTTCAGGATTTATAGTTTCATTCAGAAAACTGACTCTGTTTTCCCCCCTTTGTAACTCTACTGTCTATTGTATTGTTAAAAAGATAATATGAAAAACTAAGGAGTGAAATTTATGAACCGGAGAAGGTAAAAACTTCTCGAGATTTATATGTGTGCAAGTGATTATCAGAGGTTGAAATTTAGTCAAGTGAGCAATATCTTGTGGGATATTAACTTTACCTAACCTCTTCACTATTTATGTTTATTATTGTTGTGATTCATTTATGTTAATTGTTGGTTTCTTCAGGTTAACACTGGTGTTAAAGACAACATGATGCAAAGCTTTTTCCTCGCGGAGACACTGAAATATCTTTATCTTCTTTTCTCACCTCCTACAGTCATCCCTTTGAATGAATGGGTATTCAACACAGAAGCACACCCTTTACGAATCGTTAACCGGGATGATGCAAATTTCGCTGCATCAAAAGGGCAACATAAGCCCACGATTAAAATACGAAGCAGGAAGACCGGTCGATTGGGTGGTAATTAGGATTCATTTCCTGTTTATTGTGCCTGGCTGAACTATATGAGATTTTAAACCTCCAAGTAGATGAGAAGCTAGATGTTTAACGATGTCGTTTCTAGAAATGGATAGAAGAGTGGGTCTCCGGTTTCCATCGGGGAAGCATGCGGCTTGAACCAAACCCTTCATTCCAGGTTGGTGTAAACTGTTGTATCATATATATTCATATGGATTGAAATGCCCATATGTCATAGAACTACAGGCAACAAGTTTACAATCGGTTCTGTAGGAGTTTTTTCGTATACAAGTCTAACAGGCGTTGTGTAGAAGAATGTCTACGTTTTCCACTGTTTACAATTCCCTATTTTTACATCTTTAACTATTGGTTATCCAAAACCATTTGGTTCATTTTTGACACTGCAACCCCCCGTCATATGCCCGTTTTGTGCTTCCAAAAAGGTATCAACCTTATCCATTTAATATGATTTTTTTTTCAATCCACATCGCCGGATTTTACCATATTAAAGTCTTGCACGTCTCCACTAAGGGCAATTGATCCTATTGTATCATTGAATCCTTGGAATTTGCAAATGTTCAGCTTCATGTTTTCTCCGATGATGTTTTGAAAAGTACCCTATCCGAAGTGAGAAATAACCGAAAATTGTAGGAATTCGAACCGATGGGAAATAACCAAAATCTTCACCTATAGGGATGAGGAAGATTTTATCACCTCAAATGGAAATGAGGACAAAAATTGTTATATTCGAACTATGGGAATAATCGAACTATACTCATGTAAATCACTATGGGGATTCCGAAAAATATCCGCAAGGATCCTCAATATTTTGCAAAGTTTGATGGTCATGGTCGACATGATCGTTTTGATATGTATTTTAAAAAATATGAACATTTGAATGCTGGAAGGTCATAAAAATTTGATAGAAGATTTCTTATAATACAATTTTAGCATTAATTTTGAAAAATCACAAAAAATTCTACGAGATAAATTAAGAAGTGGGTCATATATTTCTATAACCATATGAAAGTTTAGATTTAAATGGTTCTTGATTTCGAGTTATATAATAAGAGTTATTAATTTTTGAGTGAGCAAAGGTCAGAAGAAAAGACTGCAAACTGTTTCCAAAAACAACAATAACAGTAGTTACAAAAATTTTCCATAAATTGTAATTAGAAGTAATTTATATGATTAAAAAGATTATCGAATCTAGTTCCTTCTAGAATAAACGGATCATGATTTGAAACTGTAAACTATTAGTTACATATTTTCTTTTAAAGATAGTGCAGACGGTTATGTTTCAATAGTTAATATTTTAGTCATGTTTTGTAGTTTTGAAATGGTTTGTTTGTTGTTGATAAAATTTAAATGTATCATTTATGTTTGTAATTTTAGAGATTTATTTGTTTTAATGTATTAAGTTTTGTTTATTTTTTTGGATACGAAGATTAACCGAAAATTACGGGGATTCGTAAGGAATATGTATAAGGACGAAAAAATCCCAAAACGTTTAATGAGGATTCCTTAAAACTATACCCACAAATATTGAAGACGAAATAAATAATGTAAAACCGTCCTCAACCTGCCATTGCCACCCCTACCCATCAATCACACTTTCTATACAATTATGCCACGTTAGTCGCATCTTCTACGAAAGATAAAAATAAAAAAATGTTAATAAGAATTAAATTTAATATTTAGTTAATTTACCCGAATAATACTTAATTAAATGACATCATCCAAAATTATTTAAGAAAATAATACACATTTGTGCCACATGAAGGCAAAAGCACACCACCTCAGTCACAGTTTTAGAAGAAAAAAAAAACATGACATTAGCTACACCTTCGCATTCTTTACACCGAAGGACAAAAACAAACTATTAAGAACAAAAATGGTATTGACATTAATTTTTTTATCAATATGATATTTATGAGCTAAAAAGTTTGCCTATATGATCTATGAAAAAAAATTAGAGGCAAACTCTTTAGCTCATGAATCTCACAAGAAACAAAACAAAACATTCTACTTATGCTTATATAAATTAATGTTGATACTGTTTTATTATTCATGAAGTTAAATGTCAAAATTGATTCTTAATAAAAAGAAATTTTCATTTCCGTCCTTCAATATAAAGAAGGCGAGGGAGCGTAGGGATGTAAAAACAGGTAATCGGTCAGGTTTCAGGTCGGGTTCTGTCAGGTCGGGTAAAATCGGATACAGGTCATTTCAGGTAAAAAAAAATTTGACTCGACTCGGGTCGGGTGCGGGTCCATTTCAGGTCGGGTCCATTTCAGACCGGGTCCATTTCAGGTCGGGTTAGAACGGGTCGGGTCCGAAGCAGATAATTGGCAGGTTAATTCGGGTTCGGATACATTTCAGGTCGGGTCCATTTCAGTTCGGGTTCATTTCAGGTCGGGTTCGTTTCAGTTCGGGTTCATTTCAGGTTGGGTCCGTTTCAGGTCGGGTCTATTTCAGGTCGGGTCTATTTCAGGTCGGGTTCATTTCAGGTCGAGTTCACTTCAGGTCGGGTGCATTTCAGGTCGGGTGCATTTCAGGTCGGGTAGCTTCAGGTCGGGTAATTCAGGTCGGGGTATTTTTGGGATTGAAATTCGTACTCAGTTTGAGTTCGGTCGTACAACCATATAAGTAGTTGATAGACTTTAGGTTGACCTTCGTCAATCGTCATTAATTTTGAGTTAATTATTTAAAGTCATATCAAATTATAATTATAAAACATTAGAGTAATTAAAAAAATAATCAAAATGGGTCGATTTGGACAGAAAATGGGTCAATTTGGATTAAAAATAAAATTTCAGAGATTATAATGAACATAAATATCAAATTAAAATTATAAAACATTAGACAAATTAAAAAAAAACAAGGAAAATGGGTATTTTGGAATAAAAATAAAGTTTTAGGGACTATAATGAACAAAAATATCAAATTAAAAGTATAAAAATTAGAGTAATGAAAAAAACAATAAGTATATGTCAATTTAGAATAAAAATAAAGTTTAGGGTTTAGGGTTTTGTGTTGAGCGTTCATGCATTAATATGTACACACGTATATACTTAATTACTTATATACAATATGGTTGGGTTTGAGTGTTTATGGTTTAGGGTTTGAGGTTTAGGGTTTAGGGTTTAGGGTTTGAGGTTTGAGGTTTGAGGTTCATGTATTAATATGTACACATGTACATATTTACATACATTAGGGGTTGTGTTGTAGTGTATGTAGGTTAGGGTTTAGGGTTTAGGGTTTTGGCTTTATTAATATGTACATATGTACATACTTACATACATTAGGGGTTGTGTTGTAGTGTATATATTTTTTGTTTTAGGGTTTATGGTTTATGGTTTATGAGTTAGGGTTTAGGGTTTAGGATTTAGGATTTAGAGTTTATGCATTAATATGTACAAATGTACATACTTACATACATTAGGGGTTGTGTTTTAGTGTATGTAGTTTAGGGTTTAGGGTTTAGGGTTTAGGGTTCAAAACCCTAATGATAATCCTATACCTTAAACCCTAAATTGAAACCCATAAAATCAAAACCCTAAGTCACATGTTATCGTAACATTAAACCCTAAGCACTATACCCTAGACCCTAACACTAAACCCTAAACCTTACAAACTAATCACTCGAACTAACCTTAGTTCATTATACTAACGTAAACCCTAAATGCATAAATACTTACATACTTTAGGGCTTAGGGTTTAGGGTAAGGATCTAAGGGTTTAGTGTTTAATGCTTATGGTTTAGGGTTTAGGGTTAAGGTTCAAAACCCTAATGATAACCCTATACCCTAAACCTTAAACCCTAAATTGAAACTCATAAAATCAAAACCCTAAGTCACTTGTTATCGTAACATTAAACCCTAAGCACTATACACTAGACCCTAAGCACTATACCCTAGACCCTAACACTAAACCCTAAACCTTACAAACTAATCACTTGAACTAACCTTAGTTCATTATACTAACGTAAACCCTAAATGCATAAATACTTACATATTTTAGGGCTTAGGGTTTAGGGTAAGGATCTAAGGGTTTAGTGTTTAATGCTTATGGTTTAGGGTTTATTGTTTAGGGTTTAGGGTTAAGGTTCAAAACCCTAATGATAACCCTATACCCTAAACCTTAAACCCTAAATTGAAACTCATAAAATCAAAACCCTAAGTCACTTGTTATCGTAACATTAAACCCTAAGCACTATACCCTAGACCCTAACACTAAACCCTAAACCTTACAAACTAATCACTCGAACTAACCTTAGTTCATTACACTACTGTAAAACCTAAATGCATAAATACTTACATACTTTAGGGCTTAAGGGTAAGGATCTAAGGGTTTAGTGTTTAATGCTTAGGGTTTTATGGTTTAGGGTTTCCAATTTTCTATATACATATATTGTAATATAAATTCTAAAATTAAAAAAAAAAACATGAAACCCTAATGATAACCCTATACCCTAAACCTTAAACCCTAAATTGAAACCCATAAAATCAAAACCCTATGTCACATGTTATCGTAACATTAAACCCTAAGCACTATACCCTAGACCCTAACACTAAACCCTAAACCTTATAAACTAATCACTCGAAGTACATTGCTTCATGAAACCCCAAACCCTAAACCCTAATAATAACCCTAATGATAACCCTAAACCCTAAACCCCAATCATTATACCCTAACCATAAGCATTATACCCTAAACCCTAACACTAAACCATAAACATTAAAACTAAACACTCGAAGTACATTGCTTCATGAAACCCTAAACCCTAAATCAAAACCCTACAAGTATTAAAACTGAAAATTAATTACTAAAACCTAAAACCCTTCAACCCTAAACATTTAAATTAAAACCCTAATTGAAGATCATAAACCCTAAACAACATTAACATTAAATGAAAAACCCAAAACCCTTAATTTATACCCTAAATTAACATATTAACCCTAAACAAAAAACTAAATAAAATATATTAGCCATAAACAAATCAGTAAACCCTTAATTGATACCCTAAATTAAAACCACAAACCCTAAATTAAAACCATAACCCTAAACATTAAAAGTTAAAACTGAATTAAGGATGCAATTGAAAAAAAAAATCAAAGCTTTAAGCTCAATTTCAAAACAAAAAGGACGAAATTGAAAGAAAGCAAAGAAGGAGTGCTTGCGGAGCAAAACCCGAATAACCCGTTTCAAAGTGCGCGGATCCTCTGACCCGGCTCGAGGCCTATAAATACACCCTTACCCCTCAGCCAAAATTGCTCATTTCTCCCTACTGTTACTCTGCCGAAATATCGTCTCAAATTCTCTCTCATCCACAAACACCAAAATCCCAGATCTTCCTCATTTCTTTCGATCAAAATCTCGTGTTCTTCCCAAGTTCTTCCCTGTTCTTCCAAAATTTCCTCCCAGATCTTCTACAAACACAAATTTCTTCCTTAAACCTGTTTTTCTTCGATCAAACCCCCTACTTTTCTCAAGATCAACCTCGTGTTCTTGAGAATTTCTATCTCCAATCCTTCTAAACCCAAAACCCAAACTCATTTCTGTTTTACCCTAAACCCTAATTTATTCTTAACCCTAACCCTAGATCTGAAACCATGACCCCTAAACCCTTAATCCCAAAACCCTAACCCTAAATCTAAAACCCTAACATCTAAGCCCTAACCCTAAACATTTAATCCCCAAACTCTAACCTCTAATCCCAACATCCTTTCGTATTCTCATCTTACCTCTTCAGATTCTGAGATCTGTTCTTCTCTGTCTTTTCATTTTCCGAAAGCTGTTCTTCTCTGCCTTTTCATTTTCCGAGATCTGTTCGGGTAAGTTATATATTATGTTTTCTTCTATTTATTTTTTTGTTTGATTACAGTTTTCTTACTATTTTCCTTTTTTTCTCAGAATCGTTTCTGGCTTCTGTCAGTCTGTTCCTGTTGCGTGCGGGTCTGTTCATCAAGCTGGAAGGTTGTATATCTCCTTTTGCATGTTTCTTTCTGAGATCTGTTTTTGCATGTTATATCTGTTTGTTCATATTTATGTTTATTTTCTGAGATCTGTTTGTTTATATGTATGATTGTTTTCTGAGATCTGTTTTTGCATGTTATATCTGTTTGTTTCTATCAGTTTGCATGTTATCTGAGATCTTTTTTTGCATGTTATATCTGTTTTCTGAGATCTGTATCATGTATGTTTCTGTCAGTTTGTATTTATGCATGTCAGTTTCTATGGTTTTATTTTTATGCATGTATGTATATGTATGGTCCGAGTCTGTTTGTTTTTATGCATGTTTCTGTATGTTTTTGCATGTTTCTGTATGGTCCGAGTCTGTTTGGTTATATGTATGTTTCTTTTATGAGATCTGTTTTTGCATGTTATATATGTTTGTTTCTATCAATTTGCATGTTATATCTTTATGCATGTATGTATATGTATGGTCCGAGTCTTTAGGGTTTCGTTGGTTTAACCTGAGTATATCGGCTGGACTACCTGACCTGCGGGGCTACTGGTGCCAAAGGGGGATTTAAAATTTTGTCCCTGTGGATAGGTGTAACAACGCCACGTACAAGGGTTAAACTGAAACCATTAGAAATTTTATTCTTTGTTTATGGATGTCTGTAGATATGATTTTGTATATTTTTTATGTTTGGTTCTCTGATTTGCACTTTTTCAGTTTTGTGACAGCTATGAATTCTTTCTCTTATGAGTTGGACTTTCCTGGTGAAAGAAATCTAAATGACCAAATTATACTGTCTCAAGGTAATTTATTAATCCTTGTTCATTATGATTTTTTTAACTTATATTTTGTATATTTCTGACTCTTTTTTTTTGTATGTTTTTGCTAGAAGAGGATGCAAATGATCAACTGTCTGAGACAGTTCGTACCTCCAAGAGGAAGTCTGCAGCTTCAACTGGAGGGGACATTGGGAGAAGAACATCTCCTGTTTGGGATCATTACACATTCATCAAGCTTCCAGAAGGGCTTTTCGCAGAATGTAAGTACTACAAAAAGAAAAGGTATAAAGCTGACTCTTATATTGGTACTTCTAATCCTAAAAGGCACACTGAAAAATGTGATGCTTATAAGGAGTTTCTTGCTACTAATCCCAATAGTAGTTCAGAAGCTTCTTTTGATCAGAAAAGATATTGTGAGTTGTTTGCTGAAGCAATTCTTTGTCATGGTTATGCTTTGAGTGTTGTTGAGCATGATAAACTTAGGGTTTTGCATAATTATTTAAATCCTAATGTGAATGATATTTCAAGATATTCTATTACTAAGGCTTGCATGTTAAAGCATGAGATGCATAAGAAATTGCTTTTTGATTCAATGCAATCTGTTGTGAGTCGTATCTGTTTTACATGTGATGGCTGGTCTGCTTGCACTTCACGTTCTTACTTTGCACTGACTGCACATTATGTTGATAATAACTGGAAACTTCAGTCTAAGATTTTAAATTTTCGTCGTTTCCCCCCTCCCCATGATGGTGAGTCTATTTATAAGTTTGTTAAAAATATGTTAACTGAGTGGGGTCTTGAGAAGAGAGCTTTTACAATGACTCTTGATAATGCTTCTGCAAATGAAAGAATGGTGAGGCGTCTGAAAGATGATTTGCATGCAATTTCTCCTATGCCATGCAATGGTAAGTTTTTTCATATAAGGTGTGCTGCCCATATCCTGAACTTGATAGTTCAAAGGGGTTTGAAGGTAATCGACTCCTCTGTTATTAAATTGCGTGAGATTGTTAAATTTATAGATTCTTCTGATTCTAGACTTTGTTGCTTTGATTATGCTATTAATGACTGTGGTTCTGATTTTTCTAGTAAGTTGGTCTTGGATGTTCCTACTCGATGGAACTCTACTTACCTGATGCTTCGTAGGGCACTAGAAGCTAAACATGCTATTAACTTGTTTGTTAATAGGGAAAATGGTTTGGATGTAATCTCTGATGTTGAGTGGGAAACTGCTCAATTAATTTGTGATTTCCTTGAGCCCTTCTTTGAAATTTCTACTCTGTTCTCAGGATCCAAGTATCCTACTGCTAATTTGTACTTGGCTAATGTTGTTGCCATTGAGAAACTTTTATGTGATGCTCACAATGATCCATGTGAGGGCATCTCTACAATGGCTGGTCCTATGCTTGAATTGTATGAGAAATACTGGTCTGATCATTCAATTATTCTGTCTTTTGCTGTTTTACTCGATCCTCGGTATAAGTTACAACTTTTGAAGGAGTTGTATGGTGTCCTCTATGTTGAGGATGAGGTTGAAAGGAGGGTAAGTGTTGTTTATAATGAGTTTGTAAGTATGTATATTTATTATTCAAGATCTGCACGTACTTCTAATAATTCTTCTGTCCAAAGTAACTATACTCATAGTTCAAGTCTGTCAAGTTCTAGTCGCCCTAGGACCTTCAAAAAATCTAATCTCTTTCAGGTCAGTTTATCTTTTTGCTTCTGTTTTTATAGTTAATTTTTTTCATTTACAGTTTACTAATTTTTTTATTTAATGCAGAACTTTGATGCCAATTTGGCAGCTTCTAGGAGTGGTAAGTCCGATGTTGACTCCTACATTTCTTTGCCCCTTCTCCCTCGCACATCAGATGCTGAGTTCGATATTTTGTATGCTAGAGATGTGTTAGCCATTCCAATCACCTCTGTAGCTTCTGAATCCTCATTTAGTATGGGAGGTCGAATTTTGAACAAGTTGAGGGCTAGGCTTTTGCCTAAAAATGTAGAAGTATTTGTAACAACCAGAAATTGGTTGTATGGTTTTGAGCCTGAGGAAAGGGATGAAGAATTTCTTGTTGTTGGGAAAGATGCCTCAGTCTCTGATGTGTCTGTTGAAGATCCACTTCAAGGTTAAGGTATAATCCTTTTTCTGTTTTTTCAATTCTTGTTTTATTTTTATATTTAGTTACTGACTTTGTTTTGTTTTGCAGGAAACACTTCAATTTAGAAGTATCTAATGTGTATGTTGCATCTGATGTTAAGTGAGGTATAATTCTTCTTGTTAAGTGAGGTATAATCCCTTAACTGTGTTTTTTTAAATTCTTGTTTTATTTGACTGTTTCTTTAATTTGACTTAGTGATTCTGTTTCTTTAATTTGACTTAGTGATTCTTGTTAAGTGAGGTATAATCCTTCTCCCTTGACTGTTTCTTTAATTTGACTTAGTGATTCTATTTCTTTAATTTGACTTAGTGATTCTTGTTAAGTGAGGTATAATCCTTCTCCCTTGACTGTTTCTTTAATTTGACTTAGTGATTCTGTTTCTTTAATTTGACTTAGTGATTCTTGTTAAGTGATGTATAATCCTTCTCCCTTGACTGTTTCTTTAATTTGACTTAGTTATTCTGTTTCTTTAATTTGACTTAGTGATTCTGTTTCTTTAATTTGACTTAGTGATTCTTGTTAAGTGATGTATAATCCTTCTCCCTTGACTGTTTCTTTAATTTGACTTAGAGATTTTGTTTCTTTAATTTGACTTAGTGATTCTTGTTAAGTGATGTATAATCCTTCTCCCTTGACTGTTTCTTTAATTTGACTTAGAGATTTTGTTTCTTTAATTTGACTTAGTGATTCTTGTTAAGTGAGGTATAATCCTTCTCCCTTGACTGTTTCTTTAATTTGACTTAGTGATTCTGTTCATGTTATTTGATTTTGCTGAATGCTCATGTTATTTGATTCTGTTTAAGTTATGTATTTTCTTTGACTATTTTTTTAATTGTCTTACTGATTCTGTTTTTTTTCTTGCTTCTTAGCTGAATGCTGCTGCTGTTTGTGAGTTGGTGATGCTGTTTGCTGCTGGTTACTGGTAGCTTGTTGTTCCTCTCTTATCGTAGTGGTTCCCATAATTATGTTGGTTTCTTACCAGTTACCCATAATTAACTGTTGGTAGCATTTAGATGAGATAGCCCGATGAAGAATTATCTGGTAGCAAAGTGCTTTTAGCTTTGCTATAAGATCTGAGGGCTAATTTTATTACAAACTTGTATTTTGTGACATCCAGTTTGTAAAATTATAAGTGTAAATTTTTATCTTGTATTTTTTTTTACATTCTGTATTGATATTTTTTTAAGTAATAAAGTATTCATAATCTGAAATTCTAGTTATTTTTATTTTATATCTGTTAATTTTTTTACTTAAGTGTATGAATTTTATTTTATATCTTAACTTAATTCTACATTTTGTAACTTAAGACAACAATTACTTAATTTGTTCTAATTAAGTAAAATCATATATTTTATAATTTTATCAATTTTGAACTGCAAAAGTTGTAGGAAGACTTACAATTTTTATAACTTGAATATGTTAAGTATAAAATATTAAAGTTGTAGACTTTCAATTTTTTTATAATTTCTAAATTTACTTAATCATTTTTCAATTATAAATGTTATACATAAGTTATAATTTCACTAAGTTTTACAAACTTGAAGAATCTGTTAACCGTTAAGTATAAAAAAATAAAATTGTAGACTTATAAAATTTTAGACTTATAAATTTTTGAACTACAAATGCTATACATATATATGTTATAACTTTAGTAAATTTTATAAACTACAAATAAGTTTACAATTGTTATTTAATTTTTTATAATTTGTAAATTTACAATTTTATTCAAGTTAATGAATAAACTTTAAAATTAAAAACAACTCTTCATTTAATTTTTTATTTTCATAATTTATCAATTACTTATTCTTTTGTCAAACTTTAGTACTTAATATATATATATGTATGCGCGCATATACATCACCTATATCAATATATGTAAGTGTATATGTATATACATTATATATGTATATGATATATCAACTTTTATAAAAAATTTTAATTCATCATGTCATAGGTTTCGGGTTAATTTCAGCTCAGGTCGGGTCACTTAACAGGTCGGGTTTAAAAGCAGGTTGGGTCCATTTCAGTCGGGTCCATTTCAGGTCGGGTCCAATTTCAGGTCGGGTCCATTTCAGGTCGGGTCCATTTCAGGTCGGGTAAAATTGGATATCGGGTCAATTTAGTCGGGTAATTTCGGTTATTTGCCAGGTCGGCTTTGGGTTCGGGTTCTTTTCAGTCGGACGCAGGTCGGGTTTCAAGTCCAAATTAACAGGTCCAATTCGGGTTCGGGTCGTTTTCAGTCGGACGCAGATCGAGTTCGGTTGCTACAGTAACAGGTCAAATTCGGGTTCGGATCAACAACAGTCGGTTGCAGATCGGGTTCGGGTCAACAAAAACTCGGGTCATATCAGGTTCTGACTCGGGCAGGTTTCAGTCAGGTTACCAGGTTCTGACTTGTTTTTACATCCCTAAGGGAGCGGCTAATGTGGCGTTGTTTCTAAAAATGTGGCTGACGTGGACCACGTGGTAAGCTTTTGCCTTGGCACAAGTGATTTGAATGAGTGTCATTTAATTAAATAATTATAAGAAGGTATTATTCGGGTAAATAGCATAATTTTAATTGGGTTATACTTTAATACACAAATTGTATAGAAAAATTTATACAATTGTTTATATTTAAGCTATAAAATCTAAAATTTAAATCTCTAATCCTAATATATTAAACCCTAAACTCTAAATTCTACACCCTACAACCTAAACCCTTAAACCATAAATTACAAACTAATTATCTAAACTCTAAAATAAATAAAAAAACTTGTATAAACATAATCAAATTTGTATATCAAAATATTTTTCATTTCATTTTATAACATTTTTGAAAGAATAACTAAAATTATAACATAAATAAGATCCAAAATACGGGGATTCTAGGGAACAACCTTTAAATACAGGCTAAAGAACGGCAGACCTGTTTACCGGGCAAAAAGTGGTACACAAATTGTTACATAAAGCGGTACACAAATTGGTACAATATTGTAATAGAAGAATGTATATACCTTTTTATTAAAAAGATGCATTGTTTACCTTGTAAAAAGCGGTACACAAATTGTTACATGAAGCGGTACACAAATTAGTACAACTTTGTAATAGAAGAATGTATATACCCTTTTATAACACATGCACGAATTTTTAGAATGGATTATGTACGTGTAAGAAATGTGTACATACACAATTTTTGACCTAAAAGCATACTTTGGTACAATATTTGTATGGAACTGTGTATATACATATATTACTAGCAAATATACAGAAATTGTTACAAATTTGTAAGAGGAAAAGATATATACCTTTTCTTTTACACGGTTTCACGAAGGTTGAAAATGGACTTTTACTTGTAAGGAAATGTGTACATACAGGAATTCTTACCCGAA
Organism: Hibiscus tridactylites; assembly: GCA_958450335.1. NCBI lineage: Eukaryota > Viridiplantae > Streptophyta > Magnoliopsida > Malvales > Malvaceae > Hibiscus > Hibiscus tridactylites. Next base: position 54,308,436 of record OY288268.1, on the reverse strand, counting down.
AAGCATAATTTGGTACAATATTTGTATGGAACTGTGTATATACATATATTACTAGCAAATATACAGAAATTGGTACAAATTTGTAAGAGGAAAATGTATATACCTTTTCTTTTACACGGTTTCACGAAGGTTGAAAATGGACTTTTACTTGTAAGGAAATGTGTACATACATAAATTCTTACCCGAAAAGCATAATTTTTTACAAGTTTTGTTAAGATTTGTGTATATACTATTAATAGGACGAATTGTACATGAATTGGAACAAATGTGTAAGAGGGAACGGTATATACCTTATATATTACATTGGTACGAAGGTTGAAAATGGCTCATGTACTTGTAGGAAATGTGTACATACACAATTTCTTACCCGTAAAGCATATTTTGGTAAAAGTTCTGTAAGGAGTTGTGTATATACACGTAATAGTACCCAATGTACACAAATTGGTACAAATTGGTATGAGGAAATGTTATATACCTTATTTATTACAAAATGGTAGAACTCTGTATGTATACTTTTTTATTACACAATATTTCCCTGGTTCATCGAAATGTCCAATTTGATCGAACACTTGCAAATGGCCAAGAGGGGGTGAATTGGCAATTAAAATTTTGGTGAAGAGAAAGATTGAAAATAAAAATGACACAAGGGGTTATAGTGGTTCAAGTTCTCCAAATGAACTCTACATCCACTACCTTAGCTCCCACTAAGGATTTTCAAACAATTCACTAATTGAATTCGTCCCCTTTTCTTGGATGAGGAGGAAACCTTACAATTTCGATTAAGCTTTCTACCCAAAGCTTAATCCACTCAAATACAAAGAAAGAATTTGGTAAACTCAAATGTTTCCTCTCAAAGGATGATTGTCTACCCAATTACAATTTCAACAACCCCAAACTCACAATACAATTTGACAATTGAAAGACAATAGTGTTGGGTACAAGAATATGACTTTGAATAGCTCAAGGGTTTGGAATTTTTGCTTTGATGATGCTTGAATGTTCAATAGTTGTTGCTTGGTCAATAGAAGCTTGTTTTTATATCCTTGCATTGATTTCTAGCCGTTTGGGTAGTTGGGATCATCAATAGAGCCGTTGTGGACATTTTTCCCGCAATAAATGCAGCTCTGCAGCCTACCGTATCGGTACTCGAGAAGGGCGTATCGATACTTGCATCAAAGAGGAAAGAGTCGTTGTGCCTGAAAACAAGAGCGTATCGATACGCATAGAAGGCGTACCGGTACGGTTTTAAGGGGCATATCGATACGGAAGGCCGTATCGATACGGTTTTTGCTCACTGGAATCCCAAACCAAGTTTACATAAAAAGTGTACCGATACGCATGCCAAGCGTATCGGTACGCTATAACAATCTTTTGAAAATTGGGAAACCAACCAACTGACAAGTAACGGTCAAATAATTAAATGCTCGGATTTTTCAAAGATATGCTTATCGTATGGATACGGTTGCTAGGCGTATCGATACGGTTTCATGAAAACATTTGCCCAGATGAATATCGTATCGATACGGTTGCAGGGCGTATCGGTACGGTAAGTTCAAAAAAAATTCTAGTGGCAAAATAAGGTATCGATACGCTGAGGGTATCGATACGCCTGGGCGTTTTTGCATACTTAGGCTTGAAAAACATAGGAAAAGTCTTAGGGAAATATATATGTTTTAAGAGAAGGTCTTTAAATATTATTTTGTTAAAAAATACTTGTCAATTTGTGAGACTTAAAAAAGTACTTAAAAATTTATTGTTTTGCAAATTGGTCCTTAGATTTATGTGTTATATCAAAATCAATTTTAGTTTTACAATTCCAAAAAAAGTTTTTCAAATGCATTAGACATTAAAAAAAAGTAACATAATAAATCCTCCTCAGTCCTCATCCCTGCCCCGGGAAACGACCTTCATGCCCTCTGCCACCCATGGCACTAGAACCAGCCTCTCGTTGGTGCTACCAACCATCTCTGCATAAGATCGGATCTCATATCTAACCCTATTGTTGCCTAATGAACAAAACATGTATGCATTAGTATGAGAAGAAGTTCATCTTGTATAAAAGAAGAAACTGATGATAGAGAAAACATTGAGAATAGCGATTGAAGTAGTCTATGTCCTCTTTAGCAGGCATGTAACCATAAAGTTGGCGCACTGTGCCTGGACCATACAAGAAGCCTTGACATTGTTCCCAAGCTTTTCTATCGAAACCTTGGGCAGCAAATTGGTTATGCAGACGCTAAGTGCCGAGATAACCTGTTGCCGTGCTCTCAAAAATCAGAAGGCTCATCCCACGATAGCCTTCTGGACTGTATGAATGGCGAGGCTTGGCAATAGTAGTATAGGAACTGAAATAGTTCTGAAGCTCTTGGTTTCCCATACCAGTCCACTGAAGCATAAAATGCAAGAGATTAGAAGTGAAGCAATTGTAATAATATTGAAAACATAATTCAAATTTGTTAAATAACTACCTTCCCAACATCATCTTTTTCCATTCTTGTGTTCATTATCATGACCATGGGCGGCCAGAGTATTTGGTGATCATCAACCTCATCGTTTACAGGCAAGGGGCATGCAGTATTAGCAGCAGTCAGATAATCTCTCAAAGCAGTCCATTGGCCAAAAGCTTGACCTTGAGGAATAACAGAAGTACCCCTTCTAAGAAATTCCTCATCCAAGAGCTCAGCAAGTTGGCGATGGAGTATGAGCTTTGGTCCACCTTTCGTTCTGGCATGTGTCAGTAGGGACTGAATGCCATTAAACCTGTGAGAGGCACCAGAACCTCCTTGGCATGCTGGACAAAGCCATCTTGTAGAAGGGTCAGTGATTGTCAGCATTGTAGCGATGGTCTGGAAAAAGTTGTTGAACCATTTGCTTCTTCTGAGTGTGTCATGGCTTGGTTGATCCTCCTCATCAGAATTGAAATATAAATCATCCTCACTATTTGAGTCTGACTCAAATTCTAGTTTTGTCTTTGAGAATTGGCGAGGATTGTTTTTCGAAGATCTGCTTGAACTCATTTTAACGGAAGGAAGTTAAAAGTATTTGGTTCAGAAGTGAATATAGAGCGAAGGGTTGAGATGAGTATAGCAAATTTTTGATGTTGTAAAGAGTATAGAGAAGAGTTGTTAATATATAGGGAAATTTAGTTGGGAGGGAAAGTGAAAAGTCTATGGAGGGAAACTGAGAGAGAAGGCACGATGTGTGTCTGTTCATTGAACGAGGTACATGAACATGAACCCCTTCATTAATGAAAAGACAGAAAACTGAAAAGGCTGAATCTTTTTGCTTGGTTTCGAAACCAGCTGTATACACGATGAGGAAGATGAAACGGTTCATGTGATTATAGCGAAAAGACAGAACAATGAAAAAGCAAGATTCCTTTTACTGGGTTCGATACCATCTGAAGGGGTTTCGGAACTATATACACTTATTAGTAGCATAATGTACACAGATTGGTACAAGTTTGCAAAAGAAATCGGTATATACATGACTTTATTACACAGTTTCACGAAGGTTCAAGTTGGGTCATTTAATTGTTAGGAAATGTGTACATACATAAATTGTTAACCAAATGCAAAGTACATCATTTAGAGGGGCATCGAAACTAATTCAACAGGGTTTCGGTGCTTTAGCTTTAGTTCCAGTAGTGGGCATCGAACCTAGCTCTATTTTGTTCCGGTGCCTGTTTGAAGTGCAGAAAAAGTTACTACCTTTTTTGTACAAGCTTTATAAGGTTTTACAATTATACATAAAATATTAGCCCTTTCATGTAATTGTAAGGTTTAAAATGCCTCATGAGATGTCTGTTCATTGAAGCAGGTGATGACAGCAACTGAAAAGGCTGACTCGTTCTGGGGGTATCGAAACCAGCTTTATTTTTGGTTAACACGAAACGGTACAGGTGATGACAGTGAAAAGACAGAACACTGAAAAGGCAGATTCCTTTTACTAGTTTCAAAACCTTCTTAAAGGGTTTCGGTACTCTATACACATAGTATTAGCAAATGTACAGAAATGCGTAGTCTTTGTACATGATGTGTAGGGGGTATCGAATCCACAGCTAAGGGGTTTCGGTGCGAGTGTGACATTGTGTTAAAAAAGTTTATACCTTTTGTAGGAGAAAAATAATATGTGGACATACACAATTTCATGCGAAAAAGCATACTTTTGTACATGTTTGTAGGAGGCATCGAACCTAGGCTTATGGGGTTTTGGTGCTTTGTTTTCATACATGGGGCATCGAACCCAGACGTATGGGGTTTCGGTGCCTGTTGGACATTGTGTTAAAAAAGTTAATACAGACGCTATGAGAAAAATAATATGTTGACATACACAATTTTCATACGAAAAAGCATACTTGTGTACATGTTTTGTAGGGGGCATCGAACCCAGACGTATGGGGTTTCGGTGGTGGTGTGACATTGTGTTAAATAGTTTATACCTTTTGGATATGTGTGTTGTTTTTTGTACAAACCTGTAAATTTATCATATAATAAGTACAAAATTTTTGACAATGAGATTTGTACATATTTAACATTGTATGTTGTATTTACAGAGATACAAAAGACGATCAAACATATAATACAAAGGAGATTAGCAGAGAAAAATTGGTTAATTCAATTTGCGAACGCTTTCAGCTGCATTTAATCCAAATACGGATGATTCTTCACGTACTCTTGTACATTGTTTGCTGGGGCCAAGTTTTGTAAATATACCCGAATGGAACCACCTATTTCTATGATCAAGTGCAAGTACATAATTAGGTTTCAGTTTAATAATTTGCTTCATTTTTATAATGAATATGTTTGATTTAGGGTGTTTTACCTAATGCGTTATGAGTTATCTCATCTTCTACCTTGTAGGATTTAGGACATATGTAGGTGTTCTCCTAAAACATGAACATAATCGAAAACATAATTATTTTCTACAGATTCATTGACTATATTGCTGAAAGTAAGAGCAAAATAGGTGTGTTCTTCACTGACCGGATTATTAATCATTTTAGCTTCGGAGTCGTCAACCAATAGCGTGTTTCCTTCGTTATACTGAGGCATATTATCCCACACGTGCCTCAGACTTTTTGTAAATATATTTGGATTGGAGGGATGTTGTTCGTAGTGACTTTAATCCTGCAATATTCAAATGAAGTCCATCAGATTTGTCAAATTCTATTTAGATGCTTTAACGAAGATAAACTTTGAAGTTACCCAAATGAAGGCAAGTCTTGGTTTAAGATCGTTAATTCTCCAAAGTGCCCACTCTAGGTTTTCTCTGCATTGATGAACAATTCAGGCACAAATAAAGTAAGAAAACAAATTATCTTAAAGGATCGAGTAATTCAATTGATTTAGGGGGTGGAATAGGTCCACGTTACCTTGTCCTTGAAGACCAAATAGCAACCTCATAGGCAGTAAAACAAGAATAAAGAAACTCAGAAGCACCAGGTCTGAGTTCCACACCTGCAATTGAAAAAAATAAATTTCCTAATCTAATTTGTGAACAGTTGTATTAAAAGTGAGCCACAAAAGGAATACTGTCTCTCCTAACACTGGCTAGCACGTCATTGTAATCAAGAATAAGAAGCTTCTTATTCGCCGTGGTAGGTGGTATGTTCTTGTACCAGTCGCCATACATTTGAGGAGGATGCCTGGGTCTCTGAATTTCAGAGTCTATTTTATTACTTGGCGTTATGCCATGGCGATGAAGATTCTTTCGCATGTAAGTGCAAGTCACTTGAGGCGTAGAAGCACGCACATGAGTATGGCCTTCTGCTGGAGCAGATGCCTGATCATGAACTGCAACTGCAGAATATGCATCATAGTTCTCTTTTGCAGAAGTACCTAGGACATTTTCTGTTGGGTCAGATGCCTGATAATGCCCTGCTGGTGCAGAATATGCATCAATCTGCTCCTCAGCAGAGGTACCTGGGACATTCTCTATATAGAACAATTCAATGTTACGTGCACGAACACACCCTAAACTTGTCAAGGAAACTAAACAGAATGCAACACGATATGCAAGGGAGGTGTAAATAGACAATAGTGTAACAAATGAGTCAGTCAATGTTCATGAAGCAGTCTAACAAATTCAACAAATGTTTATTCATGTAATACAAGAAACTCCATATACTATGCATACTAGCCTAACCATCTTCAGGATCATTTGCATCCTGAGGCGATGTCGGTCAAAATACATGCTGATTCTGTTCATGTTCCAATGAATAAACACGAGCTTCTAGTTTCTCAAATCGAGAATGAGCCTATGCCAGACTACTGCGCAAAAAAGCATCCAAGTTCTTTAGTGTGTCGTACATGGCGTCAATTTTATCGGATGGTGGAGCATCGGGTACATCATCACTTCCTCTAGCAATTCTTGTTTCATATTCATCTCTTTTATGGACCCATTCACTATGAATGAACGTCCACCCCGTCTTCTTAGTTGTTGTTTCATCAATTTTACTCAGTAGCGGAATTTCAGGGTCCATGGAGGTGTCGATCCCTAAACATTCAAATATGTGACTTAGCACACATCCATAAATGAAAGAGCCTCTTAAAGGGTTGCTAATGATTTTCGCAATAGATCTGAAGATGATTTTAGCTATATTGGGTTTATTTTCCGACCGAAATTGGTGCAACCACCAATAATCAGTATGACGCATGCGAGTGCATCGTCCACCTGATGGCCGAAAGAACCAAGTTGTCATTAGATGCAGAAGCCTTTCATGGATATGAAGATGAGTTGGGCTGTCATCATCGAACTTCAAGGGGACATGCTTGAATTCTTGCTCTTCACCAGTAGCATCCACACCAAGGTGTTGGGCAATAATTGCCGGAGTGATTGTAAATTCAACTCACATGAGATAGGACTCGATAGCTACAACCTGTTGGGTTCTGCCATCATGCTGAAGGGTAGCATTTGCATAGAAGATCTTCACCAGGTTGTGATAGACACGGGGTTTAATATCGAGATACCTGTTGGGTTCTGCCATCATGCTGAAGGGTAGCACTCGCTCCTTCCTAATCTTCTTCGCCTCGTACACTTCGTGGTATCGCTCAAGACACGTGGGATCACGAAAACAATGGCTCAAAATATTTGGAGGTTGTGGTGCTTCCTCTTCACTTGAACGGATAGAACCACCTGTTTCAATCCGACCTCGTTTACCTTTACTGGGTTTGTTTTTTGAAGCCATGTATGAGTTTTTGGTAGGAATATCTAAAACTTTGTGTAACAATCGAAGAAGAAGAAACGAACGGTCTCAAGTTTCGAATATGGCCGATAATCGAAGAACAAAAAATTAAAAAGCTTGAAAATTCTAGGGTTAGGGTTATAAAAGTTTGTTTTCCGAGATGAAGGAGGGAAGTTTTCATTTACAGTCTATATTTCCCGCTATTTACTATTTGAAACAGGTTTCGAATCCCCACATGGGGTTTCGATGCTAGTTTGGCAGAATGCTATTTTGAATATCCTCAATGTGGTGTCGAAATCGGGAATAGGGTTTCGATGTTGTTTTGCCAGAGACGCCCAATTGCATTCTTCTATATTGGGGTTTCGATACTTGACGTTTCGTTTCGATGCCGATTTGGCAGAGACGCCAATTTCATTCTTCATCTTGGGGGCTCGTAACACATAACTTGGTTTCGATGCTGTTTTGGCAGATACGTCAATTTTTAGTGGTTATTTAATGGGGTATCGAAACCTCCGTAAAATTGTATCGAAACCCTTTGAAGCTATAGCATTTATTGTATTACCTACCAGCCCATCTGTCAAGTTATTGCAATTTAAAGTGGCAGTTGATATTAAAGGTTTTCCACAACTACTTCTCCGTATTTCATCCTCAACGTCAGAAGTAAGAAAGAAAGGATTAAACAACATATCGTTGTAGAGATTTTTCCATCTTCCGTGTCGAAACATGGCTGGTGTAAGAGTTGAAGAAGCTCAAATTGGTGAACCAGATGAGTGCACAACAAATGAAGTTGGTGCTTCCGAGAATTTGGTTGGTATGGTGTTTAACTCTCGTGTCAAGGCGTGGAACTATTATCTAGTATATGCGAAGAATAACGGGTTCAGTGTCAGTCATGCAACAACTAGGCATGATGGTATGGGAAATGTACATACACAAGAGTTTTGTTGTTCACGGGGAGGACAGCGCAGACGGAAAGTTCATGACTCCGACCGGAAACGTGCGCCACGTGATATAACACGAATTGGTTGCAAGGCAAAGGTGATTGTCAAGTGCAGAGAAGAATCAAGGTGGGAGATAGCAGTATGTCACAGTGAACATAATCACCCGTAGTGCCCACCTATAATGCAACCGTATCTTCGGTCGAGTAGAGAAGTTAGTAACGATGATGTACTTGAGGCACAGGCTTTGAAAAGTGTTGGCCTGCGAATGTCGGAAGTAATGAATTATTTCACGCAACAGTCGGGTGGTTTCAATAATGTTGGTTTCATTCGGAAAGACTTGTACAACTCCCTTCAAAAAGCAAGGGCGGATGAATATCATGACGGTGATGTCAATGCTCTTATTGCTTACTTTGACTTCAAGAAAGATCAAGATACAAGATTGTACATGCAGTTCAACACTAACCAATCAGGGGGATTTCATAATATTTTTTGGTCCGACTCAACATCCAGGTCCGACTACGTATGCTTCGGTGATGTCATTGCATTTGACACAACGTACAAGGGTAACATGTATGGCCGGCCTATAAAGCCCATTGTTGGTGTTAATCACCACCATCAAACCATTGTCTTCGATGTGGCAATTTTAGCTGACGAGACTGCAGACACATTTGAGTGGGTACTTAGTGAGTTCTTGTAGGCAATGTCTAACAAAGCTCATGTCTCAGTCGTCACGGATGGTGATAGGGCCATGCACATGGCTATCAAGACAGTGTTCCCATGTGCACATCATCGCATATGTTCCTGGCATCTTTCTCGAAATGCCCAGGCAAACGTAGGTGATCCCAAATTTACATCCGCCTTTACACAGTGCATGTCCTATTGGTGGACAATTGAGGAATTCGATCGCCAGTGGAGATCAGCTATGAAAGAATTTAACGTGGAGCAGCATCCGTGGGTTGTGGAGAAGGATCACACGGTTGGTATGTGGGCACAAGCATATCTCACAGGACATTTCTTTGCAAATCTTTACTCCACACAACGCTGCAAATCTATGAATTTCGCCCTCAATATTATCCTCGAACATAAGAAGACATATCTTGAAGTTGTCCGTGCCATTGACAAGGGAATTGTAGGAAATAATTCCTTGTATTTTATTCATAGAACATATAGGCTATATATACACATCTAATTTACCTAAACTAGGTAACATAATATATAACATTAATTACAATATATTCTAGCCTAATAAGTAGCCTAGATTTTAGCCTAAGAATCTGTAACACTCCCCCTCAAGTTGGATCATAGATATTAATCATGCCCAACTTGTTACATAGATAATTGATTCGAATTCCATTGAGAGCTTTGGTGAAGATGTCTCCTAGTTGTTCTCCAGTTTTCACATAACCAGTAGATATCAAACCTTGTTGTATCTTTTCGCGAATGAAGTGACAATCAATCTCAATGTGTTTCGTTCTTTCATAAAAAACTGGATTAGAAGCAATGTGTAATGCAGCTTGATTATCACACCAAAGTTTTGCAGGTATTGAGGCTTTAATTCCAATCTCACTGAGGAGCTGATATACCCATATAATCTCACATACAGACTTGGCCATTGCTCTATAATCGGCTTCTGCACTAGATCGTGAAACTACGTTCTGCTTTTTACTCTTCCAAGAAATCAAGTTTCCTCCAACAAACACACAATATCCTGAGGTGGATCTTCTATCCTCCTTGCATCCTACCCAATCCGAGTCGGAAAAACATTCAATTCTAGTATGACCATGATTGCCATATAGAATTCCACGCCCATGAGCACTTTTCAGATAACATAAAACTTGCTCTACTGCTTTCCAATGATCAACAGTCGGTGATGACATGTATTGACTCAAAACACTCACTGGAAAAGATATATCAGGACGCGTCACCGTGAGATAATTTAATTTACCGATAAGTCTTCTGTACCTTTCAGGGTCATCAAATAATTCACCTTCTTTAGTTAACTGTAGATTAGGGACCATTGGCATACTACAAGGTTTGGCGCCCAATTTCCCTGTTTCCAATAAAAGATCAAGCACATATTTCCTCTGAGATAGGAAGATTCCTTTTCTATTTCTGTTCACCTCAACCCCCAGGAAGTATTTCAACTTCCCCAGATCTTTAGTATGAAACTGAGTATGGAGAAAAGACTTCAGTGAAGAAATTCCACTAGTGTCATTACCAGTGAGTACAATATCATCCACATACACGACTAGTAGAATAGTGCCCCCATCAGACTTTCTAAAGAAAACAGAATGGTCTGATTCGCTTTTTTGCATCCCGAACTTTTCAATAGCCTGACTAAGCTTACCAAACCAAGCCCGAGGACTCTGTTTCAAACCATATAAAGATTTCTTCAAATAACATACCTTCCCAGACTCCCCTGAGCAACAAACCCAGGTGGTTGCTCCATATACACCTCCTCCTGAAGATCACCATGAAGGAAAGCATTCTTGATATCCAACTGATGCAAAGGCCAATCAAAAATTGCTGCAAGGGAGATAAATAACCGGACAGAAGCAAGTTTGGCAACAAGAGAGAAAGTATCATAATAATCCACACCATAGGTCTGAGCATATCCCTTAGCAACAAGACGGGCTTTCAAACGATTAAGAGAGCCATCAGGATTAAATTTAACAGTAAACACCCACTTACATCCAATAGCTCGCTTACCGTTAGGCAAAGAAACCAAAGTCCACGTGCCATTGTCATCTAGAGCAGTCATTTCCTCAAGCATAGCCGCACGCCATCCAGGATGAGATAATGCCTCGCTAACAGTTTTAGGGACAGAAATAGTATCTAGGGATGTAACAAAGGCACGAGAAGAAGAAGACAAACAATTATAGGAAACAACAGAGGAAATGGGGTAAGTACAAGCACGTTTACCTTTCCGAAGAGCAATAGGAAGGTCAAGATCATCAATACAAGGCGAATCTGATGACGAAGATATTGGCTCATCAGGACATGAATCTGGAACATCCGGAACGTTTGGAATTGGGTCGGAAGGTGGTGGTTGTGGTCGACGAGTATAGATGTTTTTTATTGGGGGCTTGAAAAAAGAGGGCGGAACCAAGGAAGATGAGGACAACTCCAAAGGTGATGGGACCGGATAAAACAAGAAATCCTCGTCCTCCTGAGCGATAGACCCTGAAGAAAACAGAAAAGGTTTGTGTTCCAAAAAAGTAACATCAGCAGACACAAGATACCTACCTAGACCCGGACAATAACAACGATACCCTTTTTGACCACGTGAATACCCCAAAAACACACATCTCAAAGACTTAGGATCAAGTTTTGTAACTTGAGGACGGACATCCCGAACAAAACAAATACAACCAAAAAATTTCGGGGAGAGGGGAAACAAATCTTTAGTGGGGAAAAGAGTATGAAAAGGGATATTACCCAACAAAACCGAAGAGGGCATACGATTGATCAAAAAACAAGCTGTGGAGATGGCATCAGCCCAAAAACATTTTGGAACCTGCATTTGAAATAGCAAAGCTCGGGCTGTTTCAAGAAGATGTCTATTTTTGCGTTCAGCAACACCGTTTTGAGAAAGGGTGTCAACACAAGAAGTTTGATGGAGAATACCGTGCTCAAGCATATATTTCTGAAAAGGATCTGAAACATACTCTTTTGCATTATCACTTCTCAAGTTTCGGACAGGTGTACCAAATTGGGTTCGAATCTCAGCACAAAAAGAAGAGAAATGAGTAAATAATTCTGAGCGAGATTTCATTAAATAAAGCCATGTCATTCGAGAATAATCATCAACAAAAGTAACAAAATAACAAAAACCAGGTTTAGAAGTAACAGGACTAGGACCCCAAACATCAGAGTGAACTAACTCAAATGGAGCAGAAGCTCGGTTATTGACTCTAGGACTGGAACTAAGGCGATGGTGTTTAGCAAACTGACAAGACTCACAATCTAAGGATTTTAAACTAGAAAATTGAGGACAAAGTTTCTTCAAAGAAGGTAGAGAAGGATGACCCAATCGACAATGTTCTTCAAAAGGACTGAGAATTCCAGTGCAAGCAACAGGTTCTGGAACATGGGTGTCAAGGATGTAGAGGCCATCAGACTCATGCCCTTTACCAATAATCTTCTTCGTCAAAAGATCCTGAAACACACAATAACCAGGAAAAAATGAGACACAACAATTAAGGGTTTTTGTAAGTTTACTAACTGACATCAGGTTAAAGGATAAATGTGGTAAACTCAAAACATAGGACAAAGTAAGAGAGGGAGTGGGGTACGAAGTGCCAGAGCCAATAACAGAAGATGTGGAACCATCGGCTAAAGTAACAGGATTGATAGAAGGATGTGTTGTAAAATGAGAAAGAAGATTGGGGTTACCTATCATGTGGTCTGTGGCACCAGAATCAATGACCCATTTGGAAGAGGTGGAAACAAGACATGTATTGGATTTACCTGACTCAACAAGGGCAAAAACAGGACCGGAAGGATGTTTGACAGTGTCTTAAAGGTGAAGAAGCTTGGCATACTCATCCGCAGATATCGTAACAGCCGATGAAGAAGTGTCTACACTAGAAGCAACATTAGCAGACGAAGTTTTCTTAAACTGCAGCTTCCGGCAATCACGCTTGGTATGTCCCAGTTTGTGACAATAATGACAGATAACTGCACTGTGATCCGGACCACGAACCCCAAACTGTGGATCGCTTTTGGTAGACCCCGACCCCATAGAACGACCAGGACCACTACTCTTGAAATTTTGCTTGCCGGAGTCAGAAGGAAGAGCACGACTAAGCAAAACACTACCATGTTGTGGGGATGGAGTAGGCAAAGAATTCTCAGTACGACGGACTCTCCGAAAAACATCATCGAGGCTGGAGATCTCGGAACCAGAGAGAATCTGAGATTTAGCTGTCTCAAATTCCGGTGGAAGACCAGCAAGAAAACTCATAACCGCCATTTGCTCTCGCTGACTATGTTGGACCTCAATATCAGCACTAAAAGGAAGCAACATATTAACCTCTTCATACGTTTTCTTGAAATCCATAAAATAACTAGTTAAAGTCCGGTCTTCTTTGTCAGCCCTATAAAAATGCTGACAAACATCATAGATACGAGAAAAATTTCCTTTGCCAGAATATAAGAATTGCAAATAGCTCATCAACTGTTTCACTGTCTTGCAATGATTAACCAAACCTACCACCTCACTGTCAATAGAATTACGAATCTGAATATAGAGGCGAGCATCTTCTCTCATCCAAGGAAGGCGAGAATCATCCGTCGGAGGATCATCAGTCAAATGTCTGTCCATAGAAAGGCTTAACAAATACAACTCAATTGTATGGATCCAATCGAGAAAATTAAAGCCATTCAATTTATGATCAGTAATCTTTGACGTAATTGGAACGATATCAGACATAAAGTCAACCTTTTTATCAGCCATGAAGTCAAAGAAGCAAAGAACCAAAAAACAAAGCCCTAATAAATTCAAAGGATAGAACACCCAACCCAAAACAATCCGAAAGCAAGGACCGGCGGCAGGGGTGTGATCGGAATGAAGCAGCGACGGCGGTGGAAAAATCGGCGGCGAAAAGGGGCCACCACGCGCTCTCACGCGCCGGCGCGTGAAGAACAGGCGGAAGCTTGTGGCGGCGCGTGAAGCTCACACGCAGGGAATCCGGTGACCGGAAACTCCAGATCGGCAGATCGGCGACCGGCGGTCCTTGTGGTACGGGCGGTGTCGTCAGAAACGGCCTCCGAAGGTGGCCGGTGAAGAACAACCAAAAAATTGGCTTTAGGTCAAAACCCTAACAGCCCAAAAAAAAATTTATTGTATTCGAAAAAAAAAAACCTAGGACAACTAATACCATGTAGGAAATAATTCCTTGTATTTTATTCATAGAACATATAGGCTATATATACACATCTAATTTACCTAAACTAGGTAACATAATATATAACATTAATTACAATATATTCTAGCCTAATAAGTAGCCTAGATTTTAGCCTAAGAATCTGTAACAGGAATAAATGACATGCGTATAAATGAGTTGAACGAAGAATACAAAAATTCTTCCTTGAAGCCTTTCCCAATGACCAAATTGCATGACCTTGAAGGGAGTGCAGCTGACATCTTCACACGGGCATCCTTTGAAATAGTTTAGAAGGAACTCAAATATGAGACAATGTATCGTGCTCTACATCCGACACTTACGATTGAAGGTGCACGAACGTATCGTTTGACACGGTATAAGGATCCGGAAGCCATGTATGAGGTTGTGCTTGATGTCACAACAAATAGCATTACATGTAGTTGTCGGAAATTTGAGACGATCGGGCTTCCATGTCGCCATCAACTGCACGTTCTTAAGTTGGAAGACTTCTCCGACATCCCAAATTGCTTAATACTACCGCGCTGGACAAAAAATGCTAAGGTATCTGCTCCATCTTATCTTCACAGCGAAGTCTGTCCCGAATTAAGACAAATGTCTCGATTTGCTTCGCTACGCTCACTTTCATCGCGGTTGTGCTACCTTGCGTCTCAAACAGACGAAAGTTTCAAAACCACAAAAGATGAGTTACTACGACTAACTGCTCAATTTGAGCAGTCCATAACCTTGAATGAGTCCTCATCACATAGGGTAAGCCAACACAGTGTTCGAGCCCCACAAAAGAAGGACGCAAAATGAAAGCAGAAAATAAACCCTAATGCGTCCACAAAACGAAGGAATCAATGTTTATTCTGCAAAATGGAGGGACACAATAAGAACACATGCCTGGGACTGAAGCTTCAACTTCCAACGGGTTCTACGGGGACAAGTTCAGACGTAGACATGTCCCAACCATAATGCAAATGTGATTCAAATCACTGTAAGTACAACCTAAAAATTCATCGTGTTTCCAAATGACAATTTATTATTTACTGTTATGCAGATTCCAAACGTGTACAGAGTATATCCTCTTCAGACATACAAATTCACTTATATATGATTCAAATAACTGTAAGTACAACCTAAAAATTATCTCACTCCAATATGCTTAAAATACATGTACATACAACCAAAGATATCCTCTGTAGACATACGAAATCATGTGCATATGGTACTTTTATCCACTGAAATTTATCATATATTGCAAAATTTCTGTACAAGCGTTTTACCACATTATGGCCCTGAAATTGCATAATATACATTCAAAATGTGTACAGTATACTCTTACCTAACCTATTTATGCTTGCACCACATGTCAACTACAAAATGTTTTCAGTACATATACATCCAAACATGGTTACGACCCATAGAAAAGTGGGTTCCTTTACGCAATGCCACGCCACAAACAAAAAGTCAAAATCCATTGCCATCTACTCACCACTACCCCCTCCCCTAACATGTTCTTCACCAAACAAAATTGCATTAGATTACAATAATGAACAACACGTCCTAATGCATTCAAATACATAATAAACAATGCATTCATTCCTAAAGCCTTACCATTGCGGACGCTAAAAGGTGTCATGTTTTGGAACCTTTGGTTATTTTGCCTTCATGTGAAACCATTGACTTACAGCAACATTGATAGTCCTCCGCAAATTATTCTTATCATGACTGATAAGTTCGTACAATAGAATCATCCGATCCCATTTTCCAACGGTCTAGTAAGACAAGTAAAAACAAATTAAGCTTTTATTAAATAGCATTTTTCCAGTATAGATGACCAAAGTAAGGAAAGTTGAATGAAGATTAACCTAAACCCTTACCATTTCCCCTATATGCTTATCATTCTAAAGTTGCATCCATTTGATGCAAAACATACCACAATCATCTCTGTTAGAAAACAAATCCATGTTAACATAATACCACGAGTAATCCTTTCCAATTTGTTAAACAAAATTAACACAAAGTACTAGAATATAACAACTCTGTACCCATTATCCTGATGTTTGACTTTTTCCACCATCACGCGCAGATCGCTCAACGGCCTTGATGGTGAGCCAAACACTTGGACAAACTTCTTATCTTTTAAACATTCTTTTAGACTATTGGTCTACATGCAGAAACATTTTTATGTTTTTACATACTTTGTAACATCTTAAACAATGGAAGAATAAAAGTTCGTAGTTCTCGATTATTACCAGGTTCTCAGCCATACACGCTCTTGCACCATTGGCTCCGGTATTTGGCAAGCTGTCCAGTAGCTTCACTACACCAGCATCAATATCGACGACACACATAAACCAATGAGTTTTGTTGTCATTCAAGAGGATAAAGAGCTTAAACAAGCAACGATTTCCATTGTAATATACAGATGACATGAAAGTGCATGGGACGTTTAATTTATTAATGCTTCTTCGTACCACTTTACAGTCCGTCAACAAGCCATACGGATTGCCAATCCTACGCCAATACTCAGCAATTTTACCAACATTTACCCCTTGCAAAAGCTGAGACTACAATACATCATTTATTATTAACCATGTATCCTTACAAAAGCACATCCACTTTTTCATAATAGACATAAGATTCTTTAATATTAAACTTACACTCAATGTACACGGGATGTACCCTCTCCTTCTTTTAGATTGCTTCCTTATATCTTCATCAACAATGGTAAAACCAACGGCATCTATAACCTAAACCACAAACATATAGCAACTATCATACTAAATTTCTTCAAATATGCTACAAAATGCTTAAAAGGAATAGTCAAACCTACTAACCATTGAACCCACCCAACTTCCAGGTTGTATCATATCTGCATCGCTTACAGACAAATATGAGTGGCCAAAATCTACAATTGCTTCACTGCACCCATACAAAAAACTTACATTTTATATTGAACAGGACAACATCAATGTAGAATACTTTTATATTCAGATTGCTTACGATTCACGCAATGGCGTATTCCATATATAGTCACAAGTGTTTTTTGCTGACTGGCCTACTCCATCCGGTACTTGCACGTATGTCAGTATCTGCAATGCTTACACATTTGTTGTTCAATACTGAATAACACAAATAAGTACTGCGCGTTCAAATAAATAAGTTTTATTAGAAAACCTCATTAATTATTCAACCCCTAAACAATTAGTTTGAATAACATTCGAATTTCATCCATATTTGTCTATAATAAATGTAATCAAACACACACAACATTTATTGTGGACAACAAATCCTACTTAAACCAAACATTGTCACACATCATTCTTCATTCAATGACTGACTTTATTCATGTTCCAAGTTGTGATTCCTACTCTTATTCCTTTGCCACTAACCTTTGCAGTAGCTACTGCTGTTGTCTTGCCCTACAAGTTAACACAAACAATATCAACGACAATAATCTAATTCCTTAACTTCATGAAAGATTTATCAAAAGAACTTATTATACCTTTTTCTTTGTTTTCGGAACAGCAACGGATTCTTCATTCAACCACTCGACATCGCCCTCCATCATTGGGTCCTCCTCAATATGAACTCCTTCGTTCGGATCAGAAACTTTGACTTGCCCTTTGTCAACCACTTCTTCTTCTTCTTTAACATGAACAAAAATTTCTCCATCAGATTTCCTCAACGACTTCTGCAATTCTATCATGTTGGCGTTTAAATTTTGCATTCCTCCTTCAATTCCCTTATACTCTCTTCGATTTCTTTTTCCTTCTCCACACGGGCTTGCAGACTATCTTTTATTCCACCCAACTCTAACAGTACAGTCTGCAGCATATCCATAACAACATCATTTGTTCCATTCTTTCGATCCCCTTCTTCCCCTTCCACTTTCTCATCATCATACCCAAGTACCTGCAAACATCATCAGTAAATCATTTCATATAACCATAACATCCTATATAATACCAGGTTGGTTTAACCCACTTACCTTGGGTTTTTTTGGATGGCTTTCTTCCTTGAGGCTGTTTACAATCTTCCTTACTTTCTTCTTGTTGCCCCATGCATGTATGCGACCGCGACCTTCAGAGGCAGCAACTATTCTGCTCGCGACTCCACTCCAAAAATCAAATAACCTCACCTACATTTATTATTCATCAAAACATTATAATATAACTCAATAAACTATAATCCCATGAAACAACTATTACGTTCGAATAAAACATACTTTTAAACATATATTACCTCTAATATCGCGATGCATCCGGTCATGTATGCCAAACCACCACAAACTTTCCAGTTCTCTACTCCATCAAGTAACTTGTTGTATGCATATTTGCACCAATTGAGATTTCCCTTCAACCCCTTTGGGCACAACAACCGTAAATGTTCCGAGGAAGGCATATAGTTCACATTTGGACTTATAAAAACACCAACAATGAAAAGAAGAATGTGAGCTTCCAACTCGTCTCCCTCAAATTTACCGCTACGTATGTCCTCCTCAAGTTCCTTCACTGTGGTATCCCTCTTTATTTCGTACTTCGATGTCATTTCTTTTGCATTAGCATTTCTCGTTCCAATTTCAACATCGACTCCTTCATTCTTCAAACCCAAAACAACCTCCACATCTTCCACCAACACTGGAATTTTATGTCCATCAAATTCCATGATCGACCTCTGGACATCAAAATTCTCTACTAAAGTGCGACATAGGTCGCGATGAATTGCTCTCGGTTTTATTTCCATTAAAGGACCAAACCCTAACTCATGTACCACACCCTCAATATTCAACTTCCTCATCTCTTCAAACACCTCTGACAGCTTAATGAGGCTACATCTTGAAGATTTCTCCTACAACATTTTATAAATACATTATTTACTTCACTGTTACACAAATATACCTTATGTTAGAACATTTTCATCTCTTTCTCCATAAATAATTTCAAAAATTCACTTACCTTTTTGTCTTTCTCAGGTACTACAATATCCTTCACATCGGAGGCATTCCATTCAGCCAGAGCCTGCTTCTGCTCCTCGAACATTTTTTGATAAGGCTCATTCTTATCTTCACTCATCTGCTTCCACCTCAAACCCAATGCTTTTCTTTCCTGTATCACTCTCACAATTAGTCCAATACAAATATCATGTACACTTAACAAACCATTACACAACACACTTACTTTGTTGTTCATTATCTTCTCCCCCTCCAAACGTTTACATTCTCCTTTACTGTAAAACATAATTTCATTGTTATCTTATGCAACTCATATTTAATAAATTTGACAGTTCTATATACATTCAACTTCAACTTACTAGAAATGGAAATATGCTGTACATATCTTAGGTGCCTTAGCCTTTGCATCCCCTTTATCAGAGTTCTTCTTATGTTTCATTGTTTGCAACGTGTACCTAAAATAATCAAAGATAGAAACCAATTTTTTACATACTACTTTTCGAAATTGACATACTACTTCAAATCAACTACTTGATCTTAAGAAACAATCATACCTTCGAACACATTCAATACTAGAGCTATAGAGAATATGCAAACCAGTTTTTAAACCAAATACAAGAACCATCTCAGCCAACAATCATAACCAATACATGGATTTCAACTAAATCATTCTTACAAATCCAATCTCCTCGACAATATTTCTTTCTCCTTTTCGTACCTTATCAACTACAATTTGTAACATTTATCACTGGTTTATCACTAACTAACCTAATTGAAACATCACTTAATTATTTAACCTTATTTCTTTTGTTATTCAAGAACACATTGAACGAGTTATTCAAGCCGAAATAACTACTTAATAAAGGTGTTCAACACTTCTTTTAACTATTGTTATCTTTGTTCCTACTTTCTATATGAATTTTCTTGCTATTACTTTTTATTGCCAATAACCCTAAACAGCCAATAACTCAAAACCCTAAAAATTCCTTCCAATTCAATCTCCTCTACAATATTCATTATAAAGTACAAAGAAATCCACATTCGAACGGTTTATACAAAAAATCTTCATCATTTGCAATATGGTTTCGCTCAAATAGAAAAAAAAAACTGAAAAAAAGAAGCAAGAACTTACCTACAAACCGTGCTCAAACCCAACCTCCTCGACAAATTTCCTTCAGATTTTCTTCTTTAGTTGATGCAAAAACCGGCTTAGTCCTCTTGGTTTCGATGCCCTAAAATTTTGCTTTTCTTTTCCCGCTCGTCGTTTTTTCCTGAAGTTATACCATCATAAAAGGGTTACTGGTTCACCGGGTAACCTTATCTCATGTTTTTTAATCGAACGACCTATATTAAACCGGTTCCATCCAATGATTTTTTTTTCTTGGTTTGTATTTAGTCTGCTTTTAAGTCGACTGTTTTTAGAAAAGCCCCCAAAATACGTGCACAAATAAGCCAATAAGACCAACATATTGCAAATGAGAGGAAACAGTGTCAGTACAGTAAGGATTTTAACCTACCATGCAAGTTTACTACCAAAGTGGTAATAAGTTGGGGTGAGTCTAAAATGCGGCAGGTGCGGCTATAGTACAAAATTATTAAAAATGTTACAAAACAGAACTTAAAATATATTCACTAATTTAAAATGTTATTTTTTAATAATATTTTTGATTGGTGATTAAATATCGATACTTGGCTCCGAATATCATACATGTCGTGTTAAACACCAACTTAAAATATTATCAAAGAATGCAACATTTTAGGTTGGTAGATCACATTTTACGTTGTAACATTTTCGATTAGTCCGCCAATAACTTGCAGCAGATCAATGTCGAAGATTGGCGATTGTGTAGAGACAACGCCTAAAAAATAATAAATAATAATAGAAGTGTTGAAATATAAAAAGTCAAAAATCTCATATTATCTCATCTTATATAAGTTTATACCAACATTTATTTTAAGAATGTAATTATCTCTTACTCAAAAAAATGTTGAGACAATAAAAAAATTTATACAATTTATAAACTACCACCTGTGCCACTGTTTTTAAGTTTTCCATTCGAGTTACACTATGTAAAATTAAATGTAAAGATTATCACTTGAAAAAAAATAAAAAAATAATCTTAGCCATTAATTATCATCATCAAATGGTCAAAAAAGTGTAAAAGTAATTAAATTTTACACAATATAAGTAGATATATATAAGTTATATTTTGATACACAAGTTGTGTAAAAAAAATTACACAACCCTTCATATTTAAGCTATAAAATCTAAATCTTCAACCCTAATACCTTAAAACTTAAACATTACACTCTAAACTCTAACTATAAACATTAAATTTTGTACCTTACAACCTAAACCCCTAGACCATATATATATATATATATATATATATATATATAGGGATGGGATCAAGTTACATGGTGTAACACTCATTTAGTTTTACACTAATCTAGGACTACTGGATAATGGAAATGAATGAATGTGATTAACAATAAAAAAATATGAAAATTATCACTTGGGAAAAAAGATAAAGAAATAATCTGAACCATTAATTACCATCATCTAATGGTCCATAAACTGAGTAAAAGTAATTGAATTTTACAGTGTAAGTTGATCCTAACCCATATATATATTAATTCTCAGTGTCTCGGACAATAACCACAACATAGATTCTGAATACTGCAGAATGTCCCAAATACTTAATGAACAACTACATTTACTTGGGAAAATAGTGCAGAAAGGCCACTCTACCTTCTGAAAACTTTGGTTAGGATGATAACCACACATCAATGTCATTAAACAGATCAGTAAATTGGAAGTAGTTTAATCAACAAAAACTGGGAAATGGCAATGCAATTCGAAAGCATGTTAATAGCATTCCCAGGAGAATATCGGTAGAAACACTTGGTTTTAAAAGATAAGGAGAGAGGTCTTTCAGCGGCTAACCGTCCATTAAACAGAGTTCGTCGATCAACAGCAATCAGCATGGAAAAAGGATAGGCGACGGGTCTCTCTGCAATTTCCCATCACATAAATCTAGCTTTTTAATCTTTTCTTCACACCAAAACAACTGCTCTTTACTGATCCTTGCCATTCTGAGAACCCGGGATATAATTTTGATGTCAATGAGGCCAAACAACAACGGAACATCGTCCGGTGTTAGCGGCCAGGATTTCTTTTTCCACCCTTTTCTCTTTTTACGCAGTTCCTTCAGCTTCATCCCTTTCTGCAGATAGAAATGAGAACATTGTAGAATATCATAGGTTATAATGAGTAAATCCATATGGTCGGTCGTTTGAACAGCACCACCTTGACCGATGAGAAATGCATGTTCAAATATGCGTCAAATACAGTGTTGGGCACAAAGAAGGAAAATGAGGAGTAGGAACAACATATTCCAATACAAATATAGCAGGTGAAAGATTAGTAAAGTGATGTTTGTGGACCAAAAACTTGTTTAAAGTGAGCAAGGTATCATGTTCATTTGAAATCCAAATTTTATCAGTTTAAAAAGCTTCTATTTTAAACTTTTGTTTTTCCCTGGAATCAAATAACAGAAAATTAAGGCATTCTAGTAAGTATACCATAATCGCCCAACTTTTATTCTGTTTGTAGGCAGTTTTCTTCATCTAAATAATGTAGCCGATAGGAGAGAGAAAATGAACCAAACTACAGCTATACAATTCCTAACAAAACTGCATTTGGAACATCAAAGCAACCAAAGCAGATGAACTATTGATAATGAAAGGGCTGTAATTGAGAAGCAATCATTGTGGAACATAATAGTCTATATAACTAGTTTGATGTGCAGTTCAACGGGCTGTGCTATGTAATAAATTTGAAACAGATAGTGTAGGATGAAGTTACCTTCTCTAATAAAGATTGAACTTGTTGAAGAGGGGTAGCCATCTGATTCTGATTTCCAAACAAACTATGTTTTTTCTTGTCAATTTTTACAAACAGTTGGAATGTAAGGATTACACTCTCAATAATCCTGATGATATCAGGGGCAAGGACCAAATAATCTGATTCCTCTTCCGCCTTAGCCTTTTGATCCAAACCTGAAATGATTCGAAAAATTACGCTTGAAGTAAAAGCAAATAGAAACATCCTCTTTCCTTGTTCAATTTGTAACTGAAAAAGAATTGTTGGGCCACAAAAAAATAGTCAAGAAATCAAAGTTTCCTACTTTCGCTCGATGATCCTCAAAGATTACCTTGTATGTTTGGAATTTGAAGCAGCTTAGGCAAAACATGCCTAGCACGGGCATATATTTCAGCTCTAAGACCATCCTGAAAAGGTTCATTTTCGATGAACCTTTGTAATAAGACTTGGAACTGTTGAAGGAGCTGAGCACTGTGGTTGTAACAAGCAGGATTATCAGGTTGGCACAAAACTATCTGGGTAAGTTGTGTGTATTGGCAATGAAGTGCCTCCCAAGTTAAGCAAATTTGAGCTACATATGCTATCTCAAGGTCATGATATAGGTCCTTTGTTGGCAGCTGCAGGTGCTCGGTTTCTTCATCGGGTTCTTCAATCTTCTTCAAGGAAAGGCAACTCAGGGGAGATGAAAGTTTCTTAGATGCAGATTTCAGTGAAGGATTTGTGGAGCCTGTAAGTCGATTGATTATTCGCAATGAGAATTCAAGATTCAGTTCTAACAACGAAAACTACAATGCTAAAACTAAATAAAAAGGTGAAAACATCTCCCCGAAAAATGCAAAAAACAGAACATGTATACTCTAAGCAACAACATAATAAAAAATTAAGCCCAATGATCCTACAGATAGTACTTAGTACTATTCGTTTTAAAGAAAAAAGGACACCGCTGTATGATCTTGTCAAGACAGAAAAATCTCTGATTTATGTTCATAATAAAAAAAGGACATCTCCCTGTGCTGTATGATCTTGTCAAGACAGAAAAATCTCTGATTTATGAACATAAATAAGCTTACAACCTGAACGCAAAGAAAAAAGTGGGAAAATGATAAAACTACAAAAAGGACCGAACATGACAGCGATTAACCTTGGATCGATCCCTACTTCCAACACTTAAGTGTACCATCAAGAATCAAACATACTGACTTCCAGAACTCTTTTCAATCTGGAGGGTATAGAAATTGGCAACTAAGAATAAGGTCAAGGAACCTGATTGTGAGTCCAAGCAGATGGCATCGCTCAATAATCCAATACTCAATAGATTTGCATACCTCACAAGCTGATTCGGTTTTCTAATTCAGACAATATTGTTTTCTCAAGTAACTCGATGGAGACTCATATCACAAAAAAGATAGTGGTGACACATATGAAACTTGAATATTGCCTCGTCGCACAAAGACCTTATACATTTGGACCCCGTAAATTGTTTCATCATACTAGTGAAGTGCAAACGAAAGGCACTTGTAATTAAAATTTTTGAATAAATGAAGCAACAATATGTTCCTGATGAATTAAAGGCACTAAGAGCTCGCTTCCTACAGTGTAAGATTTGACAATGCAACAGAGAATGGAAATATTTACCAGCATTCTTGACCTGCTGCGCAATTATCCGATCAAAGAACAACATCCGCTCACAATACTGTTCATAAACAGCATCAAACCCACCCCACCATTGTCTGCCTTCTGCTTCCACATCCCTCCACTCACTCGAGCTGGTCTCACCAGCCTCAACTTCCTCGTCTTCTAGATACAACTCCTCTTCTTCCTCTTCCGGAATTAACACCATAAAACTGCTCTTTCTTAGTTCTTTCAATCTCCTCTTCACCTCATTTGTTATAAAATCATCATCATCATCATCATCATCGACGTCAGCTGCAGCAGGGTCAGCTTTGGATGATCCATTTAAATCAATGTCACCATTACCATTCTTCAGTTCTTCTGGTTGTGGCACATAATTATCCTCCAAACCCTTTTCAGGGTCTGGCTTGCGGACTTTCCTGAACTTCTTAACTTTCAAGAAATCCATCTCCTGCACTTTTCTAGCTGCCAAATAAGCTTTTCAACTAGATTCTATGAATATAAATTAAATCTCTATATCCCAGATTTATACCAAGATACTTAGAAAGTAACTTTTCAACTAAACAACAATTATTGTGATTCCAGCAAATGTAACTCCTTTTTTTTTCTCAAATAGCTTTGGTTAAACAAATGTCAGACCTTCAAACCAAAATGCCAAGTGTAAAATCCAGACCCTTTGCACATGATTAAAGCAAGTGGTGAACTAAAAAGCCAGAAGATCTCACCTTAAAACAAGAAAATCAACTGAAACAGTCCAAGTTTACAACTGAAAAGCTTCTTTGGATGCAACTGATACATGAAAAGAAGCTCAAAAACAGGAGAAAAAAGTATTTTCTCTCTCAAAACCTATTAAAACAGCAATGCAGCAGACACATTCACTTCAAAACTTCCATTAAACCCCCTGTAAATCTCACAAGAATTGTGATTTCCTCACCAATTAAAGCTTCCATAAGAAGTACATCACTAAGCAACCGAGAAAAAAATAAAATGGCCTTTTTTACAAAGACCCCAGTCCCAGCAAGAGAATTTACACTGAAGAAAAGTTCAAACCCCACACCCACAAAGCCATGAAAGCAAAAAAAGTGAGATCACAAGTAAAAAAAATCAGATTTTTGTAACCGACATCACACTTGTAGAAGAAAATATCCAAATGAAAAAGAAAGAAAAAACCCCAACAAACTTACCCATCACAACAAACTTAAAAAAAAAAAAGCAACTAAATCAACCAAAGTTTAACCCTTTTTATTAATTTTTAACAACTCAAAAGCTCATTTTTTCCATTTTAAAAAAGAAAAACAAAGACGCACAAGAAAATCTGTAAATAAACCCAAGGTCGCCTGCCTTGTTGAAAGAGAAAAACACTGTAGCAGTGAGGAGAGGAGTGATTTTCTCTTTTGGGGAGTAGAAAAGAAAAGAGTAATAAATGTTAAATAAACAATCCTAATAAATTGTTCTTTCATCTTCACTTTGTAGCCTTTTCAGAAACAAATGCAGTTTCTTTGTTTTTTAAATTTAAACATTTTAAATAAGTGAAATAAAGAAAAGGAAATATGAGCACGAGGGCCTAGGGAAACACTGAGGGAATATTGTCAGAAATGAGCACTAACTCTCTCTCTCTCTCTCTCTGCAACTTAACCAATGCCCCGCCAAATCTGGTCTTCTTTGATTCTGCGCCCTTTTCCCCATTTTACCCTTCTTCCATTTAAAAAAAAAAAAAATCTCGTCCTTTTCTTCCTTCACTTCTACTTTCTCAATCCGTTCTTTGGACTCTTAACTGTGTTGGTCGTCGGTTAACTTAGATCAAATTAAGCTAGAATTTAAAAAAAATGTGTGTAATTTATAGTAAGAATAAGATTGTGGTGGTTTATAGCGTTTCAGCTTTTTTTTTAGTTTGGATGAGAGTCGACAATGGTGGATATATATATATATATATATATGAAAGAAGAGAAATGAGAAGACGAGGAAGAGTAGAGGAAGTAGAAGATGAGATCTAACTTGGGGGGTCTGAAGATCTCCTATTGTGATTATATTAGAGCTTATATGTTACGATGGTTTGAAGATATTATAATGAGTGGTTGATCTAAAAATATTTTTGAGGATGAGCACATATATATTAATATTATGTTTGAATTCGGTTAATTTATTATTAGTGTGTTCAGTTTCAATTCTTTTAGTTTTTACCAACATTTTTGTTTTGCGTTTGTGAACATTTTCGTTTAGTGTTTGCGAACATAAATGATTAGGTGTAAATTAGTTAACAATGATTATTTACAATGGTGTAAATAAGTTATCAATGCAAGCATTAGGGAATCAAAAAATAACGATGTAAATAACTTGCCCACTCTGACTATATGGTGGACTCGCCACTATGGTTAAAATATATATAATTTAAGGTTTGTTTAAAAAGCAAAAAAAAAATGTCTTCTGTTACAACTTACACAGACGAATATATATAACATCTCCATGATGTGTATAATTTTATGCAAACATTTACTTCCCCGTGATTGAGTACAAATGTACAATCATGCATAACAAAGAGGAGGAAGACGTATCATTCACACTAGCCATAAAGACACATTAGTGAATCAGAAATATCTAAATTACAATTTACAAAGCAATGTGTTATATATAATACCTACAAGGCTACAACAAATTTGAAACAACCCAATTTATATATATTATCAATTTATATTAAATCAATAAAAAGCAAGAAAAAAATGAATGCATTTGTTAAATTAGTTCAACGAAATTAATATAAAAAATTATTAATTCATAAAGTTAAAAAAGGAAAAGACAAACATAAATTAATTAAATATTTAATTATTTTATCTTTATTTGAAATCTTGAAAAAACAAAATTTAAATAACAATTAAAATATACTTCTATATATTGAATAAATGAAGGTTTTAAAAAGTAAAAAAATTACATACCTTCAGACTTGAGAGATTTGGGAGTCTTGAACTTTGAAAACTGAGAATTTTGTATTTGAGAAAGAAAAAACGTTAAAAGTAGGAGCAAAACTCGATTTTTTTTTTATTTTTTAGTGAGTTTCCCTTTAGTCTTGTAGTTGATTATTATTTTTGGGGTTTTAATGCAGGGCTGAAATAAACTGGGACCAAATGAATTATTTTTGGACTCTTAAGGAAAAATAAGTCACTACTTATAGACATCTTTAGTCAATTTTTTTATTATAATTTATATGTGGATGATGAAAAATAAAAGTTTAGAGTGGACACGAATAAAATTTCATAAAATTTTAGGGTGAACATTATCAATAAAATAGATAACTAATAGGAGAAAATTCAAATTTTAGGGTGGGCACATGTCCAGCCTCACCCTGAACATAGTGTAGATCCGCCAGTGAGTATAACTCTGTCTACCAAGCAGTAGAGGTGGTTGACAGGTCATATAGAATTGACATATATCTTGTCATTGGTGTTGTAACTTCTTGATAGGGTTGTGTTGTATACACTTCAGAAGCTGCATTCGGAGGGGCTGAAACAGAGAAACATTGTCGAATGAGACATTTGTGGAAGGTTTGAGGCAATGAAGAGAAAGGGTATAACAATTCTCCCCCTTAGACGAGGAAAACGTTATAAAGTGACTAGATTCAAGACATGCAACTGAATCATGGCTTGTGACCGTTTGGAGGAAACATGTTAAATACAACTTTAGATTGTTTCTTGGAAATGAGCACCATAAGTAGGTTTAAATGGTTATAATACTTTTGTGTGTCCTACTATCATTGGTGTGTAAAAGATGTGAAGGTTGAGACCGATTTTTGAAAGGTCACATCATTCGACTATAAAAAGGAGAAGTTAAGGCTTGAATTTTTAATTTACCTTTTTTGTTCTTTGTGATATCTTTTTCAAAGTTTTTTTTTTCTCTTTGTGATTTGTTTTTTTTTCTCAACGAAAAGAGATATGAGTTATAGGCAACAATAAGAGTTTTTTTTTTAAAATGTGGAGGATAACCAACACACTATTTGAGTGAGGGAATCATAATTTATCTTGCTATTGTACGTGCTAGAGGTCGAGTTTCTTTTTTCGATATAAATGTATATAAGAGATGTGTTGTATACCTATGTGATCGCTCTAAGCTAACTTACCAGAGTGCCGCGGTGCATTCTTATTGGGTACTTCATAGTGTGGGTACCATTAGTAAATATGATGTAGAGTTTGTTTACGCTAACTACAATGGCTCCGAAAACGTAGAAAGAAAAATAAATACAAGAGAAACATGGAAGCACAACTTGATTTCTTCCTAAAATGATACTTGCATTTTTAATTGAGATGGAATGATTCTTTTAATCAATAGTATCAAAGTATATTGTCTCCTACTTAGAGTGATAAATTCAAACGAAATTGTTATATCCTCTTGATGATTCGGAAGAAAATAAGTAAAAGATGAGGAGTTGTTGAGGCTAATTGATACTTTACCTTTGCACACAGTTCTTCCATATAAGTCGGGCCTCCTCTAGTGGTGTGCTGTGTTTGTCTATTTTGTTATTGTAGTTTGTGTATTTGTTGTTGAGGCTAATTCAGAAGAAAATGCATATATTTTCACATAGATTGTTGTTGATGCAGGTCCTTCAAGGTTAACGCGAAGGTGCAAAGTCTTTTTCCCTCGACCTCGAGGTACCATCTAGACTACCTTCTATCCCAACTCCTTCCGATGTCTTCTTTAAAGTGGGGTAGAAGAATCTCGATGTCATTATGAGATGTAAGATCTCAACGGTTTTGTAATAATAATGATGAAGGAGTTATATCTTTGCACTATATTGTTCATGCACGCTATGAGTGTTCCAGACATAACACTATCTAAGTTGTGTACTTGGTTCATTGCCTCTACGAAACAGGTTGTCTAAGTTGTAGCATATCTTAACTGTGAGTCTGATGTCCTTCACTTCGTGGAAGAGGCTTTATGATGCTTCTGAAATAGCTTAGTGTATGATTTATATCCTCTCATTATAATATTTAAACTTACATGAAAAATGCTGAAAATGCAAAACTTCCTAAAGTTTCTATACATTAGAGGTGCATTAAATTTATACCTACCAAGATGTCTGGTTAAAAATTGTCATCACGTAGCCTCCGCGTTGTTGCCCACAATCATGTGTGGTAAGAGATTGTTATCTTGTAATTTCTTTTATTTTTATTTATCCTCATGGTGTGTGCTCGACTTTGTCCCCATCTTATCAAATTTTGTAATGCTTGAGGGTTTTAAAATCATGCCTGCGGGTATCACCATTCGACCTATTGTCAAATATTTTGTCGCCAATAGAAAGAGAAAATAGGAAGGCTTAGAAATTGGGACTAATTTTTTCGGCTTTCATTACTATTGATTTTTTTATTAGAAGTGATCCACAATCACGGTGAATTATAGTGGTTCACCATTTCTGGCTTGGGCAGAAACCAAAAATGGTGGTGGAGATATATATGAAATGAGAGAAATTAAAAAATTGGAGAAGATGAGAGGAAGTATAAGATGAGATCTTATAATAATCTACCTTTGTGGTTATATTTGTGGTTTTCTTAAGATGGTGTCATGTCTAGAGCTTATAGTTTATGATGTTTTGGTGGTATAGCCTTATCTGTTATGTAGTAGGGTTGACTTGCAGGTTGAATAGACTCAACTATCTTGTCATGGGTGTTGCGGCTTCTTAATAGACTTGCGTTGTAGGCACTCCGAAGGCTCTAGGACTCTACATCTGTAGGGACTGAAGCAAAAATAATGTCAGAGAAGACATTATGCAGGACTTGAGGTGGAGAAAAGAAATGACATAGCATGT
The DNA here is from genome assembly GCA_958450335.1 of Hibiscus tridactylites. NCBI lineage: Eukaryota > Viridiplantae > Streptophyta > Magnoliopsida > Malvales > Malvaceae > Hibiscus > Hibiscus tridactylites. The sequence goes on along the minus strand of OY288268.1, from coordinate 54,278,155 downwards.
TTATTATTTGATAAGATTTGATTATTTTTTTCTTTTGAAATGAAAAATAAATTATATTTAAGTCAAATTTAACAAAAATTAAATATAAGGGTAAAATTCACAAATGGTAACTAAATTTTAGTAAATTATTTAATTTGTTAATCAAACTTCTAATTGCTTCAATGTTACTATTAAAGTTTTAATTTTGCTTCAATGTTACCACTGATCTGTTAACAAACTTTAACAACAATTAAAATATGTATAGTAACACATTTAGTCCTTCAAGTTTGTATATTCAAATAATATAGTCCTAATTCGAAAAAATAATAAATTCAACTCTTATTATTTAAATATTATTTCAATTTGACTCTACTTTTTATTAAAAATAATTTATCCCTATCCCTAAACTTGAAACCCTAAACTTTCAAACTCCCCAACCTAAAGAGAAGAAAGAAACGAAATGTTCTTTTTTATGTAAAAAGAGATTAAAAATAGACGATAGATCTAAAGCCGAGCTAAAAGGAATGAAACATGTGATAAACTAGTAAAGTGGGTTCGGGGATTGGGTTGAGGTGCACCATTTTTGTTTGGCGAAGGTTACGAGTTTCAGGGAAACTGTTTTCTCCCAGCTCAAGAATTGTGGGCTGTTGCAGGGGAGTTGAAGAATAAAAGTGGAAGGTTGTGGGAGAAATCCATGAGTATTTGATGGACAAATTTCTTGTTACTAAGACTTGATATTCATGCGACTGATTTTTGTTATAAAGAAAAAAGATTTCATGTACATATTAGAATTAAGAATTTATAATTGCCAATACTTTATTGATGTTTTATATTAGGGTTCACTGTTTTGGGTTTAAGAGTTTAAGTGTTTAGGGTTTATGGTTTAAGATTTTGAAGGTTTAGGGTTTAAGGATTGTGGTTAAATTAATTTTAATAAAATAGGGTCAAATTAAAATAATGTTTAAATAATAAAGATTAAATTTATTTATTTTTTTTCAAATTAGGACTAAATTGTTTGAATATACAAACATGAATGACTAAATGTGTTATTATACAAAATATTTTAATTGTGATTGACTTTTGTTAACGGACGAGTGGTAACATTGAAGCAAAACTAAAAGTTTTGTTTTGCTGACAAGGGGTATGATTTTGTAGATCACGAAGAGCATACAATCATCATTGTCAGGGCCTCGTTAAACTTCCCTAAACTAGTGGCGGATCTAAAAATTTAAAAAAGAGGGTTCAAAATAATTTTTTTTTATCTCGAATGGGTATGAAGATTTCCAATTTCTCGCAGGTGGGGGTTCAAAATAATTTTTTCTCTCTTCTATACATTAAATCGATTTTTAAGGAAATAATTAACACTAGATTTAAAAAAATTTCCCCAAGATGGGGTCCAATTGCTCCCTTCCAAGTCTCTATATATCCACCACTGCCTTAAACCTAGTCGAAGTAAAAGAGTACCATAATAATACTTGTAACACCCTAAAAATTACGCTTAAATTGTAAATCCTAGATTCGCAAAATTCTTAATTTAAAAATTTAATTTTAAAATTCCTAAATTCAAAACCTTAGAGATTGAGAATTTTAATATGAAACCCTAAATAATAAATTTAAGAATTAAATGATTTTTAAACAAATTTAGTGACATTTTTATAAAGAATTCATATTAGGTGCCTATTTTGTGAATCTTAGAATGTCAAGGACTTATCTTATATTTTTTTTCCCCAAAAGATTAGTGCATTTAAACCCATCAAACCCATACATTTTCCCTCCTGCCGTTAACTCGCCTCAAAATTCTCTCTTTCGACATCTATATCTGCACTATTCGTAAACACCCAACAATCCAGGCTCGCACCCCTTTTGCACGCCACTACTTCCGGTAAGACCCCTTTCATTTTGGCCATTGCTTGTCTCCTGGTTCGAATCTTGTTCCCTTTCAACCTCCATCAACCTCGCCTGCTACCCCTCATTGGTGTTGTGCCGTACCAAATTACAAGAACCCGTACTGATAACCACAAATTCTTTTTACCGGCTTTACTTGTACATTATTTTATTATCATTAACAATATTTTTATATTACTATTGTTTTATTATTATATTAACAAGTCTATATATATATATCATATAATAATTTGTAAGGGATAGTTTTACTTTAATAATCATTATATATATATTATTAACATGCCACTGCAGTTTTGTTATTATTACACTTTCATTATATGTATATATTTACCCTTACTAGTATATACGTTGTTTTGATTATATATATATATATATTAAGGTTTCCAATATAGCTTATTGGTGTCACGTTTATTTTAATATGATAACTAAGTGATTTCTACATGATAGAATTATAGAAGTTACTTTAACCCGAATCGTCAATTTGATTTATAAATCGTTTAGAACCGATTCATTGACCGTTTCGTCAATTCGAACCTAAATATCAAGTTATATGTATTTGGACTTCAAGAGAATTGTATATTAGATTTTTACATGGGATATTATTATGTTAAAGGTTATTACGACTCGCCTGGGGAGACCGGCGACTTACCTCCATCTCCGCCTGTTTGACTGCCCCTACACGTACTACGAGGTTTACAAGTGAGTAATATTTGGATTAGTGTTCTAGTCTTAGTTTGGTGGCATAGTGATAAAAGTGCTAATATCGAAACTATTTCTATAGGTTCTGATACAGCTAAACACAATGCTTCTGATCGTGGGAAACCCATTATTCAATAAGCTGAGTTGCTTTGGCTAAGGTGTGCTCTCTTTCTGTGCTACATACTTTGATTTTTTGATTGTGATTTTACACTTGAATGATTTTTGGCTATGTCATGGTTTTACGTTATATTTTCTATGCACATTATTTACGAACTGTGAATAAATTGTGTTTTGAAGTAAATGAACTGTGGATCCCTAATTTATTGTGTTATAATGGGTTGGGATTGTTGGTGATTATGCAGTATGAGTGCATTGCATTGTGCTTTTATAAAACCATGTTTAAACTTGCTTTTTGCCTTTTAAATATTTTGTGGAAATTTATTGTTATGAAATTGAGTTTGTGATTGCCTGCACTTTAGAGACACACTGAGCTTAATAGCTGACTCCCCTTAGTTCATGTTTCAGATTCTCAGACATATGCTTTCAGTACTTGGAGGACCACAATTTATCAAATTTATTTCAGTTTTCAGTATGAACATTTTGGATTTACATAATTATTTTATTTTAGTTATTATTTGGAGATTTATGTAATTTCTATACTTTTACATTTATTTGAGACTTTAAACTGTTTTAGCATGCATGAGAATTTAAATTGGATATTTCTGATAATTTATTTTCTGTTATTTTTACCTATACAGATGTGTTTTTGATTTGATAGAATTTAATGTGAAACGATACCATTTTCAATAAATAATCTAATTATTTAATTTTCAAAACCTAATAATCATTTTACTTGAGGGACACGTTTCAACCCGGCTTCCTAGATTCGGCCCGTAACCCTTAGGTCGGGTTTAGGGGTTACATTTAGTGGTATTAGAGCCTAGGTTCAACCCTCAGATTGTGAGGCTCAAACAAGGTTTTAAACTGAATTTGAACTTTTGCATGCATGCTAATATTTTCGGGCAAATGAGTATTTTTGGGAAAGTAAATATTTTTAGAATTTTGATATATTTTGAATAGAACTCCAAGTACCAAAACCGATCTTAGGGCTCTTTAACTTTTGTAGATAGACTACTATGCCACCTCGTAGGAGCTCTAGATTAGCGGCCGGTCGTGGTGGAGTGCGTGGTCGAGGTCGTACCGCAGCAGCTGAGAGTAGTGTTTCACAGTCTGTGGGAGCACCACCGAATCAGGATAATATTCATGATGTTAATGAGGAAGAGCAGGCCGTGGATCAACAGCCTGGAGTTCAGAAGACTGGAGCCCAACAGACTAGGGCCCAACATATTGGGGCTCAACGGGCTGGTGGTGAGGATCATCCAACTCAGCGAGTACAGGGTGATGGACCACTTGGCTCTGGGGATAGTGAGACTGCGGGCTTGGATACTGCTGCAGTGCATAGGGAGTTGCTCCATTACCTTCGTTAGTTTGAGGGTGTTAGGATGCCCATATCTACCGAGTTTCTGGCTACCAAGATGACTATGTTTAATGGAAAAACGAGTACAAATCCGGCTGATGCTGAGTACTATTTGAAGAAGCTTCAGAGGCTGTTTGTTGAGATGGACTATCCTACCGACCAGAAGCATAGGGCTGTTGTATCACTATTGCAGGGTGAGGCTTAGAATTGGTGGGAGGCAGAGGAGCATGTTATTCCAGCTGACCAAATTTCTTGGGACTATTTTCGACAGGCTTTCCGTGACTGATATGTTGGGGCTGAGGATCTTGCAAAGTGTCAGGATGATTTCATGAATCTGAAGCAGAACAACATGTCTGTGAATGATTATGAGATAGAGTTCATGAGGCTGATACAATATGTTCTGGGGTTAGTAACCACAGAAAAATAAAAATGTGATTGATTTCTAAAAGGGTTGCGTCCAACGGTTAAGGAGGGAGTCGCCTTGCATATGGATAATGAGTATAAGGAGATTACGAAACGAGCTAGGATTGTTGAGCAGAATGAGACAGAGTTGAAGCAAATTGAATCTCAAGGTACTGATCAAGTTAGTAAGCAACTAACCTCATCTGTTCAGCATAGTTAGGAGAATCAGTCTAGGAAGAGAGCCAGAGATGAGTCTGACCATCAGAGCTATTCTAATGCTAGACCGATGATTTCCACTGTTCCATCCGCTAGCGTAGGTGGATCGATATGTTCTTATTCTGTGCCTCAGTGTTCTTATTGTAAGAAGTGGCATAGTGGGGAGTGTAGGAGAAAGATCAAACCTTGCTTCAATTGTGGTTCTTTAGATCACTTCTTTAGTGATTGACCATGTCCACCTACCAGATCATTTGTACAGAATCAATAACATGTATCAGTTCAGACACCTTCTAGAGGTAGAGGACATAGTAGGTCATCTGCTTCTGGTACGGCTAGTAGAGGTAGACTTGCCCAAAGTGATAGATCAGCTAGATCTGATACTAGACGACCATGATTAGTTTATGCAACAGGAGCTCATGAGAGTTATGATGGTGAACCAGAAGACATAACAGATACATATCTGATTTTTAGGTTTTAACTTTTATGCTCAAGGATGAGGAATTTAGAATGAAGAATTTTAAGTTCTGACAGTTAATTTTTGGGATCTATCGCTAAGTCTGGAAATTTCGAGGACGAAATTTCTTTTAAGAGTGGGAGAGTTGTAACACCCAAAAATTACGCCCAAATTGTAAACCCTAGATTCGCAAAATCCCTAATTTAGAAACTTAACTTTGAAATCCCTAAATTCAAAATCCCGGGGATTGAGAATTTTAGTATGAAACCCAAATTAAGAAATTTAGGAATTAAATGATTTTTAAACGAATTTAGTGACCTTTTTATAAATAATTCATATTAGGTGCCTACTTTGTGAACCCTAGGATGTTACAGACTTATCTTATAATTTTTCCAAAATATTAGTGTATTTAAACCCATCAAACCCGTACTTTTTCCATGATTTCCCTCATGTCGTTTACTCACCTCAAAATGCTCTCTTTCGACATCTATATCTGCACTATTCGAGAACACCCAACAACCTAGGCTCGCACCCCCTTTGCACGCCACTACTTCCGGTAAGACCCCTTTCACTTTGGCCATTGCCTGTCCCCTGGTTCGAATCTTGTTCCCTTTCAACCTCGCCTGCTACCCCCTCATTGGTGTTGTGCCGTACCAAATTACAAGAACCCGTACTGATAACCCCAAATTCTTTTTACCGACTTTGCTTGTACATTATTTTATTATCATTAACAATATTTTTATATTACTATTGCTTTATTATTATATTAACAAGTCTATATATATATATATCATGTCACTGTAGTTTTGTTATTATTACACTTTCATTATATGTATATATTTACCCTTACTAGTATATACGTAAAAGTGTTTTGATTATATATATACAGTTAGGATCAACTTACACAATGTAAAATTCTTTAAGTTTTACACGTTTTCTGGATCGTTAGATGGGGGAATGGATGGCTCAGATTAACTCCTTACTCCTTTTTTTCCAAGTGATAATCTTCACATATTACTGTTAATCTTGTCCATTCCTTTCACTCATCCAACGGTCCAAAAAACGTGTAAAACTTAAGGAGTTTTACACTATGTAAATGGATCCTCTCTCTCTCTCTCACACACATTTTGGTTTCCAATATAGTTTATTGGTGTCACATTTATTTTAATATGATAACTAAGCGATTTCTACATGATAGAATATGGAAGTTACCTTGACCCGAATCGTCGATTTTATTTACAAATCGTTTAGAACCGATCCGTTGACCGTTTTGTCAATTCAAACCCGAAAATCAAGTTATATGTATTTGGTTTTTAAGAGAATTGTATATTGGATTTTTACATGGGATATTATTATGTTAAAGGTGATTACGACTCTCCTTGGGAGACCAACGACTTACCTCCATCTCCGCCTGTTCGGACTGCCCCTACATGTACTACGAGGTTTACAAGTGAGTAGTATTTGGATTAGTGTTCTAGTCTTAGTTTGGTGGCATAGTGACAAAAGTGCTAATATCGAAATTATTCCCATAGGTTCCGATACAGCTAAGCCTAGTGCTTCTGATCATGGGAAACACATTATTCAATAGGTTGTGTTGCTTTGGCTAAGGTGTGTTATCTTTCTGTGCTACATACTTTTATTTTGTGATTGTGATTTTTGACTTGAATGATTTTCGGCCATGTCATGATTTTACGTTATATTTTCTATGCACATTATTTACGGACTGTGAATAAATTGTGTTTTGAAGTAAATGAACTGTGAATCCCTAATTTATTATCAGACTGTGTTGAGATTGTGAAAACTGTGATATCTTTTTACTGTGTTATCGTGGGTTGGGATTGTACGGAGGAAGTTTAGTGGTTTATACCACTTGCATTGGTGATTATGTAGTGAGAGGTTCTGGGGAACCTACTCTTTTTGGTGACTATGCAGTATGGGTGCATTGCATTGTGTTTTTATAAAACCGTGTTTAAACTTGCTTTGTGCCTTTTAAATATTTTGTAGAAATTTATTGTTGTGAAACTGAGTTTTTGATTGCCTGCACTTTAGAGACACACTGAGCTTAATAGTTGACCCCCCTTAGTTCTTGTTTCAGATTATTAGACATAGGCTTTGGGTACTTGGAGGACTACAATTTATCAGATTTATTTCAGTTTTCATTATGGGCATTTCGGATTTACAGAATTATTTTATTTTAGTTATTATGTGAGGATTTATGTAATTTCGATACTTTTACATTTATTTGAGACTTTAAACTGTTTTAGCATGCATGAGAATTTAAATTTGATATTTTTGATAATTTATTTTCTGTTAATTTTACCTATACAACTACATTTTTGATTTGATGGAATTTAATGTGAAACAGTATCATTTCCAATAAATAATCTAATTACTTAATTTTCAAAACCTAATAATCATTTTACTTGAGGGACATGTTTCAACCCGACTTCCTAGATTCGGCCCATAACCCTTGGGTCGAGTTTAGGAGGTTACAATACTTAAACAAACCAAGGAAAACAAACAAAACTTAAATTACAAGAATTAAAAGAAGACAATGTAGAAATCCACCCATGCGAGTATCAATGAAACTAAATCATAGTCCTGTAGCAAAGCGTGAACCCCATCCAGCGGATGTTGAAGGCAACAAAGCACAAAATCCTCTTTGGGTGCAAAAATAAAATTTTAATGGTAACATTGAAGCAATTAAACTTTAGTTATCAAATTGAATAATTTACCAAAATTTAGTTACCATTTATGAACTTTACCCAAAATATAATAATGAAGGATTGTAAAAGATAATTAATTAATCTTTAATATATCTAAGATGTGCAGAGGAATTTAATGGGCGAAGTGTAAAAGAAATGAGTAATTTGTGCAAAATCTAGAATAGTATTATTAACTTAATGATGCATTTTAATGTTACCATTTATGAACTTTTTTGGAAAACCTCGCCCCCGGAGAGGTTACCTACACACCACACTTTGGTATTCTTCGAGGGCGTACCTCTGAGAACAGCGAAGCCCCCGCATTCCGTAAATCCCTGAGACTCGTAAACCATGTGGCAGAGCCCTGGAGCACTTAGCCGGCGAACCATCACCCCCTCACTACACTCCATGCGCCGCGGAGCCTGGACCTATTAACCCCCAAAGCCTTTCCTCCGAACGTCTTCTACACCCAATCAACGTGATACGATAATATATCTATCACCATCGATTGAGCTCACAGCCTGAAAGTCGAGCTAGGACCTGTCAGCCCGTCAACAACCATCACTAGGCCTGACAGAGTCTCGTCAAACTTCCCTCCATCTACAACATCAAGGGGATATAAATACCCCCAAGACCGAAGGTAAAAAGGACGCTCCCCCAATTTTCTACAAAGGCTATCATCACCCATCTCTTTCTCTCATCTCCCAAATGGCTTCGGCCACCAGCTCTACAACGACAACAGCTATAGGCCCTAAGTCAACCAGGGTGAACCGCCTACTTCAAATACCAAACATGGTCCTCTATGGCTCTCGGCTCGTCTCTTGAAGAGTGAACCACTCATCATTTTCTCCATACCTACCGTCGGCCAACGTCTCCACCTCTATATTTTGTGTCACCCAAATTCGGCATCAACAATTGGCGCGGTGAACGTGGAACACTTTTTGACCTAGAGAATCAGCCATGATGGTTTTCCCACTCCCGACAATCCTTCATCACTCTCGAAAACACTCTCACCATCATCGATGACATCGAGGGGGAAAACAACGAAGAAAATAGGACAACAATTTCTCATCACACATGTCTGAGGGAAACTTTGTCGGAGCGACGAGCTAAAAATATGTCACCAAATCTACTGAAAGATATTTTCTTCCTGGTGATGCACACGTGGCCAACTGATAAAGGCCATGGATCTTCGAAGACGATGCACCCACCTCGATAGCCATACCAAGCCGGTGGTCGCGAATCGTTCGCGCCAACTATCGTGCGCGGTAGATGCAACGCGAACCTTTGACCACTATCGCGAAACCTCAAAGCCTCCCTCTTCACAAGTAAAGATGGGATGAAGTTGCAAAGACATCCAAGGAGGATGTCGGACACCGCCAAGAGATATCAATACGACGGTCGCAATAGGACCACCTTGAGAAGGATGTCAGACACCGCCAACAGATATCAATACGACAGTCGCAATAGGACCACCTTGAGAAGGATGTCGGACACCACTCAAAATGTAGCCTTGAAAAGGATCCACCTCGAACTAAAACTTAGAGATTTCGGGAGAACCTCCCGTAGAAGGTGCCGAATGAGGAGAAACCAATGCCTCCTTAACATACAGTGGGAGCTGTCATTCCCAACTAGTACGCGAAGCAGCCTCTTAGAAAAAAAAAGGAGCATTCATGATAAGAAGAAACCCGGAGAAGCAAATAAACATGAACACAAGCTATGCAGATCCACCAGGCAGTTGGGAGAACACCTGAAGCTTAATGCCTCCCATTTCCTTTTTATTCATGTATAGATAATGTCTGCCACTATAGGTGGTTTTAGGAACTTCGCTCTTCCGGAGCACATATCTTCCGAGAGACATGTAACAATAAATGATTTAAAGGGTAACCTCTCTCTCTCTCTCTCTCTAATTTGTTAATGTGTGTAGGCCCGAGGAGCCTCCGAGAGCCCCCAACAAATGGAATAAAAATAGAGCTTAATTTACTAAAAATTTTCCACAAATACCTTTCCAACAAATGATCTCCACTACAAACACACACTTCTCCAAGCCTTTAGGTACGAGGAATACCTCTTATTGTTCAAAACAACCCAGGAACTTGGTACAGTCCTAGGGAAATAGTCGAACTGTTTAAACCTACAGACACCTAAGCGTCTACGTACTTGCTCGTATGATAGAATATAGGACATTTGAATGCGTACATGCATGGACAAAACAACGATTATGAGCGCAACTCGGCATGCAAAATCCTAAGAATATCGCTCCAACGGGCAGGCTAAGATGCCTTCGTAGTGTCTACGTACTTGCTCAGATTATAGAATATAGGACATTTGAATGTGTGCATACGTGGAAAAATAACAATGGTTATGAGCGTAACTCAGCATGCGCAATCGCAAGAATACTGCTCCAACAGGCAGGCTAAGATGCCTCATTCTGCCTTGCATCCTTGACCACTTCTACAATCATCAAAGCTAAAGTCTCTGACAACACGACTGTTTCTACAGACATCTTTGAACTCGACTATCTCTACAGCACCTTCGGACTACGATCGGCTATAAGATCTCTAAAACGATCAACTCGATGAACATTCATCTTTACAAAAACAGTAATACCTCATTCCATTTAGTTTCGTCAACATTACGTTTCTACAAGGATGTTGAGATGCCTTTGCTCATTTCCCCAACTTATCGATTGTTTCTCCAAGGGCTTGATACTACAAGAGAGAAATGATGGCTTTACCCAAGAAAACACTTGACTCTCCTAGGGTACGAGATGTCTCCTAAAAGGAGATTTCACCATACACTGTTTCTACAAAATACACGGATGCCCTTAAAGAAAATACCTTCGCGCTTCTCAAGAGAATCCTTCTGAGAGCATAAAAGGAGACACCTTCACCCATAGAGCTTGATGCTACAAGAGTATCGAGAAAAACTCCCTCTACAATGCTCAATTCTAAAAGGGCATTGAGCAATGCTCCGCCCACACAATATTTTTTCTCTCCAAGGGCGATTGAGCAAAGGTTCCACCCATTTCATGTTTGATTCTTCAAGGGCATCAAACCAAGCTTTGCCCTAATATGTATCTATTTCTCAAAGGACGACGAGCAAGGCTCCACCCAAGATATGTTACTCCTCCTAGGGCGCTAAGCAAGGCTCTTCCCCTTCTTACGTTTGATGAATCCAATAGCGTCGAGCGAGACTTCACCCATTTATACATCGTTTACCCAATGGGTCTCGAGTGAGCTTCACCCATAAATGTGATTTTCTCCAAGGGCATTGAGAGTGAGCCCCCCCATAAATGTGATTTTCTCCAAAGGGCGTCGAGAGTGAGCTCCTCCCATGACATAATTCTCACTAAGGACATCGAACAAGGTTCTGCCCGTATAAAATTTATCTTCCAAAAGGCGTCGAGCGAGGCTCTGCCCATCATATGATTATTCTGTCGAAGGACATCGAGGTTGCCTCTGCTAAAATCTTGATTTTTCCTCCAAGAGCAACGAATCATCTCCGCTCAACACATTTCCATATCATTTCTCTCGGAGCGCCGGGTTACCTCCACTCAGCACACAATCATCCGCACGAAGGGTGCGCAAATAAAATCCCGAGGGTTAAATGAAGACAACCTTCATCCTATTATAAGGAAACTTGCCAAGATGCATCCATCTCCTAAGGCGAGATAAACGACACTCCTTCGACGAATATTTTTTGGAGTAGAGCCATTCACTCACTCTCTTGATGGCTTTCCAGGGTCGAATCACTATCCCATTTACTCATCTGACAATTTTCTAGAGTCGAGTTATTCATTCACTTCCCTAGTGATTGTCTCAAGGTCGAGCCATTCACACACTCGAGTCGCCTCTTTACCCGCCCCCTGATGAATCCTAAATTCAACGACTTCATAACACATAAAAGGAATAATGCATTGACACAAACTAGAAATAAACTACTATAGGATAACGTATTCGATATGGAGGCAACACAAAATTGCTCTGGAGTAGAGCTAGAGTTTGTCAAGTTAGATCCATCTAGAAAGCTCGAGTCCCATATTCAAAATTTTATCATGTTCCCTAAAAACATAAGAAATCATCCAAATATAATTCCACACATTCTCTAAAATCTTATATCCTAATAAGTAGAGGGGTTCAAATTCGGGTACCAAGTATTCAGGTACCCAAAGTACCGGTACCTGGATCGTCAGACAGTACTCTCTTCGGCCCGTGTCCCGATCTGATTATTACAAGTACCTAGAAAATCTGGTATTTGGGTATCCGGAAATTTTAAAAAAAATTATTGGTTTAATATAAAAATATATACTTATTAGTTTAAAATAAAAAATATGTATTTATTAAATATAAAAATATAATATTTTTTATTAGTTGAATATAAATATAAATATATTGAATATAAAAGGTATTAATTTTAAATATATCCGGGTACCCAAAAAATCTAGGTACCCAAACAATCATAATATTTTGACCCGGGCCCGACCCGGGAAATAGCGGGCCGAGTACCCGACCCGAACAAAAAAGATTCTGGGTAAATACTAGGTTATTTGTGTTCGGGTCGTCAGGTCGAGTATTTTTGAACACCCCTACTAATAAGTCTGATGACAAGTCTTTCTGCCTAAAAAATCAAGTATACTGTATGGCACAAAGAGTAGTCAGTTAGACTAGCACATCAGTAAACATCAATCAATCAAACCTAGCTTTGTTATTTTTCCATAAAGGATATCAACTTTCCTCCTTAAATACCTCAAGAATGGACTGACAGATACATAATGAACCTGGCACAAGAAAACTCATCAGTCACCACTTTACGTTTCTAGAGTCTCAACTTTCATCTTTTCTCCACTCATTCCGACCACACCTACTGCAGCTCTCCACCCAGAAATTGACCTATATTGAAACCTATGGGGCTTTGGCTGTAACATCCCAATAAATATGGCGTTTTATTATAAAAAAGGGAGATATTGACATTTGAGCATTAAAGTGCATGATTTAAAATTTTTGAAGTTGGATTAGTAATATTGCAACAGTTCAGGGATTTGGGCTTGATATTTCCCTTACCTTTGGCCCTTTTGAAAATGGAGAAAAGAAGAAAAAGAATTGGAAGTGCAGCCAAGGGGACTCAATCCCATGCCCCTTGGCATAGGTGATGAAAGGCTTAACCATCTGAGCCAAGGCCACTATTGGTCTTATCCTACCTTGGTTTTTGATTAACTTATTATGTTTTGGATATACCAGTAATAAATGATAATCAAAATCCATCACCTACCCATTTTGGATACTCATTCGAATCTATTATTCGAGAGAGAAAATATCCCGAGCCTTATAAAACCTTTCATCTCCCCTTCAACGGTCACCCATTAGATCTCCGTCATCGTTGCGTTGTGGCTGTCATCGTTTGTGTTACCGTTTTCACCGCCTCACCTCGACTCCAGCCCTAGCCACCGGTCGCCCTGTTTTGTCGTCATTTGCTGTAGGAATTGGCTTAAAGTTTCGTCAGAACTTTTGGCGACTGATACTATTTCTTGCATTTTCCATCATCGTTCATCATTCTTTTGCCACACTGTTACCACCAGTGAGTCCCTTGCATCGGTGCGAACAAAGCCTTGGTTGTCGATCATTAGCTGGACGTCGTTTAAGGCCTCGTCTGATCTACGCCTTTTTTCGGCCGTCCCTTTGCGTTTAAGGTAAAATCAGTGAGATTTTGAAATTTTTTCGATATGTAAATGTTGATGTTGAGTTGTGGAGTTTAGCCCCATTCTATTTTTGGCCAAAATGTCCCTTTTGGGGTCACTAGTGAGGTTTTTTGGTGATCGACTGGTGAGCTTAAACCGACAGGGGTAAGTAGGGTTAAACCGAACTAAATCGGTCAGTACCAAACCCGGTCCGAGTCTATTAACCAAACCGGTCTAGGCCCAATATAGCCCAGGCCCAAGTCAGACCCGGCCGACTCGTCTGCCCGACCCGTTGAATGAGTCAACTTGTTTGAGTCAACTCGTTCGAGTCAACTCAATGAGTGAACTCACTCGAGTCAACCCAGTTGACCGTTGATCACTGACATCAACATTGATTGTTGATTGTTGAAGTCAGCATTAACTTTGACCAAAAAAGTTAAATTTTTCGAAACGCCATTTTTTATGTTTTTCGACGACATGAGTCCGATTTTGAAGTATATTTTATGAAATTCTAACCTGAAGGTCTCCGAATCTGACATTGGATCCAAGCATTCTTATATATTTAATTATTCAATTAAGCACAATGTGAATAAGGACTAAAATTGGAATTTGTGCAATTGAAGGTGTTCATCATTCCTTGTATGCGAGATGTTGATGGACGTCGAATTCAGGTTCGAGAGTGATCGGATGGAGTATCATGGATCGAACGATGTAGCTTAGAGCTGAGGTAATACATTACTACCTCTTGTATGCTTTATGAACATGTCGGTATTCGGTTAATGCATGCATGATTATGATTAAGTCTACTTTCAACTTTGCTTAAGTAAATTTGAATACGAAATAAAAGAAGGGTAATCTTGATAAGTTTGAACTATTCGAAAGAAAAGTTTAATAGACCGAAAGGATCCTGTGTTCAGTAAGTGATTAGTAAGGTAGTTAATCTCCAAACCCAATTAATAGTGTAAAAGGTTCAAGGTCAAATATTTGGATATGAAATTATGAAAATGCTCTGGAGATAAAGAACGAGTAAAATACACATGACAATGAAAACAATCTAGAAATCTACACTAGATCTGGTAAAACAACTTGTTTATATGAAAACCTCGAATTACTTAGGGAGTTATGGTAATAAGACTTAAACCTTCGAGATTGTATAGTACTTGGATTTTCCTGAATTCTGAATAAATCTCTGAAGATAAATTTAAGGAAAACTTTTTGTATGTCTGAATTAATCATAGTGACGTAAAATACTAAATTGATTGAAACGACAAAAAGGATTGGAAATATTGATAAGGTTGAATTTATCGGAACCATCGTATTAACCAAAACGACTAAAGTATCCTCGGGAATCGAATTTCCAAATTAACTATAATGATGGATAAACCCTTGAGTTTTGAAATAAATGAATTGTTTGGAAATACCGAAAGTACTTGAATGACTGAAACATCATTGGGTACTTAAATAATTGAAATACATATGTGACTCGAGATAAGTGAAAGCTTGGGAAATCCTATTTTTTTTTTGATAAATCTCAATGATGGTAATGCCTCTATGGGGTTTGAAGCATGACTCATGTACGTCAACCAGTCATGATATTAATGCAATATAGGAAGATTTCTGCACATAATATATGTTCGACTACTCGGTGGTAAGTCATGTGGTGAATCATGAAGGTGACAATTTAGCTTTACGATACAATTGTTTCTAAGAAATGAATACCCATGAGGTGTCCATGTTCAGATACTTGTCAAATAAGTTATTGTTGGATTTGTTTTGTTGGAGGGTACTTGGAGTTTGAGCGGTCAATAGAAATTTGAAATATTACAAATCACCATTTTATCAATATTGGGTTGAATTACCAGATTTCTCTTGTAGCTAAATGACCAAAATGATCTTATGTCTAAAACTCTCCTAATACATCTGATATCTTGAATGATACTGAGACGTTAATCTTCTGAATTTCTGATAAAGCCTTAGTTAACAGACCCCTTTATACGAATTGCAAATTTTAAAATCAGTCTAATGTTAACAAAAATCGATGCTCCATCTTCAGTTATGATTAAATACCTCTATGTAATAATATTGAACCATCTAGGTGTTCCTTGTACATATGAACATCCTCTCTGGATTAAAACCAAGACTGTCCATCTGATTTTAAACATGACTCATACTCTTCTGAAAATATACCTTTGTATCTGATCTGAAAGCATGCTATCTGTATTTTGATATACTTGAAACATATGTCTAATTTATGTATTTACACCTGTGCAAAAGTTATACTTTTTACCCCGTATTTAACCCATATTTCTGCTGCATTCAAGCATAATTCATTACATTTATAATAGATTTCACATATACATCAAAATTATATAAAATGGCACAGTTGCTACTGATTTTGGCTGTTTTTGCAGGTAGCTGCTGTGGCAGACTCAGGGCAGTGAAGAAACAGAGCTGAACACAGGACTGGAGCCAAGAAGGAAGACGCTGTCGTGGCCATTGCCGTGGCAGCCAATGACGACAGCAATGGTGAAGGGAAAAGTGAAGTGGAGCTCGACAGATAGAAGAAATTAAGCTGGTCTGTCATGGGCCACTCCTATATTTTTCTGAGCCCTAGATCAGAATGAAGGCCAAGCCCAAAGTTCAAGAAAGAAACCCAAAGCAAGAAAAGAGGACGAATTAAAGGCATCTTCTCTGGAGATTTAATCTTAATTAGAGTTGTACTTTAGTTTGAACTTTTATTCTTACCTTATTAGAAAACTTGAACCCAAGGCCTATATAAAGACATGTAATTCGACCTAGGGAAGGACATCTCATTCTCTAGCCGTCTTCCCCAAAAACCCTAGTCATTTTTCCCTTCTCATCATGTTCTAAACTTCCCCTAGGGATAAGGGTTGATTCTGTAAAGTAGTGGCAAGGATTGTACTATTTTTAGGAATTTTCTGTTCAATAAAATAAACTTCAAGTTTGCTTATTCTGGTTTTCAACATCTTACAAGAGTATCGGGAGAGCATTGTGAGATTATTCATTTACTTAATATCGAGAGAGTTAAGTATACGAAAGGAATAAGTGCGGGTTCTCCAGTTTATGGTTGAACTATCTCGGACCTAGGGATATGACGAGGATAAGTGGCTAAGGAAGAATTCAACAACATCGATGCTCATCCTTCGATTCACGCCGGGAGGTATCATCTAAGACGTGTTCATCGACAGACTTGGACCTAGGGATAGGACAAGTCACAACAGGGATTCTTGCCAAGCTTGAAGTATAGAGTTGTGTGATCGTTGCAGCGACAACAACAGACTACTGCCGCCCCAGGTGCTGCCGCGACAGGGACGACGACAGAACATGAATTTCTATACAGTGCAACACCTACACTACCGAGCAAATCAATACCGACCTATTTCTTTACCCTGAATCTTTTAATCTTTTATATTCGATATTCTTCAATATTCTTCTAAAATCAATTAAACTCTCTTCTTTCTCTCTTCTGCAGCAATCCAAGGATAAAGCTATTTCCAGTCCCTGTGGATTCGACATCCGATACTTCGTGTATCACTTTACTACTTACGTCGTGTACACTTGCACTCTATTGCAATAGACTATTTTACACGCAACAAGTTTCTGGCGCCGTTGCCGGGGACTGACAACATATCTTTACCCTACTTTTACTGCACTTTCTTTTTAATTTTTCTGTTTTTATTGGGACTGTTCACCCTGTGCTTTTCACAAGTTTTTTCGTTTGCTTATGCACAGATCAAGACGAGGCAAAGAACCTGAGTATAAACTAGACCCTGAAATCGAACGCTCGTGCAATCTCAGGAATCGAGTCCACCTTTTGATAGCAAGAAATGATTTGCTTGAGGAACAGATAGAAGCAATGCATAACGGGGTGAATCGCCCCAAGAATCCTGAAGATCCTATCGTGGATGAAGGGAATGGACAACCTGCCGCTGCCGTGGCCGCACGACGGTCATGCCGTGAATACATGATCAACGATCATGTGGAACTGGAGACCACCTTGTAAGACGTGGAAGCTGAAAATTTCGAGCTGAAACCTGTGATGTTCAGCATGATCAATTCTGCTGGCCAATTTAGTGGTGCTACTGTAGAGGATGCCAGAGAACATCTAAAAACGTTCCAAGAAATCTTTTGATCGTTTAGATTACCAGGAGTAAATCCGGAGATACTGAGGCTTCGGTTATTTCCTCATTCACTGAGGGACAGAGCGAAAACTTGGTGGAATAAACTAACGCCGGGTTCAATACGAACTTGGGCGGATCTCACTCGTGAATTTTTATCTTGTTTTAATCCTTCCCATTTATTTGAGCGATTACGTAATGAAATTGCTACTTTTCAACATAAAGATGACGAGCCAATGCACGAGGCACGAGACAGGTTTACCACTCTTCTGAGAAATTACCGATTCACAAATTCCCTGTCTGGAATCAAGTCATGAAATTCTACAATGCTGCCAACACACACACTCGGATGAGAATAGATTCAGCAGCAAATGCACTATTGTTGGACAAAGATCCAGACGAAGCCATGGTAGTATTGAAAAATCTAGCAAAGAATGAAGAGCAATTTCCCACAGTGAGGAGAGGTAAACGAGTGCTAGCTGTGAATGACTATGAAGCCGACAATTCCCTAAAGACACATGTTGCATACCTCACAAAGGCATTAGAAAATTTGTTAAAGAAAGATTCAAAACATGTCTTCTCTGCAGAAGAGGTATGTGAAACTTGTAGTGGGAATCACAGTTCGGAAGACTGCCCGCTACATCTAGAGGAAGGGATGTATGTTGGAAACTATAACAAGCCAATAAATTACGACTCCAACAATTACAATCCCAACTGTAGGAAAGACCCCAAATTCTTCTGGAGTAACCCAAACAACGCACTGAATCCTCAAGTGCAGAACACTCAAAACCAGGGGGCACCCAGAATTCTGACACAGCAGCAACCGCAACAGTAGCCGGCAGCCGCGCCTAGTATACTGGAGCAGAAATTGGCCACATTTATGTCACAGAAAGGGGCTTACATGGCAAACATGGATCACTTCGTCAAAAATACTGTGTCGTTCATGGATAAAACAGAGATGAGAATGACTAACCATGAAGCTACACTAAAATCACTAGAGACACAGATGGGCTAAGTTTCCCAGCATATTAAGCCAAGGCAGAACGAAGGATTCCTTAGCGATACTGAGGTCGCTAGACAGCCCACACATGAGTAGTGCAAAGCTATTACAACTAGGAGTGGGAAACAACTACTAGGTCCGGAGAAGAAAACCGTACCGATTGAGGAACCAGCCCTAGAAACATCTGTCGCGAACACTGCCCTGACAGAAGATAAGCAACTTGCTGCCGCCACACCTGTCACGACAGTAGAAAGAACAAAGGAGAAAGACAAGAACAATGAAGAACCTAAGCCTCCTCAAATCCAAATACCATGTGAAGGACGTCTGGAAGACTACCGTCCTCCACCTCTTTTTCCACAGCGGTTACAAAAGCAGAAACAAGAGTACCGACTTAAAAAGATATATGATATTTTTAAGTAGGTTCACATTAATATACCTCTGTTAGAGGCCATCAAGCAGATGCCCGGTTATACGAAATTTCTCAAGGATGCTATGTCGAAAAGATCAAGACTTGGGGAATTCGAAACGGTAAAAATGACAGAAGGATGCATGACTATTCTACACATGCATCCACCCCAGAAAAAGAAGGATACTGGGAGCTTCATCATACCGTGCATAATTGGTGACAAATTCGTGGGTAAGGCACTTTGTGATCTAGGTGCTAGTATTAATTTAATGCCAAAATCTGTATTTTTGAAATTAGGTATTGGACGAGCACGACAAACGACAGTTATACTGCAGCTGGCAGACCGCTCTTACATACAACCAGAAGGGAAGATCGAAGATATTCTGGTAAGAGTGGATAAGTTCATTTTTCCTGCTGACTTTCTTGTTTTAGACTGTGAAGTAGATGAGAACGCACCAATCATCCTGGGGCGACCCTTCCTAGCCACAAACAGATCACTGATTGATGTAGAGAAGGAAGAACTTACAATGAGAGTAAATGATCAAGAGATCAAGCTCAATGTTCTCCAGACAGTTAAACATGCTGATGTAGAAGAAGAATGCAAGGCCATCACTACAGTAATCCTTGACCAACCGTGCATCAGGTCGAACTGCCATGACATTAAATTTGGTCACTGCCACAGCAGCCATCTGGAAGACTGTCACAGCAGCAACGACGACAGCAACTCCTCAGATTCAGACATATCTGACACTAAAGGTCACGAGGAGGTAAACTGGATAGGAAATCGTCTAGGTAAGTTATTAGAGCCCCTAAACTATACCTCGAATGAACACATAATCCAAAAGCCTTCAACTATAGAACCATCTGTTTTAGACCTTAAGCCCCTTCTAGGGCAGCTTAAATATGTTTTTCTTGGTTTAAATGATGCGTTGCCCGTAATCATCTCTTCCAAGTTAATGCAGAAACAGGAACAACAGCTGATAGGGATGCCGCAGCAGCATAAAAAGGCTATTGGATGGACGATAGCTGATATCCAAGGCATCAGTCCGGCACTATGTATGCACAAAATTCTCTTAGAGGATGATCATAAGCCGACAATTGATGCTCAGAGACGCTTAAACGACGCTATGCAAGAAGTGGTTCGAAAAGAAATTATCAAATGGCTTGACGCTAGGATAATTTATGCCATCTCGGATAGTAAGTGGGTGAGCCCGGTGCAGTGTGTTTCTAAAATGGGAGGAATAACCGTGGTGACCAATGAAAAGAACGAACTAATCCCAACCAGGACTGTGACCGGTTGGAGGGTTTGTATAGATTACCGGAAGCTTAACAAAGCTACCCGAAAAGACCATTTTCCCCTACCTTTTATTGATCAAATGCTTGATAGATTAGCGGGAAAACCTTATTATTGTTTTCTTGATGGTTACTCAGGTTATAACCAGATAGCTATCGCACCGGAGGATAAAGAGAAAACGACTTTCACTTGCCCATACGGCACTTATGCTTTTCGGAGAATGCCATTTGGACTCTGCAATGCACATTCCAGAGGTGTATGATGGCGATATTCTCCGACATGGTGGAGGACTTCTTGGAAATATTCATGGACGATTTTTCTGTCTTTGGAGATAGTTTTGAAGGTTGTTTAGGCAACCTACAGAAGGTGCTCGAAAGATGCGAGAAAGCGAACTTGGTATTAAACTGGGAAAAATGTCACTTCATGGTGGATGAGGGGATAGTCCTAGGCCACAAGGTAAGCTGCCGCGACATAGAGGTCGACAGAGCAAAGATTGAAGTGATTGAAAAGTTGCCGCCACCCACCACAGTCAAGGGAATTCGGAGTTTCTTAGGGCATGCTGGGTTTTATCGAAGGTTTATTGCAAATTTTTCGAAGATTACCAAGCCTCTATGCCACTTACTGGAACATAATCGTCCCTTTGATTTCAATACTGAATGTACCGAGGAATTCAGAATCCTGAAAGAAAATCTGGTAACAGCCCCAATTGTACAACCACCAGACTGGAGTTTGCCATTTGAAATTATGTGTGATGCCAGTGACTATGCTGTAGGGGCAACACTTGGGCAGAGAAAGGACAAGATATTCCACGTAATTTATTACGCCAGCAAAACACTAAACGATGCCCAAGTGAACTACACCACAACAGAAAAAGAACTGTTAGCAGTGGTGTTCTCGATTGACAAGTTCCGTTCATACATACTTGGAACAAAGGTGGTGGTCCACACAGATCACTCAGCACTGAAGTATCTGTTCGTTAAAAAAGATGCAAAACCTAGACTGATACGTTGGATTCTGCTGTTGCAAGAGTTCGACATTGAAATCAAGGATAAAAAAGGGACAAAGAACCAAGTTGCAGACCACTTGTCAAGATTAGAGATGGGAAAAAGTCTACCGACAGACAAGACCATCATACTGGAGACTTTCCCTGACGAACAGCTGTTTACTGCCACAAGCACTGCTGTGATAGCCATGGCGGCAGGTAAGTTTTATGAACTTCCTTGGTATGCTGATTTTGTTAATTACATAGTTAGCAGAATACTACCTCCTGAACTTAATTAGCAAGCTAGGAAGAGGTTCCAAAATGATGCAAAACGTTATTATTGGGACGAACCTCTTCTTTTCAAACATTGTGAGGATCAAATCATCAGGAGAGATGTGTACCACATGATGAGAAGGAAGCTGTGCTTCACCATTGCCATGCTTCACCATATGGAGGACACTTAGATGGAAACAAAACTGATGCCAAGGTTTTGCAATCTGGTTTTTATTGGCCTTCACTGTTCAAGGATGCCCAAGCATTTTACAAAAGCTGTGACAAGTGCCAACAGACTGGGAACATCTCAAGAAGACATGAGATGCCACTGCAAAAAATCCTAGAAGTTGAAATCTTCGATGTATGGGGGATTGATTTCATGGGACCATTCCCAGCATCATGTGGGAATCTATATATCCTACTGGCAGTGGACTATGTATCCAAATGGGTTGAAGCGATCGCCACACAGAAAAACGATGCCAAGACTGTTCAGAGATTTCTGCACAAAAACATTTTCTCCAGGTTTGGTATACCTAAGGCGATCATCAGTGATGAAGGGAGACATTTCGACAATAGGGTAATCACTGTTGCCTTAAGAAAATACAGCGTAAAGCACCGCATTGCAACAACATATCACCCTCAAACCAATGGATAGGACGAAATATCCAACAAGTGAAGAACATTCTTGAGAAGATGATTAAACCTACTCGAAAGGACTGGTCTTTACTCCTCAATGATGCACTCTGTGCCTATAGAACATCATTTAAGACACCATTGGGAATGTCACCCTACAGGCTTATATATGGGAAAACATGCTATTTACCTGTCGAGATAGAGCACAAAGCTTACTGGGCTATCAAGGCAGTAAACATGGACTTAGATAAGGCAGGGCATAAAAGGCTACTTGATTTGAATGAAATTGAAGAAATTCGAGCAATGGCCTACGACAACGCAAGAATTTACAAGGACAAGACCAAGAGGTGGTATGACAAGAAGTTGCTGCCACGACAGTTCTGCCCAGGGCAGCTTGTGTTGTTTTTTAACTCTAGGTTGAAACTTTTCCCAGGAAAGCTTAAATCTAGTTGGTCCGGCCCATTCCAAGTTGTGCAGGTTTTTCCCCATGGTGCCATCACGATAAAATCCTTAAAAGAGGAGCACCAATTCAAAGTCAACAGAAAGAGACTAAAGCATTATCAGGGGACTGAAGCCCCAAGGATGCAGACAATGGTTACTTTAGGAGATGCCCCTTAAGGCATCCCTAATTTAACTTAATTTTATTATTATTTTATTATTTATGTATTTTATTTATTTATTAGGATTTAAGAATTATTTTATCTTAGGAACTAAAGTTTGATTTTAATTATTTTTACGAAATAAGGGAAACAAGGAGAGGAGAAGAAGTGAAATAGCCCACTATCTCAACAGCAGCCTAAAAAGCCCAACGAAGGAGTCTGTCGTCACAGCCTGTCATCAGCTGTCGTGACAGACGCGGAAAATACAACCTATCACTACGTTGTCGTGACAGACACGCAAACGCGTAACAGACACAAAAACGCGTGACAGACGTGTCAAAAACCGCGTAACAGCTGGCCCCGTTATTCGCGCCTGCCGTTACAGCTCCAACGGGCAGAAAACCATTTATCTATATAAACCCTATTTACTATTCATTTTCACCTCACTTTTACTCTCCCAACTTGCTTTCTCTCTAGATCTCAAATTTCTTTTATCTTCCACAGCCTTGCAACTATGAGTACCAGACAGACACGTTGAAGTGCTGCCTCCAGCTCTGCCGCGACAGCCAGCACACCCAGCCACAGTGCCATCCCTAACTGCTTTGCCTCAACCGACTCCGCCGGAAGATATTATAGCTCCTTCTAGAAGAGGAAGATGTGGGAAGAAAGAGGATTTCTTTACACCAAACGCACGGAAGACTTCGGGCTAGAACCGTTCATTGCACGAAAAATCAAGGCACTCAAATGGTAGATGTTTGCTGCCCAGCCATATGAGATGAACGTCACGTTGGTCCGGGAATTCTACACTGCCGTCGACAGCAAGGATACGAAGACCGTGGCAGTGCGAGGTAAAGAAGTTACTTTCGAGCCTGCTTACATCAATACCCTTTATGGCATCTATGTCAGCAAAAGGGAGAACAGACACAAGAGGTTCGTAGAGAGTCTGTCGCCGGCAGACTACGATGCTGTGATGGCAGAGGTAACGGAAGAAGGGACAGAGTGGAATACCGACCCCAAGCATCGGTGGACGGTGAAACGCACTCAACTCACTCCCGAGGCCAAACTATGGAACCACTTCGTAAATAAGAGGATAATGCCTTCTTCCCATAACAGCACGGTCGACCGACCCAGGTTAGCTCTCGTTCATTCAATTTTAAATGAGAGACCCATAAATGTCGGCCGGTACATAAGGGATGGGATTTTGGAGTGTGCCCTTCGACCATCGGGACCCATTGTCTTCCCGTACCTCATCACCGAGATCCACCGAGGCCACAACGTTCCAGAAATCCCCGAAGATTTCAAGGTCCGAGGGAAGGGATGGACGGAGCGCAACATCTTCAGCTTAATGGAACTGAAAGCAACCACATCACTCTCTTTCTTCAACCCGTCTGCCGCAGTAGAGGAGCTGACAGAGCCCACTCAGCCAGAACCTGCCGTAGCAGCCCCTCCAACAGACTCCTCAACTCAAATTTTGGCCACACTGAAAAAGATGGACGAACGACAGCTTGGTCTGGTGAGTTTCGTCAGAGACTTCACGGAAGCCACAATACATTTCATTCAAAACAATTTAAATTTCGCAAATGTACAATTTCCTGCTTTCCTAGAGCAATACTTTGCTGCCCCTACACCTACCCCTACTCCCACTTCTGCTACCACACCAAAAACACCATCTGCTTCATCCACTCCAACGCCGGCCGCGACAGTTGAAGGCGGCAGCCACACTGCTGTAGCCTCTGCCAGAGGTAAGAAACGAAAGGAGCCGCTGCTAGAACTCGATGACGACTACTTCGCAGGGTTCTCCTCTTCATCTATCTGGCAAGACTCTAACGGGGAGCCATCTGTTGCGAGAAACCTTTCCAAGGAGTTCACTCCTATAAAAAGGCAGAAGCCCAACACTGGTGAAGGATCATCCGGCCAGGGCAAGTCTGCCTGCAGTAGCAACAGCTCATCAGATGAGGTACAAGTGCTGGAAAAGCCACCCCAGATCTCACCCACTCGTATCCAGCCCCCAAGGGAAGCCAAGAAGAAAGCTGCCTCTGCCTCTCCTAGCATTCTGCCGGCACCCACAATGAAGGTCACTGCCCGCCGGCAGCTACAGATTAGCAGCAGCAGCAGCGATAACAACTCCTGAAATTAAGTTTCTATCTTATTTTTGTTGTCTTGCTGTTTTATTATTATTGTGATGTATTTTGTTTTTTATTTTGTTTTTTTTATTTCTGTTATCATACATTGAGGGCATTGCAACCCTCGAGTTTGGGGGTGGCATCCCTCCAGTAATATGAAGTGTCTTTAAGGTTTTAAAATTTTGTCTAAGTGTTAATTATTATTTAAGTTTATTTTTGTCAAAAAATGGCTTAAGTCTTTGAACTAAACTTACCTGTCGTGACAGACTCTGTCATGGCAGTGCCTTTATGATATTTTTAGGAACAGTTTAGAGCCTTACTATAGTTCTGATCTTTAAACACCCTTTGTGACTCTTATACTGTCTAGACTTCTACTGGTAAACTAGAATAGGAAAAAACTTAAACACTTGAATTGCCCCTAGAGGTGCCTAACACTGGCTCTAGGAAAAGAAGTTAAGAAAAGTTAGACTCAATACACCTAAAGGTGCCCAAAACCGGCTCTAGGAAGTTAGCTAGAGGTGCTCGAAACAAGCTCTAGTCAAACTTAAATTAAGAAAAGAAAACCAAGTCTAAGAAAAACTAAATGAGCCTAAGAATTGCCTCAAAGAAAATGAAAGCTGGCATAAAAATTCAAGCGAGTGGCTTAGCTATTCTAGTAAACTAAAAGAGTCTAGGCATATAATTGTTAACAAAACATGCACACACTACGCGAGAATTATAGCAAGGTTCTGAATGAATCCTGAAATGTCCAACAAGGTGTTGTTCGCAATAGGGCATGAATGGTAGGTAAGAAAAAGTTCACTGTTTTAAGCCAAACAAAAAGATTTTTTTTTAATTATTAGGTCATAATTGCTTAAGGACAAGCAAGAGCTTGAGTTTAGGGGTGTGTTGAGTGTGCAAAAGTTCTACTTTTTACCCCGTATTTAACCCATATTTCTGCTGCATTCAAGCATAATTCATTGCATTTAGGATAGATTTCACATATACATCAAAATTATATAAAATGACACAGTTGCTACTGATTTTGGCTATTTTTGCATGCAGCTGCTGTGGCAGACTCAGGGCAGTGAAGAAATAGAACTGAACACATGACTGGAGCCAAGAAGGAAGAAGCTGCCGTGGCCACTGACGTGACAGCCAATGACGACAACAATGGTGAAGGGAAAAGTGAAGTGGAGCTCAACAGATAGAGGAAATTAAGCCGGTCTATCATGGGCCACTCCTATATTTTTCTGAGCCTTAGATCAGAAAGAAGGCCAAGCCCAAAGTTCAAGGAAGAAACCCAAAGCAAGAAAAGATGACAAATTAAAGACATCTTCTCTGGAGATTTAATCTTAATTAGAGTTGTACTTTAGTTTGAACTTTTATTCTTACCTTATTAGAAAACTTGAACCCAAGGCCTATATAAAGGCATGTAATTTAACCTAGGGAAGGAAATCTCATTCTTTAGCCGTCTTCCCCAAAAACCCTAGTCATTTTCCCCTTCTCATCATGTTCTAAACTTCCCTTAGGGATAAGGGTTGATTCTGTAAAGTAGTTGCAAGGATTGTACTATTTTTAGGAATTTTCTGTTCAATAAAATAAACTTCAAGTTTGCTTATTCTGGTTTTCAACATCTTACAAGAGTATCGGGAGAGCATTGTGAGATTATTCATTTACTTAATATTGGGAGAGTTAAGTATACGAAAGGAATAAGTGCGGGTTCTCCAGTTTATGGTTGACTATCTCGGACCTAGGGATAGGACGAGGTTAAGTAGCTAAGGAAGAATTCAACAACATCGGTGCTCATCCTTCGATTCATGCCGGGAGGTATCATCTAAGACGCGTTCATCGACAGACTTGGACCTAGGGATATGACAAGTCACAACAGAGATTCTTGCCAAGCTTGAAGTACAGAGTTGTGTGATCGCTGCTACGACAACAAAAGACTGCTACCGCCGCATGTGTTGCCGCGACAGGGACGACGATAGAACATGAATTTCTATACAGTGCAACACCTGCACTACCGAGCAAATCAATACCGGCCTATTTCTTTACCCTGAATCTTTTAGTCTTTTATATTCAGTATTCTTCAATATTCTTCTACAATCAATTAAACTTTCTTCTTTCTCTCTTGTGCAGCAATCCAAGGATAAAGCTATTTCCAGTCCCTGTGGATTCGACATCCGATACTTCGTGTATCACTTTACTACTTGCGTCGTGTACACTTGCACTCTATTGCGATAGACTATTTTACACGCAACAACTACCGACTGCACTAAATTGATTTTCTGGGGTACTATCTGGATTATTGTAAGAAGTCACTGCAAGTTCAGTGTTGGTAATTCCTTATGGACCCAAGGTCGCTCCTTGGGTAGGTTCTGACGCTTCGGATCGGGTAATTCCTTATGGGCCCAAGGCATCCCCTTAGGTTGACTCCTACGCCCTATGGGCCTAAGGTAAGTCCTTGTGGATGCAGTTCGGGGGAACTGCATATCGGTGCACTGTTGGGGGTAGCTAGATGCTGCAAATAAAACTTTCCTTATTCATTAAATCTATTCTATTGAATAAATTGCGAATGTCTGAAACTCTCAGTATTCTTACAATCTACACTTAATAAAATACACTAAACTCCTTGATTAGACTTATGAAATCTAGATCTCTTCTGAATCTTCGGCTATAGACTTATCTGCTAATACACGTGTGATCAAATAAAGAGCAACTCTTTACCTTATAATATAACGCTCTATTGAAATATTGAATCGTAATTTGAGCCTGTTGTTGCCCAATACATTATGACAATGTTATGCTTGCCATATACCTGCTTGTGCTTTTAGCATCTCTTTGTTGTTATGTATTACTGAGCTTTCTGAAGCTCATGTTGCTTTTACCATCGCAGGTTAGAAGAAATCTATCATGATATTATAACCGATATCAGTGTCTGGAGTCTTCTCGGTGTGGCTTTCGGAGTACGGTACTGGTATATTAGTGGGCATGCATGTCATGTTTTGTTCTATGTTAGTGTCTGTATTATACTTTCTGAACTACTTTTATATGTTTAGATGATTTTTTTCTAAAATTGTATTTCAAATAGAAGTTTGTTTTACAGTTTTAATGTATTTAAAGAAAAACATTTTCAGGTGGATTTTTACCGTGGGTCGCTCTTGTGACCCTAATGTGACCTTCTAGATTTAGGTGTAACGCATAGGCGAGTTTAGAAGGTTATATTCAGTGGTATCAGAGCTTAGAGTTGAATCATTCTAGATAGACCGACTGATCGTTTGTCATAGGTTTTCTGGTCTGTGCATGCCCCTAGATCATAACCGTACTCCTTCGAGCTGGGACTCTGACGTTAAATCTCTTTTTCTGAAATAAGTGAATCTAAGTATTCTGTCCCATATAGCTCGATATGTACCTGTATGGAATGCTTGCAACGTTCGTCTGTGATTTTGATTAACGTGATGAATTGGAATTTGGATAAAGAACCTAATATGGTTAATGCATGTGAAGTTGAAGATCTGATTTAGATTAAGAATAAATGTTTGATTATGTGAGATGACCAGTATAAGATTTCATGTAAGGGTATGTGATAATAATGATTAGGTTCGAAAATGCACTGGTGGAGATCTAATAGAAGTATTACGAACTTGAAAGAAATGAGTCTGTGAACGTGGTAAAGTGTAAATTCTATGGTGACTCTTTTATACATGAAGGAAAAATTTGTTGGAATATTGCGTTTAAGGTAAATGATATCCGTTCAAGACATTGGTTGTGTTTGGTCAGCATAAAGAAAGACATCTCCTTGAAAATAGAGGCATGGTGAGTCGTATGTATCATCTCTAACTAAAATTTGACATTTACATCCTAATTTTTGAAGGTTTTGATTAAGGCTTTGAGTACTCGTCTGAACTGCAATTCCGGTTTTTGTCTGTAAACTTATGGCCAACCTAGAAGAGTATGGTTGGAAGGTTTACTGTCCCCAATTAAGTCTACTTATAATAAAAACTTTGAGACAAGTATTCATGACATTGTACGAGGTTCTGTATGGTTGCAAATATTGTATTCCGGTCAATTTTTCTGAGATGTATGTTAGGATGACTTTGGATCTAAAGTTAGTCTAAGTGACTAAGGATACTACCAGATTGATCTGTGATCGTTTGTGAGAGTTGAGAAATAAACATACTCTGATGGGTAAGTCTCAGTAGAATAAGGATGAAAGAGTGGGTTTTGCATTTCTCCGACTCTGGAAAAATTTTTAGGATTAAATTTCTTTTAGGGGGAGAAGAGTTGTAACACCCCGATAAATATGGTGTTTTATTATAAAAAGGAGGGATATTGGCATTTGAGCATTAAAGTGCATGATTAAAAATTTTGGAAGTTGGATTATTAATATTGCAACAGTTCAGGGCCTTGGGCTTGATATTTCCCTTACCTTTAGCCTTTTTGAAAATGGAGAAAAGAAGAAAAAGAATTGGAAGTGCAGCCAAGGGTACTCAATCCCATACCCCTTGGCATAGGTGATGAAAGGCTTAACCATCTGAGCAAAGGCCACTATTGGTCTTAGCCTACCTTGGTTTTTATTTAGCCTATTATTTTTTGGATGTACCAGTAATAAATGATAATCAAAACCCTTCCCCTACCCACTTTGGATACAAGTTCGAATCTATTACTCGAGAGAGAAAACATCTTGAGCCTTCTAAAACTTTTCATCTCCCTTACACCGGTCACCCTTCAGATCTATGTCATCGCCGTGTTGTGGCTGTCACCGCTAGTATCGTCGTGTCCACCGCCTCACCCCGACTCCAGCCCTAGCCACCACTTGCCTTGGTTCGTCATTGTTCGCCGTAGGAATTGGCTTAAAGGTTCGTTAGAACTTTTGGTTACCATTATTTTTTCTTGCATTTTCCATCCCCGTCTGCCGTTCTTTTACCACACTGTCACCACCAGTGAGTCCCTTGCATCGGTGCGAACAAAAACTTGGCTACCGATCGTTAGCCGAACGTTGTTTAAGGCCTCGTCATAGCTACGCCTTATTCTGGCTGTCCCTTTGTGTTTCAGGTAAAATAAGTGAGATTTCGACCTATTTTCGATATGTAAACGTTGAGGTTGAGTTGTGGAGTTTAGCCCTATTCTATTTTTGGCCAAAATGTGCCTTTTGGGGTCACCGAAGAGATTTTTCGGTGACCAGCCAGTGAGCTTGAATCGATAAGGGTAAGTGGGGTTGAACTGGACTAAATTGGTCAATATCAAACCCGGTCCGAGTCTATTAACCGAACCAGTCTGAGCCCATTATATCCCAAGCCCAAGTCTAACTTGCCCGACCCGTTGAGTGAGTCAACCCATCCGAGTCAACTCAGTGAGTTAACCCATTCGAGTCAACTCAGTGAGTTAACTTTCAAGATTCAACCTAGTTGACCATTGACCGTTGAAGTTAGCATTGACCATAGACATCAGCGTTGACCATTGACCGATGACGTCAATGTTGACTACTAACGTTAACGTTGACTTTGACTAAAAAGTCAAATTTTCTGAAAACCCCTATTTTATGTTTTTCGACGTCTTAAGTCCAATTTTGAAGTATGTTTTGTGAAATTATAACCCGAAGGCCTCCGAATTTGACCTTGGATCCAAGCATGCTTATGTATTTAATTATTCAATTAAGAGCAAAGTGAATAAGGACTGAAATTGGAATTTTTGCAATTGGAGGTATTCAACGTTCCTTGTATGCAAAATGTTGAGGGACGTCGAATTTGGGTTCGAGAGTGATCGGATGTAGTATCATGGAGCGACTGATGTAGCTCGGAGATGAGGTAATACATTACTACCTCTTGTATGCTTTATGCACATGTCGGTATTCGGTTAATGCAAACATGATTATGGTTAAGTGTATTTTCAATTCTGCTTAAGTCAATTTGATTACGAAATAAAAGAAGGGTAATCTGGATAAGTCTAAACTATTCAAAAGAGAAGTTTAAAAGACCGAAATGATCATATTTTCAGTAAGTGATTAATAAGGTAGTTAATCTCCAAATCCAAATAATAGTGTTAAAAGGTTCAACGTCAAATATTTTGATATGAAATTACGAAAATGCTCTTGAGGTACAAGAACGACTAAAATACCCATGACAATAAAAGAAGTCTAGAAATCTACACTAGATATGGTAAAACAACTAGTTTATCTGGAAAGCTCGAATTACTTAGAGAGTTAAGGTAATAAGTCATAAACCTTTGAGATTTTATAGTTCTTGAATTTTCTTGAATTCTGAATAAATCTCCGAAGATAAATTTATGGAAATTTTTTTGTATGTCTGAATTAATCATGGTGGCGTAAAATACTAAATTGATTGAAACGACAAAAAAGATTGGAAATATTGATAAGGCTGAATTTATCGGAATGATCGTATTGACCAAAAAGATTGAAATATCCTCGGGCATCAAATTTCTAAACTAACTAGAATGATGGATAAATCCTTGAGTTTTGAAATAAATGAATTGTTTGGAAATACCGAAAGTACCTGAATGCCTGAAACATCATTGAGTACTTACATGATTGAAATACATATATGACTCGAGATAAGTGGAAGCTTGGGAAATCCTAAAAATTTCTGATAAATCGCAAATGACGGTAATGCCCCTATAGGTTTTGAAGCATGACTCATGTACGCCAACCACTCACAATATTAATGCAATATTGGAAGATTTCTGCACGGAATATATATTCGACTACTCGGTGGCAAGTCATATGATGAATCCTGAAGGTGGCTATTTAGCTTTACGATACAATCAGTTCTAAGAAATGAATACCCATGAGGTGTCCATGTTCGGATACTTAGCAAGTATCATATTGTTGGGATTTGTTTGGTTGGGGGGTACTTGGAGTTTGAGCGGTCGATCGAAATCTAAAATATTACAAATCACCGTTTTATCAATATTGGGTTGAATTACAAGAATGCCCTAGTAGCTAAATGACCAAAATGCCTTTATATTTTATATCTAGATCTCTCTTGATATATCTGATATCTTGAATGATATTGAGACGTTAATCTTCTGAATTCCTGATAGAGCCTCAGTTAACAGACCCCTTTAAAAGAATTGCAAATTTTGAAATCAGTCTAATATTAACAAAAATTGACGCTCCATCTTCAGTAATGATTAAATACCTCTATGTAATAATATTGAACCATCTAGGTGTTCCTTGTGCATATGAACATTCTCTCTAAATTGAAACCAAGATTGTCCATTGGATTTTAAGCATGACTCATATTCTTCCAAAAATATACCTTTGTGTCTGATATGAAAGCATGCTATCTGTATTTTGATATACTGGAAACATATGTCTGATTTCTGTATTTACACCATTACTACCGTCGGCACTAAACTAATTTTCTGTGAGTACTATCTAGGATATTGTAAGAAGTCAATGCAGGTTCAGCGCTGGTAATTCCTTATGGATCTAAGGTTGCCCCTTGGGTAGGTTCTGACGCTTCGAATTGGGTAATTCTTTATGGGCCTAAGGCATCCCCTTAGGTTTGCTCTTACGCCCTATGGGTTAGGGTAAGTTCTTATGGATGCAGTTCGGGGGAATTGCATATCGGTGCACGGTTGGGGGTAACTAGGTGCTACAAATAAAACTTTCCTTCTTCATTAAATCTATTCTGTTGAATAAATTGAAAATGTTTGAAACTCTCAGTATGCTTACAATCCGCGTTTAATGAAACACTAAACTCCTTGATTAAACTTATGAAATTTAGATCTCTTCTGAATCTCTGGCTATAGACTTATCTGTTGATTCTCGTGTGATCAAAGAAAGAGCAACTCTGTTACCTTCTGATATAACGCTTTATTGAATAATTGTATCGTAATTTGAGCCTGTTGTTTCCCAGTATATCATGACAATGTTATGCTTGCCATAAACATGCTTATGCTTTTAGCATCTCTTGGTAGTTCTGTATTACTTAGCTTTCCGAAGCTCACGTTGTTTTTACCATCACAGGTTAGAAGAAATCTAGCATGATATTATAACCTATATCAATGTCTGGAGTCTTCTCGGCGTGGCTTTCGGAGTACAGTGCTGGTATATTAGTGGGCATGCATGTCATGTTTTGTTCTATGTTAGTGTCTATATTATACTTTCTGAACTATTATTATATGTTTAGATGAATTTTTCTGAAATTGTATTTTGAACAGAAGTTTGTTTTACAGTTTTAATGTATTTAAAGAAAAACATTTTTCATGTGGATTTTTACTGTGGGTCACTCTTGTGACCCTAATGTGGCCTCCTAGATTTAGGTGTAACGCATAGGCGGGTCTAGGAGGTTACATTTGCCCCTTAGATTTTGGTAAATTAATTTTTAGTCCCTTAAAAATTTGAAATTGTGTAATTTGACCCCCTTTAAAAATATTATTATATTTTATTTTTTGAATATTTTTAATTTAGCCCCCCCTAAAAAATTTAAAATTTCTCATTAAATCACAAAATCTTTGCAAAATTTAAATTAAACATCTAAAAAATTTAAATAATCCTCTCAACCTGTATTGTCAAGTTTCGTCCGCGTCTCCGCCCAAACACAAGCAAGAACTCAACACTCATTTATGTAAATTGTTAGTTACTATATTCATGTGGCATACTAAATAATTTTGTTAAACCTAATCAAAATTTAGTGTATTAAAGTAAATTGAAGAAATTCATCACTCATTCATGTGCACTTTACAAGTCTTAAGATCTCGACACCCATAGATATCAAAATACCTTTAAAAATTGCATCAACGAAAAAAGTAGTATTTTGTTAATATATATAGGGAAACTGCACTATTTTTGTTTTAATCTCTATTGTTATTGTAAAACCAATATTTGATTTTGATATAACAAGTAATTCAAGGATCAATTTGCAAAGAAAATAAAATTTTAAGTAATCAAAATATTCGATTTTGACAAGTACAAATTATACTTCAAATGTCTTCAAGTCAAAACTTAATCCTCATAAATTTTCTAAGTGTTTTTTAGGCCAAAATACACAAAATCGCCCAAGTGTTTCGAAACACCCTCAAAGTGTTTCAATACATTTTGCCACTGGAGGCATCTGTTCGAAACGGCTCAAACCTATTTCGATACGACCTTCATCTGGGCCTTTAATTTTTAAGCATCGTTTCAGAATGGCTAAAACCCGTTTCGATACAGAGGTTAAGTAATTTGAAAATTGAGCAGTTAATGAACTAGCCGTTACTTGTCAGAAACTGAATTTTAAAGATTTGGTTATGTGTTTCGATACACCCAAGCTATTTCGGAACACCAAATTACAGTTTCAAAATGTTTCGATACATCCCTTATCTGTTTCGATACATCGTTCTTTTTGCACTTGATATTTTGACATGACCTATAGCTGTTTCGATACGGGCCCTATTTTACACATAACAACTCTTTCCTTTTTTAGTGTCCGTTTCGATATAGGGGTCCTGTGTTCCGATACGGGTAGTTGCAAAACTGCATTTATCTAGGGAAGAGAGAGCTCCAACGGCTCTATTGATGATCTCAACAACCCAAACGGCTAGAAATCAATGAGAAGGTATAAAAACAAGTCTCAAAAGCTACAACAACAACTAATGAGCCTTCAAGCAACATCAAAGCATTCAAATCCAAACCTTGTTCATTTTAGAGTCAAATCTTTGTACCCAACTCCATTGTGATTTTCATTGTAATTTTTTTGTGAGTTTGGGGAGTTTTTTATTGTAATTGGGTAAACATTATCCTTAGAGAGGCATTTGTAAAGTTTACCAAAAAACCCTTCTTTGTAAGAGTGCGTGTGGATTAAGATTTGGGTAGAAAGCTTAATCAAAATTGTAAGGTTTCCTCCTCATCCAAGAAAAGGGGAAGAATTAATTAGTGGATTGATTGAAAATCCTTAGTGGGAGCTAAGGTAGTGGATGTATAGTTCATTTAGAAACTTGAACCACTCTAATTACCTTGTGTTCAAATTTTCACTCATCAAAATTTTCCCACCAAAATATTAATTGCCAATTCAGCCCTCTTGGCCATTTGCAATTGTTTGATCAACTCAACAATTGGTATCAGAGCTACACTCATTGGAAGGATTACAACCCTCTTGAGTCGATTCTAGGAGAGTTTTGATCAACAACAAGTCAAAGCAATGGCATCCACCTCCATTTCCAACCTCTATGAGTCTCAATCCACCACCAAACCATCATTCTTCAACGGGGATAACTACCCATATTGGAAGAATAGGATGTGACTCTTCATCAAATCTACCAACTACATGGTATGTGATGTAGTTGAAGAAGGGCTTTACATTCCTATGAAGATAGATGGTGAAGGAAGACTTGTCCCAAAGGTGAAAGCCGAAATGACCGAAGATGATAGAAGAAGGATGCAAGTCAATGATAAAGCCTTACATGTCATCTTTTGTGCTCTTGGTCCAGATATCTACTCCAATGTGTCTTCAATCGAGAATGCCAAAAAACTTTGGGATATTCTCGAGACAACATATGAGGGAACTAGCAAATGTCAAAGAGACAAAGATTGGCTACTCAATCTAAGCTATGAAAACTTCAAGATTGATCCCGATGTAAGTGTCTCCAGGATGTTTGATCGATTCTCGGTCATCGTCAATGGACTAAAGAGTTTCAGTGAAATCATTCCCGAAGAGAGGAAGAAAAAAAGATGGAGGAGAAGAAGGTTGAAAAGAAGGAAGTTGAGAAAAAGAAGATTGGAATTGCACTTAAAGCTTTATACCATGATAGCGATTGTAGTGAGGATGAAGATGAGGAGATGGCCATGTTGGCCAAACGATTCACTCGTTTCATAAAGTCCAATCAAGGGAGAAAATTCAATAGAAAATGGGACTTCAAGAACAAAAGTAAAGAAGAAGAGAAGGACCAAATCATTTGTTACGAGTGTAAGAAATCCAGACACATCTGATCTGAGTGCCCTCAATTGAAAAAGAAGAGTTTTGGGTAGAAGAACAAGCTCAAAGCTCAAGTGGCAACTTGGAGTGATGAGGAGTCATCCGAGGAGGAGTAGAATGTGGCTAACATTTGCCTCATGGCCATTGATGATGATCCAAAGGTAAACCTCAACTCATCTAATTTCGATTTTACCTATGATGAGCTTCATGATGCATATGATGAGATATTTGAAAAATATAAATAGTCAATTTTGAGAAAATAAGAAAAATATTTCCGATTTGAAAAATCAAAATGAGTCTCTTTCAAAAACTAACTCCGAATTGGAAAAGAAGGTTTTATACTTGGCAAACCTTTCAAATGATCTTTAAAAGAAAAATCTTGATCTTGAAAAACTTCTTTCCAATTTTCAAGATTATCAAACCAAGGAGGTGGATAATCTTAAAACCTCTATTACTATTGGAAAAAAATGAGTCTCTTTCAAAAACTAACTCCAACTTGGAAAAGAAGGTTTTATACTTGATAAACCTTTCAAATGATCTTTAAAAGAAAAATCTTGATATTGAAAAACTTCTTTCCAATTTTCAAGATTATCAAACCAAGGAGGTGGATAATCTTAAAACCTCTATTACTATTGGGAGAAATAATTTTGAGAAAGGAAAGTATTCTAAAACCCAATATGTAAAAAAAAAACGTTTTATCCTAAACAAAGAAAATTTTCAAAGCAATCTAAAAGTAAAAGAATTAGGAGTGTTTGGGTTCCCAAGGAACTCATTGCTTTTAATAATATGAATGCTATTGCTTCTTGGATTCCTAAGGGAACCAAGGTTTTAAGGGCTAACACACACGGACCCAAAATGATTTGTGTACAAAAAACCAAAGCCTAATTTCATTGTTTGTAGGGGGCATTGCTACAAGGCCAAAACTTCATGTCAAAACTCATGGTACCTTGATAGTGGATGCTCAAGAAACATGACCGATGACAAGAGTAGATTCATGGAATCAAGCCAAAGAGTGATGGAGTAGTAACTTTCGGTGACAACTCCAAAGGCCACATTGAAGGAATTGGCTCCATTGGTAATCAATCTTCTATTTTTATTGAAAATGTATTATACGTCAACGGTCTTAAGAAAAATTTATTGAGCATTAGTCAATTATGTGATAAAGGTTTTAATGTTCTCTTTGATAAAAATGGTTGCAAAATAATGAGCATTAAAACAAATCAATTGATGCTCACAGGGCATAGGATAGGAAATATCTACATGGTGCATTTAGATGACATACATTCATTCCATGCATGTTTAGTTGCACATGATGAGAATGATGCATGGTTGTGGCGTAGAAAACTTAGGCATGCTAGCATAAGTGTTTTAGAAAAATTAGCTTCCCAAAATCTAGTTAGAGGTTTACCCAAACTAAAATTTTCATTTGATAAAATATGTGATGCTTGTGCTAAGGGTAAACAAAAAGAACCTCATTTAAACCCATTAATGATGTTTCGACTAGTAGGGTATTACAACTAGTTCACATGTATTTATTTGGGCCTATTAGAACTATAAGCTTGGGTTGTAAGTCATATGCTTTTGTTTTGGTAGATGACTTTTCTAGATACAATTGGGTTCTATTCTTAAGTACTAAGGATGAGGCTTTAGAGAATTTTATTACTTTTACAAAAATTACCCAAAATGATCTTGATCATAAAATTTCACACATTAAAAGTGATCATGGAACCAAATTTCAAAATATGAGTTTTGAATATTTTTGTAACGAAAATGGTATTAGCCATAATTTTTCAGCTCCTCGTACTACTCAACAAAAGGGGGTAGTTGAGAGGAAAAATAGAACTTTAGAAGAAATGGCTAGGACTATGCTTTGTGAAAACAAATTACTTAAGTATTTTTGGGCGGAAGCCACTAATACAACTTGTTACATTATAAATAAAGTAATGATTAGGCCTATTTTAAATACAATACCTTTTGAGATTTTAAAATCTAAAAAGCCTAACATTAGCTATTTCCACCCTTTTGGTTGTAAATGTTTTGTTTTGAACAATGTAAAAGACAACTTAGGTAAATATGATGCTAAAAGTGATGAAGCAATATTTTTGGGTTATTCCCTAAACTCTGAAGTCTGCCATGTATTTAATAAAAGAACTTTGGTTGTTGAAGAGTCTATACATGTTGTTTTCAATGATAACCTCCTTCCGAGGAAGGATTCTTGTGACGATGATGATGTAGGGATCATTGAAACCATTGATGGAGGACAAACATCAACGGCGGATGAGATTACAACCAAAGAAGGAGATGCATAAGATCCACCTCTTAAAGCCTTGAAGGACTTGGCTCTTGAGGAAAAGGAGGTGACATACCCAAGGGAGTTCAACTATGTCAAAGATGGTGAAATTTTGGGTGATCCATCCTAGGAGGTAACCACTAGATCCTCTCTCAAATTAATGAACCATGTTGCATTTCTTTCATGCATTGAGCCTAAAAATATCAAACAAGCATTAAAAGATGATTTTTGGCTTTTAGCCATGCAAGAAGAATTAAATCAATTTGAGAGAAGTAAAGTATGAACAATAGTTGAAAGGCCTAGTAATCAATCTAATATAGGAACTAAATGGGTCTTTAGGAATAAACTAGATGAGAGTGATAACATTGTGAGAAACAAAGCTAGGCTTGTTGCTCAAGATTACACTCAAGAAGAGAGAATTGATTTTGATGAAACATATGCACCCGTAGCTAGAATGGAAGTTATTAGGATGCTTCTAGCATTTGCATGTTACCATGATTTCAAGCTTCTTGAAATGGATGTAAAAAGTTCTTTTCTAAATGGTTTTATAAATGAAGAAGTGTATGATAAACAACCACCGGGTTTTGAGGATTCAAAATTTCCAAATCATGTTTTAAATTAATCAAGGCTCTTTATGGTTTAAAACAAGCTCATAGAGCTTGATATGAAAGGCTTTCAAACTTTTTAATTGAAAAATGTTTTGAAAAAGGTAAGGTGGACACTATACTTTTCATAAAAAGATATTGTAATGACATCTTAGTAGTGCAAATTTATGTTGATGATATCATTTTTGGTTCTACTAATGAATGTTATTGCAAAGAATTTTCTAAGCTAATGCAAGGTGAGTTCGAGATGAACATGATGTGGGAGCTCTCATTCTTCTTGGGGCTCCAAATCAAACAAAGGAAGGATGACACCTTCATCAATCAAGAAAAGTACATGAATGATATGCTCAAAAAGTTTGGCTTGGAGAATGTAAAGCCTCAAGCCACCCCTATGAGCTCTTCTATAAAGCTTGACAAAGATGAATGATGTAAGTGTGTTGATTCTAAGCTTTATAGATCTATGATAGGTTCTTTGCTTTACCTTACCGTAAGTAGACCGGATATTATGTTTAGTGTTTTCTTGTGTGCTAGGTTCCAAGCTAGTCCAAGAGAATCACACTTAGTAGCCATTAAGAGAATTTTTAGATACCTTAGAGACACACCTAGCTTAGGTCTTTGGTATCCTAAGGATTCTTCCTTTAGCCTTTATGCTTATTCGGATGCGGATTATGGGGGGGGGGGTGCAAGATATATAGGAAAAGTACCTCAAGGACATGCTAATTCTTAGGTAGTATGCGCGTATCTTTGTTCTCGAAGAAACAAAATAGCGTAGCCTTATTTACCACCGAAGCGGAGTACATATCCTTAGGGAGTTGTTGTGCTCAAGTCCTTTGGATGAAGCAACAACTCTTAGATTATGGTGTTCAAGTAGAAGCCATACCCCTTAGGTGTGACAACACTAGCTCCATTTGTCTCACTAAGAATCCCATCCAACACTCTAGAACCATTCATATAGAAATTAGACATCATTTCATTAGAGACCATGTTTTGAAAAATGATGTTGTTCTAGAATATGTTGATACCTTGAACCAATTAGCAGATATATTTACCAAACCTTTAGATAAAGAGTGTTTTTGTACCCTTAGGAGAGAGTTAGGTTTAAACAGCCTTCCTTGACCCTTTTAGGTCCCAAATGGTCAAAATTTTGCTTGAAATTGGTTGATATTCATGTTTATTTGCATCATTTTGCTTCTATGCATGTTGTTAGCGGGAGTATGCATCAATTTTAGCTATTATATCTTGCTCATATATCATTCACATGCATTTAGGCTCGATCTAAATTAGCTCTGTTGTGTGTAAAAGAGTCTATCGCAATTGGGTACAAGTATACGCGTCGGAAGTAATAAAGTGATACGAAGTATCAGATATCGTCTCCACAGGGACTGGAAATACTTCTAACCTTAAATCTGTGCTCAAGAAAAGGAATAATATTAATAAAGTGATTGTGGAAGACTTGAAGATAAACTAAAGTAAAAGATGAAATCAGAGTGAGAGAATAAGCTGTTATTGATTTGCTCAGTAGTGCAGGTATTGCACTGTTCAAAGGAACTTCTGTTGCTTCTGTCGTTGTGCCTGTCGCGGCAGCAGTCTGTTGTTGTCGCGACATCAACCAACAACTCTGTACTTCAAGTTTGGTAAGAATCCCTGTTGTGACTTGTCCTATTCCTAGGCCCAAGTTGTGTCGATGAACACGTTTTGGATGATACCTCCTGACGTGAATCGAAGGATGAACACCGATGTTTGTGAATTCTTCTTTAGCCACTTAACCTTGAACCTATTCCTAGGCCAGATGGTTTAACCATAAACTGGAAAACTCGTATTTACTCCTTCCGTATACTTAACTCTCCTGATATTAAGTAGATGGATAACCCTACAATGCTCTCCCGAAACTTTTATGAGATGTTGAAACTAGAGTAAATAAACTTGAAGCTTTTATTAATTGAACAGAAAAAATCCTAAGAAACAGTACAATCCTTACAACTACCTTAAAAGATCAACCCTTAGCCCTAGGGGAATTTTAAAACATGATGGAGAGAGAAAACGACTAGGATTTTCGGGGGAAGACGGCTAGGAGCTAGATTCCCTTTGCCTTGTCGAATTACAATCATATATATATGCCTTGGACTTGAGTTTTCTTAATGACCAAGAATACTAGTTTGAATTAATCTACAACTCTATTTAAGACTAAATCTCTAAGTAGATGTCTTTTAATTCGCCCTATCTTCTTGCTTTGACTTTTTCCTCAAACTTTGGGTAAGACCTTCCTTGTACTTCTGAGCTCCGACAGTTATGTGAGTGGTCCACAAAAATCATGCTTTAAATGCTCTATCAATCGAACTCTACTTCGTATTTTCCATAACCATAGTCTTCACTGTCGCCTCTTCTGCCACGACAGATGTCACGACAATGTTGAAATAGGACGTCTCCTGCAATCCTTCACTCCAGCTCTATTGTTATCTTTTGTTCCTCTGTTGCCATGGTTACTGCCACGACAAGTATCTGCAAGAATAGACTAAAATCAACAGTATTTGTGCAATATTTTCCTTCTATGATGTTTATGCAAAATCTATCCTAAAATGCAACTAAACATGCTTGATTGCATCAATAATATGGGTAAAAGAGGGTTAAAATATAGAACATTTATGCACTTAACACACCCCCAAACTCAAGTTATTGCTTGTCCTCAAGAAAATGCAACCTAACTAAGA
Organism: Hibiscus tridactylites; assembly: GCA_958450335.1. Classification (NCBI taxonomy): domain Eukaryota; kingdom Viridiplantae; phylum Streptophyta; class Magnoliopsida; order Malvales; family Malvaceae; genus Hibiscus; species Hibiscus tridactylites. The sequence continues at coordinate 54,236,691 of OY288268.1, read as the reverse complement.
ATGAAACTTTTTGGTTTTGGCTTAACTCAGTGAATAACTATTACCTACAACACCTTCACCATCTAGATCAGTACTTTTTCGAATGTTTAAAGACTTATCCAGAGCAATGCTATAATTCTCTTGTCAGTGTGTGCAGGTTTTGTGAACAAATATGTGCCTAGACTCTTTAGCAACCAGAATAGTTACTTAACTTACTTGAGTTTTATTTCCGAAATAATTCTTAACTAGAGCCAATTTCAGGCACCGCTAGCTTGATTTCTAAAGTTTTTCTATTTTTATTATAGCCAGTTTTTGGGCACCTCTAGTTTAATTTCATAGAGCTAGTGTTAGACACCTCTAGGAGTAAACTAATTCTAAGTTTTTTTTTTCTAACTCAAGTAGCTAAGCTTTATATTCTAAGTTTTCTAACAGAGTCTTAACAACATATAAGTCACAAGGTGTTTTTAAGAGTTCAGAACTATAGCCAGGCTCTAAATACTTCCTAAAATACTCTAAAGATACTGTCGCGACAGAGACTGCCGCAGCAGGTAAGAGCAGTTCAAAGACTTAAGCCAAATGATTACTATATATATTTTTTTGACCCAAAAATGACACAAAATAAAAAAGTTATTTAATGATAATAAAGAGGAATGCCTACCCCCAAACTCGAGGGTTGCATTGTCCTCAATGCATGACACGAAACATAAATAAAAACATCACAATATAGAAAATAAAAACAGACGACAGCAAAGTAAAAGAACTTAAGTTGAAGAGCTGTCGTCACTGCTGCTGTTGATGCAGAGCTATCTTTGGGCAGTTGTTTTTATGGCATAGGCTGGCTTTGGAGTTGGGGAGGGTGAGGCTACCTTCTTATTTTCCTCTCGAGGTGGCTGGACTCTAGTGGGTGAAATTTTTGAGGCCTTGTCATGGACCTCGAGCTCACTGTCACTGCTGCTGCTGCTGCTGCTGCGGCTACTGCATGCTCTGTCGCGACAGGGTCCCTCAACATCAATATCAAGCTTTTTCTTATTCATCGGAGGGAAGTCCTTTGCTATCTCTCAGACGACAGAGGGCTCGGAGTCGGAGTCATTCTGCCAGACTGAGGAGAAGGAGAAACCTTCGAAATATTTTGGGTCTATTTCTGGCAGTGGTTCCTTTCGTTTGGTTCATCGAGGAGTGGAAGACCGTCTGTTGCCGTCTCCGGCCGTGGAAGATGGTGAAGCAGATGCAATTGTCGGTGTGGGCGTCTTGGGGCTGGCAGCAAGTGTTGGGGCAGAAAGAAGGGTTTCTGGAAAGGAGGGAAACTGTACGTTTGGATAATTAAGCTCAACTTTAATAAAGTTTACCGTTGCAGTGGTGAAGTCCCTCATGTACTCCATGAATCCTAGCTGTTGTGCCTACATATTTTTCAGTAGTTGAATTATTTGGTTGAAAGAGGTAGCTTCTGGTTGTGCAGGTTCTGTCTGCTCAGGCTTTACCGCGACAGGTTCTGTGGAATCTGGTTCTGTCACGGTAGAGTGATCAACATACGCCATTGAGGTGGCTGCCTTCAGTTCCATCAAGCTGTAGATGTTATGCTACGTCCACCCCTTGCCCTGGATCTTCACGTCTTCATCAATTTCGGGCACATTGTTGGCTCGGTAGAGGGATGTGATTAAGTAGAGGAAGAAGAGAGGCCCCTTATCTTTTAGTGCACACTCGTGTATGCCATCGAGGATGTATTTACCCACGTTGATATGTCATTCATTAATGATGGAGTGCACTAGGGCAAGCCTCTGTCGGTCCACTGTTGTGTTATGGGACGTTGGCATGAGACACTTTTTCACAAAGTGGTTCCATAGTTTGGCAGCAGGTGTGAGTTGGGTTCTTCGCACCGTCCATCTATGTTTTGGATCTTCGTTCCAGTTGGTGCCCACTTTAGTCAGGTCTGCCATGATGTCGTTATAGTCTGCCAACGACAGATTGCTGATAAACCTATTGTGTGCATCCTCTTTCCTGCCCACATATATGCCATATAGAGTATTGATGTAGGCTGGCTCGAGAGAGATTTCCTTACCCCTAATAGTGTCTGTCATGGCATCCTTGGATGTGACGGGAGCATAAAATTTGCGGGTAAGTGTAACGTTCATCTCCTCAGGTTGCGCCGCGAACATCTGCCACTTTTATGCAATGATCCGTTCGACAATGAACCCTTCAAGCCCTAGATCTCATGTCTTCTTTGTGTAGGTGAAGCATCTTTCCTCCCACATTTCCCATTTCTGAAAATATTCATAATATATTTTCTCTGAATCTGCCGAGGCGAACCTTCTATGAATTCTACTGTGGCTAGGAGTGGAGACTGCCGCGGCATATGTGGAGGTAATACTTCTTCTGGTTGATCTCGTCGTCATTGTAAGGATACTGTAGAAACAAAAGAAAATACTTGAAAAGCTAAAATGCCAGGAAACAAAGTAGAGAGAAGAGAATGAGGTGAAAAATGAAATGGAGGTGCTGGTTTATATAGAACGGGGTTCTGCCCGTTGAAGCCGTAACAAGTGGCGTGAATAACAGAGCCAGCTGTCACGCGGTTTCTTGACGCATCTGTTACGAGTTTCTGTGTCTGCTGCGTGTCTGTCGCAACAGCTTGGTGATAGGCTGTAATTACGCGTCTGCCGCGACAGCTGGTGACCAGCTGTCACGACAGCCTTGTTCCATTTGGCTTCTTGGGCTGTTGTGGATGGGTTGGGCTGGTTCATTCCTTCTCTTTTCTTTGCTTCTTTTATTCACCTGAAAACTAAAATAAAAATATTAAATTCTTATTTCCTAAACCAACAAAAATAAATAAAAATAAAATAAAACTAAGTTAAATTAGGGATGCCTTGAGGGGCATCTCCTAAAGTAACTAATTCTTGCTCTCTTGGGGCTTCGGTCCCCTGATAGTGTTTTAGCCTTTGTCCATTGACTTTGAATTGGTGCCCATCCTTGATTGATCTTATTGTGACGGCACCGTGAGGAAAAACCTGGACTACTTGGAAGTAGACCTGGCAAACTTGACCCGAGACCCGAAACCCGAACCGAATTACCCGAACCGAAACCCGATTTTGACCCGAACATGATGATTCGAAGTTGACCCGAAACCCGAACTGAACCGAATCGAACCGAACCGAAATTTTTTGTTGAACCGAAATGGACCCGAACTGAAATAGACCCGAACCGAATAGACCTGAACCGAATGGACCCGAACCGAATGCTACCCGAACCGAAAACTGAACCGAAAGCTGAACCGAATATCGACCCGATTTTAACCCGATTTTGACCCGATTTTAACTCGAATATCTATTGTTAACAATATAATAAATAATAAAATGAAGTATAGAAATTTGATATCTTGGTGACCAATTTTATAATTTCATCATAAAATATAGCATAAAATTGAAATTGTAGATTAAATTGACAATTTGGAAGTGGAGAAATTTGAGAGTCCAATGATCAATTTTGTAATTATACCATATAAATAAATAGGGGTCAATTTTGGCTAAAAATTAAATCTTTGAAATTAAAATGAACGAAAATATCAATATATTAAATTATTAGACTAAATTACAAAGATTAGTCAATTTCAACTAAAAATAAATTTTTAGAGACTAAATATCACTACTGGGAGGGAATTTCTATATCCGAAGTCTAAACCGTGGGAATACTTGTGACTAAATTAAATTCAACTAAAACTTAAAGTTGACTAAAATGTAACATTTTAAATGCAACATTACCTAAAAAGTAATTAATCTCTAGCTTAAAAAATTGGTGGCTTATTTCCTTCCAAAATTTTGGTTTTTCCCTCTCTATTCTTACCAACTGTCTTTCTATTTTTCTTGATTTAATTGAGTTTCAATTTAGATTAATTTAATTGAAATTTCACATTTAGTTTTAAAATTATTTTAATTATGTCCGTGATTTATGCTTTTAGATTTTAGTTAGTTCAATTAGATCCTAAGTTTAATAAATTAATTCATTTCAGACATTATTATTATTATTATTATTATTATTATTATTATTATTATTATTATTATTATTATTATTATTATTATTATTATAAACTTTGATTCAATATAATTATACAAAAAAAATTATATGGATACATGAAGCTTTGATTTAAATATTTAATCAAATTCAAATGCATAGATTGACAAGTTGAATCAGAATTAATCTCATACACCAATAACTCTAAACTGAACCATAAATACTAAACCTCAAACCTTTAACCCAACTCAAATCAAATTGACCCGAAAATTTAAATGTTGACTCGAACCGAAATTGACCCGAAATTGACTCGATTTTAACCCGAACCGAAAGCGACCCGAACGCCCCGATTTTGACCCGAACCGAAAGCGGCCGATCCGATATTGACCCGACCCGAAAACAACCGATCCGATTTTGACCCGATCCAATACCCGAACCGAATCCGACTCATCACAGACCTGAATTAGACCCGAATCCGAACCGAACCGACCCGAACCGAATCTAAACCGATTCTAGATAGACCCGAAATGACCCGAACCAAAACGACCCGAACCGAACCCGAACCGAATGACCCAATTGCCACCTCTACTAGGAAGGGTCCAGACCACCTAGACTTTAGATTTCCTGGGAAGAGCTTCAACCTAGAGTTGAACAACAACACCTTATGCCCTGGTGTGAACTATCATGGCAGCAGTTTTCTGTCGTGCCACTTTGTTGCGTGTAAAATAGTCTATCGCAATGGTAGTGCAAGTGTACACGACGCAAGTAGTAAAGTGATACGAAGTATCAGATATCGTCTCCACAGGGATTGGGCTAATAGCTTCACCTTAGTTCACTGCAAGAAAGTAAAGAAAATATTTGAGAGAATTGTCACGAGAATAATAAAGAAAAACGTAAATAAAAGTGTTGGAATATCAAGATAAAGAGAATGGGCTGGTATTGAATTGCTCAGTAGTGCAGGTATTGCAATGCTTAGGAACTCCAGTTCTGTCGTCGTTCCCGTCGCGGCAACACCTGTCGCGGCGGCTGTCCGTTGGCTGTCGCGGCAGCAAACACACCAACTCCGTACTTCAAGTTTGGCAAGAATCCCAGAATTGCCATGGCCTATCCCTAGGTCCAAGTCTGTCGATGATCACGTCTTGATGATACCTCCCGGCGTGAATCGAAGGATGAACACCGATGTGTATGAATTCTTCCTTAGCCACTTAACCTTGCCCTATCCCTAGGCACAAGATAGTTCAACTATAAACTAGAGAACTCGCTCTTATTTCTTTCGTATACTTAACTCTCCTGATGCTAAGTAAATGGATAACCTCACAATGCTCTCCCGATGCTCTTGTAAGATATTAATAACCAAAATAAGAGAACTTGAAGTTTATTTTATTGAACTTGGAAAATCCTAAAACAAAACAACCCTTGCAACTACTTTACAAATCAACCCGTGACCCTAGGGGGTTTTTAGAACATATCGACGGCGGGTAAACGGCGGAGGGGTTTTAGTTGTCGGTTATGGGGTATATTTTCCCTAGGTTAAAATCTATGCCCTTATATAAGCTTTGGGCTCAAGTATTCTAAGTAAACAAGGATTACAACTTTAATTAAAAGTAAGATTCTAATAAAGACTTAATCTCCAAGGATCCTACTTTTCAGCCGCCTCCTTGTTTCTTGGGATTTCTTCTCCTTGAACTTTGGCTTGACATATCTTTTGATCCGGGGCTTGGAAAAATAGATGGTTTTCACACGACAGACGAGCATAATTTTCTCTATCTATCGAGGTCCACTTTGCTTTTTCTCCACTAATTTGCTGTCGTCCTCTGCTGTCACGGCATATCCATGGCAGCATCGTCCTCATCGTCTGCTTGTCCAGTTCAGCTTTCCTGCTTCTCTGCCCTGCGCCCGCCTTCTCTGTCTACTATGGCAGCAACCTGCATCTTTTAGTAGAATCCGTGCCTTTAATGTATTTGTGATGTTTTGCTGTAAACTCACCTAAATGCAATGCAATGATGCTTGAATGCATCAGAAATATGGGTTAAAAAGGGTGTAAATAATAGAACTTTTACACACTCAACACACTTCTTTGTTTTGTCATTATAAATTCTGGCGTTGTTGTAGGCCATGGCTTGAATTTCTTCAATTCCATTTAAGTCCAGTAGCCTTTTCTGCCCTGCTTTGTCCCAGTCCATGTTAACTATCTTGATAGCCCAATATGCTTTATGTTCTATCTCGACAGGTAAGTGGCATGTTTTTCCGTAGATGAGGCGGTAGGATGACATTCCCAATGGTGTCTTAAATGCAGTTCTGTAGGCCCATAATGCATCATTCAAGTGAAGAGACCAGTCCTTCCTAATTGGTTTAACCATCTTTTCTAGGATGTTCTTCACTTCTCTATTTGAAATTTCAGCATGCCCATTGGTTTGAGGGTGATATGTTGCAGTGATCCTGTGCTTAACTCCATACATCTTCAACGCACTAGCAATTACCCTATTGTCAAAATGCCTACCCTCATCAATAATGATCACCCTTGGGATGCTAAACCTTGTGAAGATATGTTTGTGGAGAAATCTTTGCATGGTCTTGGCATCATTCTTTTGTGTGGCGATAGCTTCTACCCACTTGGACACGTAGTCTACTACCAACAGTATGTACATATTCCCACAAGAAGCTGGGAATGGTCCCATGAAGTCGATTCCCTAGACATCGAAAGTTTCGACTTCGAGAATGTTCTATAAGGGCATCTCATGCCTTCTAGAGATGTTTCTAGTCCTTTGACATTTTTCACAATGCTTGTAAAAGGCTAGTGCATCTTTGAAAAGTGTAGGCCAAAAGAAACTAGATTGCAGAACTTTGGCAGCAGTTTTGTTTCCTCCAAAGTGTCCTGCACAAGGAGCAGCATGGCAGTGATGGAACACTTCTTCATGTTCTTCATGTGGTATGCATCTTCTGATGATCTGATCTGCACAATGTTTAAATAGAAGAGGTTCGTCCCAATAATAATGTTTTGCATCATTTTGGAACCTGTTCCATGCTTGGTAGTTAAGTTCATGAGGTAATAAACCACTAACAAGGTAATTTACGATGTCAGCATACCAAGTGATTTCAGAAAGTTTACCTGTCGCCATGGCTGTCGCGGAAGTGCTGGTGGCAGTGAATAACTGCTCGTCTGGGAAAGTCTCATGTATGTTAACTTTGTTTTTGACTTGATCCTTTCCCATCTCTAGTCTTGACAAGTGATCAGCTACTTGGTTTTCTGTCCCCTTTTGTCCTTGATATCTATATCGAATTCTTGTAATAGCATAATCCAACGTATCAATCGTGGTTTTGCATCCTTCTTTGTGAACATATATTTTAGTGTTGAATGATCCGTATGGACTACAACTTTTGTTCCAAGTATATATGGTCTGAACTTGTCAAAGGCGAACACCACCGATAACAACTCCTTTTCTGTTGTGGTGTAGTTTATCTAGGCATCATTTAAGGTCTTGTTGGCATAGTATATAACGTGGAAGAGTTTCTCCTTCCGCTGCCCTAGTGCTGCCTCGACAGTATAGTCACTGGCGTCAAACATTATCTCAAACGGTAAACTCCAGTCTGGTGGCTGTACTATTGGGGCTGTTACCAGCTTCTTCTTCAGCGTCTTGAATTCTTCAGTTCATTCAGTATTGAAGTAAAAGGCTATATTTTGTTCCAACAAGAGACACAAGGGTTTATTGATTTTATAAAAATCAGCAATAAATCTATGATAAAACCCTGCGTGTCCCAAGAAACTTCTAATGCCCTTGACTATGGTGGGTGGCAGCAATTTTTCGATAACTTTGATTTTTGCTCTATCCACTTCTATGCCGCAACAGGAGACCTTGTGTCCCAGCCCTATGCCCTCATCCACCATAAAGTGGCATTTCTCCCAGTTCAATATAAGATTTGCCTCTTCACATCTTTCAAGCACTTTCTTCAAATTGCCTAGGCAATTGTTGAAACTGTTTCCAAAGACGGAAAAGTCATCCATGAAGATCTCTAGGAAATCTTCCACCATATCCGAGAATATTGCCATCATACACGTCTGAAAAGTTGCTGGTGCATTACATAATCCAAATGGCATTCTTCGAAAGGCGTACGTTCCGTATGGGCATATGAAGGTTGTCTTCTTCTGATCCTCTGGTGCAATTGCAATTTGATTGTAACCTGAGTAACCATCAAGGAAACAATAATAATGCTTTCCCGCTAATCTATCTAACATTTGATCTATGGAAGGCTTTTGAATCACATGTTCCTTAGACGTATAGTTCAATGGTTCAAAGAACTTACCTGGACGCGTGCCTATCCAATTTACCTCCTCAGGACCTTCAGTATCAGATATATTATTATCTGAGGAGTTGTTGTCGTCAATGCTGTCGTGGCAGTCTTCTAGGTGACTATGGTGACAGTGACCAAATTGTCTGTCGTGACAGCTTATTCTGATGCAGGGTTGGTCTACAGTTACTTCTGATATTGCCTTACATTCTTCATTTGCATCAGCTTGTTTTATGGCTTGGAGAACATTGAGCTTTATCTACTGGTCATTGACTCTCATAGTCAGTTCTCCTTTCTCTACATCGATCACTATTCTACCCGTGGCTAGGAAGGGTCGCCCTAGGATGATCAATGCATTCTCGTCTACTTCACAGTCTAAAACAAGAAAGTCAGTAGCGAATATAAATTTATCAACTCGTACCAAAATATCTTCAATTTTTCTTTCCGGATGTACGTAAGAGCTATCTTCCAGTTGCAGCATGACTGTTGTGGGTCTTGTTTGTCCAATACCTAGCTTCTGAAAAACAGATTTGGGCATTAGATTAATACTAGCACCAAGATCACAAAGTTCCTTACCCACAAACTTATCACCAATTATGCATGGTATGATGAAACTTCCAGGATTGCCATGCATCCTTCCGTCATCATTACAGTTTCAAACTCCCATACTCTAGATTTCCTAGACATTGCATCTTTTAGGAATTTTGCATAACCAGGCATATGCTTAATGGCCTCCAACAACGGAATTGTAACGCCCCGGTTTTGGGCTTAGGAGTTTTGGGTGTTGACCGGTTGGTCAAAGTGCTGTTCGAATCTTAAGGGGTTAAATTAGGAAAGCCTAGTTCGGGTTGCATTAAAAATATGGAAAAATGTTCTAAAATCATCTTTTAATATAATTAAGTGAACTGTGAAATCAATTTTGGAAAATGAGTTTTGGAAGTGTGACATTTTGGCTAGTGACCAAAATGTAATTTTCGCAAGTTTGGTGGCTATTTTATAAAGGATTGGAACTTTGAATCTTTAAGGAGCTATTAATCCAAAGGTGATTTCTCCAGATTTTTCTAAGGTTTTATAAGCTATTTTCTGATTTTAAAGATAACAAAAAGGAGGGAAAACTCATTTTGGCAATTTTCTCAACTAACTTCCCATTTTCTTTCTCTCTTTTTCTCTCAACCCAAACACTCCATTTCCAGAGATTTGTTTCTGATTTTCTCACCTAAATTCCTCCTTTCAACTCTCATTTGATTGCAAATCATTGTATCTTCAAAACCTCTTCAATTGCTACAAGTTTCAACAAGCATTTTGATTGCAAAAAGTGGAGAAATACAAGTTTGGAGGTAAGAACGTCCTTCTCCTCTAAACTATCAGTTCTTTACTGAAATTCCTAAGTTTTCAATCCTAAATTGATGTTTAATTAAAGGCTTTTAAGTTGATTTATGGATCTTGGCTTATTATGCAAGATTTTGATGATTTTTGATGATTTTCGTTAGATCTGAGTAATCTGTGTTTTAAGAGGTGTTTTTGATGTTAAATGATCTCTAAAATGATGTGGAATTGAGTTTTGATTGATGCAATCCCGGATAGGTTGAGTTTCCTAAGTTTAGCTTGTGTTTTAAGGTAGTTTTTGAGGTGATCTTGGTGATCTGTTGTTGCTGGAGGTATAAGGTTGTTGATAGGTTGTTTTTAGATGTTTTATGATGTTAATGGAAGTGAGGTTTTGCTGGTTTGTGGCTGGGCTTTGTTTAGAAGTGGTTTGGATGCATTTTCGGTTGTGTTTGGTGGCCGAAAATGGAGGTTGGATGAGAGCAGCGAGTTTAGGTGCTTTCATTGAAGCAATTAATGCATGATGATGCATTAATCCTCTGCTTTGATGTGTTGAAACAGGGGAGGCATCATTGGATTCAAGTTTGGTTGATCCGGAAGCTTGATTTGGTGCTTTGGCTTGAAGCAAAGTGGAAATTGGTGAGTGCATTTGTGGAAATTGGATTTCAGCTTTTAAAACCAAGGTTTGAAGGTTTTGGGAGCTTAGTTTAAGTCTAAACAACTTTGCTAAGCTCAAGTGTAAGTTTTCGGATTTTCTCTCTAGTGGTGGCCATGTTTTGATGTGATGCAAAATGATGATTTGCATGTTTTTAATTACTGTTTTGAAAGCATGTTTTAGCATGGATTTTGCTGATGATATAAGCCATATGTTGAAGGTAACTCTAGGTAGGAGTACCTTGCTTTTATACATTGAAATAATGTGGTTTGATGCTTTGAGATGCATGATGAAAATGGCTTGGTTTAATGCTTTATAACAGTGGATTAAATGATGATTATGATGTATATTGGCAAGTGATGTTTTGAAAATGTTAAGGTCACTAAGGTGGTTAAAAGTCCTTGAGTGAGCCTTGTTACTTAAGATCATCAAGGTGGTTAAAAGTCCTTGGATGAGTCTTGTTGCGGACACTAAGGTGGTTAAAAGTCCTTAGGTGATCCTTCCATGGTGTTTAAAAGTCCATGGGGCCAAGGTGTTTAAAAGTCCTTGGGGCCAAGGTGTTTAAAAGTCCTTGGGGTGATTCAAGCATTGGACACAAAGGTGGTTAAAAGTCCTTGTGTGGTCCTTATTCATGGTGTTTAAAAGTCCATGGCCAAGGTGTTTAAAAGTCCTTGGGGCCAAGGTGTTTAAAAGTCCTTGGGAAAGTTGTTGAACTTGTTTTAAGAAATGAAATGTATCACTTGAGCCAATATGACATGTTAAGTAATTTGTGAAGCATGAGATGCTTGTTTTAGTGTTTATAATGAAGCATGGGATTGCTTGTTTTAAGTATGCTTTTGAGCATGTGCAAGGATTGATTTTAATCATGGTTTATAAATGGTTTTAATTTCATTATTGAATTGTTTTTAATGAGCATGCCTCACTAAGCTTTTGCTTACGCTCTCTACGTTTTCTTAATTCAATAATGCAGAGCATTAGAGTACATTGAGGGCAGCAAGAAAGGGCAAGCAATCAAGTTCAAGTGAAGCTCAATGTATGAAGGTTTTATAAATACATTTTAGCTTTTGTGTGATTTGGCAATGGGGGACCAATGTGTATGTTTTGGGAGGTGTATGAGACTCCCTAAGTATGTTGAATGTTGTTGAGATTGTTGGTTTTGAATTGGAACCTTATATGCTTGTTTTGGAAGTTTGGAGTTTGAATAGCTAGCTTGTGTAGGAAGCATGCCTATAGAATTGGGGCTTTTTGCATATGATGTTGGTTTGTTGATTTGTTGATTCCTATAAGTCTCAAATATGTTTAATTGCATGCTGGTAAAGTTTGGTGACATTTGGAGCATGTTTGAATGATCAATTGCATGTTTTGGTATGCTTGTTTGCTGCAATCTGTGCAGGCGTTTCGGAACAGTATGCACCGTTTCGGAACGGGTGTCTTATACGAACCCAGGCGTCCGAAACGGTGTGCACCGTTTCGAAACGGTTTGGTCTCTGATGCAAGAGGGTATGGTTGTGGCTTATGCGTCGCTGCAGTTGAAGGTGCATGAGCGCAACTATCCTACGCATGATATTGAGCTGGCTGCAGTGGTTTTTGCTCTGAAGATCTGGAGACATTATCTGTATGGTGAGAAGTGTACTGTGTACACGGATCACAAGAGTTTGAGGTATCTGATGTCTCAGAAAGAGTTGAATCTCAGGCAGCGACGTTGGTTGGAGTTGCTCAAGGATTATGATCTGACGATTGAGTATCATCCTGGTAAAGCTAATGTTGTTGCGGATGCCTTGAGTAGAAAGGTAGCTGTTGAGCTGAGGGCGATGTTTGCTAGCTTGAACATATCGCGAGATGGTGGTCTTGTTGCTGAGTTGCAAGTGAAACCATCTTTGGTTCAGTTGATCAAGGAAAAGCAGTTGCTGGATGATTCCTTGGTGTCTCATGTTCAGGATATCGCGGAGGGTAGACCTTCGGATTTCTGCTTTAAAGAGGATGGTGTGTTGTGTTTTGGTAGTCGGATAGTAGTGCCTGCTGATGCTAAGTTGAGGCGTGCTATTCTGACTGAAGGTCATAGTAGTCCTTTTTCTATGCACCCTGGTAGTGCTAAGATGTATCGTGATCTTCGTGATGAGTACTATTGGGTAGGTTTGAAGAAGGATGTTGCAGAGTTTGTAAGCAAGTGTTTGGCGTGTCAGCGAGTTAAGGCTGAACATCAGGTTCCTTCTGGTTTGTTGCAACCGTTGAAAATCCCTGAATGGAAGTGGGAGAGGGTTACCATGGATTTTGTATCTGGTTTGCCTTTGTCTCCATCAAAGAAGAATTCTGTTTGGGTGATTGTGGATCGCTTGACGAAGTGTGCGCATTTCTTGCCTGTGCATACTACGTTTTCTTTGGATAAGTTGGCAGAGCTGTACATTGCTGAGATAGTGAGGTTGCATGGTGTGCCTAAGTCGATTGTGTCAGATAGGGATCCGAGGTTCACATCGCGTTTCTGGCAGTGTTTGCATCAAGCTTTGGGTACAAGGTTGCATTTCAGTACATCCTATCATCCTTAGTCGGATGGTCAGTCTGAACGGGTTATTCAGATTTTGGAGGATATGTTGAGATGCTGCGTGATTGAGTTCCAAGGTTCTTGGGAGAAGCATCTGCCTTTGGTTGAGTTCGCTTATAACAATAGTTATCAGGCGAGTATACAGATGGCACCTTATGAGGCTCTGTATGGGAGGAAGTGTAGGACTCCTCTTTGTTGGGCTGAAACTGGTCAAAAGTTGGTTTCGATGCCTGCTTTGTTGAAAGGGACCACCGAGAAGGTGAAACTCATTTGTGAGAGGTTGAAGGCTGCCTCTGATCGGCAAAAGTCTTACGCGGATTTGAAGCGTAAGGAGATAGAGTATGCGGTGGGTGACCGTGTGTTCTTGAAGGTTTCGCCTTGGAAGAAGGTGATGAGGTTTGGCCGGAAGGGTAAGTTGAGCCCTCGGTACATTGGACCATATGAGGTGGTTGAGCGAGTGGGTCCTGTTGCGTATCGGTTGAGGTTACCTCAGGAGTTGGAGAAGATTCATGATGTGTTCCATGTTTCTATGCTCCGGAAGTATAGATCTGATCCTTCGCATGTGATGCCTGTAGAGGATGTGGTTTTGAATCCGGGTTTGACCTATGATGAGGAACCGGTGAAGGTTCTGGATTCGGATAGCAAGGTTCTTCGTGGCAAGACCATTGAGTTGGTGAAGGTGCTGTGGAAGCATCGAGGTGTTGAGGAAGCCACGTGGGAGCGGAAGGAAGACATGCTGAAGCAGTTTCCTTATCTCTTTCCTTCAGGTAAATTTCGAGGACGAAATTTCTTAAGGGGGGGAGAGTTGTAACGCCCCGGTTTTGGGCTTAGGAGTTTTGGGTGTTGACCGGTTGGTCAAAGTGCTGTTCGAATCTTAAGGGGTTAAATTAGGAAAGCCTAGTTCGGGTTGCATTAAAAATATGGAAAAATGTTCTAAAATCATCTTTTAATATAATTAAGTGAACTGTGAAATCAATTTTGGAAAATGAGTTTTGGAAGTGTGACATTTTGGCTAGTGACCAAAATGTAATTTTCGCAAGTTTGGTGGCTATATTTTAAAGGATTGGAACTTTGAATCTTTAAGGAGCTATTAATCCAAAGGTGATTTCTCCAGATTTTTCTAAGGTTTTATAAGCTATTTTCTGATTTTAAAGATAACAAAAAGGAGGGAAAACTCATTTTGGCAATTTTCTCAACTAACTTCCCATTTTCTTTCTCTCTTTTTCTCTCAACCCAAACACTCCATTTCCAGAGATTTGTTTCTGATTTTCTCACCTAAATTCCTCCTTTCAACTCTCATTTGATTGCAAATCATTGTATCTTCAAAACCTCTTCAATTGCTACAAGTTTCAACAAGCATTTTGATTGCAAAAAGTGGAGAAATACAAGTTTGGAGGTAAGAACGTCCTTCTCCTCTAAACTATCAGTTCTTTACTGAAATTCCTAAGTTTTCAATCCTAAATTGATGTTTAATTAAAGGCTTTTAAGTTGATTTATGGATCTTGGCTTATTATGCAAGATTTTGATGATTTTTGATGATTTTCGTTAGATCTGAGTAATCTGTGTTTTAAGAGGTGTTTTTGATGTTAAATGATCTCTAAAATGATGTGGAATTGAGTTTTGATTGATGCAATCCCGGATAGGTTGAGTTTCCTAAGTTTAGCTTGTGTTTTAAGGTAGTTTTTGAGGTGATCTTGGTGATCTGTTGTTGCTGGAGGTATAAGGTTGTTGATAGGTTGTTTTTAGATGTTTTATGATGTTAATGGAAGTGAGGTTTTGCTGGTTTGTGGCTGGGCTTTGTTTAGAAGTGGTTTGGATGCATTTTCGGTTGTGTTTGGTGGCCGAAAATGGAGGTTGGATGAGAGCAGCGAGTTTAGGTGCTTTCATTGAAGCAATTAATGCATGATGATGCATTAATCCTCTGCTTTGATGTGTTGAAACAGGGGAGGCATCATTGGATTCAAGTTTGGTTGATCCGGAAGCTTGATTTGGTGCTTTGGCTTGAAGCAAAGTGAAAATTGGTGAGTGCATTTGTGGAAATTGGATTTCAGCTTTTAAAACCAAGGTTTGAAGGTTTTGGGAGCTTAGTTTAAGTCTAAACAACTTTGCTAAGCTCAAGTGTAAGTTTTCGGATTTTCTCTCTAGTGGTGGCCATGTTTTGATGTGATGCAAAATGATGATTTGCATGTTTTTAATTACTGTTTTGAAAGCATGTTTTAGCATGGATTTTGCTGATGATATAAGCCATATGTTGAAGGTAACTCTAGGTAGGAGTACCTTGCTTTTATACATTGAAATAATGTGGTTTGATGCTTTGAGATGCATGATGAAAATGGCTTGGTTTAATGCTTTATAACAGTGGATTAAATGATGATTATGATGTATATTGGCAAGTGATGTTTTGAAAATGTTAAGGTCACTAAGGTGGTTAAAAGTCCTTGAGTGAGCCTTGTTACTTAAGATCATCAAGGTGGTTAAAAGTCCTTGGATGAGTCTTGTTGCGGACACTAAGGTGGTTAAAAGTCCTTAGGTGATCCTTCCATGGTGTTTAAAAGTCCATGGGGCCAAGGTGTTTAAAAGTCCTTGGGGCCAAGGTGTTTAAAAGTCTTTGGGGTGATTCAAGCATTGGACACAAAGGTGGTTAAAAGTCCTTGTGTGGTCCTTATTCATGGTGTTTAAAAGTCCATGGCCAAGGTGTTTAAAAGTCTTTGGGGCCAAGGTGTTTAAAAGTCCTTGGGAAAGTTGTTGAACTTGTTTTAAGAAATGAAATGTATCACTTGAGCCAATATGACATGTTAAGTAATTTGTGAAGCATGAGATGCTTGTTTTAGTGTTTATAATGAAGCATGGGATTGCTTGTTTTAAGTATGCTTTTGAGCATGTGCAAGGATTGATTTTAATCATGGTTTATAAATGGTTTTAATTTCATTATTGAATTGTTTTTAATGAGCATGCCTCACTAAGCTTTTGCTTACGCTCTCTACGTTTTCTTAATTCAATAATGCAGAGCATTAGAGTACATTGAGGGCAGCAAGAAAGGGCAAGCAATCAAGTTCAAGTGAAGCTCAATGTATGAAGGTTTTATAAATACATTTTAGCTTTTGTGTGATTTGGCAATGGGGGACCAATGTGTATGTTTTGGGAGGTGTATGAGACTCCCTAAGTATGTTGAATGTTGTTGAGATTGTTGGTTTTGAATTGGAACCTTATATGCTTGTTTTGGAAGTTTGGAGTTTGAATAGCTAGCTTGTGTAGGAAGCATGCCTATAGAATTGGGGCTTTTTGCATATGATGTTGGTTTGTTGATTTGTTGATTCCTATAAGTCTCAAATATGTTTAATTGCATGCTGGTAAAGTTTGGTGACATTTGGAGCATGTTTGAATGATCAATTGCATGTTTTGGTATGCTTGTTTGCTGCAATCTGTGCAGGCGTTTCGGAACAGTATGCACCGTTTCGGAACGGGTGTCTTATACGAACCCAGGCGTCCGAAACGGTGTGCACCGTTTCGAAACGGTTTGGTCTCTGCCAAGGCCGTGTTTCGGAACGGGGTTGATCGGTTTCGGAACGGCCCGTGTTTCGGAACAGGGTCGAGCCGTTTCGGAACGTCCGACCGTTATGGGCTGACATTGGCAGTTATGTGTTTTGAATTGTTTACGTTTTGGTCCCGAATCTTGTATGTTCAATTGTGTGAGCTTGGGAAGTCC